>CM060676.1:169805689-171005689 GCA_030686995.1 Artemisia argyi | reverse complement strand
TATAAAGCTTTAGTACCAAATATGAAAGAATGTATTTTTGTCAAACGGCTAATGATATTTGGAAAAATATGTTAAACTTTCATCAAGAAATATGTCAAGTCAAAGATGATCAATTTGATCTCACATATGAATTAGAAGTCTTAGAAATATTAATAGATAGACATTTAGTTGAGATAAATACATGTACTACTAGTTTAAATGTTTTAAATGAAGGTGTAAGTGAAGATGATTACTCATGTCGAGCTCTTTGTGGACTTGCTTACGATTCATGGAATAACACGGATGAAGATGAAGCCAACCATCCGGTTTGTGATTCTCAACTAGATAAAACATCAAGCAAGGTACATTTTGAAACCAAACACTTTTGCTTTGACAAATTTATCTTAGAGTTTTCTAAACTAGAAAATGAGTCCAAACATTTATGCAACATGGACCTAAAAGCTATCTTCAAGAATGAGTCTTCAAAATCTTTTAAGAATATCTTTGAAAAGGAAATCTTGTTAGAAGATAAAATGTCTAGAATTGAGAGTAATGTTGAAATTGATCTAGATTGTAAATTGTGTCTAGATTACAAACATAAGATTAAAAAGCAAAATGAGAAAGGAAAATTATTAGTTAAATTTGATGAAAGCTCAAAATCTCTTGAAAGATTGTTGAGGAGTCAAAGGTTGTTTAAAGATAAAACCGGATTAGGATTTAACTCAAAAGCACCATCAACTAGTAAAACAAAACAAGTAAAATTTGTCAAACCTAGAAAAGAGATTTAGAGATGATTCAATCTCTAATAGAAACTCATGATAAAAGGATTAAGATTATCATGCTCTATGCTTTTATATGATTATCTAACCTTCTTGGATACATGAGTAATTGAGTTTCAAAGCGTGTCGTCAAACCAAGATTTTACGCGTAGTGTTTATCCTCTTGATAGCATCTCTATGCAATTTAAAAGGTACGCATTACTTCAACTTGACTTTGAATGCCTCTTGTTTCTAGAATTATGTGTTGGAATATGTGTTATTAGTAATACTCTAAAGTGTTTACCTGCTATTAGTAATAACTAAGATTAGATTCTATGCAACAAGGAATTTCGTCATTGGTACTAGTAGGAGATATAAGGTGTTTTGGTTCTTTAACCATCAAGAGATAAACACGAGAAACTCTTGAGTGAGTCTCACTCAACTCTTGCTTACAAGTGAGCTAACTAAGAATTTCCTAAGTGTTAAAATGTCTAACACTTTTGTGATGCTTGCAAAACAAACATTTGTTAAACAACATTCTCAAACACCATACTTTGAGTCTTAAATTGTGTTTTTCTTCGATTACTCCTTTATGATAATCTCACATAAAACACACAAGGTGAAATAAATCACATTAGCATACATTAGGATGTGTGGAAGAAAATGAGTTTTCAACATCTAAGATTTACACATCAAATGTGACACTTAGTCTTATGATGTTGTACCTCTTGGACTTTTTCAAAACAAGTAGAGTTCATAGTGTCTTAAGTAAGAAAACCCAAAGAGTCGAGGAGTCATTGAATATAACATTTAACGAGTGATCTTCTCCTTCTAAGATATCATCTTTGGTAGATGATGACTTAGTCGAAAGTCCAATGATGGCAAGACAAGTATAAGGATAAAGGTACAAAATAACATCTTCTCACCTTGAGTCAAACATTGAATCAAGTAAAATTGACATAAGTTATAAAACTTGATTTATAGGTCATAGTTGTGTCTAAGCAAATTCAACAAAAACAGTTTTTGGAATTTAGAGTAAAACAACTAGTGAAACAAAATAGATTTTTCGAAGTAATCAAGTGATTATAGTGTCAATATTTGAAAGTCTTTTTGATAATAAAAGCAAGCTCCAAAAGCAAGGTATTTTAACTTAAAGACATTCCTAGTTACTCTCTTGTTCTCAATGGTTAAGTTATTGATGACTTATCAAGAATGAGATTAGTAAATCCGTAGGTAAAACTAAACGTAGAGAAATGTTCAGAAGATTACTTGTTCTCATAACAATTAGATCTAACATTATGTTTAGCATTTGTCTATGTGCTCGTGTTAAAGAAGATCCTTAAACAACTCTTTAGTTGAGCTTGTTTGGATACATAATAAGGTACTACACAACTAGGATTATGGTATCCCAAAAGAACGGGAATAGAAACCATAGTGTATTCCAAATGGAATTATGTCGGTAATAAGTTGTTAAGAAAAGCACAAGTGGTACTTAGACTTTTATACTTATTTACCCAATGATTCTCCAAAACACGTAAGGTTCTCAAATTAGTTTCGGATGGAGAAGCACATCAACAAGCTCCGCTTGAACAAGCTAATTCGTGTCAACAACGGAATTCTTTCATCAACATTGTTATCCCTTCAACAAAGGAGGCATCGACTTCGGCGACAATTCAATCCACTATGTTCTTAATAGACACATTGTGATCCATCATCATCGCCTTGGTAAGATTGTTCATTGAGGAACGTCTTAACTAAGAAAGTCTTCCACGTTAACCATTCTATCAACGTTTTCACAAAACTTCTTGAATGTGAAGCATTCATCATTCCTAGGCTTAGTCAAAGACTCATAAGACCTAAAACCTTAGTTTTGAACATTAGGATAAAACCACAAAAATCAAGACAATCCCTTTTGAATTTTTCCCTGCAGCTCCCACGGTACCCTCAGACCATACGGGCGGAACCCTCCTTTTGGTTCCGCCTGGTCCGCCAAAGCTACAGATTGTTTTATTTTTAATTTCAAAACCAAACACCCTCTTAACTTTAACATTCACTTTAAAACAGCCATCACCCTCTCAAAAACACATATCCACACGAAATTTAGGGCTTTAAATCCAATCTCTTCAAATCCAACTTACTTTGTAAGTGTTCTTATCATAATTGCATTTTCAAACAAAATCTCATCACATTCACCTTGTGATATATCTCAGCCCATAAGATTCACAAAATGAGCAAAACTTCAAGCATCTTCCTCATAACCTTTCATCACTCAAACCTCAAACAACCAATGTGAAATGAGAAACCGAGTTATCCTTTGTCATATCAATATCGAGTCATCCACCATTTCCATGCCCTCAAAGAAACCAAGAGTCAATATCATCTTCACCAATAACTCCACCTAGTCATATTCACAAGAAGATTCCACAATGTAACCAAACAAGTGTGTCATCCCAACTATAACCTAACCTATTAAGATTAAACCACCTTTCATGATACATAAACCTATGTTCACCCTTGTGTCGCTCTTTGAAACAAAGGGCAATTGTCATATCCATACTCTCATTAACATATTTGTCTATGTCGTCAAAAGTCAAGTGAATTTCATTATGAAATGCGTCTCTTCCACCTTTTAGCAAGTGAAGAACACAAAGAAGATCTCCAAGCTTCAAGTGTTGTCAAGCAATCACCACCTCATTTCACATATCCACTCTCGGTCGTCAACCAAACTTTACCACCATTCACCACATTGTTAAAACAAATGAAAAACGTCATTGAAACATCACTTGCATTATAAAACGTTTTTAAACATCAAAATGAGTTATGTTAACCGTACCTCCACATTGTTTTCATATAGGCACACACTAGAACATACACATTACAATAGTCGTTTACTTAGACAAAAATGTGAAATTTTGATTTTCTAGGAATCATCATGCCTCCTCTAACTCACTACGACCACAAGGACACCATCAAGTATCTACCCAAACACCACAAAACCAAAGGTCTTACTTAAACTCAAATTGTTGTCTTCAAGGCCTTAGAAAAACGATATGTCCATAAGGGTAGAACCATTGATCCATCCTTCTTAGAAGGTAGAAACCTCTACACGGAATTTGCCACAATCAACTTTAAGTGTCTCTTAGAAATCGACAAGCCTATTTGTTCTAGGTTCATTGTAGAATTCTATGCATCCGTCACCCTCTCCAAGGATGAGTATGGTCGCATGTCTATTAACTTTAGGGCTAGTAGTCATCAATACTCCTTCACTATCGAGGAGTTTGCTCAAATCCTAGGTATCCCAAACCATGGTACTTGCATCTACTCCGACTTGCACTTCCTCTCAACTCTTGACACACTCTTTGACCGCATCTATCCCTATGATACCCCTCTTGTGTCCAAAAATGAACTTCGTGACCACCTCTTCATTAGGACCACCAACACTAGGAGAACTAGACCCGGAAATGTGGTCATCAAGGACCCATATGGAATGGAATTCAATGAACTCAAGCCCCAATTCAAGAAATGGGAAGAACTCCTTAGAGCCAACGTAATTAGCACCATAGGAAACCGGGATCTCATCAATATTTGCCTACTACATGACCAAGAGAATGACCGACATTCCCGTGCAAGGCACAACGCCTATGCCGTATGGAATGCTCTTGACCCGTCTCTTTAGGTTCATCTCTCCCATTCCATCAAATCCTAGAGGTCTTCACCTAGACTACTCTCTCATTCCACACGCTTTTGTCCCACTAAGTGATAGGAGAATCTACAAAGCCCAAGGTAAACATTTTCCAACTTTAGGCTTTGCCCAACTCTAGGCTCCCACCTCTAGAATACATTTCCCAACTTTCGGATATTCCAAATGAGTCGGTGGAGTTCAAGCAAACAAAGGGGATGTTCAAAAACATCGAGAGATTTCTTGGAAAGCTCAAGAAGAAGGTTGACCGTCTATGAGAGCGGGTGTGTAGGAGTGTTTGGCACTAGGTGCTATTTGAACAAATTTGGTCATTTAAACAATGTTTGTGATGTACTTGTGTGCTAGTACAATGTTTGATACTATTTGGAACATATATTAACTAACTTTGATGTAGGTAGACAACTTTTGGCAAGTTGTCAAATTTACATGTTTATCAAATTTTCACTAAGTATAGTGAAATTCTCGACCTCAAGGTCAAAGTCCTATGATATGTGTGTTTACATGTCCAATTTTTGCATTACCTAACCAGATATGCATTATCTTTTTGATTTTAGGAGTTTTCGAAAAATTTGAAAAATGTCTCGCGGGTCAAAATCGTGGACTGCCAATTTTTTCAGGGCTGGCGGATCTGGTGGCACCCAAAAATGGGTTCCGCCAGTGTATTTTCTGGGCAATCCAGAAATGGCCCAACGGACCAGCCGGAACCCTCAGGAGGGTTTCGCCTGTGTTGTCTCAGGGTTCCGCCAGTCACCTGCAGAAAATTTGTCATTTTTCTTAAGTCCAAAACTTGTAAAGTGTCAAACCATTATCCTAAGTGAGAAACATCTTCCCTTACCTCCAATAACCATATTAGGACAACTCTCACTCACTAAAACAATTAGGAAGTCACTTCCCGCCAAAAGTTCAAATTTAATCATAACTAACCCAAGGAACCCTTTTAAAGGATCCTTCAAACCATTGGAACATTTTCAACCAAATCACATCCCATGATCACAAAGCATTGAGTGCATATGTTGGTCTTTCACTCCACCCTATTCCATTGGATTGACATCAAATGATGTGACAAGTTCATGAAAATCATTTGATACCTCAATCTTTGAATGGTAGAACATCAAATCCAAACACTCCTTCCCACAATTGTTTTTAAGTTTGATCACTTTAGAATACCCCAAAACTCACACCAACACCATTACTTCTCTCAATCTCAAAACTCTTGCAAACCAAAGATTTGAGATAACTAAATCAAACACCTCATCCGAATCATCAAGCTAAAACCACTAGGATTAGTGTTAAACCTTGTTGCTTCAACAAAACCATCAAATCAAGCTCATCACTTGATATTTCTTCACCTATCCAAGACTTCCTTAACCTTACTGCCTCAACACCATATTCAATACCTTGCAACATCAACATGACCACTATTCAAGATTTCCTCAATCTTGCTACTTCAACATCCTCTCCCAAACATGGCAATACAAACATATACATTTTTCAACCATCAATCACCATAACTTACACCAATGGAACTTTTCCATACACCACCAACATCACCACATCCACTATTGGAAACTTTTGAAAACCTATCACCTAAACCATCAAGCCCTCCATCATTGTCACTCTTTGACACCATTGCCGAAACGGAAACCCATCAACAACCAATATTTCAACCAAACGAGTCATTGGATGATGCACCTCATCCACCGTCATTGGTTGAGAGTTTGGCCTACCGTTATGCTAAATCCTCAGTTTTTCCAAATGATCAAGGTCATACACACCTACAATCATTTGTGTTTCACCCCATTCACAAAAACCTTCATGGTAACCATTTACAAATAACCAAGCTTACACCATTTTGTTCAAACAACAACCACCACAACAACAATAACTACCACCACCACAAGAACCTTCCCAACACTTTGAATCTCTATTTTCTTCGTATAAGAAAATAAAAGCATCTCAATGATCTTCCACCAAGACCAACAAAACCACCACCTTTCACAAATGAATAACCAAGGTCATTGCTTGACCAAAATGAGTCTTTCAACCACAACCAACCACCACAACAAGAGTATCACCACCCAAAACCATTGTTGTTTCACCCTATCCAATAAAATGAGGTTTATCCTAAACCACATTTTGGATAGTCTCAAGTTTAGAGTCTCCAAAATGAAACAAAACCGTTTCTTTTGGAAATTGTTTCTCATTAAAACCAACAAACCAAGTTTAGAGCACCAACACCACCTCATGTTTAGAGTCTCCAAAATGAAACAAAACCGTTTCTTTTGGAAAATGTTTTACCATTTAAACCAACAAACCAAAACCGTGTCACCTCCACAACATTCAAAACAAAACCCGCTACACCCTCCAACACACATTTTGATCCTTAAACATCCTTAGCCTTGTTTTTGGAAAATGTTTTTCATTAAGGAAAATGACGATTTCCTTGTAGCATTTTATGTTCTTAGTCTATTTTTTGTTTTTCTTTATTTTTAAGAAGTAGGATGATTTCGTCCTAATTACTTGTCTTTGACGTTCTAAGAGTCAAAATTTTACATGAAATGAATTTCATTCTACTACAAGGTTTGCATTGTTTGTTGACCATTTAGGTATAATAAGTGAACTATACCTTGCTATGGTAGCATACATATATCTTGTGTTTTAGAAACTAACTTTTTTTTGTAGGATCATTATCCATGTTTTCCTTCCTTGATACTCCATTTAGGGGAGTAATATTCAAGGGGGAGCATGAGTATTGCATTATTCCACTTCACAACTCTTAGTTGTGTTCTAGACATGAAATGCTTTCATGACTTGTCTTGTGTGGCAACTAACATTTTGTTTTGTAGGGTCAAAATCCATGTCTCCTCTCTTGGCACTCCATTTAGGGGGAGTATCGTCCAAGGGGGAGCAAGTGCATACTCCCGCCTCGCTACTCTTCTTTTTGTTTCGACAAAAAGGGGGAGAATTTATATATAAACTTGTTTCAAAAAATTTTATTTTGCATATCACATCTTCTTAGCAAAAACAAGTTTTTATACTAACTTTATAAGACTTAACATTAAAACTAATGACTTACTTATAAATAAAGTTTATGTTTTGTCATCAACAAAAAGGAGGAGATTGTTAATACAAATATCGCCTAAAAACGTTATGTATATTTTAACGATCTTTGCTAAGTTTTGTTAATGACAAAGTACAAACTTTAGATTGTAATAAAACATCATTTTAGTTTTAAGTCTTGTATAACTAGTCTTTACATTTCTTTTTAAACTTAACATTGTTTTTATTTCCTTAATAAGAAAGTATTTCTTTAATAAGAAAGTGTCACATCTCATCAATGTGCATTTATGGTAAGTTTATGTGTTTGAGTATCCCTGAAGTTCTTACACACTTTAGAAGTATTCCATATTTGGTTTAATGCATGTTGACTAGTATTTAGTAGATGTGACATTGCTTGTTTATGTGTTTGACTATCCATGAAGTTCTTACACACTTTGGAAGTATTCCATGTTTGGTGCAATGCATGTTGACTAGTATTTAGTAGATGTGACATTGTTTGATTTGGAGTGATTTATTATAAGTTAGGTTGAACAGTTCTGGCGGACCCCTGGAGGAACACGGGCGGACCCCTTCTGAGGGTGCCGCCGTGTCCGCCAGACTGCTGACTTCATTTGGTATAAATACCAAAGCACTTGCAAGAAATCCCTCATCACTTAGAGTCATATTTTACACATATTCTCTCATTATACTCAGTAGTTACTAACTTGTGTGATTCTCTTATGTAGCAAAGGAGTTCACATATTCATCTAAGAAGTTACAAGTTTCAACTCCAAGTTGCAAGACTTGTTAGCTTTGTTGTGTATAGACTTTGGTAGTTTATACTTCATGTGTATCTTGTATAGAAGTGATTGGCTAGTATTTTAGGCCTCAAAATACGTATTGTGTCGCGATTTGTTGTACCCTTGTAAAAGAACTAACGGGAGTGGTTGTACCCTTGGTAAAGAACTCGACATCTAGCTTAGTGTCGGTAAAAGTGTAAGCAACGATGGGAGTGGTTGTACCCGTGTAAAAGAACTCGACATCTAGCTTAGTGTCGGTAAAAGTATAAGCGACGTTGTAAAGGTTTTCTCCGCCGGTGAAAGGAGCTTGTTGATTAGTGCTTATAACTCTCGAGTTGGAAACTCGGGGCGTGGATGTAGGGCAAGGAAAAAGAGTCCTTGTAGCCAAACCACGATAAATAATCGTGTTGTGGTTTGATCGTTTCTTTCTTTATCTTTGCTTATTACATGTTGTCTTTTAGTTAGAATCGCTAATCACGTATAAAGCTTTTCAAAGAATTAAACAAGTAAAGTTGTGTTTATATCGTTAAACAAATGTAAAGCTTTTCAAAGAACTAAACAAGCAAAGTTAGGATCATCACAAGTAAAGCTTTTCAAAGTATGAAACAAGTAAAGTTAGAATTGTTATTCACATGAAAAGCTTTTCAAAGAATCAAACATATAACGTTGTGTTTATATCGTTAAGCAAACGTAAAGTTTTTAAAGGATATTAAGCTAACAAGGATTTAAAAAGCGGTAAACTATTCAACCCCCCTTCTAGTTTTCCACAGGGTTTACAAAGTTCGGCCCTAGTTTTCTCCACACAAGTTCCTCCTTTATGAATGAAAAATAGAAAACTATATATAGATTCTGATAGGTGACGGCGTCAAGAACAAAATTCTGACGCCGTCATCTCGTCGCCAAATAGTTTCTCGGACTGCCTAGATCTGGGTCTGACGCCGTCATGTATACTCCTTATGCAGGCCTTCACCAAAAATAGTCTTGACGCCCTTGTTGTGACGCCTTCAGGTTTTCACTGGGTCGTCATGGATTTTACTCTTGACGCCGTCAGGTACTGTTCTCAGCATGGAAAATTAAGTCTTTGCCGTTTTCTTCACTTTTATGCTCCAAAAACGTCCGAATTGCTTCCTTTTCCAGAATTCACTCCCAAAGTACCTAAAATCACAAAAGGAACGATTTAGGGCAATATTTGATCAAATAAATTCAATTCCGAGCTTAAATGATCCCCTAAGAGTGGTTCATTTTTCGCCTCATCATATACCCTTACACTTGAGATTTGCTTGTCCTCAAGCAAATGCGCTTTTATTCTAGTCAAAATACAAGTTAGGGGTCATTTAACACTAATATAAAAGTAATTACAACAAATAATCGTTCCACTAAAGACCAAAAACAAGCACGGAGGTCATACACTAGCACCTCACAAATAGTGTTTAGATACTCACATCTCTCGGGTGTAATAAAGTAATATCACAATATGGAAATGGAAAACATCTCTCACTACCTGTCATAGCAAAATAGATTACCATAGGCTTGGAAAAGGATCAAACCTCCACCACATGGCGTAAGCACCTAGGATAAACTATCAAAGAGGTCTTTTAAAGGGTTGTAACGTTAGGTGTAGGGATATGGAATACACGGTTTTGTTGGATATAGGCAGTCTTTACTGGTGGCGAATTAAGAAAATCAAAACACTTGGAGTACTTTTAAGATTAACGCACATATGTGGGTAATAAATGATGTTTTTCCCCATTACTCCATAACATAAGTACTTTACCCATGAGTTCCAATCGTCCCAAAACAATATGTACAAGGATATGACTCGACTTAGCAACCATGTAATCAATTAGATAATTAACTTAGGGTTTAACACATAACAATAATGCACTAAAGATGAGTGCATACACGGAAGGCTAAGGCGATTTGGGTGTACATTTAAGTGGGGTGTAAGAAATTCTTCCTTTAAGTAAAATGCTTAAAGTTAGAAACGAAAAGATAGGCTCGGAGGGGTGTACTAGGGGTTTCGTGTACTAAAAATGAGTACAACGCTAAGGGTGTGGGAAAAATTAATTGACTTAACTAGCCAAGTAATATGACTTAAATGGTCAAGTAATTATGATACGGGTTTAACACAAGGGTGATCCTAATGCCTCTTATCATGTAGTAAATCCTACTACACGAATGTAGTCTCACTAGCGGTCTCGGGATGCATCACTAACGCAAGTTCTAGAATCTAAATGCTACCGGTACACTCATAAGCACTAATAGTAAATGCTTTTCCTATCAAATCTAAAGGCGAACCTCACATATTTGGGTGAAAAATTTTTCTGAATAGTACGGTTTTGTGCTAGTCATACAATCTCCTATCCATGAGACGCTTGCTATGGCTAAAGTTTCACTCCTAAATGTTGTAAAAAAATTTAAATTTGGCGCTAAAATTACACTAACAAGTATTTCTCATAGTTTTATTACACATCTACTATCAAACAAACAAACTCAAGCGAAAGTGTATCTGTAAGGTATCATCATTTTACCCTCCCCTTACACTTAGGATGAACATTGTCCCCAATGTTCAAGTAAAGAATGTAAAAGTGAAGTAAGTAAAACAAATGAAATAAAATACTCCCCTGATTCGCTCGGTATGGATAATAAGGTAGCCATGTTAGATCTTCCTCCAAGAAAATTAACAATCAAAGCTTCCCTTCCAGAATATAAATCATCTTCTTGTCATACATAACCTGTAAAACCTGAGAAAACAGACAAGGCAACCTCGCATAAAATCGGCGGCAATCTACATATGCTAATAAATCCTAGAAAACAAAATAAGATATA
Organism: Artemisia argyi; assembly: GCA_030686995.1. Lineage (NCBI taxonomy): Eukaryota > Viridiplantae > Streptophyta > Magnoliopsida > Asterales > Asteraceae > Artemisia > Artemisia argyi. The sequence goes on along the minus strand of CM060676.1, from coordinate 170,994,584 downwards.
ATGCTTATGGAATGATGTTTGCAGATTTCCTAGAGATTATAAAACTGATAATTCAACAAAAACTTTAAGACTCCGTTAGAAAAACAAAACTGGTAAAATTTCCATATTTTTACACGTGACGCCGTCAAGAGTAAACTCGTGATGCCGTCAGAAGTGACCTGCATAAATCCTTATGTTAAGTTTCCAAAAAATTTCTGGAAAAACTTCGTCCTACTTCCTGGAAAATCCTGCAAAACATCATTATGACTCGATACAAGCATTTGACTCTAACAAATACGAATATACATGTTCACTTAATATTGTGGAGAATCATGATCGGTTTTGTTTCTTAAAAACAAATTTGGGGTTTCCCCTTACACTTTTCTTTTGCAAAAATACATTTGGATGAAGTTAAGACTAAGCCAAACAACAAAGTAAAGTATTTTCACTATTTTAGTTTTGAAACATGATCTACCAACAATAAAAATAAAGCATGCATACGGAAGCAAATAACAAACAAACAAAATAAAAATCACACAAAACATGGGTTGCCTCCCAAGAAGCGCTTTTCTTTATTTACGAGTCTTGTAGCTAGACTTAAGGTCATGGGTTACGTTTTCCTTTCCCACTTTTGTGCCAACTCAAAACATCTAACCCAATTCTCATCACGCTTGTATTCCGAGCCTAGATTCATGTAACCCAAATAGTATGTTCGCCTCCTCTCATAATAGGCATCATCAGTAATTCCATCTTCCTTAACCTCATAGGGTCGAATCTCATCAATTTGTAGATTCTTGATGCCCTTTAATTCTTCCTTCGTGTGAGGCATCATAAAAGTGACCTTCTCTATCCCATCAGTAAACTGAACTATCCCCTTCTCATGATCGTAATACATCTTAGTATTCTCAACAAAAGGTTGTCCTAGAACAATCTCTCCTAGGTGTGGATCTATAATGCCTCTAATATCTTCTAGGATTATGAAGTCGCATTGATAAGTAAAATTTCCTATAAAGATGTGTACCCCTTTAACTCTCCTGACGAAATTACATAGCCTATTAGAGTTGTAAGGGTCTTTTCTAGGGCTTAACCTTTCGTTCATTATCCAATTGTAATAGAGCCTAGACATGATATTCATGGGTGCTTTTAAGTCAATGTATGTATGCTCTCTAGACATGTACCAAATCATGCAAGGAATTTTTATGTTCCTGAAGTTATGCCTCCTAATCCATGGTGTCTTTCTATATTTTGAGGGGCAAGGGTGTTGTAAAAGGAACCTATGGTAACTCAATTCATCCGGGGTTGGAGCGACGTCCGTAAACTCAATTTTCATTTGGAGAGGCTTAATGAATTCCTTAAATGTGTTAACTTCTCTCTTTCTTCTTTTATGCGCTATAAGCCTCTTGCTAACTTCTAAACGGCGACTCTCAAAATCCATAAAGACCAAACTAGTACAAACAAAAACACGAAGAAATGAGATAGACTAAAGAGAACCTAAAAAATAAAAATAAAATCTTACTAGAAAGGAATCTAGCAAGTAGACCTAATAAAAAGAGATTCTAACCTAGACAATAACTATTCCCCGGGCTGCGGCGCCAAAAACTTGATGCGTAGGGATTGCACCAGGCTTTACCTCTCGAGGGATCTCGAGAAGCTTACAACCCCCACCAGGCACTGTACCTGATCGATGTAGTATAGTATAATGACAAGTACCGGGGGATTGATCGTTCAGCTAGGAATAGTGTCGCTAGGATTAGAAAACCTAAAGACTAGGTCTAGAGATGAGGGATGATTCTTTTAGTATTTTTTTTAGTTTTTAAGAAAGCAAATAAAAATCTTGGGTTTGAAGGAGTTGGGCAGAATTAGTTGCTAGTCAACTAACCCAATACTAAAGACGCAATCAAAATAAAATACTAAAATGAAAATAAAACTAAATTAAACTAGAGTTGTGAGCAATATGTGGGAGAATTGTGTTTACTTAGATTTCACTACTCCCTAGATATCTTTTACAGGTTAATTACTTGTTATAGTTGCGTGGATGACGGATTGTATTCCTTAATACCATTCATGGGGTGGCGTACATACTTCCCCAATCCTATGAGCGCCTACTTCACTCCTATGTCGAGCTGGCTAAGAAGCTCCTAACATGGGATCACTAGAATTTGCTCATGCATTAAATACAACCAATAAAACCTAGTACACATCGGTTCATGTTTCCTAAGACGTTCAAGCATGTTACACAATGGAGATCTGCCAGTTTTCTTAAGCCTAACATTGAAATCATTCATCCAATACAACCATAAACAAGTAATCAACATATAATTAGCATCTAGGTTGCATTACATCTAAGCAAACACAAGATAGATCTAGCCTAGCATGTTAAAATCAAGACAAGCACAAGATATATTCAAACAACACATAGACATATTGATTGAATTGAAAGAAGACTTATCTCAATTAAACATGAAAGGATTCAAGGGGTGAAAACCCTTGAAAATACTGTAAAATACGACCTAGGGTTTACAAAGTTCGGCCCTAGTTTTCTCCACACAAGTTCCTCCTTTATGAATGAAAAATAGAAAACTATATATAGATTCTGATAGGTGACGGCGTCAAGAACAAAATTCTGACGCCGTCATCTCGCCGCCAAATAGTTTCTCGGACTGCCTAGATCTGGGTCTGACGCCGTCATGTATACTCCTTATGCAGGTCGTCACCAAAAATAGTCTTGACGCCCTTGTTGTGACGCCTTCAGGTTTTCACTGGGTCGTCATGGATTTTACTCTTGACGCCGTCATGATTTTCTTCTTGACGCCGTCAGGTACTGTTCTCAGCATGGAAAATTAAGTCTTTGCCGTTTTCTTCACTTTTATGCTCCAAAAACGTCTGAATTGCTTCCTTTTCCAGAATTCACTCCCAAAGTACCTAAAATCACAAAAGGAACGATTTAGGGCAATATTTGATCAAATAAATTCAATTCCAGGCTTAAATGATCCCCTAAAAGTGGTTCATTTTTCGCCTCATCAGTTATAGTCACCAAACTCATCGCTTCTACATCAGCGTTAAACCTGATGACGTATAGTCCGCACTCGAGTCATGAACCCGACCAATGGACACTACTAATATCTAAGCCCATCACGCATGGGCTATCATGATCAATATTTGGGCTTACAAAGGCCCAAATCCGAATCTACTATTTACGGTTTTGATATAGGATCTCTTATTTATGGGATAAGGATCAACGGACCGTATTCATAGGGATACGCCGAAGAGTAAGGAACACGAAACCAACAAGGATTCCGTGTGTATATAAAGGGCATCTCGGCCCTCATTAAGGTATCATCTAATAACCCTAACTCTTCATTAAAACCCTAAACCGATTACTTACTCTCACGCCGGAGGATAATCGTGGGAGATAATCCCACGATAAGCCTAACGGTATTGTTTGCTCTCTTAGTGCGCAAGTCTCAAGCGTTAAGATCCAATTGATACGGGAACCGGAGTCCAAAACAAGGAACGCCCAACTTTTGTATCAACAAGTGGCGCCATCCGTGGGACCCCACACTAAGAACTAGAATGACGAAGCACGGAAACGTAAACCAGCGGACTCCGCAGGTGAAGAAAACATATGGTGACCTACAGGGGAAGAAGCAGCAAAGTGATTCAACCTCTAAATAGGCCTCTGGAACAACCAGTGTGCCCAGGCACCAAGGATCAGGCTCAGATCTGATCTTTCCAACGGTAGAACTGCCCACAGGGACTACCCAAGCCACTACGACAACCACTAGCGCGGAAGATCAACAGCACACTCCTTTTACCACCCCCACCAAACAGTGCCAGAAACAGACCCTACCGAGCCGCCACGTGCGCCTAACCGAGACAAGGGTCCTGATTTGGAAACAAACATCCTCGCGCTAGAGGGAGTCGCGCCTGAACTAGCGCCAAGAGATTTCGTGTCTCAAAACTACGAAACCTTGGCTGCCCTTATGCAAGAAGAAGCGAGAAAGAGGTCAAGTCAGAGCCTGCAAGCCTGGCTCAACTTCGGTCCTGAGTACGAAGCATCTCCACCGCGTCACCAAAAGGATAGATACGAGAAGGATAGCCGCCGACTCCCAATGTTTACTAGGGTCGGCAAGAAAGTTGTGGATGATGAAGCAGCCGACTTACAGTACCTGGAGGAGCATGACGACGATAGATGGCATACCAATATCCACACTAGGCTTGGTAGTCGCAGGGTTCATGATAGACATGGGCGACAGCGTTCCCCAAGCGAAAGCCCTCCAAGGTTTGGTAGTCGAAGGGTTCATGATAGACTTGGGCGACAGCGCTCCCTAAGCGAAAGCCCTTCAAGCTCGGATTCCGAGGAAAGTCGACGCAAGCGCCGCAAAAGAGTAAGCTCGTCCTCAAGTGACTCCTCGGACAACGATGACAAAGAAACAGGACACTGGAAGTCCAAGAGAAGATATCGCGATGAGGAGGACGAAGATATGTCCCGTCCCTGGCACCGCCAAAAGATTGACGCATTCACTCAGCGCATCAGCGATTTTTCAGAAGATAAGAGAAGGCGCATGCCCGCTAATGTTAAAACTTATGATGACCACCTAAAAATTTTCGAATCAGCCGCCACCATAAAAAATTGGCCACAACCCGTGTGGTGCCACATGCTTAACTCCACATTGGTGGGGAATGCGAGAACCTGGTTTAGTAAGCTGCCACGAAGAAGCATAGATGGGTTTGAAGAGTTGCGAAAGGCGTTTCGCTTGAACTTTACTCAAAGGAAGAAGTGTGCCAAGAACCCTGTCGAACTTGCTAGAGTAAAACAACGCCAAGGGGAATCCACAAGCACTTATGTGGAGCGCTATAAGGACGAATGCATACACGTCAAGGCATGCCCCGAAATACTAAAGATCTCAGGGTTTATGAATGGAATCAATAACCCAGAACTTATCAGAAGGTTAAATGATAAGGTTCCCTAAACCTTTGATGAACTTATGAAGTGCACGAGGTCCTTTATCCAAGGGGAAGCAGCCGCTGCGGATAGCAAGAAAGGCTACTCAAATTATAGGTCACAAGAACAGCCCAGGAGACAATCCAATGACCAGAGTAGCAACCGTAACAAAAGCTACCGCAGTCAGGGGAGCGGACGAGATAATGACAAATACATCCCACTAACGAAGACCCCAAGGGAGATATTTGTGACGGAAGGCGCGAACTTCCCGAAACCCCCACCAATGCGCACCCTAGAGGATCGGCGTGTAAGGAATGGATACTGTGAATATCATGGACATAAGGGTCACACCACCAATGAGTGGGTCCAATTGCGCCAACTAATTGATAAATTAGTGAAAGAAGGCAAATTGGATCATTTAGTTAAGAACATCAAGGATGGAAAAGACAAACAGAAGATCAGGAGCAAGAAAGAAGCACCTAAAGACAAGGCTGACACCATCTACATGATACAATCATGGCAGCGAAAGACTAAGCAAAAGGTCAGCCAAAAGTTTTCTTATGGGAGCGAAATCTCTTTCCCCACTCAGGCTGCGGACAACGCAGTAGCGGAACCACTCACCATCGAGGTAAATGCGGGGGGTCACGATATCCACCGCATGTATGTTGATGGAGGGGCATCCACAGACATAATGTACGAACACTGTTTCAAAAGGTTGTGACCTGAGATACGAAGTCGGTTAAGCCCGGCCACGACGTCGTTGACTGGCTTTACAGGAGAAAAGATATGGCCCATGGGGCAAATACGATTACTCATTGTCGTTGGTAATAAGGAACACTCCACGGCGGCCTGGATGAATTTTATGGTGAACAGATCTCCTTCGCCATACAATGGCATTATTGGAAGACCAGGAATATCAGCCATGCGCGCAGTACCATCCACAGCACATGGGATGCTCAAATTCCCAGTAGAAGGAGGCATTGTCACCCTCTACTATACCATTGTACCACCCAGAGAGTGTAACACGGTTACATATGAGATGACACGCACTCCAGAACAGCACGCAGCTAAAGTATCAAACCTGAAGGTCGTAATTCATCCTGATTACCCAGAGCAAGAAGTATCAATTGGGGGATCGCTGTTTGATAAAGGCAGAGCGGCCGTGTGCGCACTCTTGTAAAGGAATCTAGATATCTTCGCATGGGAACCAAAGCACATGACCGGTGTGCCACGATCGATTACAGAACACAAGTTGAAAATCCGACAAGGATACTCCCCAGTATGACATAAAAAGCGCGGCCAGGCTCTAGAGCGCGCAAAAGCCATTCTAGAGGAAGTACACTAGCTTGTGGACGCAGGTATCATGCGAGAAGTCTATTACCATGACTGGCTCTCCAACCCAGTGATGGTGAAAAAGAGTGATGGTAGCTGGCGGATGTGCGTGGATTTCACTGATCTTAACAAAGCATGTCCACAAGACTACTACCCGCTACCAGAGATAGACTGGAAGATAGAATCCTTGTGCAGATACCCTTTTAAATGTTTCTTGGACGCATACAAAGGGTACCACCAAATTCAAATGGCTAAAGAAGACGAGGAAAAAATAGCCTTCCACACAAGCCAGGGTGTCTACTGTTATACAAAAATGCCCTTTGGCTTAAATAATGCGGGAGCCACCTACCAGCGATTGGTAGACAATGCATTTGAAAAGCAAGTGGGCCGCAACCTAGAGGTATATGTTGATGACCTTGTCATAAAAAGCCATACCGAAGACGAATTGGTACGTGACATTGAAGAAACATTTAGAACGCTGGGAAAGCTCAACATGAAGTTAAATCCTAAGAAATGCACTTTTGGTGCTACAGAAGGAATGTTCCTCGGATACTTGATAGAGCCTAATGGCATTAAGCCATGCCCAGAAAAAACAAAGGCTGTCATCCAACTCCCTTCACCACGCACGTTGAAAGAAGTCCAGTCCCTGAATGGAAAACTAGCCGGGTTGAACAGATTCCTGTCCAAATCAGCAGATAAGTCACTTCCTCTCTTTCAAACACTCACAAAGTGTACAAAAAAGGGAGACTTTCGTTGGACTGCGGAAGAAGCTTTTACACAGCTTAAGCAACATATAGCAGCGCTTCCCACACTAGTCGCACCCCGACCAGGGGAAGAGTTGATTATGTACTTATCTGCAACTCATGGAGCAGTCAGCGCGGTGCTACTGACAGATAGGAACTTCGTACAAACACCGGTATATTTTGTAAGCAAAGCACTCAAGAAGACAAAGATTAACTATACCGCAATGGAAAAGTTGGTCCTGGCGTTAGTATTCGCAGCCAAAACACTGCGCAGATACTTTCAAGCACACCCAATTGCAGTGATCACGGACCAACCTATCAAGCAAGTTATCTCCAAACCCGACGCATCGGGGTGATTACAAAAATGGAGTGTGTTGCTAAGCGAGCATAACATCTCTTATAGACCACAGTGCGGATAAGGGGCAGATACTAGCAGACTTCATCATTGAGAAACCAGACACTGATGCTCCACCTTCAAGAAGCGAGGTAGAACTACAAGAACCATGGGTCCTATTCACGAACGGATCTTCGTGCGTGGACGGGTCGGGCGCGGGCCTTATCCTCACCAGTCTAGAAGGAATGGAATTCACTTACGCACTGCGTTTTGAATTCACAGCCACGAACAACGAGGCAGAATATGAAGCCCTAATTGATGGATTACGCATTGCAACTCGAATGGGTGTACGCAACCTAGAAGCAAATGTCGATTCCCGATTAGTAGCCAATCATGTTTTGGCCGAATATGTGGCTAAAGATGATAACATCATCCAATACCTTGACAAAACCAAGTCCCTAATCCAGGGTTTTGATAGGTTCACCATTAAACAAGTTCCTAGAGGGGAAAACAGAAAAGCGGATGCACTAAGCAAGATCGCATCTACAAACTTTACGCACCTGTCAAAACAAGTATTGGTGGAGACCCTGAAAAACAAATCCATCTCGGAGATGGAGATATCCACGGTGATAGAAGAACAGGATCCTACATGGATGACCCCTATCATCAAATTCATAAGTAAGGGTATATTACCCCATGAGCAGAAGGACGCTCGACGGATACGGCACACAACGCAAAGGTTCAAACTTCGAGATGGTATCCTATATCGGCGCTCATTTCTACAACCATGGCTTCGGTGCGTTGGACCTCTTCAGGCAGATTACGTACTCCGAGAGATCCACGCCGGTTCATGAATTATGCACTCAGGACCACGGTCCATTGTATCGCGAGCCTTGCGGTCAGGATACTATTGGCCCACTATGCATCACGACGCGCGGGATATGATAAAGAAATGCAGCGACTGCCAAGTTCATAGACCCATCCCGCGCCAACCATAACAAGAGATAACGCCTATCACTTCGCCATGGCCATTCTATAAGTGGGGTATCGATATCGCGGGCCCCTTCCCTGTTGCAGCGGGGGGACTGAAATTTCTTATTGTGGCTATAGACTACTTCACTAAGTGGATCGAGGCAAAAGCAGTTGCAACAATCACAGGCAATCAGGTAAAACGATTTGTTTGGGAAAACATTATATGCCACTTTGGATTACCTGGGGAAATCATTTGGACAACGGAAAACAATTCTGCGATAACCCATTCAAAGACTGGTGCGCGCAACTAAATATTACACAACACTTCGCGTCAGTTAAACACCCACAAACCAATGGTTTGGTTGAGCGCGCGAATCGTAGTCTGGGCGAAGGAATTAAAGCGCGCCTCGACAAACATAAAGGAATATGGGTGGATGAATTGTCGCACGTCTTGTGGGCACACCGCACGACAATCAAAGTTAGCACCGGAGACACCCCCTTTTCTCTTGTCTATAGGACAGAAGCTGTCATACCAGCTGAAATTGGGATGCCAACTATTCGTACGGCGGAAGCTAATGTCACAACCAATGACGATGAACGACGTATAGACTTGGATCTATTGGAAGAAAGGCACGAACGTGCAGCTATATGTGAGGCAAGAGCTTAGTCAAAAATGAAGGGATACTACGATGCTAAAGTTCAAAGCACCTCATTCAGACCAGGCAACTTTGTATATCGCGCTAATGATGCAAGCCACGCAGAAGATACAGGAAAACTTGGACCAAAGGGGAAGGACCATATGAGGTCACAGAAGCACTAGGAAAAGGCGCATACAAGATGCGTGACATGGATGGCCGTGAGCTACAACGAACATGGAATATTTGCAATCTCAAGAGATGCTATCTTTAGGAAAGGCTACAGCCCCGTGCACGGACACCTCCGCACTTTAGTACGTGCTCAATAAATGTCCGTGTATTTACATTTTGTTTTATCTAGGCAAATGTTTTTTCTTTTTCCAAAAACTTGCAAGAATTAATTAAATGTCGCGGTTTCTAGCTAACTCCGTGACACACTTTACTTTGTTATTTACATATTATTTATATCTCAATATTATTGTTATATTAACTTTTGCCTACATGGCGTGCATGCATTTATTAAAACCCACGATGGTAAAGGATGAGTAAACCTACTAAATAACTCGTTGAGTAAGAGGGTTGCAAACCCATCAACATTGGATCATGCATCCTTGTTAAACACCTTACTCTAAAGATGTTGGAGTAAGTTCAATGTGCATCCCACGATGGATACGTAATAATGCACACTGTGCGCGTTTAACAAATTAGGAGTCAAGACTCTTGACTCCTTGATATGGTATTTGCAGTACGCTGCATGTCAACCCATACACTTGTGAATTTTACATTCGCATATACATTAAGATATGGACCTCATACACAATTATGTTATAAGTGATTATAGATTCTGTAATCTCTTTTTAAGTACGTTTACAAAACAGTTTGATCCTTGGATGTCTTTTACGCAAAGACAAAATAACTATTACAAACATCATGCATACAATTACACCTTCAAAATAACATTTTATTATACGAGTTTATACAAAATATAGATTCAACATGCACATGTGCAACAAAGTGTTAATCTATTACAAAAACAGCCTACATACTATGAGAGCGTTTATGCTCTGAGCTGCCGACTCGGTACGCTGCACTCCTAGCTTTCTCAAGCTTCTTCAGCAGACTACTATCCTCGGGTGACACTGTTGCCACGCTAACAGGAACCCCATCAGATCTGGGAATATGCGCTGCGCCAACACCACAGAGGATTGCTTTCCCCTTCACACCCTCCTTCTTTGCAAGTCTCATGGCATGGGCCTCTAAGGATGCCTTCAAGGGGATTTCTTTCTCAAGAGCAAAAGGGTTAAAGATGTCGCGTGGACGAGCAAAGATAGGAACCTGCAACTGCGACACATCTGGCTTCAAAAAGTAGTCAGGTTGAGCATCTGCGTCCTCTGCTGTGTGCCTGGCCAAGGTTAACCCCTCCATAATAACACCTATGGGGTAATCTTGGTCGCGCTCCAGTTGAGCAATATGAGGAAGCTCTAATAGCTTCATCTTTTCTATAGCAGCGACAAGCTCAGCAAAAGCATCCTCGTTGTAACCTGGAACTTGGGTGATAGGCATTGTCACAACCTTGTTCTCACACAACTCCTCTATCGCCTCTGCCTTGCCACGCGCCAGCGCACATCGGACCACATCCCCAAATGACTCTTTAACTTCTTGAGACTCCAGGGTGCTCAAAGCAGCAAGGCGCAGGCCATGACTGATAAGCTACCTGCGCTCAGCAATGGATGACACCAAGTGTGGGTACAGCTCCTCATCATACTCTATACTAAGCTTGCGCAGCTTACCATCTTGCTTCTCCAATGCATCCTCCACAGCCTTTCGGAACTCATCCAACCTAGAGAAGTGCTCATTCTTGTTCTGCTCCATATACTTCAGAACCCAAAGGCAAGTGATGAAGCGAAAAGTGTACCGCTTTCAGGGGGTCATTTAAGCCCTAATTCGAGATTATTTGATCAAATATTGCCCTAAATTGTTCCTTTTGTCATTTTAGGTACTTTTGAGAAGAAATTTAGAAAAGGAAGCATTTTGGACGTTTTTGGAGCATAAAATTGAAGAAAATGACAAAGTCTCAAAATCCTTGCTGGGAACAGTACCTGACGGCATCAAGGCTCTACAAGTGACGGCGTCAAGCTTGGCAAAAGAGGTGGATATGGCAAAATACACATGACGGCCCAAAACTATTTCAAGACAATTTGGCCTGACGGCGTCACCAAGGCCGTCAGAGTCAGATTACACGTGACGGCCCAGAGTAAATTTACACATGACGGCGTCAGGATTTAACCTGACGACGTCAGATGATTTAGAGTGACGACGTCAGAAAGAAGGCTTACACAAGAAGAAACCTTAGTGAAACCGTCACAAGATGATCGAGACAATCACAACTTGCGCGTGGAGTAGCTGACACTGTTTTGGCCATAACTTTTGCATACGAACTCTGATTTGAGCGATTCAAAAAAGGAAACGATCGAGATGAAAACACCTTCGATTTAGTGAAAAAATGGTCGTGACGCCGTCAACCCTTAGGGCTGACACCGTCAGATCGGGCCGGGCAGAAAACAGCTTATAAATACAACATCATAACTTCATTATTTGTAATCCCTAAACCCTAAGGTCGATTCCTGGGTTTAGGTAGGTGTTTTTCCAGCAATTTAGAGGGTTTCAATCACTCCACAAATATCATATATTGGTTTGTTGATTCTATCTTAATTATGTTTTCCATTATCATTGTTGCTTGCTTTTCTTTGATGATGTTTTGCTAATTCACCTTGTGTCTACTTATGATTGTGTGAAACTTGTATATAATTGATTAGATCTTATTGATTCCTTGTTGATGTTTGTGTCCATCTTCATCAATTAGGGTGTGACACTTCGATAGGTCTAATTGGTTTAGCTTATAATTCTTGTTTCCTATTGTCTCTTGTTTAATTGAATGATATCGATGTTAGGCTTAAGAAAACTGGCAGACTTCCAATTGGTAACTTGCTTGAACATCTTAATAAACATGATCGGAGGTGTACTACGATTATATGGTTGTATTTAATGCATAAGCGAATTCTAGTGATCCCATGTTAGGAGCTTTTAGTCGGCTCGACATAGGAGTGAAGTAGGAGCTTATAGAGTTAGGGAAGATCGTACACGGCCCTACGAATAGTATTAAGGAATACAACCCATCAATTAAAACAAGGATGTGACAATTCAATAGGTAGAATTGGATAGCTAGCAAGGAGTAATACATCATAGGTAGATATGCTTCATTTACCTTGTAGAAACCTAGTTTACTTTTCTTGCATTTGTAGTTAATTGGGTTAGTTGACTAGCAACTAATTCTGCCCACTTTTCCAATACCTGAGATTTTTACCTGCTTTTCATAAAAAATATAAAAACATAAAAAGAATCATCCTTCACCTTTAGACCTAGTTAGATTAATTTCAATCCTAATGACAATATTCCTGAGTTGAACGATCAATCCCCCAGTACTTGTCACTATACTATACTACAACGATCAGATACACTGCTTGGTGGGGATTGCAAGCTTCTCAAGATCCCTTGAGAGGTAAAACCTGTTGCGAGGGTGGAATCTCGCGTATCAGAAAGTGGCGTGTACTCTGTGAAAGCAGCACGCTCTTGGCTAACCCGCGCAAGTAAGGACATCTTCTCCTCAGCAAGCTTCTGAGCATACATATTTGTTGCCTCCACTTCAGCATGAGCATCTGCCAACTGCGCCTTCAGTGGCGCAATTTCTTCATCTTTCTGCGCACTACTGCTCCCTTCTCCAGCATACCTTGCTCTGAGCTGAGCAACCAATGTGGCCTGGTTCGCAGCAGCTAAACCTAGCCCCTCTATCAGCTGATCTGTAGGCGCATCCTCAAATGCCTTCGAATGCTCATCAAGATGAGGAAGACTCACCTTAGGTGGCGATCCCCCAGCATGCGCAACATCACCTCCAGCAGCTTCAACACTGCACGCAAATGACAAGGATTCAAGGTTATTCTATATCAATAGAAGATAAAAAAAAGTAAAAAAGAGGAACATGTTTCATTACTTACTTGGGGGGAGGAGTTTCAGTTGTATCCTGCGCAGTAATAGAGGGTGACGCCTCCTCCTCTGATGACACATCCATAGTGATAATATGGCGTCTTCTCTTGGATGTGCCTGCGCCATCATCGCCAGAAGCCTTCTTACGCTTCACCCATGGCTTGCCTCCTTCGGCTCACTTTCAGCCTTAAGGATCCCCATACATTCTGAAGAATCTGTGCGCGAAAGCTCTGGGGATTGCACCCTATGAGTTGGAACACTGCGCACTGGGGTCGCCTCTAGAACCACTGAGGAGGCATTCGCTGGCTCCTCCTGTACAAACTCCATGGTGCGCCCTGCTGTAGCCTCCAAAATTGGTGTCTCAACATCTCTCAAAGGGCGCACCCCTACGGTTACCTGTGTAGGCTTCGACAACTTGACTACGCTGAATAGATCCATCTCTGCGCAACAAACAACAAGCAAACAAAACGGAGTTACATAAATTACAATAAAAGAGAGCGCTTATACTAATGAGCGAAGGAGAGGGAAGGACAAGCACCCACCCCGGTTATTCTCGTCCAAAAACGTTGGCACCTCATCAGGACTTTGGAAGTAGTTGCGACTGATGCCCATATGTACCAAAAACTCTTCTGGGTAGGAGTTGATAGGGATACGGTTGGCATTTATTGTCTCAGCATCATCTGCGCTGTACGTCCCGGGGTTTGGGCGCTCATCCTTTGGTAACATCCCCTGGGTATAGAACCCAAAGGTCCAAGGCAACACTATCTCATCAACCCAGAAAAACCTCTCCCTCCAATTCCTAAGTGCATCTAGCTTTTCCGTGTAACATTGCAGCCGCCCTGCGCACTTGGAAAAGGACACCCACCCGTTTGACCACGTCGTCTGATAAAACGCGGGGAAGAGATTGATTGTAGGATTAATCGCCAGCAAGCGACAGTTTATTTCAAAATTGGTTCTGTTAGCTGCGCTTATGCAGTGCAGTTGAGATGTATGAAGGCGATAATAATTAAGGACATCGCACAAGAATAGTGATGCGTGGGAATTGCACCTGGCTTTACCTCTCGAGAAGCTTACAACCCCCACCAGGCAGTGTACCTGATCGTTGTAGTATAGTATAGTGACAAGTACCGGGGGATTGATCGTTCAACTCAGGAATAGTGTCGCTAGGATTAGAAAGCCTAAAAACTAGGTCTAGACGTAAGGGATGATTCTTTTTGTATTTTTATATTTTTATAAAAGCAATTAAAATCTCGGGTTTTTGGAAGAGTGGGCGGAATTAGTTGCTAGTCATCTAACCCAATGACTAAAGATGCAATCAAAATAAAATAACAAAAATGTAAATAAAACTAATTAAACTAGTGGTGTGAACAATAATGGGAAAATTGTGCTTACTTAGATTTCATTACTCCCTAGATATCTTTTACAGGTTGATAGTTTGTTACAATTGCGTGGATGACGGGTTATATTCCTTAATACCATTTGAGGGGTGGCGTACGTACTTCCCCAACTCTATAAGCTCCTACTTCACTCCTATGTCGAGCCTGCAAGAAGCTCCTAACATGGGATCATTAGAATTTGCTCATGCATTAAATACAACCATAAAAACCTAGTACACATTGGTTTATGTTTCTTAAGACGTTCAAGCATGTTACCCTATGGAAGTCTGCCAGTTTTCTTAAGCCTAACATCGAAATCATTCATCCGTAACAACTATAAACAAGCAATCAACCCATAATCAACATCTAGGTTTCACTACATCTAAGCAGACACACAAGAGATCTAGCCTAGCATGTTAAAATCAAGACAAGCATAAGATATATTCAAACAACACATAGACATATTGAATGCATTGAAAGGATACTTATCTTAATTGAACATGAAAGGTTTCAAAGGGTAAAAACCCTTGAAAGAACAGTAAAAATCGTGCTAAGGTTTCTCCAAGTTATCCCTCTAATCGTCCTCTCTTAATGAATGAAAATTACAAAACTATATATACATTTTCCATCATGACGGCGTCAAGAAGAAATATCTGACGCCGTCATGTGCAAAGTTTCTCTAGGCCGTCACATGCAATGGGACCATGACGGCCTATGGTGACGCCGTCATGCCCTTAGTGTAAAAACTCTCTGGATCGTCACGGACTCTATCCACTTCACCTCTTGTTTTACTCTTCACGCCGTCATGTAGAACCTTGTGACGCCGTCAGGTATTGTTCCCAGCAAGGAAAATTAAGACTTTGCCGTTTTCTTCACTTTTATGCTCCAAAAACGTCCAAAATGCTTCCTTTTTCAGAATTCACTCCAAAAGTACCTAAAATCACAAAAGGAACGATTTAGGGCAATATTTGATCAAATAAATTCAATTTCAGGCTTAAATGACCCCCTAAAAACGGATCATTTTTCGCCTCATCATATACCCTTACACTTGAGATTTGCTTGTCCTCAAGCAAATGCGCTTTTATTCCAGTCAAAATACAAGTTAGGGGTCATTTAACACTAATATAAAAGTAATTACAACAAATAATCGTTCCACTAAAGACCAAAGACAAGCACGGATGTCATACACTAGCACCTCACAAATAGTGTTTAGATACTCACATCTCTCAGGTGTAATAAAGTATATATCACAATATGGAAATGTAAAACATCTCTCACTACCTGTCATAGCAAAATAGATTACCATAGGCTTGGGAAAGGATCAAACCACCACCACATGGCGTAAGCACCTAGGATAAACTATCAAAGAGGTCTTTTTAAAGGGTTATAACGTTAGGTGTAGGGATATGGAATACACGGTTTTGTTGGATAAAGGTAATCTTTACTGGTGGCGAGTTAATAATCTTGGTTAATTACATGTACAATATGGCGTTGCTAAGCCAAGACTAGACTCGACTTAAGCTAATAAATGAAAAATAACAAAAACATAAAATAAGCATAGAATGAAACGGGATGGTAGTCCGTATGTTTTTCTCTTTGTTGACATAAATAATGCATAAAAACATTATTAACATATTATCAATATCTCTATGTTTTGATTATTACAAAACATAAACTCATTGAACTAAAATTTATGACATAAACAAGTATTTAGTGATTAACATTCTCTTTACATCTAAATCACTTAGGGTATGAATAAACAAAGTGTTTAGTGCAATCTATGATCAAAGGGGTATTTAATTAATTATTACAAAGTTTATTTAATTATATAAACATATTATATATTTTTGAAAAACACTTTTGGTAATAAAGAAAAATGTTTTATTCATACTAAATATATGAATTCAAATTTTTAACCAAAATCAGTTAGTTTTTCACCAAATTAACTTTCCCCACTAAAAGACAAAGTTTCTGGCCGTTACAGCTGGGCGGCCCCCTTAATTATAAGGGGCGGTCCCCTTAAAATTAAGGGGACCGGCACGCTCCAGTTGTCAGAAATTTTTGCCTATAAATACCACCTTAAATCTGGAATTTTTCCCCACCTTTTGCACTCCTAAACTTTCTGTTCTAGATCTCCATTTCCATTCTCTTAATTCTTTGATCATACATTCATAAATCTTTGTTTCAAAGTGATCAAAACATCATCCTCTCAAGTGCAAGAGAAGAATACTTCTATCCCTCAAGACAAGAAGTATTACAACTTGTTGTGATCTCCACATCTAAGTTTTTAGAGCATCATCCATTGTATCTATCTCTTTGTGTAATTAGTTGTGAATATTTGATAAAAGATAGTTTAGCTAGGTATATAAGTAGTGTGATAGGTTGGTAGTTTGTTGTGAAGAAGAAGAGATAGGAAGTAGAAAGGTGTGAAGAAGATAGGTGTGAAGTAGAAAGGTGTGAAGAAGATTGGTGTGAAGTAGATAGGTGTGAAGTAGAAAGGTGTGAAGAAGTATTGGTGTGAAGTAGATTGGTGTGAAGAAGTTGTGACGAAGTTGTGGTGTGTAAATTGGTGTGTAAGGTTTTCTCCGCCATAAGGGAGCTTGTTGACATAGTGAAGAAAACTCTTGAGTTAGGTGCTCGGGGAGTGGAGTAGGGCAAGGAAGGTGACCTTGTAGCCGAACCACTATAAATCTCTTGTCTCGCGGTTCGATCTTTCCATCTCTCATTTATTTCTTTACTTGCATTATTATTGCTTTATCGTACATATTTATTGTTGTTCATATTGTGCAAGACTTGATATCACATAGTATTGAATCTAAATTTTTGAAAACAAAGAAAACTTTCAAACAATATTTTGTAACAAATTAAAAAGACGTAAAACTATTCAACACCCCCCCCCCCCCTTCTAGTTTTCCACAATTGGTATCAAGAGCCACGTCTAGCAAGACTTTTTAAAATATATTGTATTTTAAAACTTGTAACGATCTATGGAATCTTTAAAATATTTAGAAGGGCAATCTATGCAAAGACCACCACTATTTGAACGTGATGGATTTTTATATTGAAAAAATAGATTCGAAACTTATGTGAAATCAAAAGATCTTGATCTTTGGCATGTCATTACCTTTGGTGATTTTCCCCCTATTCAATATAATTTTGAAACTAAAATGGATGAAATTGTATCTTTTGAAAAACAAAATGATGATTTGAAAAAGAAACTAGCAAAAAATAATGAGGCTAAAATGGTTATTTATAATGCGTTACCACGCAAAGAATATGAAAGAATTTTTATGTGTAAAACCGCAAAAGAAATTTGGGATTCTTTACTAATTACTCACCAAGGTAATAGTCAAGTTAAAGATAACAAAATAGATCTTCTTGTACAACAATATGAACAATTTACGATTCCGGATGAGGAATCAATTGATAATGCTTTTGCTAAATTTAACACTATTATCACAAGTTTAAAAGCACTTGATGAGACATTTTCTAGTAAAAATTGTATTAGGAAATTTCTTAGGGCATTGCATCCGAAATGGCGAGCTAAGGTCACGGCAATTGAAGAATCAAAGAATTTGATGACGTTATCACTAGATGAACTTATTGGCAACTTGAAGGTCCATGAAGAAATTATAAGAAGAGATTCAGAAACGGTCAAAGTCAAGAAAGAACAAACCAAATCCATTGCTCTAAAAGCCAAAAAGGAACCTAGTGACGATGATGATTCAAGTGACGAGAGTGAAGACGAAGAATATGCAATGGCCGTAAGAGAATTCAAAAAATTCTTCAAGAGACGAGGAAGATTCACTAGATCACCACGAGACGAAAGAAAACCGTTCCAAAGAAATAGAAGTGATAACTACGGGAAAAGAAAGTGCTTTAGATGTGGAAGTCCAAATCATCTCATTAGCGAATGTCTAAGGCCGCCGGGTAATGAAAATCAAGGCGCCTTTGTTAGTGGAACATGGAGTGATAGTGACAAAGAAGAAGTGGAAAAACCAAGAGACGAAAAGTGTTTTATGGCAAAAGGAACCGACGAAATATGTTTAGGAATTGACTTGGAGCCTGATGAATGGATCAAGGATAGTGGATGTTCGAGGCACATGACGGGGAACCGCAAGCTATTTTCTACATACAAGGCATACAATGGAGGTAACGTTATTTTCGGTAGTGACTTACGTGGAAAAATCATTGGCAAAGGTACGATTTCTCAAGACTCACTTACTATTGAAAATGTAGAGCATGTAGATAATTTAACATATAACTTGCTTAGTATAGGACAAATATGCGATAATAAATGTAGAGTTACCTTTACCGAAGAGGATAGCGAAATAGTTAAGAATGGAAAAATTATAGGTAGAGGAATTAGGAAAGGAGGCATATATGTTATGAAACTAGGAAACAAACCTGAGGATAGGATATGCCTAACGACCCTAGACGAAAACTCCACATTGTAGCATAGGAGATTAGGACATGCTAACATGCAACAAATACAATCTTTGGCCTCTAAAGAACTAGTTAGAAACTTGCCTAATCTAAAATATGACAAGCATTTTTGTGATGCATGTAAAATTGGAAAACAAGTTCATACTAGTCACAAAGCTAAGAATATAGTATCCACTACAGGTGCCTAGAACTATTACATATGGATCTTTTTGGTCCATCCGCTGTGCGGAGCTATGGAGGAAATAAATATACCTTAGTAATAGTAGATGACTACTCACGATACACGTGGACTAGGTTTTTAAGTGACAAGACCCAAGCCTTTGAAAAATTCGAAATATTTAGTAAAATGATTCAAAATAAATTAGGATGCACAATAGTAGCCATTAGGACGGACCATGGTAGGGAATTTGATAACGAAGTACAATTCGGAAAATATTGTGATTTAAATGGAATATCTCACAATTTCTCCGCTCCTCGTACTCCTCAATCAAATGGCGTAGTAGAAAGAAAAAATAGGTCACTACAAGAAATGAGTAGAACAATGTTAAATGAACAATCCATCCCACAAAAATTTTGGTGTCAGGCTGTAGATACATCAACATATATTATTAGTATGGTATCAATTAGGGGAATTCTAGGAAAAACTCCTTATGAGTTACTAAGAGGTAGAAAACCAAACTTAAGCTACTTTAGGGTATTGGGAAGTAAATGTTATATTCTAAACACTAAGGATTACCTCACTAAGTTTGATCCAAAATCATATGAAGGAATATTTTTAGGATACTCACAAAATAGTAAAGCATATATAATACTTAACAAACACTCCATGAAAGTGGAAGAATCACTAAATGTAACATTTGATGAAACACCACCACCTCCTAAAACTTTACCTTTAGAAGATGATGACTTAGTCGAAGATGAAGCTATTGAGGTTAGTAAAACAAAACCTATAGGAAATGATAATGAAGACATTAACTTAGGAAATAATGAAATTGTAAATGTTAGAGAATCTAGATCACATCCATTAGACAATATAATAGGACATCTTAACCAAAGAACCCTAAGGTCACAAGCCCAAGATAAAAATAATTTCTTTTATTTCCTCTCAGCAATAGAACCTAAGAATATTAATGAGGCTTTAAAAGATGAAAGTTGGGTTATAGCTATGCAAGAAGAATTAAATCAATTTAAGGCAAATGATGTTTGGGAATTAGTCCCAAATCCAATGAATATGACCATCATAGGAACTAAATGGGTATATAGGAATAAGTTAGATGAAAATGGAATAGTTACTAGGAATAAAGCTAGGTTAGTTGCCCAAGGTTATAATCAACAAGAAGGAATTGATTATGACGAAACTTATGCTCCCGTAGCTAGACTAGAATCTATTAGGATATTACTTGCCTATGCATGCGCCTTAGATTTTAAGTTATTCCAAATGGACGTGAAAAGTGCATTCCTTAACGGTTTTATCAATGAGGAGGTATATGTGGCACAACCACCATGATTCATTGACTTCTCAAAACCTGATTATGTTTATAAGTTAAAGAAAGCTTTGTATGGACTCAAACAAGCTCCCAAAGCTTGGTATGATCGATTAAAAGCTTTCCTTATTAAACATGATTATTCCATGGGAATGGTAGATAACACTCTTTTCACTAAAAGGAAAGACCCAAATCTCATCATTGTCCAAATATATGTTGATGACATTATATTTGGATAAACTTGTCAAGACATGTGTGATGAATTTGCCAAAATCATGTATGATGAGTTTGAGATGAGTATGATGGGTGAACTTAACTTCTTCCTAGGATTACAAATAAAACATTTAGAAGATGGAATATTCTTTAACCAATTTAAGTACATTAAGGAAATGCTTAAGAAATTTGGCCTAGAAGACTCAAAACCCATGAAAACTCCCATGTCTACGGAAGTGAAACTCACAAAGGATGATGAAGGTGAGTCCGTAGATAACACCAAGTATAGAGGAATGATAGGTAGTTTACTATACTTGACGGCAAGTAGACCTGATATCATGTTTAGTGTCTGCCTTTGTGCCCGTTTTCAAGAGGATCCCAAAACCTCTCACCTAGAAGCGGTTAAGCGTATCTTCCGATACATTAAAGGCACTATACACTTAGGATTATGGTATCCTAAGGGATCCGGCATAGAAACCATCGTCTATGCGGATTCGGATCATGCGGGAGACTACGTAGATAGAAAAAGCACTAGCGGTATTTGCACGTTTATGGGATGTTGTCTAACATCTTGGTTTTCGAAGAAGCAAACCGCTCTTGCTATTTCTACCACCGAAGCCGAATATGTAAGCACTGGAAAGGCATGTCAACAAGCACTATGGATGAAACAAGCTCTTATAGACTATGGCATTAGGTTAGAAAATGTTCCCATTATGTGCGATAACAACGTTGCGATAGATTTAAGTAAAAATCCGGTGCAACACTCTAGGACTAAACATATAGAAATACGCCACCACTTTCTTAGGGGTAATGTACAAAAAGGAAACATATCTATAGAAAAAGTTGCATCGGAAGATAACATTGCGGATATATTCACTAAACCCCTTAAGCGTGAATTATTCAATCACTTGCGTTTAGGATTAGGAATGATGGAACAAGTTGACTAAATTCTATTGCATTTAGACAATTTTTTTCTTGCATAAAATTTGCATAAGATTTACTTTTCTTCCACTTCTCCATTTCTGAGTCTAGGAATCTATTTCGCACAAAATTAAAGATTGGGAAATATTATTTTCTTTGCATATACTCTTTTGTAAAACCTAATCAAATTTTTTTAACTATTCTCACATCTAGGAATTACATGAACATCATTTTCCTTGCATTGTTGACAAATGCTAAAAACCTTTTACCAAAATCATGCATAAACTCTCACATAAATTGTCAAGATATATAATCTAATATATATCTTTGACATTCATGATCGAGCAAAAATCGAATCAAGGAGATTTTGGATTGTTTCTTAAGAGATTTTTTTTCTTTGCATTTAGGAGTCGAAACAATCACAACTCCACATTTGTTGCATATAGGCACACACTAGGACAAAATCACTAATAATGTTGTCATCTTGCTTCATCACTAAATTTTTGACTCACTAGTTGCCTTTGCCTTTGATCTAAGATAGTTGCCTTAGGAAGATTAAGTGTTCTTGCCTTTATTTGTCTCCTCTAGCTTATTATTTGTTGCTTGTTTGCTCTTTTACATAAGTGTTTTTGCATGCATGCTATATCATGATTAGATTAGATGCTATATTGCCTAAAGGAATTGAACTTGCTTGAATCCAAATCCAAAAACACAACCTTTCTGCAAATTTTCTGCCAAAAAAACCAATTCTGGCAATCTGGGAATCACCAGATGGGCGGCCCCCTTAATTATGTAAGGCGGCCCCCTTAATTATTAAGGGGACCGCCCCCTAATTAAGGGGACCAGCCATCTGCTGGACGGGTTTACAGAATCTTTTCTGCTTTTTAGCCCATTTCAACCTACATTTCCCAATTTTCACCAACATATTTTATCCTAATCTCCCAAAAAAACTTTATCCATCCATAAACACACAAATCTTACACTATAAATATCCCCAATCTTCAACACTCTCCATTCATCCCTTCATGACTTCTCCAAACAAACCAAAACCAAAAGCCTCAAAGCTAGCAAGGATGACGGAAAAACCCGTTTGGCGAAGAAAAAGCCCTCGAAACAAATCCATCATAACCAATGAAGTTGGAAATCACTCAACACCTCCAACCACTTACTTCCCAAACTTTACACCAAATCCACAAGGACATTCATTTGATCCTCTTTACAAACCATACAACATTGGCCAAACATCCTCTTTCATGCCAAACTACACATCTCATCCTCCAACCATTTATAATGATCCATACAAGTTTGATCAACCATCAAACTACAATTCCAACTACACAAACCCAATTCATCCATATCAACACAATGATTCTCTCCACATTGCCACGGAAAAGCAAAAGTTCCGTGATGAAATAACCCAAATCCATGATCTTAGTGATCTCCTTGCTATGCATCGTACACAACGCAACAAAGGGCAACCTCCATCATCACTATGACAATTGCCTACCCCACTCTCTCAACTTGGATCAAGTTACAAACCACACTCACTATTGCCCTTGTTGCATCTTTCTTCAAAAACAAATTCGCTACTTGAGTGAAGATATTTCTTGGATTGAATATCTTCTCACTCGTCCTCATCCAATACCACCCTTAACTCGATACAACATCGTAAGATCCACCTCTTCCGCGCCATACCCCACTCCATATCCCTCTCCATCTAACAACTAAGCTCTATGCTTATGTTCTCCTTCAAGCAAATAAAACAATCAACCGTGGGTTGCAAGCAAGTCCAAGTGCTCTCTTAGGCAATATAGGACTATGTCTTTTCTTTTGTTTTATTGTAATCAATATGCTTCAAGCATATTGAATGTTGTAATGCTAATCATTTCTATGATTATATATGCTTGAATGAATCTATTTTTATTTGCATGATTGTTGCTTTGCATATATATGCCTTGTTCTCTTCACATATTTTTTTGTAGCCAAGCTTTCCATAGCTCGTTTCCTTGATGCTCTCAAATGAGGGGGAGCATTCTACCCGTTTAACTTCTTCTATGAAGCTTACTCAGTTTAACCTTTTTGATTTTACAAAAAGGGGGAGAAGAGAATAGTAAACTCTAAAATACTTTGTCCAAAAATAAATTTTAGACCTATTGAGTTTAAGGTTTTGTAATAATCAAAAAGGGGGAGATTGTTGACATAAATAATACCTAAAAACATTATTAACATATTATCAATATCTCTATATTTTGATTATTACAAAACATAAACTCATTGAACTAAAATTTATGACATAAACAAGTATTTAGTGATTAACATTCTCTTTACATCCAAATCACTTAATGTATGAATAAACAAAGTGTTTAGTGCAATCTATGATCAAAGGGGTATTTAATTAATTATTACAAAGTTTATTTAATTATATAAACATATTATATATTTTTGAAAAACACTTTTGGTAATAAAGAAAAATGTTTTATTCATACTAAATATATGAATTCAAAATTTTAACCAAAATCAGTTAGTTTTTCACCAAATAAACTTTCCCCAATAAAAGACAAAGTTTCTGGCCGTTACAGCTGGGCGGCCCCCTTAATTATAAGGGGCAGTCCCCTTAAAATTAAGGGGACCGGCCATGATTTAAGGGGACCGGCACGCTCCCGTTGTCAGAAATTTTTTCCTATAAATACCACCTTAAATCTGGAATTTTTCCCCACCTTTTGCACTCCTAAACTTTCTGTTCTAGATCTCCATTTCCATTCTCTTAATCCTTTGATCATACATTCATAAATCTTTGTTTCAAAGTGATCCAAACATCATCCTCTCAAGTGCAAGAGAAGAATACTTCTATCCCTCAAGACAAGAAGTATTACAACTTGTTGTGATCTCCACATCTAAGTTGTTAGAGCATCATCCATTGTATCTATCTCTTTGTGTAATTAGTTGTGAATATTTGATAGAAGATAGTTTAGCTAGGTATATAAGTAGTGTGATAGGTTAGTAGTTTGTTGTGAAGAAGAAGAGTTAGGAAGTAGAAAGGTGTGAAGAAGATTGGTGTGAAGTAGATAGGTGTGAAGTAGAAAGGTATGAAGAAGTATTGGTGTGAAGTAGATTGGTGTGAAGAAGTTGTGTAGAAGTTGTGACGAAGTTGTGGTGTGTAAATTGGTGTGTAAGGTTTTTCTCCGCCATAAGGGAGCTTGTTGACATAGTGAAGAAAACTCTCGAGTTAGGTGCTCGGGGAGTGGAGTAGGGCAAGGAAGGTGACCTTTTAGCCGAACCACTATAAATCTTTTGTCTCGCGGTTCGATCTTTCCATCTCTCATTTATTTTTTTACTTGCATTATTATTGCTTTATCGACATATGTATTGTTGTTCATATTGTGCAAGACTTGATATCACATAGTATTGAATCTAAATTTTTGAAAACAAAGAAAACTTTCAAACAATCTTTTGTAACAAATTAAAAAGACGTAAAACTATTCAACCCCCCCCCCCTTCTAGTTTTCCACACTCTTTTCTCTTTATCTTTTTCTATTTTTTTTCTTTTTCTTTATTTTTCGATTTTTTTTTTTCTTTTTTTTTTTTTTTTTTTTTTGAATACACTCTTACCCTACCATCCAAAATAATACATCATAGGGAATGAACATTCCCCTTACACTTGAATTTTTACATACTTTACAATAAACTATTCTAATGACTCGAATCAAGATAATCAAAACACTTGGAGTACTTTTAAGATTAACGCACATATGGGGTAATATATGATGTTCTTCCCCATTACTCCATGATACAAGTACTTTACCCATGAGTCCCAATCGTCCCAAAACAATATGTACAAGGATATGACTCGACTTAGCAACCATGTAATCAATTAGATAATTAACTAAGGGTTTAAACATATAATAATAATGCACTAAAAATGAGTGCATACACGGAAGGCTAAGGCGATTTGGGTGTACATTTAAGTGGGTTGTAACAAATTCTTCCTTTAAGTAAGATGCTTAAAGTTAGAAATGAAAAGATAGGCTCGGAGGGGTGTACTAGGGGTTTCGTGTAATGAAAATGAGTACAACGCTAATGGTGTGGGAAAAATTAGTTGACTTTACTAGCCAAGTAATATGACTTAAATGGTCAAGTAATTATGATACGGGTTTAACACAAGGGTGATCCTAATGCCTCTTATCATGTAGTAAATCCTACTACACAAATGTAGTCTCACTAGCGGTCTCGGGATGCATCTCTAACGCAAGTTCTAGAATCTAAATGCTACCGGTACACTCATAAGCACTAATAGTAAATGCTTTTCCTATCAAATCTAAAGGCGAACCTCACATATTTGGGTGGAAAATTTTTCTGAATAGTACGGTTTTGTGCTAGTCATACAATCTCCTATCCATGAGACGCTTGCTATGGCTAAAGTTTCACTCCTAAATGTTGTAAAAAATTTTAAATTTGGCGCTAAAATTACACTAACAAGTATTTCTCTTTGTTTTATTACACACCTACCATCAAATAAACAAACTCAAGTGAAAGTGTATCCTATAAGGTATCATCATTTACCCTCCCCTTACACTTAGGATGAACATTGTCTCCAATGTTCAATTAAAGAATGTAAAAGTAAAACAGGTAAAAAATGAAAGCAAATACTCCCCTGATTCGTTCGGTGTGGATAGTGCGGTAACAAGGTTAGATCTTCCTCCAAGAAAATGAACAATCAAAGCTTCCCTTCCAGAATATAAATCATCTTCTTGTCATACATAACCTGTTAAGCCTGAGAAAACAAACAAGGCAACCTCGCGTAAAATCGGCGGCAATCTATATATACTAACAAATCCTAGAAAACAATGTAAGATATAATGCTTGTGGAATGAATGTTTGCAGATTTCCTGGAGTTTATAAAACTAAAGAATTAACAAAAACTTTAAGACTCTGTTAGAAAAACAAAACTAGCAAAATTTCCAGAATTTTACACATGACGCCGTCAAGAGTAAACTCATGACGCCATCAGAAGTGACCTGCAGAAATCTTTACGTTATGTTTCCGGAAAATTTCTGGAAAAACTTATGTCCTACTTCCTGGAAAATCCTGCAAAACATTATTATGACTCGATACAAGCATTTGACTCTAACAAATACGAATATACATGTCCATTTAATATTGTGGAGAATCATGATCAATTTCGTTCTTAGAAACAAATTTGGGGTTTCCCCTTACACTTATCTTTTGCAAAATACCTTTGTATGAAGTTAAGACGAAGTCAAACGACAAAATAAAGTATTTTCACCATTTTATTTTTGAAACATGATCTACCAACAATAAAATTAAAGCATGCATATGGAAACAAATAACAATCAAACAAATAAAAATCACACAAAGCATGGGTTGCCTCCTAAGAAGCGCTTTTCTTTATTTACGAGTCTTGTAGCTAGACTCAAGGTCATGGGCAATTACGTGACCTCATCGTTGGTCTCATTCTCTAGGTCATCTCCTATATTAGTTTTGTATTCCGGACCTAGCTGCAAGCATTCTTTGTAGAAACCAAGTATTCTATTCATAACATATTCTACTCCTCTACGTCTATCCTCATCATTCCTATAGTAAACCGCTTGTTTGTGTTCCTTTTCTATGTTTGATAAGAGGCAGTATTGTTCAATCTTATAGGGCATTTGGTAAGCAATCTCATCATTCTCTTCTTTGAATCTAACTATCCCTAGAGTCGGATCATAACTCATCTTAAAGGCCTCAACGAACGGTTTTCCGAACACTACTTGACTTAGGCAATCATCTATCTCTGGACGAGTGTCCTCCACTATCACAAAGTCGGTCTCATAAGTGAAGTTTCCAACAATTACATGCAATCCTTTCACTCTTCCTACAAAATTACTTATCAAATTCTTGTTGGGGATCATCCTATAACCAAGTTGCTTTTTCATTACCCAATTATAATAAGTCCTAGTCATGATGTTTATAGGAGACCTAGGATCGATATAAGCTTTCCATACATGCATATGCCCAATGTTGCATGGTATGTTGATGTTAGAGGGATCACCTACTTTAATAAGGGGTGAACCAAGGATATATGGTGTCTCGGGATCATCAAATAAATCCTTGTGATATTCCCGTTCTTCCTTGGTGGGCAACTTATCAAAGTACTCTTCTATGTTTTCTACTTCCTCTAACTTTTCTCCCTTATTAACCTCAACTTCCTTAATCTCATCCCTAGTCTCGATTTCTATTCCAACTTCATCCTTGTCACTTTCTTCTATATCCTTGTCTTTTGGCTTAATAGTGACAACATTGACAAAGTGAACGTGTTTGGATGACGAGGGGTCCTTAATTTGGATTCCGCTATTGGCGTCCCTAGTGTCCTTTCTAGGTGTAGTTAGCGCTTGGTTGTTGAGGGCTTTCAACAAGTTGTCAATCTTATTGGTCATCTCCGTTTGTTGTTGATTGAATTCGGTTTCAAACTTAGCTATGCGAGCTTCTTGAGATGCCATAAACTTGGACATCAATCCTTTAAGATTATTGGTACTACCATAGTTATTAGAAGGATTGTTGTTGAAAGTACGGTTGGAGGGTGGACCGTTTGGTTGGTAACGATTAGGCGGATTGGAAAAATTGTTTTGGCTTTGTTTCCACCTAAGGTTCGGGTGATTTTTCCAAGAAGGGTTGTAGGAATCACCGTAAGGGTTTGGTTCGGGTTTGAAAGTGTACCACTTATCTCCCGCTTCGTCGGTACGCGAGGATGCGTAGTCCACAAAAGCTGTTCCGGGGAGTTCCACGCAATCACGAGTGTCATGGGGACCACTACATAATTCGCATGAAGAAGTGATTTTGTTCACTGGGCTTGAAGGCTTAGGAGCTTCGTAAGATTTCATGAGAAACTTGACTTGGTCCTCAAGTTCCATGATCCTACGGTCGGGAGTGCTAGAATTGTTCGAAGGCAAAGATATTGCCTTGACCTTTTTGTTCAAATCACGGGGATCATTCCAACTTTCGTTGTCATAGAGAGCAAGATCTTCTATGAGTTCCCATGATTCTTCCGCACTTAGATCACGTAGCTTACCACTGGCCGATTGGACAATGGTTCGCCTTGTGGAGGGATCGATATGGTCATAGAAGATTTGGACTTGGAGCCAAAGATCTATGCCATGATGAGGGACTTTTTGGAGTAAGTCCTTGAAACGAGTCCATGCTTCATATAGAGTTTCACCTTGACGTTGTTGGAACATCAAGATATCATTTCTAAGCTTGGTAGTTCTCCCCGGTGGGAAAAATTGAGCAAGGAAACGAGTGGCGAGATCATCCCATGAGGTGATGGATCCCGCGGGTAAACGTTTAAGCCATTGACTAGCTTGATCACGTAGAGAGAATTGGAATAGGCGTAATCGGGTTGACTCTCTAGTTGTAACATCAAGGTCTATGGAATCTACGATTTTAAGGAAATCCTTGAGATGTTGATTAGGATCTTCGGAACGAAGTCCATGGAATGCACATCCGCTTTGCACCAACCGGATGGTGTCGGATCGCAAGGGGGACACATTGGCTCCTTGGGTGAGCTCAATAGTGTTTCAATAGCCTTGGTGGCTAGGACGGGAATACTCTCCTAGGGTTTGGGGCCTAAGAGGTTGGTTTTCCAGTGGTGGGTTTTGTGGGTGGTTTTGTTGTGGTGGGTTGATGGGTTCAAAGATGTTACCACCTTCCATGATGTTGGATGGTAAAGATTACGAACAAAGACATGAAGAAATAGATAGACTAAAGAAAACCTAAAAATAAAATAAAATCTTACTAGAAAGGAATCTAGCAAGTAGACCTAATAAAAAGAAATCCTAACCTAGACAATAACTATTCCCCGGGCTGCGGCGCCAAAAACTTGATGCGTGGGAATTGCACCAGGCTTTACCTCTCGAGGGATCTCGAGAAGCTTACAACCCCCACCAGGCAGTGTACCTGATCGTTGTAGTATAGTATAGTGATTAGTACCGGGGGATTGATCGTTCAACTCAGGAATAGTGTCGCTAGGATTAGAAAGCCTAAAAACTAGGTCTAGAGGTGAGCGATGATTCTTTTTGTATTTTTATATTTTTATAAAAGCAATTAAAATCTTGGGTTTTTGGAAGAGTGGGCGGAATTAGTTGCTAGTCAACTAACCCAATGACTAAAGATGCAATCAAAATAAAATAACAAAAATGTAAATAAAACTAATTAAACTAGTGGTGTGAACAATAATGGGAAAATTGTGTTTACTTAGATTTCATTTCTCCCTAGATATCTTTTACAGGTTGATAGTTTGTTACAATTGCATGGATGACGGGTTATATTCCTTAATACCATTTGTGGGGTGGCGTACGTACTTCCCCAACTCTATAAGCTCCTACTTCACTCCTATGTTGAGCCTGCAAGAAGCTCCTAACATGGGATCATTAGTATTTGCTCATGCATTAAATACAACCATAAAAACCTAGTACACATTGGTTCATGTTTCTTAAGACGTTCAAGCATGTTACCCTATGGAAGTCTGCCAGTTTTCTTAAGCCTAACATCGAAATCATTCATCCGTAACAACTATAAACAAGCAATCAACCCATAATCAACATCTAGGTTTCACTACATCTAAGCAAACACACAAGAGATCTAGCATAGCATGTTAAAATCAAGACAAGCATAAGATATATTCAAACAACACATAGACATATTGAATGAATTGAAAGGATACTTATCTTAATTGAACATGAAAGGTTTCAAAGGGTAAAAACCCTTGAAAGAACAGTAAAAATTGTGCTAGGGTTTCTCCAAGTTATCCCTCTAATTTTCCTCTCTTAATGAATGAAAATTACAAAACTATATATAGATTTTCCATCGTGACGGCGTCAAGAAGAAATATCTGACGCCGTCAACTCGCCGCCTATAGTAATATCGGATTGCCTAGATCCAGATCTGACGCCGTCATGTGCAAAGTTTCTCTGGGCCGTCACATGCAATGGGACCATGACGGCCTATGGTGACGCCGTCATGCCCTTAGTGTAAAAACTCTCTGGATCGTCACAGACTCAATCCACTTCACCTCTTGTTTTACTCTTGACGCCGTCATGTAGAACCTTGTGATGCCGTCAGGTTCTGTTCTCAGCAAGGAAAATTAAGACTTTGCCGTTTTCTTCACTTTTATGCTCCAAAAACGTCCAAAATGCTTCCTTTTCCAGAATTCACTCCAAAAGTACCTAAAATCACAAAAGGAACGATTTAGGGCAATATTTGATCAAATAAATTCAATTCCGGGCTTAAATGACCCCCTAAAAACGGATCATTTTTCGCCTCATGAGCACGCACTGATTCGTAAATTTGAAAAAGCGCTTGTATACCCCTACTTTTCCCTCAGGGAAATCAGCCATGGTTGCAGTCACCACCGGTACTACCGGGTGCAACGCGAGGGGGATATAGTAATCCGAGGTGAACTCACGAAGTTCATCCTCGGTTATATCTGAGGTAAAGTCGGATAACTTGAGAACCATTCTTAAAATTTGATAGGCTCGAATGCGTACGCGCTGTTACCTTAGTAAAATTTGATTTCTTGATTGGTGTTTGAAGAGCTTAGCAATGGTGGAAATGAAGCTTTTACTGTGATAGCCATAGTGAAAAGGGAGATACCCTTTCTATAGGATTACATACCATCATGGATGCTTGACACGTGGATCCCACTCATTTTAATCGTGTGGATGGGAGATCAAGAGGTGAGGTACTTTTCACCCACTTTCTCATGATTTACGAGGAATATTCGGGACTAATTTGGACTAGATACACCGTATACTTTTTTGGCAGAAAACACTTGAAGTTTACCCGCTACGCCTCCTGGTGTATTTCTGCTATAGTTGTTAGTCTAGCATCCGCGGTTGCACCTTGCGCATACTAGACTAGGGGGACATGATGACGTATAGTCCACACTCGGGTTATGAACCCGACCAATTGGCACTACTAATATCTAAGCCCATCACGCATGGGCTATCATGATCAATATTTGGGCTTACAAAGGCCCAAATCCAAATCTAATATTTACGGTTTTGATATATGATCTCTTATTTATGGGATAAGGATCAAGGGACCGTATTAATAGGGATACGCTGATGAGACGAAAAGTGTACCGCTTTTAAGGGGTCATTTAAGCCCGAATTTGAGATTATTTGATCAATTATTGCCCTAAATCGTTCCTTTTGTCATTTTAGGTACTTTTGAGGAGAAATCTGGAAAAGGAAGCATTTTGGAGCATAAAAGTGAAGAAAACGGCAAAGTCTCAAAATTCCTCGCTGGAACAGCACCTGACGACGTCAAAGGTTTACTAGTGACGGCGTCAAGAGTGACAAAAGAGGTGGATGTGGAACTTATAACGTGACAGCCCAGAGTGTTTTCTTTGATATTGGCCTGATGGCGTCACCTAGGCCGTCAGGGTCCAAATACATGTGACGGCCCAGAGCTTATTCCTACATGACGACGTCAGAAGTGGATCTAGGCAATACAAATTTCAACTTGGCGGCGAGTTGACGACGTCAGAGGTTAACACATGACGCCGTCAGGATGCATAGTCTATATATATTTTTCCAATTTTTCATTGTGTGGAACTTTTGTGGAACAAGTTTTGTAAAAACCCTAGGTCGAATTTCCTGCATCTAGAAGGGGTTTCAAACCCTTCTTTCTTCCATGTTTGAATAAAGATAAGTACTTCAATAATCATTCAATATGTCTATGTGTTGTTTGATTCTATCTTATGTGTATCTTTCTTTTAATATGTTAGGCTAGGCTTTTATTGTGTTTGCTTAGATGTAGTGAAACCTAGATGTTGATTATGGGTTGATTGTTTGTTTATAATTGTTACGGATGATTGTATCCGATGTTAGGCTTAAGAAAACTGGCATACTTCCATTGGTAACTTGCTTGAACGTCTTAAGAAACATGATCGGAGGTGTACTACGATTTTTGGTTGTATTTAATGCACAAGTGAATTCTAATGATCCCATGTTAGGAGCTTCTAACGGCTCGACATAGGAGTGAAGTCGGATCTTATAGAGTTAGGGAATATTGTACACGGCCGTACGACTGGTATTAAGGAATATAACCCGTCATCCATGCAATTGTAACAAGCTAATCAACCGGTAAAAGATATCTAGGGAGTAATGAAATCTAAGTAAACACAACTTTTCTCATTATTGTTTCCACCACATTAGTAAATTAGTTTAATTTTCATTTCTTTTATTTTATTTTGATTGCATCTTAGTTAATTGGGTTAGTTGGCTAGCAACTAATTCCGCCCACTCCTTCAAAACCCGAGATTTTACTTGCTTTCCATAAAATATAAAAATACAAAAAGAATCATCCCTCACCTTTAGACCTAGTTTAGTAGGCTTTCTAATCCTAGCGACACTATTCCTGAGTTGAACGATCAATCCCCTGGTACTTGTCACTATACTATACTACAACGATCAGGTACACTGCCTAGTGGGGGTTGTAAGCTTCTCAAGATCCCTTGAGAGGTAAAACCTGTTGCGAGGGCGCAATTCCCACGTATCAAGCTTTTGGCGCCGCAGCCCGGGGAATAGTTATTGTCTAGGTTAGAATTTCTTTTTATTAGGTCTACTTGCTAGATTCCTTTCTAGTAAGGTTTTATTTTTATTTTTAGGTTT
The DNA here is from genome assembly GCA_030686995.1 of Artemisia argyi. Lineage (NCBI taxonomy): Eukaryota > Viridiplantae > Streptophyta > Magnoliopsida > Asterales > Asteraceae > Artemisia > Artemisia argyi. The sequence continues at coordinate 170,961,494 of CM060676.1, read as the reverse complement.
TCTTTAGTCTATCTTATTTCTTCGTTTCTTTGTTCGTAACCTTTACCATCCGACATCATGGAAGGTGGTAATATCTTTGAACCCATCAACCCACCACAACAAAACCACCCACAAAACCCACCACTAGCAAACCAACCTCCTTGACCCCGAACTTTAGGAGAGTATTCTCGTCCTAGCCACCAAGGCTATTGTTGAGAATTACATTTGAGTTGATAAAGACAAAATATATGAAAGATAAAGGACTTATGATGACAAAGTGAAGAATGCAAAAGACAAGGGACTTACTTTACAAAGAAGATATTTCAATATAGTCCTTCGTAGTATTTTGTAACCCTAGTTCTCTATTATATAAAGAGAATACAGGGAATAGGTTATTAGTACGTACAAGATGTAAAGTCCAGGAAAGGGTTGTGTGTGTAAACCTAGGTGTGGTCTTTGTGTTAGACGCCTAGAGTTTTTATAAGCCTCAAGGATCTTGGATCCCTGTTAGAGTGTAACCGTGCTACACCTCAAACAATCCCAATGGTGTATCAATGACCTTTGACAGATATAATTATATTGATACACGAGGCAGATCCAAGTCATTTGTGGCTTGGGTCCCCAAAATGAACTAATTCCTTTATTTGATGTGCAGGGACATTCAAAGCCAAAAGAAGATCAAGGATACTCAGACAATGGATGTTCCAGGCACATGACTGGCAATAAGTCCTATCTTTCAGATTTCAAACCTTATGATGGACAATTTGTCAGCTTTGGAGGTGGTATTGGTGGAAAGGTTTCAGGCAAAGGAACTATCAAGGCTGGAAACTTAGACTTTGAGAATGTGTATTATGTGAAAGAACTCAAGTACAATCTTTTTAGTGTGTCACAGATGTGTGACAAGAAACATAGAGTTCTATTCTCAGAGGATGAATGATATATCTTATCTAAGGATTATAAGCTACCTGATGAAAGTGATATTTTGCTTAAAATTCCTAGAAAAGGCAATCTATATAGCATAGACATGAAGAATATAGTGGCTAAAGATGATGTTACTTGTTTGCTTGCAAAAGCCACTTTGGATGAATCCATACTTTGGCACAGAAGACTTGGTCATGTTAACTTCAAGACCATTAACAAGATTGTGAAAGATGGTCTAGTCAGAGGTTTACCAGAGAAGAGATTTGAAAATGACCAAACATGTGTTGCCTGTCTCAAAGGTAAGCAACACAGAGCTTCATGCAAGACCAAAGCATATAATTCAATTGATCATCCACTTTACATGATGCATATGGACTTGTTTAGTCCTACATCTGTGAGCAGCATAAATTTGAAGAAGTATTGTCTTGTTGTGACTGATGATTTTAGTAGATTTACATGGGTTTTCTTTTTAAGAACCAAGGATGAAACCACATGCATTCTTAAGACTTTCATCACTGAAGTAGAAAACCAAGTTGATAAGAAGATCAAGATCATCAGATGTGACAATGGGACAGAATTCAAGAACAAAGTTATGGATGATTTCTGCAGAGACAAAGGTATTAAGAGAGAATTTAGTGTTGTAAGAACTCATCAACAAAATGGAGTTGCTGAAAGGAGAAATAGAACACTAATTGAGGCTGCTAGAACCATGATAGCTGATTCAAAGCTACCAGTGACTTTTTGGGCTGAAGCAGTTAATACTGCTTGTTACATTCAGAACAGGGTTTTAGTGGTTAAAATAAAGAACAAGACACCTTATGAGCTATTCAGAGGAAGACCCCCAATTTTGGATTTTATGAGGCCATTTTGATGTCATGTCACAATTCTCAATACCATTGATCATCTGGGAAAGTTTGAAGAAAAGTCATATGAAGGCTTCTTTGTTGGATATTCTATGGTTAGCAAGACTTTCAAAGTCTATAACTTAAGAACAAAGAAGATTGAAGAGAATTTGCATGTTGAGTTTCTTGAAAATAAAACTAACATAGCAGGTTCAGGACCAGAATGGTTATTTGATCTTAAAACTTTATCAAATACAATGAATTATGTACCTCTTGCCTCAGGTATTGGAGACTATAATCTTGAAGAATCAGAAGAATTCATTGATGAAGATGACTCTTGCAAAGATGATGAAGATGATAAAGATCAAATTGTTATGCCACTTTGGGACTTTGTTGACAATAATGATGACTCACAACCTTCAAAGAATTCTGAAAAAGAAAGTGATGCAAATGTTGTGAATTTTGATGTCCTGAATAAAGAAATTCCTACTAGCAGTGGTAATTCAATTCCCACTGCTACAACAGAAGTTTCCACTGATAGTCCTAATGTGGAAAATTCATCTCAGGAATCACCTAGTGATGATGTAGAAATCTCTAACATGCCAACAACATATGATATTCCTAGCACATCACAAACTTCAATTATCAAAGTGCATCCACTTGAAAATGTTATTGGTGAGCTACAATCAGGTGTGAAGACAAGAAGGCAGACAAAGAAGACTGATGTTCATGGGTTCATTCGTGAAGTTTATGAGTCCAAGAAGCACACAAACAAAAATGAATGTTTCTTTTTCTGCTTTCTGTCATAAGTGGAGCCTAAAAATGTTTATAAGGCTTTAGAAGAATCTAGTTGGGTTGAAGCTATGCAAGAGGAGTTGTTGCAGTTCAAACTTCAAAAGGTTTGGGTTCTTTGTGATTTGCCTGATGGAATGAAGGTGATTGGTACTAAGTGGGTTTTCAGAAATAAGAAAGATGAAAGAGGTATTGTTATCAGGAACAAAGCTAGACTGGTTGCTCAAGGATACACTCAAGAGGAGGGTATTGACTATGAAGAAGTTTTTGCTCCTGTTGCAAGGATTGAGGCTATTAGATTGTTTTTAGCCTATGCATCCTTTATGGGCTTTACTGTCTATCAAATGGATGTACAGAGATTGATGAGGAGGTCTATGTCTCTCAACCTCCAGGCTTTGAAGATCCTCAACACCCTAACAAAGTGTATAAAGTGGTTAAGGCTCTTTATGGCTTACATCAAGCTCCAAGGAAGTGGTATGAAACCTTAGCTACTTATCTGTTGAATAATGGGTTTCATAGAGGAAAGATTGATCAAACTTTGTTCATCAAGAAAGACAAGGGTGATATTCTACTTGTTCAAGTATATGTTGATGATATCATCTTTGGATCTACTAGACAAGAGATGTGCAAAGAGTTTGAAAAGCTAATGAAAGATGAATTTCAAATGAGTTCTATGGGAGAACTTACTTTCTTTTTGGGGCTGCATGTACAACAAAGTAAAGATGGCATCTTTATCAGTCAAGAAAAATATGTGACTGAGATTAGAAGAAAGTTTCATTTTACTGATTCAAAACCTTCAAATACCCCTGCTGATAAGACTACTCATCTATTGTTGAAGAGTGCTAGTGGAGCAGATGTTGATGTGCACACCTACAGATCTATGATTGGTTCCCTGATGTATCTTACTTCATCAAGACCATATGTTTGTTGTATGTGCTTGTGCAAGGTTTCAAGTTACTCCAAAGACATCTCATATGACAGCAGTAGAGAAGATCTTTAGGTATTTGAAGACATATCCTAATCTAGGATTGTGGTATCCAAGAGAATCCCCTATGGAGTTGATTACATACTCAGATAGTGATTATGCTGGTGCAAGTTTGGATAGAAGGTCAACTACAGGAGGATGTCAATTTCTTGGATGTAGATTGGTGTCATGGCAGTGCAAGAAACAGACAATGGTGGCTACTTCAACTACTGAAGCAGAATATGTTGCTGCTGCTAGCTGTTGTGCTCAGATCTTATGGCTTCAGAATCAATTGTTGGATTATGGGTACAATTTCATGAACACCATTATATATATAGACAATAGTAGTACCATATGCATCATTAAGAATCCTGTGCAACACACTAAAACTAAACATATAGAAATTAGACATCATTTTATTAGAGATTGTTTTGAGAAAAAGCTTATTAATGTTGTCAAAATTCATACTGATAACAACTATGCTGATTTGTTAACAAAAGGGACTTACTTTACAAAAAAGATATTTCAATATAGTCCTTCGTAGTATTTTGTAACCCTAGTTCTCTATTATATAAAGAGAATACAGGGAATAAGTTATTAGTACGTACAAGATGTAAAGTCCAGGAAAGGTGTGTGTATGTAAACCTAGGTGTGGTCTTTGTGTTAGACGCCTAGAGTTTTTATAAGCCTCAAGGATCTTGGATCCCTGTTAGAGTGTAACCGTGCTATACTTGATCACATAGCATTGGGGCTTATTATATTGTTAGAGTAGAGATGATGGCGAGAAACCTTTATACAATAACATTGTTATTTGATTATTCCGCTGTGCATGTTAATGTTTGTTATTATTATTTCTAGATAAAGACCTAACAAGTCCGAGCTATAAACGATATTAACAAGTGGCATCAGAGACAGGTTGCTCGTTATCTAGGATCTATAAGGTTTTTCGACGAAAAGAAGCAAAATTCGAATTTGGTTACAATTTTCGCAACTTTCTGCAGGCCTGTTTTCAAACAATGATATCGTCTTCGTTAACCGTTGGATCGGGCTGAAATTTTTTATGGAGACTCTCAGTATATAAAGCTAACTTTTCACCAGAAGGATCTTAAATTGGAGGCTTTATGCGTAAGATAGAGGGTGTCGAAAACTGCTGCAGAGAGAGGTATAATATTTCGAATTTTTAGGGTTTTCTTGATTCAACTTCTTGAATTTGGTTCTTTTCTTGTTAAATCATTGTGGAAGTTGGTTATTTGCTGCTTGGTGTCGATTATTCGTGTTCGAAAGTTGGTTTGGACCGGATTTAATTGCTTTGTTCATAGAGATTACTGGTTCGAGTAACTGATGGTGTTTAGGGATTTTAAAAACTCTAGATTGGTATCTCTTGGTTCAAATTCTTTGGCTATCGTTACTGGTCGTTATTGGTAGATGATCTGAGTGTTAATGATCATGTAAGAAAGCAGCTTTTGCAAAGCAATTAATCGTTTAAGGTTTATTGAGTTTCATCAGATCTGTTCTTCATTGTTAAAACCCTAGGTTGCTATTGTTCATGAAGTACGAAGAAACCCTAGAACTTTAAAAGTTTTCTGATTTTTTTATTCATGAAAGTCGATTTTGGGTTGGATATGTACTTGCATATGACGATTTTTTATGGTGATGAGAAGGTTATCGTCTGATGTGGTGTGCAAGACTTTTGGATAAGCAAATTGTAAAGTGCATGTGAATTAAAGAAGGGTTTCCTCTTGGATCTGACATAGTGCTTTTGTTCATGGACTTTTCATTTTCACTACAAGGACGATTGAGATAAGTTTGTGAATATGTTGCTGTTACTTCTTCTTGAAAGCTGCTTGTGGATAGGTACAACTCGTGGTCCACAAACGTTTTATTGTTTGATGCTATTGAGTAAGTGATAAAGACTACACATGTTACTGCTACAAATGTGCTGCTCCATATAATTTAGCACTGCTCATTCACAATACCACTGTTGCTGCACTTGGGTATTGCTATTGTTGTTCGTACTGCTGTCCTATGAATGCAATATTTTTGGTCGATCTGTTGTTTGTGGAATGGGTGAAGCATTATATTCAGACTTGTGGGCCAGTGGAGATAAATTTTACCACTGCTGCCTCGAAAAATTTTCCACTGCTCGTTCAACGTTTCCACTGCTGCCTTAATATTCCCACTGCTGCGACAATCGTTTCCACTGCCAGTTATTTGTTTCCACTGCTATTTTTATTTTTGAACTGCTCGTTGTGTTTCTGTTGTGCGAGAGTTCCAAAAAGAACAAAGGGTGTTCGAGTGAAGAGTTGTTACAGCTAGTTTGTTTATAATGGCGAATGAATGTCGATTTGTTGCGGTTGTTTATATTCGCTTGTGGATGTTACTTTGTATCGAAGGAAAGTGCTTTAATGGTTCGATTATATTGTGAAGATACAAGATACATGATGTTGTTGTTTTATGCATGGAGATTAGTAGTTAGCACCTTTATACCTTATACTGATCAACTAATAGCAAGTGAAGAATGATAATATATTGCTCGATCATGGGTAGGTTATTTTATTCATTCATAATGGGTCGGTGCTTCACATGATGAGACATTGTTTTCCTATACTTTTGAACCATTGTCAGTCATAGGTATATTAAAAAGGTTTGTCAAGTTGTTCATACTGATGGCGTTCATATGGGGATAATAAATTTATTCAAAAGGTGTACTGAGCATGTGTACATGGTACAAGGAGTGAGGGGAACACGTGGAGTTTGCGATACACACACAAGACGATTGGTTTTTGGTTTATTGGTTCTTAACAGATTTAACGGCTCATTCTTATTGCTCAATTGATTACGAAGAAAAGTTTTTATCACCTATTTGACGTTGAAGTGGAATTATTTGGGTTTGTGTTCTTATTATATCTACGAATTGACAAACAGTTGAAGGAGTTGCGTTATTGTGCTCAGTGATTATTGTCAAGAGATTGCGGTCTCCCTATACATCGGTTTGGGTATACGTTCGAAGTTATATTTAAGACATGAGTTGGGATTGTTCTACTTCAGCATCAAGTTGGTTATACTTAGTTTTCTTCATCAGTAATCATTACATAGAGCCTACAGAACTGAAGATTCAAGAAATGGTTAACATATGGGTTTCAGGGGATGCTTAAGTGTTAAATGTTTAACCATTTTTGTGCTACATCAAGGTGAAGGTTTTCATGATTATTCGTTGGTATTCTTACTGAAGATTTGGGATTTTTATGTCTTGAGTTCATTTAATAAGTAAGCGTTTTGGTGTTCTTAATGGTGGGTAATTCAAGACATTAAAGGACTAAATTGGATGTATGGTACTGGTTGGTGATTATGAAGATCAAGGTTTTTCTACTGCTAGTTGCTATTACTACTGCTGGTTTTGATTTCTACTGTTTCAAGTCCATTTATATTGCGGAAAACTTAATGGTGTGTGACTTTGAAACATTGGAAAGATGGATTGGATGTGTAATATTGATTTGTGGTTATGAAGATCAAGGTTGCTTACATTTGTCCCCTATTTGATGATGACAAAAAGGGGAAGAAGATTTACATTGAAGCTTTGCAACTTGAAGATCCTTGGTGATATAGCATGGTTTAAGGGGAAGTTCATTATCTTTCATACATAATAACTTCAGGGGAAGTTCGTGCTTACTTGGTTTTGTCATATCAACTAGGGGAAGATTGTTGAGAATTACATTTGAGTTGATAAAGACAAAATATATGAAAGATAAAGGACTTATGATGACAAAGTGAAGAATGCAAAAGACAAGGGACTTACTTTACAAAGAAGATATTTCAATATAGTCTTTCGTAGTATTTTGTAACCCTAGTTCTCTATTATATAAAGAGAATACAGGGAATAGGTTATTAGTACGTACAAGATGTAAAGTCCAGGAAAGGTGTATGTGTGTAAACCTAGGTGTGGTCTTTGTGTTAGACGCCTAGAGTTTTTATAAGCCTCAAGGATCGTGGATCCCTGTTAGAGTGTAACCGTGCTATACTTGATCACATAGCATTGGGGCTTATTATATTGTTAGAGTAGAGATGATGGCGAGAAACCTTTATACAATAACATTATTATTTGATTATTCTGCTGTGCATGTTAATGTTAGTTATTGTTATTTCTAGATAAAGACCTAACAAGTCCGAGCTATAAATGATCTTAACAGCTATCGAAACACCATTGAGCTCACTCAAGGAGCCAATGTGTCCCCCTTGTGATCCGACACTATCCGATTGGTGCAAAGCGGATGTGCATTCCATGGATTTCGTTCCGAAGATCCTAATCAACATCTCAAGGATTTCCTCAAAATCGTAGATTCCATACACCTTGTTAGCTTCGCTTTTTTATAAAGATAACGTCACACATGTGAAATGGACTAGATTAGATACTACAGGGACTACTATTGTCAAGTAGGCAAAGTAATGTTGTAATGAGCCTATAAATACCCCTCATGACTCTCCATGAGGGGTGTGGGAAATTGTGTGTGTAACCAAACCTTTGTCATTTTAATAAACCACCTTTTCTTCACCTTTCTCTCTCTACTTTCTCTCTCTAAAATCATGATGTATTTCGATCAACCGCGACCTCCCGAACGTGTTTCTTGCTATTAACAAGTGGTATCAGAGCTAACCGGGGGCGAATCGTGGTGTTTTTGGGTGTAAAATCGTGTTTTTAAGTGAATATTGATTCGAAGTTACTGTTCATCGCCAAAACTTTTCGAGTTAGAAGTAGTTTTTCGAGTTTGGAACCAGTTCTATCGAGTTTGGAGTTTGGATTGTTTATCGAGTTTGGGTACAATTTTTTATCGAGTTAGGATACATGTGTTATCGAGTTAGGATACATGTACTTATCGAGTTAGGTTTTTTTGCCGAGTTAGGCTGTTTCACCTAATCGTTTATCGAGTTAGGTTTTTTTGTGGCTTACTCCTAAGTCGAAACTCTGCCAAAATTTCTCATGGACTTATCGAGTTAGAAGCATCTTATCGAGTTTGAGGGAGGTATCGAGTTTGAGGGATGTATCGAGTTAGAGGTATTGAGTTTGAGGAATGTATCGAGTTAGAGGTATCGAGTTTGAGGGATGTATCGAGTTTGAGGGATGTATCGAGTTAGAGGTATTGAGTTTGAGGAATGTATCGAGTTAGAGGTATCGAGTTAGGGGTTATCGAGTTAGGGTTTATCAAGTTAGTATTATCGAGTTAGGTACCAAAAAAAAAAAAAAAAAAAAAAAAAAAAAAAAAAAAAAGAGTTTTTTGGCGGGAAAAGTTGAGTAAAATTTATTTTTGAGAGGAGATTAAACGTTCAATTTTTACGCGAGATTTTAATTTTGGTACAAGGTTGAATATTTTGGCCCGAAATTCAAATTTTTAGGCCAAAATTCAAATTTTTTCGGTGAAATTTTGCGTAAAAATTTTCAAAACTCAAATTTTTCTGGTAACCTTAGAATTGCATTTCATAGTGATTTCCAAAATTATGGGCGAGAAAATTTTCCAAATTTATTTTTGGAGGGAAAATACGAAATCACTACGAATCACCCGATATAGAATTTCAAGATTCACCAAAACACACCACGAATTGCTTAAACGATCCTGATCAAGAATCACAATCAAATGACAACGGCTAGTATCAGATTTTTGTGACTACGGAGTTTTTGTACGATATTACTTATTTGGGTTTAAAGTTCATTTCATGGGCATGTGTACTTATTTATCTCAAAGTCTAGGGGTGGATGGATGCATGACTTTCGGAGATACTTGTTTGGGCATACACTGGTAGAGATAGTGATTAAGACTTGGATTATCTAGTTATACCCGATGTAAGGAGTTACATTGTAGTACTCACGGGTTATAGCTATCACTTTAAGGAGTTACATTGTAGTACTCAGTGTCACACGAAGTTGTGGATAGTTCAAGAGGCGGAGATTTCATATACTGTTTACGCGTTTGAGTATATGGATCAACCTATGCTTAAAGGAGTTACGTTGTAGTGCTCAGTATAGGTTCTTAGTCACACCTTCGTACAAGATTAAGTCACATATCTTCGGGATGTTTACTTCATTCTCAAATTGGTTATATTGGTTTCTCTCCATACAGTGGTCATTTACTAGCTGGTTGGAATTTGAAGAGGTCGCTTAAAGGTTGAAGAGAAGAGATGAGATTGTAGAAAAAGAGAGTCATACTTTTGCGACATATACTCACAAATTATGCTTACACGGTCTATCTATATTGCATCAGAAGTGTAAAGTACGGGTAATTTTGGCATGAACACACATTAGTATGATGATTTCGATACATCGCAACCATCAGGAGGGAGAAAAACATGCCAAAAGAAGTAGTGTTTCATCTCTAGTACGTTGGTTGATCGAGGGAATCGTGCTTACACTGGAACCGAAGAAGTACTAATGATGTGTATATCGGAGCGTATTACCAACCTTCTGTGCAATACTATGTGAGTTATGCTATGATGCTCCCAGAACAACAACCATGGTGCAAACTTATTAGTATCTACCTTATCCGCTGCGAGATGAGAAGAGAGTTATCTGTTCAGGAGGGAGCAGAAGAAAAAGAATAAAGGCTCACTAGTTAGGAGGGAGTAATAACCTAACTAGACCATTACAGTTGAAGTTCAGAGCTACAAAGACCTTTGCCGTCAGTGTCAAAGATCATACGCCGAGATCGTCGGAAGAGAGAACTTCAAGTCTGCCTCAGTATCTAGACTACAGAGACTCTGCGCTTCAACAACATCAACATAGTTTACTATTGTTGTAATTTACATGTTTATGTGTTTATAGGTCTCATTGTATCCATTCATGTGTGACGATATCTTGGAGGGAGATTGTTAGCTTCGCTTTTTTATAAAGATAACGTCACACATGTGAAATGGACTAGATTAGATACTACAGGGACTACTATTGTCAAGTAGGCAAAGTAATGTTGTAATGAGCCTATAAATACCCCTCATGACTCTCCATGAGGGGTGTGGGAAAATAGTGTGTGTAACCAAACCTTTGTCATTTTAATAAACCACCTTTTCTTCACCTTTCTCTCTCTACTTTCTCTCTCTAGAAACATGGTGTATTTTGATCAACCGCGACCTCCCGAACGTGTTTCTTGGTCATAACAGACCTTGATGTTGCAACTAGAGAGTCGACCCGATTACGTCTATTCCAATTCTCTCTACGTGATCAAGCTAGTCAATGGCTTGAACATTTACCCGCGGGATCCATCACCTCATGAGATGATCTCACTTCTCGTTTCCTTGCTCAATTTTTCCCACCAGGGAGAACTACCAAGCTTAGAAATGATATCTTGATGTTCCAACAACGTCAAGGTAAAACTCTATATGAAGCATGGACTCATTTCAAGGACTTACTCCAAAAAGTCCCTCATCATGGCATAGATCTTTGGCTCCAAGTGCAAATCTTCTATGACCGTATCGATCTCTCCACAAGACGAACCATTGACCAATCGGCCGGTGGCAAGCTACGTGATCTAAGTGTGGAAGAATCATGGGAACTCATAGAAGATCTTGCTCTCTATGACAGCGAAAGTTGGAATGATCCCCGTGATTTGAACAAAAAGGTCAAGGCAATATCTTTGCCTTCGAACAATTCTAGCACTCCCGACCGTAGGATCATGGAGCTTGAGGACCAACTCAAGTTTCTCATGAAATCCTACGAAGCTCCTAAGCCTTCAAGCCAAGTGAACATAATCACTTCTTCATGCGAATTATGTAGTGGTCCCCATGACACTCGTGATTGCGTGGAACTCCCCGGACAAGCTTTTGTGGATTACGCATCCTCGCGTACCGACAAAGCGGGAGACAAGTGGAACACATTCAAACCCGAGCCAAACCCTTACGGTGATTCCTACAATCCTTCTTGGAAAAATCACCCGAACCTTAGGTGGAAACAAAACCAAAACATACCCCAAAACAATTCTTCCAATCCACCTAATCATTACTAATCAAACGGTCCACCCTCTAACCGTACTTTCAACAACAATCCTTCCAATAACTATGGTAGTACCAATAATCTTGAAGGATTGATGTCAAAATTTATGGCATCTCAAGAAGCTTGCATAGCTAAGTTTGAAACCGAATTCAATCAACAACAAACGGAGATGACCAATAAAATTGAAAACTTGTTGAAAGCCCTCAACAACCAAGTGCTAACTACACCTAGGAAGGACACTAGGGACACTAGTAGCGGAATCCAAATTAAGGACCCCTCATCATCCAAACACGTCGACTTTGTCAATGTTGTTACCATTAAGCCAATAGATAAGAATATAGAAGAAAGTGACAAGGATGAAGTTGGAATAGAAACTGGACCTAAGGATGAGATTAAGGAAGTTGAGGATGTTAAGGAAGAAAAGTTAGAGGAAGTAGAAAACGTAGAGGAATACTTTGATAAGTTACCTACCTAAGAAGAACGGGAATATCATAAAGATCTATTCGATGACCCCGAGACACCATACATCCTTGGTTCACCACTTATCAAAGCTGGAGATCCCTCTAACATCAGCATACCATGCAACATTGGGCATATGCATGTGTGGAAAGCTTACATCGATCTTAGGTCTCCTATAAACATTATGACTAGGACCTATTATAATTGGGTAATGAAGAAGCAACTTGAATATAGGATGATGCCTAACACAAATTGGATGAGCAACTTTGTAGGAAGAGTGAAAGGATTACATGTCTTTGTAGGAAACTTCACTTATGTTACCGACTTTGGGATTATAGAGGATATTCGTCCGGTAATAGATGGTTGCCTAAGTCATGTAGTGTTCGGAAAACCGTTTGTTGAGGCCTCTAAGATGAGTTATGACCCGTCCTTACGGATAGTTAGATTCAAGAAGGAGAACGATGAAATTGCTTACCAAATGCCCTATAAGATTGAACAATTCCGTCTTCAATAAAACCTTGAATAGGAACACAAGCAAGCGGTTTACTATAGGAATGATGAGGATAGACGTAGAGGAGTAGATTATATCATGAGTAGAATACTCGGTTTCTACAAGGAATGTTTGCAACTAGGTCCGGAATACAAAATTAAGATTGAGGATGACTTAGAGAATGTGACCAATGACGAGGTCACGTGATAGCTCATGACCTTGAATCTAGCTACAAGACTCGTAAATAAAGAAAAGCGCTTCTTGGGAGGCAACCCATGTTTTGTGTGTTTTTATTTGTTTGATGTTATTTGTTTCCGTATGCATGTCTTATTTTTATTGTTGGTAGATCATGTTTCAAACTAAAGTTGTGAAAATGCTTTATTTTGTTGTTTAACTTCGTCTTAACTTCATATAAAGGTATTTTGCAAAAGCTAAGTGTAAGGGGAAACCCCAAATTTGTTTATAAGAACGAAAATGATCATGATTCGCCACAATATTAAACGAGCATGTATATTAGTAATTCTTAGAGTCAAATGCTTGTATCGAGTCATAATGATGTTTTCCAGGATTTTTCAGGAAATAAGGCATGAGTGTTTCCAGAAATTTTCCGGAAACTTAACATAAGATTTTTCCAGGAACATTCTGACGGCGTCAGGAGTTACAACCTGACGGCGTCAGGTACCAAAATTCTGAAAATTTTTGCGAGTTTTGTTTAAACCGGAGTTTTTGTTAATTCTTTAGTTTTATAAACTCCAGGAAATCTGCAAACATTCATTCCACAAGCATTATATCTTAAATTGCTTTCTAGGATTTGTTAGTATATATATAGATTGCCGCCGATTTTACGCGAGGTTGCCTTGATTGTTTTCTCAGGTTTAACAGGTTATATATGACAAGAAGATGATTTATATTTCTGGAAGGGAAGCTTTCAACGTTCATTTTCTTGGAGGAAGATCTAACCTTGTTGACACACTATCCACATCGAACGAATCAGGGGAGTATTTGTTTTCATTCTTTTACCTATTTTACTTTTACATCCTTTAATTGAACATTGGGAACAATGTTCATCCTAAGTGTAAGGGGAGGGTAAATGATGATACCTTATATGATACTATTACACTTGAATTTGTTTGTTTGATGGTAGGTGTGTAATAAAACTAAGAGAAATACTTGTTAGTGTAATTTTAGCGCCAAATTTAAATTTTGTTACAACATTTAGGAGTGAAACTTTAGCCTTAACAAGCGTCTCATGGATAGGAGTTGTATGACTAGCACAAAACCGTACCATTCAGAAAAATTTTCCACCCAAATATGTGAGGTTCGCCTTTAGATTTGATAGGAAAAACATTTATTATTAGTGCTTATGAGTGTACCTGTAGCATTTAGATTCTAGAACTTGCGTTAGTGATGCATTCCGAGACTGCTAGGGAGATTACATTCGTGTAGTAGGATTTACTACATGATAAGAGGCATTAGGATCACCCTTGTGTATAAACCCGTATCATAATTACTAGACCATTTAAGTCATATTAATTGACTAGTAAAGTCAATTAATTTTTCCCACACCTTAACGTTGTACTCATTTTTAGTACACGATACCCCTAGTACACCCCTCCGAGCCTATCTTTTCGTTTCTAACTTTAAGCATCTTACTTAAAGATAGAATTTATTTACAATCCACCCCAAATGTGCAACCAAATCGCCTTAGCCTACCTTGTATGCACTCATCTTTAGTGCATTATTGTTATTTGTTTAAACCCTTAGTTAATTATCTAATTGATTACATGGTTGCTAAGTCAAGTCATATCTTGTACATATTGTTTTGGGACGTTTGGGACTCATGGGTAAAGTACTTGTGTTATGGAGTAATGGGGAAGAACATCAAATTATTACCCCCATATGTGCATTAATCTTAAAAACTACTCCAAGTGTTTTGATTATCTTGATTCGAGTCATTAGAGTAGTTTATTGTAAAGTATGTAAAAATTCAAGTGTAAGGGGAATGCACATTCCCTATGATGTATTATTTTGGATGGTAGGGTAAAAGTGTATGCAAAAAAAATAATAATAATAATAAATAAAAAAAATTAAAAAAAAGAGAAAAGCATACGGACTACCATCCCGTTTCATTCTATGTTTGTTTTATGTTTTTCTTATTTTTGATTTATTAGCTTAAGTTGAGTCGAGTCTTGGCTTAGCAACGCCATATTGTACATGTAATTAACCAAGATGATTAACTCGCCACCAGTAAATATTGCCTTTATCCAACAAAACCGTGTTTTCCATATCCCTACACCTAACGTTATAACTCTTTAAAAAACCTCTTTGATAGTTTATCCTAGGTGCTTACGCCAAATGGTGGAGGTTTGATCCTTTCACAAGCCTATGGTAATCTATTTGCTATGACAGGTAGTGAGAGATGTTTTCCATTTCCATATTGTGATATATACTTTATTACACCCGAGAGATGTGAGTATCTAAACACTATTTGTGAAGTGCTAGTGTATGACCTCCGTGCTTGTTTTTGGTTTTTAGTGGAACGATTATTTGTTGTAAATACTTTTATATTAGTGTTAAATGACCCCTAACTTGTATTTTGATTAGAATAAAAGTGCATTTGCTTGAGGACAAGCAAATCTCAAGTGTAAGGGTATTTGATGAGGCAAAAAGTGTACCGCTTTTAAGGGGTCATTTAAGCCCGAATTCGAGATTATTTGATCAATTATTGCCCTAAATCGTTCCTTTTGTCATTTTAGGTACTTTTGAGGAGAAATCTAGAAAAAGGAAGCATTTTGGACGTTTTTGGAGCATAAAAGTGAAGAAAACGGCAAAGTCTCAAAATTCCTCGCTGGAACAGTACCTGACGACGTCAAGGGTTTACTAGTGACGGCGTCAAGAGTGACAAAAGAGGTGGATGTGGAACTTATAACGTGACGGCCCAGAGTGTTTTCTTTGATATTGGCCTGACGGCGTCACCTAGGCCGTCAGGGTCCAAATACATGTGACGGCCCAGAGCTTATTCCTACATGACGGTGTCAGAAGTGGATCTAGGCAATACGAATTTCAAATTGGCGGCGAGTTGACGGCGTCAGAGGTTAACACATGACGCCGTCAGGATGCATAGTCTATATATATTTTTCCAATTTTTCATTGTAAAGTGTGGAACTTTTGTGGAACAAGTTTTGTAAAAACCCTAGGTCGAATTTCCTGCATCTAGAAGGGGTTTCAAACCCTTCTTTCTTTCATGTTTGAATAAAGATAAGTACTTCAATAATCATTCAATATGTCTATGTATTGTTTGATTCTATCTTATGTGTATCTTTCTTTTAACATGTTAGGCTAGGCTTTTATTGTGTTTGCTTAGATGTAGTGAAACCTAGATGTTGATTATGGGTTGATTGTTTGTTTATAATTGTTACGGATGATTGTATTCGATGTTCGGCTTAAGAAAACTGGCAGACTTCCATTGGTAACTTGCTTGAACGTCTTAAGAAACATGATCGGAGGTGTACTACGATTTTTGGTTGTATTTAATGCACAAGTGAATTCTAATGATCCCATGTTAGGAGCTTCTAACGGCTTGACATAGGAGTGAAGTCGGATCTTATAGAGTTAGGGAATATTGTACACGGCCCTACGACTAGTATTAAGGAATATAACCCGTCATCCATGCAATTGTAACAAGCTAATCAACCGGTAAAAGATATCTAGGGAGTAATGAAATCTAAGTAAACACAACTTTTCTCATTATTGTTTCCACCACATTAGTAAATTAGTTTAATTTTCATTTCTTTTATTTTATTTTGATTGCATCTTAGTTAATTGGGTTAGTTGGCTAGCAACTAATTCCGCCCACTCCTTCAAAACCCGATATTTTACTTGCTTTCCATAAAATATAAAAATACAAAAAGAATCATCCCTCACCTTTAGACCTAGTTTAGTAGGCTTTCTAATCCTAGCGACACTATTCTTGAGTTGAACGATCAATCCCCTGGTACTTGTCATTATACTATACTATAACGATCAGGTACACTGCCTGGTGGGGGTTGTAAGCTTCTCAAGATCCTTGAGAGGTAAAACCTGTTGCGAGGGCGCAATTCCCACATATCATACGCCGAAGAGTAAGGAACACGAAACCAACAAGGATTCCATGTGTATATAAAGGGCATCTCGGCCCTCATTAAGGTATCATCTAATAACCCTAACTCTTCATTAAAACCCTAAACCGATTAGTTACTCTCACGCCAGAGGATAATCGTGGGAGACAATCCCACGATAAGCCTAATGGTGTTGTTTGCTCTCTTAGTGCGCAGGTCTCAAGCATTAGGATCCAATTGATACGGGAACCGGAGTCCAAAACAAGGAGCACCCAACTTTTATATCAACAAAACCCATTATCAAAAACTCAAAAAGGTGTAATGGTTACCACTAAACCCACCATTAAACTCATTTTTCTAACAAATTTTGTTAAAAACTAAATTAAACTTTCATTTATAATTAAAAAAAAAACATTACATTAATAATTAAAAACATAAACTTAAAAATATAAACTCATAACCTAAATTATACACTTCATTAATCATCTTCGTTATCTGCAACACCATTTCAAGGTAGATTCCACTCAAGTGATCACCGGGACTCATACAAACATTTTGTCTTCTTGTAGTTGTTTTTTATGTTGGAAGTTGAACATTTGTTGTTGTGGTTCGAACTTCTTTTACTCCATTTTCATTTACTGCCTCTTGATCTTCAAAAAGACGTTATGGTTTATTTTCTTCATTAATATAAACGATGATGTTTGACTTGTAAACTTGTTCCCTAACAACTTAGCAAACGCTTCATCACTACCCAATAAAAGACTCATTGTGACAAATAAAAACCGGTTGTAGCAAGTAACAAAAATGAGTTGACCTGCTTGTTAATACAAATAATGTCAAAAACGTCATATGCATTCTTCGGTCTCTGCATGTTTTGATAGTCACAAAATATAAATACATGTTACGTAAAATTAAGTCTAACAAGTTTATAATCGAGAAAACTCGTTTCAACCACAACATCACTTCAGGTATGAACAAACAATCTACCAACTTAGTTAAGTGATCAAAGAATTTATTCTCACTAAACCTCACATTTTTTCTTGTGACAAAACATTTTTACAAAAGTATTCTTGTAATTTTAAAGAAATGTTTTATTAAGAAAATAAATTTGAATTTCAAATTTTCTAATAGTTAGTTTTCCTGCCTAAAATCAGATAACTTTTTCACCAGATAAACTTTCACCACATCAGGACAAAATTATGTTGATATAAATAATGCTTAAAAACGTTATTAATATTTTTCAATAACTATACATTTTGATAATCACAAAATGTAAACTAAATTAAGTCAAGATTATGACGTAAACAAGTATTTAGTGACAAATATTTACTTCTACAACTAATATCACTTAAGGTATGTATAAACTAAGCATCTTATGCATTACATGATCAAATGGAGCATTTTCTTAACACAAAATATTTTATAAAATGACATTAACATTTTATATATTTTAGTAAATCATTCTTGGTATTGTTTTATTAAACCACAAAGATATGATTTCAAATTTCTAACCAAAAAGGACAAAATCTCTCCAGACAAACCTTCCCCACAAAAAGACAAACAAACCCAACGTTCTGGAGGGGGCGGCCCCCTTGATGATTAAGGCGACCGGCCCCTAATTAAGGGGACCGGCACGCTCCAGAACAGTATTTTCTTGCCCTATAAATACTGGTTCATTTCACAAATTTTCCTCACCTTTTTGCACTCAAAACTTTCTGATCTCATATCCATTTCTATCCTAAAAACCTTTGATCATATAATTCATAAGTCTTTGTTTCCAAGTGATCCAAAGCTTCATCCACACAAGTGCAAAAAAAGAAGAACACTCCTTCAACATCCATACAATTGTAGTAGTGTTGTGATTAGTTAGTATCATCTTGTAGTAGTGCTAGATATTTGTAAAGTGTTGTGTGATTTACTTGATTGTAGATATTAGGTGTGTTATAAAGTAGTGTAGAAGTTTGTGAATTAGTTGTGCATAGAAGAAGGTGTGAGGTAGACGAGAAGAAGAAGTTGTGGAGCTATCGTGAAGAAGTTGTGAAGTCGTGAAGTCGTGAAGAAGTTGTGAGATTAGTTCTAGCTACGATTAGAACTCAACATTTAGCTTAGTGTCGTTAATCGGTGTAAGCCAAGGTGTGTAAGGTTTCTCCGCCATAAGGAGTTTGTTGACATAGTGAAGAAAACTCTCGAGTGTGGTACTCGGGGAGTGGAGTAGGGCAAGGAAGGTGTCCTTGTAGCCGAACCACTATAAATTCGCGTGTTGTGGTTTGATCTTTCTATCTCTATCTTTATTTCATTTCAATATAATACTTACATTATTAGATTATACTTGTTTAGACTTGCTCACACTTGTTGACATTTGAATTCACGTAAGATCGAATAAAAGTTTTTACAAGTTACAAAAGATTTTGAAAATAAATATAAAAAGAAAGTAAAACTATTCAACCCCCCCCCCCCCCCTTCTAGTTTTCCACAAATTAGGAGCATTTGTCGGACGGTCCCACATATATAAGGGACCGTCCAGCTTTCAGTGACCGTACCCTGCTCCTCCTGGTGCCTATAAATACTGAACTGTTTCATTTAAGAAAAACTACCTCTTGAGCACTAAAACTTTTTGTCTTCTAAATTCACTCTAAATTCTCTTCTTTGATCACATTAACGGGTTGTAAGTTGTTTACAAGTGATCACATCCATCCTTCTTCTAAGTGCAAGAGAAGAACACTTGTATTCGTCAAAAAATGAAGTGTTAAAGAATAGTCATTCACCTCATAAACCGTTGTTACGGATCTCTCCTCAACCTCCATTCTTTGTATCTCAATTCTTGTGTGTACTCCGACTTGAGTGCAAGCTCGGAATTGTGTGTTGTGTTGATTCGGGCTAAAGTGTTGGTTCGAATAGTGTAGCCATGTGAGTTTTGGTGTAGATTGGTTCTAGCTAGGATAAGGATTCTATATTCCGCTTAGTGTCGTTAAACCTTGTGTAAGCTTTGGTGTACGGTTTGTTTAGCCATAAGGGAGCGTGTTGATATAGTGTTTGTGAAACTCTCGAGTGCGAGACTCGAGGAGTGGAGTAGGGCGAAGAGTGAGCTTCGTAGCCGAACCACTATAAATCTCCGTGCCCTCGGTTTGATCATTTCTTTCCTTATCTTTACTTACTTATTTATTATTGCATTTATTAATTGTTATATAGATATCACATAAGATTCGAATCGAGAAACATTTTAAAACAAACTTGAAAAAGAAATTTTTGAAAACGTAATTAAAACGGTGAAACTATTCAACCCATCATTCTAATTTCTACATTGCTATTTCATGTCAACTCATTTTGTTATGTTTTTCTTTAAAATATTTTGTCCTTGTGGTTGTCTGATAATTGCAATGTTAGTCCTTTTCTGCCTTTACTGATAAATTTACCGCCACCCACCACCACCCACCCACACACCACCGCCGCCACCACCCACCGCCGCGACCCACCACTACCACCCACCACCATAGCTGCCCACCACCCGCCACCCACCACTGCCACCTACCACCACCACCTAGTGTCGCCATCATCAATAATTAACCCCATCGATGTAAATAAATTTTCGCTCTATGTTCGTTCATGTACTTCTAAAACCAAAGAACTGATATAGTTTTATTTATTTTTTTGGTGCAAAAGGTGAATATATATTATTAAGCTCAAAATCAATTTACATCGATATAACAAGAGTAATAGCCATGCCTATATACTCTTTTTAGAACAAAAACCATACTGAACAAATACAAATCAATTATCTCAGATAACCAATGCTTTATCAGATAGCATATAGTTTCATTCCTCAAGTAACAAAACAATCCAGAAACTGCAGGCAAATTAACTCCAATTTGCAAGCATTCAACAGTTTCAAATTCACCTTTTAAGCACCAATACCATCTAACTACATTTCCATATCACCTTCCCACCAAGATCATTCAACCAACATCCACAATGATCAAGATAGGAAAAGGTGTATGGCTTCATTAGGAACCCATTCACTCATCCAGTCAAGGGATCTTCTAGGATTCCTACATTTCCCTCTTTACAAAGGGCTTCAAAATCCTAGAAACACTCACCTTGAGGGAGACAACCCCTTACCTCATTACCTCCAATCTCACTTTACCCTTCACAAGCTCGAAACCTACTTTATGAAATTTGAATTATATTGTTTTCTGTTAGTGACCAAAGAAACACTCAATACCTAACAAAGGCCAATTGCTGTTTAGAATGGTCATAAACAAAAGAAACAAGACAACCAAATCCAAGATACAAGGCCATCAGCTTTAAGTGAGATTAAAATCATCATAATCAGTTTTCATGAGATGAGAAATCTGAAAAGGAAAAGGGACTAAGGTATTAGCCATCTAATACTGTATTAATCTTCCAATATCTAAATCCAGCTCATATTTTCATATCCAAAACACCCCTTAAGCCATCATATACTGTATTAGAACCAGCCATTTTGTGCACTTCAGCCTTTCACACTTATCAAGGATTTGGATCAATATTTAACTTGATATTCCATTTTGACTGAGTTGCATACACAGCTCTTGAAGGCTTGACTTTCAAACTTAATAATCTCAGTCTAATGGTTTCTTCAAAAATCTTGTATAATTCTTCCCATCCTCTCTTTTCTCCCTTAAACATTCTAAAGTTTCTTTCTTGCCAAATCAAGTATACACTTGCTGCCAATCCTAACCTTTTGATAATACTAGCAATATTATTTCCATAAGGTTGGTTCTCAAAATAGTTCACAATCCCATTCCAACTATCACTAACACATCTGACATCTAGTTTATCCATGATTCTTTCCCAAAATGATTTTGCATACTGACAGTTAAAGAACAAATGGGAATGAGAGTCTAAATCAACATGGCATAGAGAACATACCATCATGTCATAAGAGCCCCATTTTTTAAGTCTATCTTGAGTCATAAGCCTGTTCTGCACAGCTAACCATAGCACAAAAGCATGTTTTGGAATATTTTGAGAGAACCATACTACCTTATGCCACGTAGCTTCATCAGACATATAGTTTTAGTGCTTAAAGTCAACATAAAACATATCTAACTTGACATATTTTTTAGCGTTGTATAGCTAACTTGTTTTTTTTTCTTTTTTTAATACTTAAACTTTTGAATTTTTACCTTTATATGCATTGACTATTACGCACTTCTATGTTAATAGGTAGGCTAAAAAATATAAGAGAAAATGGTCACAAAGTCAAACAAATATAAATTTATATTGAGGATTAGAGACATGCACTAATAATGAAGTAATGATGTCTACTACCAATTTGACGTATGAGTTATGAGTTTAGGCATAGTATTTTGATCCAAAAAACTTATAACTAGATCATTAATGATACTATAACACAAATTATATACAAGCTTATATTGGTGGTGGGTGGCGGTAGTGGGTGGTGGCGGTGGGTGATGGTAGCGGCAGGTGCCAGCAAAGGGTGGTGGCGATGGTGGGTGGCGGTGGATTGGTCGTTCCGAGTTGGTTATTGGCGGAAAAGGACAAATGGTGCACATTTTGAATGAGAAAGGACTAACGGTGCATTTTGTGTTAGAAAATTTAGTGCACTGAAGGGATTAATTCACACCTGGTAATGGGTTTGGAGGTACGGAGTGTACACCCATTTGGTCACTGAATCCCCTGACTCAATAGTGGTTATGTATTGATTCTACTGATAGCTTGAATCTGTTTCTGCTGATAGCATGAATCTGCTGATAGCATGATTCTGCTGATAGCAGATTCTGCTGCTAATGTGAATCTGCTGCTAGCATCAGTTTATTCTGCTGCTCGTTTTTAACCACTGATTCCTACTATTATGGAAAGTATTATGATATAATTAATAGGCCGTTAATTATATATAATTCCATAGGCTAGGGTTTTGAGTATTCTCTATTATAAATAGAGATCATAACACATCTGCATGGATATAAAAAAAAAACACAAAACCCTAAACACTTGAATACGCATCTGGTTCTTGGTTTGTGCCTAAAACAAGAACATCACATGGTCTTATCCCATAGAGATATTCGTGTAACCTAGGCATAGGGTCGAATAGTTTCTATTGGAAAGTGATACCACGATTTCAAGTGAATATCCGGTACCTTTATTGATTATCTTAACCCTAATCTGGGAACTTGTTAACACTTATTAACCAACAATCAATAGAAACTATTAGTGATAATCAATGGCTGCTGCTATGAGACAAATGGCTGCTAACTTTTCCAAGTTGGAAAAGTTTGAAGGTGTTGATTTCAGAAGATGGCAAAAGAAGATGCACTTCTTGTTGTCAAGTATGAATGTGGTTTATGTTCTCACAACTGAGATTCCTGAAGATCATGGAGAAGATGCTACTATGGATCAGATGAGGGCAAGAAGCAAATGGGAGAATGATGATTATGTTTTCGGAGGTTTAATTCTCAATGGTAGGTCTGATTCTCTATTTGATATTTATCAGAATGTTGAAACTTCTCAAGAACTATGGGATTCCTTGGAAGCCAAGTATATGGCTGAGGATGCATCAAGTAAGAAGTTCCTTGTAAGTAATTTTAACAATTACAAAATGGTTGATTCTAGACCTGTCATGGAACAATACAATGAACTTCTTAGTATACTTGGTCGATTCACACAACACAAGATGAACATGGATGAGGCTATTTCAGTCTCTTGTATCATCGATAAACTGCCTCCTTCTTGGAAAAATTTCAAGCATATGCTTAAGCATAAGAAGGAGGAGTTAACTCTTGTTGAGTTGGGCGGTCACTTGCGCATTGAGGATTCACTCAAAGCTCAAGAAATTGACAAGCCAAAGAGTAGCACTGCTACTGGTCCATCAGTTGTCAATATAGTGGAGCATAACAACTCCACTAAGTACAATGACAACAAGGGCAAGCGTAAGCATCAAGATAACACCAAATCTGATCTTAACAAGAAACCTAAGGTGATTTGTTGGAAGTGTGGGAAACCTGGACACTTCAGGAAAGATTACAAGGGTGGTAAAGTTGGAAACAAAACCAATGGATCAGGCAGAAGTGGAGGGAATGGTAACACCAATTCTCTGAAAGGTCAGAATATATTTAATAAGTCTTTTGAGATTTATTATGTTACATATATATCTAAAATTTATTTTGTGCAGGATGATGATGTAGCTTGGTGGGTTGACTCTGGTGCAACAATTCATGTATGTAAAGATAGAAGCTGGTTCAAGACCTATGAGTCAATGAATGATGGTTCTATTCTTCATATGGGAAACGAGTCAACTGCCCTGGTGCATGGAAAAGGATGTGTTGATTTGAAGTTTAGTTCTGGAAAGATTGTTTCTTTATTTAATGTTTTACATGTTCCTGATATTAGAAAAAACTTGGTTTCTAGTAGTGTTTTGAATAATTGTGGTTATAAACAGGTGATTGAATCTAATAAGTTTATTTTATCTAAACATGGTGTGTTTATTGGTTTTGGTTATTTGTGTAATCAAATGTTCAGACTTAATATTGTTCATGATAATATTGATTCTGCTTTTATATCTACATCTAAACTTTATGATTCAAACCTATGGCATGCAAGACTTGGCCATGTACATTTTAAAAGAATGCAAGATATGTCCAAGGATGGATTAATACCAGCTTTTGATATGTACACTGAAAAGTGTAAAATTTGTATGTTGAACAAGATAACTAAGAAACCTTTTCAAGGAGTAAAACGTGAAACTAAAGTTTTGGAGTTAATTCACAGTGACCTTTGTGATTTACATGCTACTCCCTCTTTGGGGAATAAGAAATACTTTGTGACTTTTATTGATGATGCTTCTAGGTTTTGTCATGTTTATTTATTACATTCTAAAGATGAAGCATTAGATAAATTTAAAGTATTTAAAACTGAAGTTGAATTGCAACAAAGTTCCCTGATCAAAAGATTAAGGACTGATAGGGGAGGTGAGTACATGGATACTCTGTATTTTCAGTCTGTTGGTATAATCCATAAAACGACTGCCCCTTATACTCCTCAGCAAAATGGTATTTCTGAAAGGAAAAACAGGGTGCTGAAGGAGATGGTTAATTCCATGTTGTCCTATTCAGGACTGAGTCAAGGGTTCTGGGGTGAAGCTATGTTAACAGCTTGCTATTTATTAAATATGGTTCCCAACAAAAGGAACAAAGTTACCCCTTATGAACTTTGGACTAAAAAGAAACCTAACCTTAATTATCTTAGGATATGGGGTTGTAGGGCTGTTGTAAGACTCCCTGATCCAAAGCAGAAAACTTTGGGAGAAAGAGGCATTGAATGCATCTTTGTTGGATATGCTGAGCATTCCAAGGCATATAGGTTTTATGTTATAGAACCTAATGAGTCTGTTTCAATTAACTCAATAATTGAATCAAGGGATGCACTCTTTGATGAGAACAGATTCTCGTCTATCCCTAGACCAAGTCAAAGGATTCCAAATGGAACCAATGACAATGGTGTTTCAGAAGTATCTGATGAGGTTCCTGCTGAGGTTGTGGAACAACAACCTGAACCTGAGCTCAGAAGGAGCAATAGGGTGAGGACTCCAAAATCATTTGGACCTGAGTTTCAATTATACTTAATTGAAGGTATAAGGAGTGAGGTCTCTGACCAATACTCCTATTGCTTCATTGTGGAGGATGATCCTAAAACATTTGAAGAAGCAATGAAGTCTCAGGATGTTGCTTTCTGGAAAGAAGCAATTAATGATGAGATGGACTCTATCATGGGCAATAACACTTATGTGTTGACTGATCTACCACCTGGTTGCAAATCTCTAGGTAGCAAATGGATTTTCAAAAAGAAAATGAAGGTAGATGGAAATGTTGAAAAGTTCAAGGCTAGACTAGTTATTCAGGGCTTTAAACAAAAGTCAGGAATAGACTATTTTGATACTTATGCTCCTGTGGCTCGTATCAGTACCATAAGATTGCTAATTGCTTTGGCATCAATTCATAATCTGATTATTCATCAGATGGATGTAAAGACAGCTTTCTTAAATGTTGATTTAGATGAGGAGGTTTACATGAACCAACCTCAGGGCTTCATCATGCCTGGCAATGAAAACAAGGTGTGTAAACTGATTAAGTCTCTTTATGGACTAAAATAGGCACCTAAGCAATGGCATCAAAAGTTTGATGAAGTGGTTTTGTCTAGTGGTTATTTACTTAATCAAGCTGACAAATGTGTGTATAGCAAATTTGATGAATCTTGTAAAGGATTCATCATTTGTCTATATGTTAATGACATGTTGATCTTTGGCACTGACCAAAATCAAGTTGATCTTACAAAAGAATTTTTGTCATCAAAGTTCTCCATGAAGGATATGGGGGAGGCTGATGTTATCCTTGGTATTAGGATTAAACATGAAAGTAACAAAATTTCTATCTCTCAGTCTCATTACATTGAGAAGGTGTTGAGGAAATTTAATTACTTTGATTGTACTCCTGTGAGTACTCCTATGGATTCAACTGAGAAGCTGATGCCTAATACTGGCAAAGCTATATCTCAACTTGAGTATTCTAGGGTAATTGGCTGCTTGATGTATGCCATGACTTGTACAAGACCTGACATTGCTTTTGTTGTGGGTAAACTGAGCAGGTATACTAGTAATCCTAGTGCTCATCATTGGCAAGCAATTCAGAGGGTCTTTAAGTATTTGAAGAGAACTATGGATTATAGTCTCTCATATACTGGTTATCCTTCAGTATTAGAAGGATACACTGATGCAAGTTGGATCAGTAACACTGAGGACAATTCGTCTACTAGTGGCTGGGTATTCCTACTTGGTGGAGGTGCAATTTCTTGGGCATCCAAGAAACAAACTTGCATTACTAGTTCAACCATGGAATCTGAATTTGTGGATTTAGCTGCTGCTGGCAAAGAAGCTGAATGGTTGAAAAACTTGCTTCTTGAGATTCCATTGTGGCCTAAACCTATAGCACCTATTTCTATCCGTTGTGATAGTGTTGCTACATTGGCAAAGGCTTATAGCCAGATGTACAATGGAAAGTCTAGACACTTAGGTGTTAGGCATAGCATGATTCGTGAGCTTATCATGAATGGGGTGATATCTATAGAGTTTGTTAAATCTCAACAAAACTTAGCTGATCACTTGACGAAGGGTTTGGCTAGAGACTTGGTTTTGAAGTCTGCTAAAGGGATGGGTTTAAGTCCAACTTAGTCACTGAATGCAAGGATACCCAACTCCCTTCTAAGGAAACTTGGAAGCTGAGTTCAATGTGGAAAGCTGATCATTTAGTGGACTGAAGCACATGTATCACAAACATCCCAAGGTTGTGCTTGTTACCTGCTGGAAAGGAGGATGAAGTCATAACTTCTTAATGGTTAATTTTCTTTGAAAAAGTGCTACGCAGGAGCATGAATTAAAGATGAACCACCTATGTGACTGTTGAAGTTTTGCCGCTTCAGGAAGCTTTAGACTTTTAGCTTTTACAACATTTATGAATTAGATATGGACACATGGCTTGTATAGTGTCAGGAGTATTTTTGTGCTTGAAAAGTTGTGTGTATTTATCATC
The DNA here is from genome assembly GCA_030686995.1 of Artemisia argyi. NCBI lineage: Eukaryota > Viridiplantae > Streptophyta > Magnoliopsida > Asterales > Asteraceae > Artemisia > Artemisia argyi. Next base: position 170,934,401 of record CM060676.1, on the reverse strand, counting down.
AGGTATTCAAATGGGTTGAAGGGTTCAATTCTTAGAACACCCTGATTCTCGAATATTTGAAAGTATATGTACTAATGTGGAAATTCAATCCTCATGATATTTTCATTTATGCACTTGTTTTGTTTTGTGTTTAATTTTTCATGCAAAAGAAGTGAACTAAATTTGGGGAGGATTGTTAGAAAATTTAGTGCACTGAAGGGATTAATTCACACCTGGTAATGGGTTTGGAGGTACGGAGTGTACACCCATTTGGTCACTGAATCCCCTGACTCAATAGTGGTTATGTATTGATTCTACTTATAGCTTGAATATGTTTCTGCTGATAGCATGAATCTGCTGATAGCATGATTTTGCTGATAGCAGATTCTGCTGCTAGTGTGAATCTGCTGCTAGCATCAGTTTATTCTGCTGCTCGTTTTTAACCACTGATTCCTACTATTATGGAAAGTATTATGATATAATTAATGGGCCGTTAATTATATATAATTTCATGGGCTAGGGTTTTGAGTATTCTCTATTATAAATAGAGATCATAACACATCTGCATGGATATAAAAAAAAACACAAAACCCTAAACACTTGAATACGCATCTGGTTCTTGGTTTGTGCCTAAAACAAGAACATCACTTGGTCTTATCCCATAGAGATATTCGTGTAACCCAGGCATAGGGTCGAATAGTTTCTATTGGAAAGTGATACCACGATTTCAAGTGAATATCCGGTACCTTTATTGATTATCTTAACCCTAATCTGGGAACTTGTTAACACTTATTAACCAACAATTTGAACAACTACAGGGACGAAATTTGTTATTTAAACCTGGTATCAAACAGTTTCATTGGTCACAATGAGTCTTTTAAAGATTCATTATTCACAATGAATCATTGTTGAAAGTAGTTACCATTTTATAGGCTTTACCCTAATAAAAACTTCATAAAAAGCAATGCATCTGAACAATACGTGGTATAGAAAGACAAAGAAAAGCATCATTCCTTATTTACTTATGAATCAAAAATGATATTCATTATTCTTTGCTTTGCTTGCTTCTTGAACCAAATAACCTACCAAGCTAATGTTGGTTTCACCAGCTATATAAAGGCTATACCCATTCATATGCATTACATAATATCTCATCAACCATTCTAAGGTACAAGGACTACAAGGTAATTTCTATATTTTTAAGCATTTTTTAAAGTTACTATATATATTTATGACTTTCAAAATTATACCTCTTTCACTATTTGCATTTAACAATTTAACAGTAATCCCATTATCGTTTTGTGATAGGGTGAAAAGTATAAAGAATCACAATGGAGGTGCAACTTGAAGAAATTAAACACGAACATCGTCTCGCTCTTGAAGATATGCAATCAATGTTTCAAAACTATAAAGAAGATGATGATGATTTTGACGACAATGATTTGCTTGCAAAACAAAATTCATATTTCACATGTAAGTTGTGTGATTTACGAATCGACTGGTACCATCGGTACTACTACACGTGTGCCGAGTCATGTGTCTACTCGGTCCATAAATACTGTGCCGAAATTTCCACAACCATACAGTCCCCAAGCCATCCCCATGTTCTTATCCTCAAAAAAGGATCAAATAACTGGATACTTTATGCAAGTGTTTCGCTTGTGGGAAGAAAGTAGAAGGGGTTTTCTATCATTGCATCACCTGTTTTAACTTTTCAATCCACGTTGATTGTGTCAGCCTTCCATTCAAGTTTTTACTTCAAAATCCAAATGTCAGTCATATTCACATGCTCACTCTTTCGTATTCTTCTTTCGATTTACCATATGATTGCGCATGCCGGATTTGTAAAAAGGATCTTATTCACGATCTTTGGCTCTATAGATGCAGTAAATGTCGGTTTTATGCCCACCTTGATTGTGCAACATCAAGGGGAGAGCCATTCATGTCCATTTTGTTACCTGGTAAATCTTACTTTTTTTATTGTACATCTTTAGTTTTAAACGGATGAGGTTTTCCGTGTTCAGATTACTCGAGGAGGGCGAGTCTTTGACTTAGATGTACGTGGCCTAAAACGGGGTATCCCCGTGACCGTTTATCCGACCCTTCTTTGGCCACCCCCAAATGTGAAACCTTAGTGAAGTTTGTACCATTGACCTCTTGTAAGGAGGTCAAGTGACTAATGACTTACCACTAGACCATTTCGTGGTTGTTATTGTCCATCTTTAGTTTATTAGATATATTGAAATATGATGACTATTCTGTCGTTTCAGGCAAAATGGATAAAAATTTTGATACCGATGATCACCCTGGCCTTCTCAACTTTCCACTCCTTGATGAATCATACAACATTTTACCACACCAAGTTCTTAGAGGAAAGAACTACAAATGCTTTGATCAAATTAGATTTGAGGATGGACACCTCATGCATTCCAGTCATAAACACCCACTGCTCCTTATCAACACACCCGAGGCAAATAACTTAAACACTCAACCAACATCTCTTCATAACCCAATTAAGAGAGTTAAGCTATTATGTAATGGATGTGTGAGACCCATTACACAAGTTCCATTTTACAAATGTGAACTACAAGCTGAGGGTTGTGACTTTTATCTCCACGAGTGGTGCACAAGGCTACCAACTGAACTAGAAAACTACCCGGGCCACCCACAGCACTCCCTTGTTCTCTTTCAGTCCCTAAAACCACACTTCCTAAAACCATACAAGGTTTATGAAGGATTTATATGCAAAATTTGTCGATTGCGTTGCAATGGATTTGGATATGCATGTTCCAAATGTTTTGACTATAGAGTTGATGTTAATTGTGGATTCATGCCTGAAAAAATCACACATGAATCACATCCTGGTCACTTACTTTTGAGAGTAGATGCATCATCAGTCCGATCCGCAAGCACCACAATCAGGTGTAATGCGTGTCATGCTGGCATTTCTAGAAGTAAGTTTTTTTTTAAGGATTTTGCTACATCCACATAAGGATTTCAGCGGGTGATTGGTTTTTTGTGGGACACACCACTAGTGGAAAAAGGATTATTTGGTTCGGCTAAAAAGATTTTTAGGATCGGTTTTTGAACCGTCTTAACAAACAGCGTTCCAAAAAGTTTGCTCTTTTTTAGTTCGGTTTTTTAACCGTTCCTAAAAAGAAATTTTAAGGTACGGTTTGTTTTACCCGTTCTTTAAAATGGGTTTTTTTGAACTTCAATTTGACTTTTGGACGTTCCTTAAGGCTTAAAATGGGTTTCTTTTGTCTTTTGGAGCGTTCCTTAAAATGGGTTTATATTTGACAATTGGTATTTGGATTTATATTTGACAATTGGTATTACCACAGAACAATAATGCTTAGAGAATTAATTACATCATTAAACAACCACAACACAATAAAGAAAAAGTGATCCAACAATTTCATTTAAAAAACAACATATTACTAAATAAACAAAATGGTCTAGCCATACAAAAGATATACAAGACATCAACAAACAAAATATCCACATGAACTTGTACGAAACATCCTACTTGATTGAAGACAAATACCTAACACAAGCAACTAAAACCTTCAAACTACACACTAAGAAAACAACTAAAATACCAAGTATTGATCACCAACAGCAGCAACTTGGCCTAATCGTCATTGCCATAATCCACGAAAAACCTTGCTCCCCCACTGAGTACCCACCCGCCAACTCATCTTCCTTTAAAGCTCTTGTAGAGTCATGAAGCTATAAACATAATAAGATAAAACGTTAATAATTTCACATAAGCGATTTCATTAAATTGCAAATAAACAAAGTGTATAACATTTACCTGATCCGGGAAGATTTTTTGTTTTATATACAAAGTTTCAAAAACAAACTTCATCACATAGTAGCCGCATTCCCACAAATATACTTGTTGGTTGCACTATGATCAAATAATAACTATACATTATATATTATATGTATATATATATATATATATATATATATATATATATATATATATATATATATATATATATATATATATATTTAAAAACTAGGATATATGCAAATAGTAGATGATTTACCTCTAGCATAGTTCACTTGAATGAGTTGTCAAAAGCGCTAAATAAGAATAGTTTTAAGTTAAAATATTATACGCTTCCATTGTCAATGCAATGAGTACGGTTCAAATAGGCAAAATTAAAATTCGGATCAAACGGGCACGGTCAAAACAGGTACGAATTAAAACGGTCGCGGGTCAAACGGGCCAATTTTGAGAAAAATACCAAATGACTAATAAAACTTTATTATATTATAGACTTATAGTAATATTAAGTAATAATAAAATATGATAATGAAAATTTAAACAAAAGTTAATTTCCGTTCATCACAGACAGAGCATACATAAACATTTCAAAAATACCCTTTATTGTAAAATGTACCATAAGTATCCGGTTCATCACAGCATTCATAAACATAAATAATAACCCAACTTGATGATTAAGTTACAGAATAGTAACCTATGTTGAGCGCTAAAAGTACTATCCTAAACCAACTTGTAAACTATTAGCTTTAGATGTAGAAAGTAGGCTCATTCGCAGATTTGCATATAGCAAATATGTAATACAACAAGTGACTTAGTTAGTACTCATTAGGAAAATACCAAGTCAAATATCAAATATACCATTAGAAGCCTCATATTACCGTAGGCAAATTTACATTCATTTAGCATCCATACTACAAAATCAACAAAATAAGCCTTTAATCTACAAGCTAAGTGACAAAAACAATCAAATAAACAAATGGAGCACTGGCAACATAAGAATGAGCTAACAGACACAATAAACACATGACCCATACAAACTAAAAAATTGACAGCAGAGATATTGCACCATATTTGCAGACAACAAACTAAAAATTGACAACAGACGGTGTTGCAGCAGACTGGAAGTCTGGAACTAGTACATTTGATTGCACAATTTTTGTAGACAACAAACTAAAAGCTCACAGTAGAGTGTTTTGCAGCAAACTAAAACTAAAAACAGATAACAGAGTGTTTTGCAGCAAACAAAATATTTACATGTATAAAGGTACCTTGATTTCATTAAATTCATCAAATGATCCACCTGAAGCACAAGTAGATTGGACTAGCCGACATGTCCTAGTGTCTGGTTGTAATGTGGGTATGGCGGCCAACACACTCTCTGTTACTTTCTTCACCAGGGCATCAAAATTTTCTACTACCTTACGCTTCCTCACACCCCATTTCCTAATCCCTTCTTTATTCCAACAACAGATGATTTTGTCCTGGTTCGGCCCGGGTGGTCTGGCCCAGCACCCCTGTAAGTGGACCTTGTCTTGCTATATATATAGTACCATCAACAATCATTTCACGCTCTTTTCTTGCCTGTTGAAACAATAGTTAAAACATATTACTCGTGTAGATGATATAAGCTTTAGAGGTTGGAACATTTGGTTAATACAATAATCAAATATAATTCTTACCAACTCTTTAAGTCTTTGACGATGAACTTCTGTCAACTCCTTTTTCCATGTGTCTTTGTTAAGTACTAATTGGCCTAAAACATGATTCACCGAACGAACAGACTGCAACCCCTCCAGGTCTATGAACAGACTGCAGACTCTTGTTATAAAACTATCATTTGGTTATGAAACTTTCTGTTTTTCGCTACTGACATTCAACTACAAATGTGCAAATCCAAACATATAGGCTTTTTTTTATGATAACATGTACAAGGACAAAACAAAATAATCCACATACTACAAAACATTTCTTTTTCGATTCCTTTCTTTTAATGTTAAACTAAACAAAAATAAGTACAAACATACAACACAAATGTCCAATAATCAGACATTGAACCACTAACACTTGACATTAACCTCATCATTCGACACAAGAAATTAACTAATCACTAATTGACAAATATCACAAATCGCGTTTAATAAAATAAAAAAGTATAGCATATTTACCTCACAAGATGGAGTGTAAAGCATCAAACCTTAAACCCTAATTCTGCCCCTAAAAGTACGAATTTGCCAAAAAGAATGGAAGATTTAACTTGATTTTGTGTTATTGGAATTTAGGTGTTGAATAAGTTTTTTAAATATGGAGGATGCATGTAGTGGTTAACCCTTTGATGCGAAGATGTAGGTAGGATTGTGCAGTGGGTGGTTTCTTAGATGTGAAGGAGAGGAGAAGTGGGTGATTGACCCGCCAATTTTACCGCCATTAAAATATTAAATATTTTCATGGACCGGTTAACACTAAGAGCCAGTTTGGGTTGTTGACAGGAATGAAAATGGATATTGAATTTGGTAGAGGGTAAAATGACAAGTGTATCATTACAATTATTTATATTTAGATAATAAAATATGGTATGAAAAATGTATAGATATTTGAGTTTTGTAGTGGAAAAGAGAGTGGCCGGAATGAATTTCATATATACCAAATTGGTGTGTAATGAATATATGGCTATGATATACCATTTCATTCACGGGCCTACTAAACAAACACCTTTAATCGAAACAAAATCCATAAACCCATTCCGATTGAAGTATACCAAACGCACCCTAATATATAATATATATACATAGTTTTATAAGATAAAGTTGATAAGGTGACATAGATTTTTAATAATATTACCACTAAATTGAAATTTTAACACATTAAATGAAGTTATTACAAATGCTATAAGATAACTTACATTAGCTTCGACAAGACACATAGGCCTGGGCTCCATTTTCTCTTTCTACCCGACTACCATCACTGATGAGAGTTTCTTCAAACCCTACTACTCTTCCTCGAGGCCTTCGAATGGGTGGAGATCCTATTCGTAGGATAGAGTTAGCTTCGACATGACACGTAGGCCTGGGATCCATTTCTATCTCTTCATCATACTCCTCGCTGGAGTACTCTAACTTGGCGTGAACTTCTTCGTTGCGGACTTGTCGCCTTCGGTCCCTTAGTAATAATTACAGTGCTTCGTACTTAGCTTCTACGAAGGCTGGACTGATGATAAGGGTTAGGGTTAGCTGAAGTTGATGCTTGGTTAGCTGGTGGTGTTTCATGTGAAGATTTGGTGGTAAACGTGGAGGCAGTTATTCGGGGTGAGTTGCCCACTTGGACAGGGTAAAGGGGTTAACCTCGAGAAACCCGGTGGTGGTGAATCATCTCTCCCACTTGTCATGCCGGAAAAGTAGGTGAAGTGGTTTTAACAGTTATAGACTCTGTTTTACGGTACTAATTATAGCGGTCCCATGGATGGCACCACTGATTGTGCAATATTTAGCACGACCAGGCTTCGATGGCGATCGAAGAGTATAGTGATGGGGGATGAACTGCCAAGCCGTAGATAACATGTCACAAAACAAATGAAGACACTAAGTTAAGTGAAACGAAAGGTGAAACCATGCGAATCACCTCCGGCGTGTGAGTAAGTATTGTTGACATAAATAATGCCTAAAAACATTATTAACATGTTATCAATATCTCTATGTTTTAATTATCACAAAATATAAACTCATAGAACTAAAACTTGTGACATAAACAAGTATTTAGTAATTAATATTTCTCTTTACATCCAAATCACTTAAGGTATGAATAAACAAAGTGTTTAGTGCAATTTATGATCAAAGGGGTATTTAATTAACTAATACAAAGTTTATTTAATTATATTAACATATTATATATTTTTGAAAAACACTTTTGGTAATAAAGAAAAATGTTTTATTCATACTAAATATATGAATTCAAATTCTTAACCAAAATCAGTTAGTTTTTCTCCAAATAAACTTTTCCCACTAAAAGACAAAGAATCTGGCCGTTTCAGCTGGGCGGCCCCCTTAATTATAAAGGGCGGTCCCCTTAATTTTAAGGAGGCCGGCCATGAATTAAGGGGACCGGCCACGCTCCTCTGTCAGATTCTGTTGCCTATAAATACCACCTCAAATCTAGATTTTTTCCTCACCTTTTGCACTACAGAATTCTCTGTTCTAGATCTTCATTTCCAATCTATAAATCCTTTGATCATACATTCTTAAATCTTTGTTTCAAAGTGATCCAAACATCATCCCATCAAGTGCAAGAGAAAAATACTTCTATCCCTCAAGACAAGAAGTATTACAACTTGTTGTGATCTCCACATCTAAGTTGTTAGTGAATCATCATTGTTATTATTTCATTGAGTGATTAGTTGTGAATATTTGTTAGCAGATAGTGTAGTTTGATATATAGTGTGATTGGTTAGAAGAATAGTTTTGAAGTAGATAAATTAGGAAGAAGATTGGTGTGTAGAAGATTAGGTGTGAAGAAGATTGGTGTGTAGAAGATTAGGTGTGAAGAAGATTGGTGTGAAGAAGTAGTGTGATTAAGTAGTGAATAGGTGTGAACTAGTTGTGTAGAAGTTGTGAAGATATTGTGGTGTGTAAATTGGTGTGTAAGGTTTTCTCCGCCATAAGGGAGCTTGTTGATATAGTGAAGAAAACTCTCGAGTTAGGTGCTCGGGGAGTGGAGTAGGGCAAGGAAGGTGACCTTGTAGCCGAACCACTATAAATCGCTTGTCTCTCGGTTCGATCTTTCCAACTCTTATCTACTTATTTACTTACGTTATTATTGCTTTATCGTATATACTTTGTGTTGTTCATATTGTGCATGACTTGATTTCATATAGCATCGAATCTATATTTTATAAAACAAAGAAAACTTTAAGAAAAACTTTTATAACAATTTAAAAACGACGTAAAACTATTCAACCCCCCTTCTAGTTTTCCACAATTGGTATCAGGAGCCACGTCTAACAAGATCTTTAAAATATATTGTATTTTAAAACTTGTAACGATCTATGGATTCTTTAAAATATTTAGAAGGGCAATCTATGCAAAGACCACCACTATTTGAAAGTGATGGATTTTTATATTAGAAAAATAGATTCGAAACTTATGTGAAATCAAAAGATCTTGATCTTTGGCATATTATTACCTTTGGTGATTTTCCTCCTATTCAATATAATGTTGAAACTAAAATGAATGAAATTGTATCTTTTGAAGAACAAAATGATGATTTGAAAAAGAAATTAGCAAAAAATAATGAGGCTAAAATGGTAATTTATAATGCGTTACCACGCAAAAAATATGAAAGAATTTTTATGTGTAAAACCGCCAAAGAAATTTGGGATTCTTTATTAATTACTCACCAAGGTAATAGCCAAGTCAAAGATAATAAAATAGATCTTCTTGTACAACAATATGAACAATTTACGATTCCGGAAGAGGAATCAATTGATAATGCTTTTGCTAAGTTTAACACTATCATCACAAGTTTAAAAGCACTTGATGAGACATTTTCTAGCAAAAATTGTGTTAGGAAATTTCTTAGGGCATTGCATCCAAAATGGCGAGCTAAGGTCACGGCAATCGAAGAATCAAAGAACTTGATGACGTTATCACTAGATGAACTAATTGGCAACTTGAAGGTTCATGAAGAAATCATAAGAAGAGATTCGGAAACGGTCAAAGTCAAGAAAGAACAAACCAAGTCCATTGCTCTAAAAGCCAAAAAGGAATCTAGTGATGATGATGATTCAAGTGACAAAAGTGAAGACGAAGAATATGCAATGGCCGTAAGAGAATTCAAGAAGTTCTTCAAGAGACGAGGAAGATTCACTAGATCATCACGAGACGAAAGAAGAGCATTCCAAAAGAATAGAAGTGACAACTACGGGAAAAGAAAGTGCTTTAGATGTGGAAGTCCAAATCATCTCATTGGCGAATGTCTAAAGCCACCGGGTTATGAAAATCAAGGTGCTTTTGTTAGTGGAACATGGAGTGATAATGACAAAGAAGAAGTTGAAAAGCCAAGAGACGAAAAGTGTTTTATGGCAAAAGAAACCGACGAAATATGTTTAGGAATTGACTTGGAACCTGACGAATGGATTAAAGATAGCGGATGTTCAAGACACATGACGGGGAATCGCAATCTATTCTCTACATACAAAGCATACAATGGAGGTAACGTTATTTTCGGTAGTGACTTACGTGGAAAAATCATTGGCAAAGGTACGATCTCTCAAGACTCACTTACTATTGAAAATGTAGAGCATGTAGATAAATTAACATATAATTTGCTTAGTGTAGGACAAATATGTGATAATAAATGTAGAGTCACATTTACTGAAGATGATAGCGAAATAGTTAAGAATGGAAAAATTATAGGTAGAGGAATTAGAAAAGGTGGCATATATGTTATGAAACTAGGAAACAAACCTAAGGATAGGATATGCCTAACGACCCTAGATGAAAACTCTACACTATGGCATAGGAGATTAGGACATGCTAACATGCAACAAATACAATCTTTGGCCTCTAAGTAATTAGTTAGAAATTTGCCTAATCTAAAATATGACAAGCATTTTTGTGATGCATGTAAAATTGGAAAACAAGCTCATGCTAGTCACAAAGCCAAGAATATAGTGTCCACTACTAGGTGCCTAGAATTATTACATATGGATCTTTTTGGTCCATCCGCTGTGCGGAGCTATGGAGGAAACAAATATACCTTAGTAATAGTAGATGACTACTCACGATACACGTGGACTAGGTTTTTAAGTGACAAAACCCAAGCCTTTGAAAAATTCGAAATATTTAGTAAAATGATTCAAAATAAATTAGGATACTCTATAGTTGCCATTAGGACGGACCATGGTAGGGAATTTGATAACAAAGTACAATTCGGAAATATTGCGAGTTAAATAGAATATCTCACAATTTCTCCGCTCCTCGTACTCCTCAATCAAATGGGGTAGTAGAAAGAAAAATTAGGTCACTACAAGAAATGAGTAGAACTATGTTAAATGAACAATCCATCCCACAAAAATTTTGGTGTCACGCCGTAGATACATCAACTTATATTTTAAATAGGGTATCAATTAGAAGAATTCTAGGAAAAACTCCTTATGAATTATTAAGAGGTAGAAAACCAAACTTAAGCTACTTTAGAGTATTTGGAAGTAAATGCTATATTTTAAACACTAAGGACTATCTCACTAAGTTTGATCCAAAATCATATGAAGGAATATTTTTAGGATACTCACAAAATAGCAAAGCATATATAATACTTAACAAACACTCCATGAAAGTAGAGGAATCACTAAATGTAACATTTGATGAAACACCACCACCTCCTAAAACTTTACCTTTAGAAGATGATGATTTAGTCGAAGATGAAGCTATTGAGGTTAGTAAAACAAAACCCATAGGAAATGATAATGAAAACATTCACTTAGAAAATAACGAAATTGTTGATATTAAAGAATCTAGATCACATCCATTAGATAATATAATAGGACATCTTAACCAAAGAACCCTTAGATCACAAGCCCAAGATAAAAACAATTTCTTTTGTTTCCTCTCAGCAATAGAACCTAAGAATATTAGCGAGGCTTTAAAGGATGAAAGTTGGATTATAGCTATGCAAGAAGAATTAAATAAATTTAAGGCGAATGATGTTTGGGAACTAGTCCCAAATCCAAAGGATATGACCATCATAGGAACCAAATGGGTATATAGGAATAAGTTAGACGAGAATGGAATAGTTACTAGGAATAAAGCTAGGTTAGTTGCCCAAGGTTATAATCAACAAGAAGGAATTGATTATGATGAAACTTATGCCCCCTTAGCTAGACTAGAATCAATTAGGATATTACTTGCCTATGCTTGCGCCCTAGATTTTAAGTTATTCCAAATGGATGTGAAAAGTGCATTCCTTAACGGTTTTATCAATGAGGAGGTATATGTGACACAACCTCCAGGATTCATTGACCTCGCAAAACCTGATTATGTTTATAAGTTAAAGAAAGCTTTGTATGGACTCAAACAAGCTCCCAAAGCTTGGTATGATCGATTAAAAGCTTTTCTTATTAAACATGATTATTCCATGGGAATGGTAGATAACACTCTTTTCACTAAAAGGAAAGACCCAAATCTCATCATTGTCCAAATATATGTTGATGACATTATATTTGGATCGACTTGTCAAGACATGTGTGATGAATTTGCCAAAATCATGCATGATGAGTTTGAGATGAGTATGATGGGTGAACTTAACTTCTTCCTAGGATTACAAATAAAACAATTAGAAGATGGAATATTTTTTAACCAATCTAAGTACATTAAGGAAATGCTTAAGAAGTTTGGCCTAGAAGACTCAAAACCCATGAAAACTCCCATGTCTACGGAGGTAAAGCTCACAAAGGATGATGAAGGTGAGTCCGTAGATAACACCAAGTATAGAGGAATGATAGGTAGTTTACTATACTTGACGGCAAGTAGACCCGACATCATGTTTAGTGTCTGCCTTTGTGCCCGTTTTCAAGAGGATCCCAAAACCTCTCACCTAGAAGCGGTTAAGCGTATCTTCCGATACATTAAAGGCACTATACACTTAGGATTATGGTATCCTAAGGAATCCGGCATAGAAACCATTGTCTATGCGGATTCGGATCATGCGGGAGACTACGTAGATAGAAAGAGCACTAGCGGTATTTGCACGTTTATGGGATGTTGTCTAACGTCTTGGTTTTCGAAGAAGCAAACCGCTCTTGCTATTTCTACCATCGAAGCCGAATATGTAAGCGCCGGAAAGGCATGTCAACAAGCACTATGGATGAAAAAAGCTCTCGTAGACTATTGCATTAGGTTAGAAAATGTCCCCATTATGTGCGATAACAAAGGTGCGATAGATTTAAGTAAAAATCCGGTGCAACACTCTAGGACTAAACACATAGAAATACGTCACCATTTTCTTAGGGATAATGTACAAAAAAGAAATATATCTATAGAAAAGGTTGCATCGGAAGACAACATTGCAGATATATTCACAAAACCCCTTAAGCGTGAATTATTCAACCACTTGCGTTTAGGATTAGGAATGATGGAACAAGTTGACTAAATTATATTGAATTATCTCAAATTTATACTTGCATGAAATTCACTTTTCTTCCATTTCATCCTTTTCTGAGTCTAGGAATCTATTTCGCACAAAACTAAAGATTGAGAAAATTTATTTTCTTTGCATAAATTTTTTTTTTTTAAAACTCAATCAATTTTCTCTAAAAATTATTCTCACAATCTAGGAACCCCATGAAAATCATTTTCCTTGCATTGTTGACTAATTCTAAAAACATTGTATTTCAAAATCATGCATAAATTCTCACATAAATTGTCATGATATATAATCTAATATATATCTTTGACATTCATAATTGAGCAAAAAAATTGAATCAAGGAGATTATTTGGATTGTTTCTTAGGATCGTTATTTCTTTTTGCTTCTAGGAGTCGAAACAATCACAACTCCACATTTGTTGCATATAGACACTCACTAGGACAAATTCACTAATAATGGTGTCATCTTGATCCATCAATAGTTTTTCACTCACTAATTATCCTTGCCTTTAATCTAAGATAGATGCCTTAGGAAGTTTAATTATGCTTGCCTTTATTTGCAACCTCTTGCTTATTATATGTTGATTATTTGCTATTTTGCTTATGTGTTTTTGCATGCATGCTATATCTTGATTAGAGTAGACTCTATATTGCCTAAGAAAATTGAACTTGCTTGAATTCTAATCCAAACACATAACCTTTCTGCAAATTTTCTGCCAAAAACTCAATTCTGGCAACCTGGAAATCACCAGATGGGCGGCCCCCTTAATTCTGTAAGGCGGCCCCCTTAATCATTAAGGGGACCGCCCCCTAATTAAGGGGACCGGCCATCTGATGGTCGGGTTTACAGAATCTTTTCTGCTTTTTAGCCCATTTCAACCTACATTTCCTATTTTTCACCAACACATTTTGTCCTAATCTACCAAACAAACCTTATCCATCCTTAAACACACAAATCTTACACTATAAATATCCCCAATCCTCAACACTCTCCATTCATCCCATCATGAACTCTCCAAACAAACCAAAATCAAAAGCCTCAAGGCTAGCAAGGATGACGGAAAAACCCGTTTGGCGAAGAAAAAGCCCTCGAAACAAATCCATCATCATAAATGAAGTTGGAAGTCATTCCACACCCCCAACTTCTTACTTCCCAAACTTTGCATCAAACCAACAAGATCATTCATTTGATCCTCTTTACAAACCATACAACATTGGCCAACCATCTTCCTTCAAGCCAAACTACACCTCTCAACTTCCAACCACTTATAATGATCCATACAAGTTTGATCAACCATCAAACTACAATTCCAACTACACAAACCCAACTCATCCATACCAAACCTATGATCCCCTCCACATTGCCACGGAAAAACAAAAGTTCCGTGATGAAATAAACCAAATCCATGATCTTAGTGATCTCCTTGCTATGCATCTTGCACAACGCAACAAAGGGCAACCTCCATCATCACCCTATGCAAATTGCCTTCCCCACTCTCTCAACTTGGATCAAGTTACAAACCACACTCACTTTTGCCCTTGTTGCATATTCCTTCAAAAACAAATTCTCTACTTGAGTGAAGATATTTCTTGGATTGAATATCTTCTCACTCGTAATCATCCAATACCACCCTTAACACGATACAACATCGTGAGATCCACTTCTTCCGCTCCACACTCCACTCCATATCCCTCTCAATCAAACATCTAAGCTTTATGCTTATGTTTCTCTTCAAGCAAATAAAACAATCAACCATGGGTTGCAAGCAAGTCCAAGTGCTCTCTTAGGCAATATAGGACTATGTCTTTTCTTTTGTGTTATTTTTATCAATATGCTTCAAGCATATTGAATGTTGTAATGCTTATTTTTTTTTATAATGCTTGAATAAATCTTTGTTTAGTTGCATTATTGTTGCCTTGCATATATGTGTATCTTGCTCTCTTCAAATATTTTTGTAGCAAAGATCTCCATTGCTCGTTCACTTGGTGCTCTCAAATGAGGGGGAGTATATATCAAGGGGGAGCATTCTACCCGTTTAAACTTCCCTCGCGAAGCTTACTCGGCTCAACCTTTTTAATTTTACAAAAAGGGGGAGAAGAGAAATGTAAACTCTATAATACTTGTCTAAAAACAAGTTTTAGATATATTGAGTTTAAGGTTTTGTAATAATCAAAAAGGGGGAGATTGTTGACATAAATAATGCCTAAAAACATTATTAACATGTTATCAATATCTTTATGTTTTAATTATCACAAAATATAAACTCATAGAACTAAAACTTGTGACATAAACAAGTATTTAGTGATTAATATTTCTCTTTATATCCAAATCACTTAAGGTATGAATAAACAAGTGTTTAGTGCAATTTATGATCAAAGGGGTATTTAATTAACTAATACAAAGTTTATTTAATTATATAAACATATTATATATTTTTGAAAAACACTTTTGGTAATAAAGAAAAATGTTTTATTCATACTAAATATATGAATTCAAATTTTTAACCAAAATCAGTTAGTTTTTCTCCAAATAAACTTTCCCCACTAAAAGACAAAGAATCTGGCCGTTTCAGCTGGGCGGCCCCCTTAATTATAAAGGGCGGTCCCCTTAATTTTAAGGGGGCCGGCCATGAATTAAGGGGACCGGCCACGCTCCTCTGTCCGATTCTGTTGCCTATAAATACCACCTCAAACCTGGATTTTTTCCTCACCTTTTGCACTACAGAATTCTCTGTTCTAGATCTTCATTTCCAATCTATAAATCCTTTGATCATACATTCTTAAATCTTTGTTTCAAAGTGATCCAAACATCATCCCATCAAGTGCAAGAGAAGAATACTTCTATCCCTCAAGACAAGAAGTATTACAACTTGTTGTGATCTCCACATCTAAGTTGTTAGTGAATCATCATTGCTATTATTTCATTGAGTGATTAGTTGTGAATATTTGTTAGAAGATAGTGTAGTTTGATATATAGTGTGATTAGTTAGAAGAACAGTTGTGAAGTAGATAAATTAGGAAGAAGATTGGTGTGTAGAAGATTAGGTGTGAAGAAGATTGATGTGTAGAAGAATATGTGTGAAGAAGATTGGTGTGAAGAAGTGGTGTGATTAAGTAGTGAATAGGTGTGAACTAGTTGTGTAGAAGTTGTGAAGATATTGTGGTGTGTAAATTTGTGTGTAAGGTTTTCTCCGCCATAAGGGAGATTGTTGATATAGTGAAGAATACTCTCGAGTTAGGTGCTCGGGGAGTGGAGTAGGGCAAGGAAGGTGACCTTGTAGCCGAACCACTATAAATCGCTTGTCTCTCGGTTCGATCTTTCCAACTCTTATCTACTTATTTACTTACGTTATTATTGCTTTATCGTATATACTTTGTGTTGTTCATATTGTGCATGACTTGATTTCATATAGCATCGAATCTATATTTTATAAAACAAAGAAAACTTTAAGAAAAACTTTTATAACAATTTAAAAACGACGTAAAACTATTCAACCCCCTTCTAGTTTTCCACAAGTATGCGAATGTGATTGCAATAAGTGCGTAAGTATGAGAAATGTAGGTGTTGAGAGCGTAATCAAACCTGAGTGACCCGCCCATCAATTTATAGGTGATGAAATAAGATGGAACATGCTTCTACACTTGAACCGGAGATCGTGAGGGTGTCCAACGATTTTAGGGGATCACAGGGGAGATCCCTACCTTGGCGGGGAAGCCTTGGTAGGGTTAGAATGTGGGTTTTGACTTGGTCAGGCCTAGCTAATGCGGATAATTGTGAACACAAGAAGTTTTACAATCCTTCTATGCAGTGCACCTAACCGGTGTAGTGTAGTATAGGTAAGACACAGGGGATCGGTCGTTCCCTAAGGAACTAGTGTTGTGAAGGCTCGAATTGTATGACGAATTAAGCCTAAGGGTTGAACGATGTTTATTTTTTGTATTTTTATGTTTTTAGAAAACAAGTAAAACTCTCGGGGTTTGAAGAGTTTGGTTTTATAACTACTAATTAACTACTCCACCCGTCTCATGTTAACTGTCCACTTTGATTTTTTTAAGTCTTTCTTTTTTAATTTTGACTTTAAACATTTTTGTTTGTGTTTATATAACACTTGATGCGAAATATGTGAATGATTGAGTTTTAAATGTATTTTTATTGATATAATTTTTATTAAATATTATATGACACAAAAAAAATATTGGTCAAAGTTGAAAAGGACATGCTTCAAAAGTCAAATCTGGACAATTAATATGGGACAGAAGTAATAATTAAAACTAAATATGCGGAAAAGTAAATTGGTAAAAACTCGTATGATAGATAAAGGTGTTTACTTAAAATCTTATTACTCCCTAGTTATATCATATTGATTAGTCGAGTTGTCATGTCTTTCTTTTAATTAGCGCTTTGTATTCCTTAATATCAGTCATAGAGAGGTGCCAAATGCCCTAACTCTATGAATATATAGGACTCGTTAAGAATCTTAATGTCAGTGACCGCAATTCCTAAACTCTAAGAATACGTAGGACTCGTTAAGACTCTTAATGTCAGCGACCGCAATTCCTAAACTCTAAGAATAGATAGGACTTGTTAAGACTCTTAATGTTAGCGACCGCAATTCACGCAATAAATAAGGCGAACAAACCATCTATTGCACTATAGTGGAGCGTTTAGTTGGACGTTCAAGCAGGAATTCTAAGATCTAGCCAGTTTTCCAACTCCTAACGCGATAACAACTAATTAAACAAGAGATGACAATCAATTATCAACAACTAGGTTTCATTTAATCCTAAGCAAACACTAATAAATTTAGTCGATCATGTTAAATAGAAGAGAAGATAAACAAACAAATACACATCACATAAACATATTGTAATGATTAAAGATTGAATAACTTATCTTCAATAAAACATGGAGTTTTGGGGGCTGAAAACCCTTACAATAGATGTGAAATTCGTGCACCAAGTTATTATCAATACGTCTCGCCTTTAATGAAAATCATACGAAAAATATATATAGTATTACACTTGTGACGGCGTCACTTTATATGTGTGACGCCGTCAGCTCGCTGTCATTAGGGTTTCGAGAACTGCACCGACTTAGTTGTGACGACACCTTATAGGTTGTGACGCCGTCACGCTTCACTTTTCTGGTTACGACGCCGTCAGCTCAGACCGTCACCATCCTCTGAAGTGTCAATTGTAAATTTTATAACTTGATCATCCTCATAACTCTTCAAGTGACGACGTCAAGTTCGAGTTGTGACGCCATCCCATCTTCTTTTTGGGGACGTTTTTGTGACTTTGTCGCTTTCTTCGTTTTCTCGTCCAATTGAGCCAAAAGCACGTCAATTTCCAGCATTTACTTTCCAAGTACCTAAAACTTAATAGAAACGATTTAGGGCAATAAATGATTGAATATGTACGAGTTTAGAGGTTAAATGACTCCTCAAAAGCGCATGTTTTTACACCTCATCACTAGCCTTCACGTCAATTTCATCGAAGGGCATACCTCGAAGGGTATTACGCTTCGAGTGGTGAATTCCCTTATTGGGAACCATCGTATAAATGATTTTACGCCACTAGAAACTGTTTGAAGGTTTCTAGGTTTCGTCGGGAGTAGATCCCGGTCAAGCTCGGAGGGGAGGCCTTCAAGCCAGTTTGGAGGGTACGTCATCACACGTGTAATCAACTGATACTCAATATCTTTGATATCATTAAGTCTTTCTAAGTTTTTGCAATCTATACAAGGACAAAAAATATCAACATCTCCATTATTCACTTGATTATTCTCAAATAATTCAAGAAAATCTTGCACGCCTTTCAAATAAGTTAGATCAGAACGTCGGATATCGTACATCCATTTACTACGATTCATCTGAAATTAGAAAATAATAATAATAAAATGCATGTATCATACGAATAATAAGGATAAAGGTGGTTATAGTTGTTTGTAACCTACTTATCGTGTGTCTCATATGCATATACATTTTGTTTATCATATATAAAATTGTAACAGTTACATTATACAATCAACTGTTCTTAAGCCATGCTTAAGCTAATGTTTACATATTTTCTTTCATAGAACTAGGCAAGGATCCATTGTAGCTTAATTGGTTGAGGTCTTTATTTTTGAAAGGTTCCACCACACTCATTTTTTTACACACTATTTAATCAAATACACAACCATAAACTGATTTTCTTTTCTTTTTTATAAATAGCTATGATATGTTAACAATGACTAGCATTTTAACTCTAAAATATATGCAGTTTATATGGCTTTCTAGTTAACTCAGTAATATATAAAGACCCAAGCATATAAATTTGACTATATATGTAATATATAACCGAAAGTAAAAAATTCACACATAAATAAGCAAGGATATATTAGTTTAACTTCTTAGATTCGAAGTTAACTGAACATATGTTTTGAGAGCTTTGGTTTGTTCGAAACTTTTGTTAAGATCAAAGGGGTTTGATTGGCGAAAATGATTAACATGAACAAGTGTACCGTTGCAAGACTAGACACTCAAAAGATAAAATGCAACAAATTTTGATAACAAGTAATATAAAATTTTTGATAACATGTAACAAAAAAATTGTTTTCTCAACTGATCCATAAAATATGGAACAAACTCCACTAGATAATATTGCTTTTTTCTCATTCTCAAACAATCGATTCATAAAAATATTCTGAGCCCACTTTTTGAATTTTTGGAACACTTCACCATAAACCGTTTTAAAAGATGCGTTTCAAAAAATCCTTTTGATTCTGGGGCCACTTTTTCTTCAACTAGAAACCGTTCTAAAAAATGCGTTCCAAATAATACCTTTTGTAGTAGTGCACATTCCACAAAAAACCAATCACCCGCTGACACGTCAGCGAGTGGAGGTTTTTTTATGGGTTTTTTATGTGGATGTAGCATAGCCCTTTTTTTAAATGCATTTCCTGTGATTTCTACCTAGATAACCGATGTGCATTGCATTTGCCGAAGACGATTAGGCGTAAGTTGGACAAGCACCCCCTGAAGCTCAGTTACATCCCAGTTGAGAACCATAAGGGTGAATACTTTTGTGAAGTTTGTGAGGAACCTCTTAATCCTAAGAAGTGGTTCTATCATTGTTCTGAGTCATGTGCTCAGTCAATACATTCCGAGAACCAGTCCAAATAAATACTTTAAAGCGTGTAAACAAACTCTATTAAATGTGAGTATGTAAAGCATAATAGCGTGACCTTTTTAATTTTTCATATTTTAAAATGCAACACTTTTAAAGTGTGTAAACATGGTCCAAATAAGTGTGAACAAAATGTATTCTACTTTATATCCGGGTCTACAAAGACCGCTACATATGAAAAAGGCCGGGGGTCTGGGCCCACATCGACTGCAAGTAGTTGAACACTTGACCATTATTAATGCATACAAAAAACATAGTACTACGTAGTATTCATCAATCATCATAGTCACATTCATTGTTAGTCTCACAAACTTCTATACCGACTGAAAAAACTAAATGGCGACAGAGATTGTATCATTTGATCTGATTAACAAGACAAAGATTCCATCGGTTGGTCTTGGAACATGGCAATCTGAACCTGGTCTTGTTGGACAAGCTGTTACTGCTGCTGTTAAGGTTGTTTTAATATTTCTATCTTCTTTTTTGTTGTTCATATCATATTCATTGTCATTTTTTTAGTTAACATACACGCAAATCGAGACTTACAATTGTAGTATGTGTCACAACCATATGGTACAATACTACGTGCCCAAGGCCTTTCGTCTAGTGGTGGAGACATCTCTAAGATATATATTTGAGATATGTGGTATAGGGTACGTAAATAAATTGCCTTAAAAGAAAAGGGAATACATGGTACAATACTAATTATAACCAGTATGGGTCTCCGGGATTTTTTTGGCATAGTGTTAATTTTTGTAAAGATTCATAATTTTTAAAAAAGAAGATTTGTTTATACATGTTGAGTTTTTCGTAAATGCACCGGGTCATTTTATAGTCTTGGTCAAGAAAGGCTTTGTAGAAGTGAGAACCCAAAAGGGGTGCACGAGCACGAGGTCAAGTCCCTGTAGATCTAGCCCATTTGTGAAAAATACTAATTATAGCATAGCGTAGGGTCTGTAACATGTTTTCAATTTTATTTTTTTGTTACCTGTTTTGATTTTTGTGCTCATGTTCTCATATTGTCCATAACTCCATATAATGTTGCATGTCTTATAACCTATGTAAAGTTTTATTTCATGGGTGGGTTAATGATTGCTTGATTTCAGACAATGATTTTTATTTATATTTGTTAACTAGTTTTTGACTGATGAGTATGTTGGTAAGCTTTTAGAAATCTAATCATGTGCATATGGCTTTAACTTTTTTGGTGTGGTTCTCATTGTTACTTTTGTGTCTACCCAAAGAAAGAAATGTGGTCCTTTAGGGAAAAATGAATTATTGACATCCACAATTGATATTTGATAGAAATGTTGCTACAAAAGTATCTGATATTGGCGTGTAATCAATTTTTTTAATTTTTTTTTTCGAAAGGCATATTATAATGGTGTGTAATTATTTAGACATAGGTATTTTGTAATTTTGATTGTCAAAAATTGTTCGTGCTGATAGATTGATTCTTGAATTATTGATTTTAACAATGAAGTGATACAATCATTTTATACCAATATAAGTAATAATAAAAATTGCCTCATACTCAATCCCGTCGAGAATGCGGGAGATAAGATGTAGACAGTCACACCTCAGGGTAAAGAGACTAACATGGAATTTTATAATCTATTTTTTGTATTTACTGACATGGCATTTTTTTTTTTTTTTTTTTTTTTTTTTTTTTGTTGTTGTTGAATTAGTCTTGTCAAAAAAATTGACCACAAGTCATACTCTGCCTAATAAATTACCTAATGCTGTATTTAAATATTGTTTGAAATAGTAAACACTATTATTTTGAGTTAAATTTAGAAACTAGTCATTTTCACATGAAAGTCAAGCTAACAAAGTGAATAGGTAAGTTTACTTATAAGAATTTGAAAGTTTAGTAACAAATTTCTCTCTAAATAGAACTTGCAGTAAAACTATGGCTTCTCTATGTAATATTTTTAAACTGGATTGTTTGACTGATGAAAAACATTATTGAGTCTCTTGTATGATGTTTGTTAGCTACTCATCATGTTTCTCTCCTGCAGGCTGGGTATCGCCATATTGATTGTGCTCAAGTATATGGCAACGAAAAGGAGGTACGCAATTTAACTGACATTTAATATTTCTTTGTAATGACATAACCTTATGGAATTCGCTAACACAAGATTAACAGCTATTAACGAAGGAGGGACTTGTTCCAAGTGGAATTTGTTGGACTCGATCACATTGTCGTGCTAACCAATATTTGGTTCCGATTGTTAGTGGCTACCTTAACCTACAAATGTGAAAATGGGTCAAATTGGAGTCAAACGAGTAATTTTAAATATTTAGTTAGAAAGGAAATGGGTCAAATGGTTTAGAAGTCACCCGTGGTGTACTTACTACTTAGGTCAAGCTCGCATTTCTTTTACATGAGTACGTGACCTTATTGCCCTGCAGTTTATGTTATTTATGTGAACGTTGCTGTTACTTTTCTGAGTCTGAATTCATCTGTAATATATTCAAGGGATTGTGAGTGCAATAGTTTGTTTGGTGTGAAGATCACAGCAAATATGTACCATGAAAATTAGCATGAAGTCTTTCGTGTTAAATTTCTACCATCAGCCAACAAATACCCTTTTACCAATCTTTGCACATGCTTCCTTCTTTGTAGTCCCCAAAACATATGTTAATCGTGTCTTTATGGTTTTGAAGATTGGATTAGCTTTGAAAAAGTTGTTTGAAGATGGTGTGGTGAAGCGGGAAGATCTGTGGATTACTTCTAAACTCTGGTTTGTTATAATCCTGTTTCATTTAACTTCAGATTCTTGTACCTATATTATGACACTATTCAAATAAGGACACGATTGAGATGCGTTACGCACATCTTCCAAGTCTATAAGCTGTTGCTAGAGCATTGCATTTATATACTGGATTATAATTTTACAGGTGTAGCAATCATGCCCCGGAAGATGTAACTCTGGCACTGAACAGTACTTTAAGCGACTTGCAGCTTGAGTATATTGATTTGTACCTTGTAAGTGTGCAGAATACAAAGTTTCATATCCTCTTAGCTACTTTGTCCTAAATCTTATCTGTATATCTAGCTCCACATTAATCAACTAATCATCATATATGTTCAAGATTCACTGGCCGGCAAGGTTAAAAGCGGGGACATCTGGCTTCAAACCAGAAAATCTAATTCCAACCGACATACCTGCCCAGTGTTCTAAAAGGCGCGCCAAGGCGCCGCCAAGGCGTCGCCAAGGCGCGAGGCGTGGCCTCGGCGCCACGAAATGGACCAAGGCGTGAAGTCTAGGCGTCGTGTGAAAAGGCGTGGAATAAGGCGTGCCAAGGCGCGCCTTATTGTATGGCGTGGCGCCATTTTTAGAAAGGGATGATGTGGGCTTAAATTTTGGGCCTAGTAATTTTTAAACATAGTTCAAATTTTCACTTTATTTCTTATGCATATCACTTTTTGTAAGCTCACCTATTGGAAACTCACCTTTTGTAAACTCGATATGCATATAAAATATGATATTATAACATAAATGATAAATATATAAATATTTTTTCGCCGCCTTAGTCACGCCGCAAAAAACGCCATGGCCTCGCCATGGCGCGTAAGGCTTGAGGCGTGGCCTTGCCGCCACGCCACGCCTCACGCCATTTATAACATTGTACCTGCCACATGGAAAGCAATGGAAGCACTCTATGATTGTGGCAAGGCTAGAGCTATAGGTGTTAGCAATTTTTCTTCAAAAAAATTGGGCAATTTATTAGACTATGCTCGGGTCCCCCCTGCTGTAAACCAGGTGGAATGCCATCCTTCGTGGCAGCAAACCAAACTGCGTGAATTCTGTAAATCCAAGGGTGTCCACCTTTCCGTAAGTGGAGTACAAATTTACATTATATAGCTATTGGTTTCTGCTAAGAGGTGTACTTATTTTGACATTGCTATTTATTCATATATAGGGATATTCACCGCTTGGTTCACCGGGCACAAAATGGCTAAAGAGCAATGTATTGGAGCATCCTATCTTAAAATCAGTTGCAGATAAATTAGGAAAGACTCCTGCACAGGTGGCACTACGATGGGGTTTGCAGATGGGTCATAGTGTTCTTCCAAAGAGTACAAACGAAGCGTGTATGAAAGAGAACTTTGCTGTATTCGATTGGTCCATTCCTGATGACTTGTTTGCGGAGTTGTCTAAAATTGAACAAGTAAGCTTTCTTTACATGCTTATCTGATATCTAACCAATTGTCCAATCTGTACATCTAAGATTCTTGTTATATGAATGTTGCAGGCAAGACTAGTCCGAGGTGATTTTTTAGTCCGAGGTGAATTTTTGGTGAACGATACAACTAGCGAGTATAAGAGCGTTGAAGAACTTTGGGATGGTGAGATCTGAGAAGATCAAAATAAACAGCTCAAGTTTGTCTGCCAAAACAATGCAATGAAATCAATAAATGATAAACCAGTACTGATATGTGGGCATGTCGCTAGTCAGTTTTATGTCAAATTCTGTAGTCATACTAAAATTTGGAAATTTACTTGTGTGGCATAATGGTATCATGGTTTAGGAAGTTAATGTTTTTCTTTTGGTGCTTTTTTGCTTCCCCATATTAAGTAAACTATGAACATTAAGGCCCCGTTTAGTTCGTTGTAATCGGACATAATTTGATGTAATTGTAATTTGATTACATTACGTAGTGTGTTTGGTTTGCATAATTGATGTAATTGTAATTCAAATTACATTACGTAGGCTATTTGGTTTGCAATGTAATTGCAATTCAATCTTTCCAATTACATTAAGGGAGGGAATTCAGATTAAATAGCAAGTTAGATGGAAAGTTTTGAATTACGTTGTAATTTAGTATTTTATAATTCAAAGCATCAGTATTTATAAAATATTATTATTATTATTATTATTAAAAAATATTTATTATTATTATTATTAAAAAATATTATTATTCTTTATTATTATTATTATTGTTATTATTATTATTATTTTATTATAATAAGTATTATAATTATTATTATAATATTAATACTAATATTATTATTATAATACTTTTATTATTAAAAATATTTTATTATTATTAATATTATTTTTATTATTATATTATTTATTATTTAATAAATAATAATATTATTAAATTTTTTATTATTTAATAGATAATAATAATAATATTATTTTATTATTATTAATATTTTATTAATATTTTATTATTATTATTATTTTATATTATTATTATTACTACTATTATTATTAAAAAAATATTATGTATTTATTATTATTATTATTATTATATATTATATTATTATTTTATTATAATTATAATTATTTTTATTATTATAATAAAATTATTATATTATTATTATTATTATTATTATTATTATATTTATATTAATATTATTATTTTATTACTTTTATTATTAATAATATTTTATTATTAATAATCTTAATATTATTTATTATTTAATAAATAATAATATTATTAAATTATTTATTATATAATAAATAAAAATATTATTATTTTATTACTATTAATACTTTATTAATATATTAATATTTTATTATTATTATTATTATTATTATTATTATTATTATTATTATTATTATTATTATTATTTTCTGAATTACATTACGTTGCGAGTCAACCAAACAGAATGACAGATTTCATCAATTACAATTCCAACAGATTAAAATTACAACACATTCCAATTCTTTAAGTTATAATTCATTCAAATTACAATTCCTTTCAAAGATTACAATTCCTTCAAAAAATTCTGTGAACCAAACGCACCCTAAAAGTAGAGGAAACTGCAAAATACAACCATATGGTTTACACATTTTGGTATCTTACATCCCTGTCAGAAACTTTTAGCAATATACATCCCCCGTTAGGCAAACGTTTGCCACAATACATCCATCGTTAACAATGAGGACTAACGGTGCAAATTTTTTCTCCGTTATCTCTTAACGAGACTGAAAATATTACAACGTTAGCCAAACATTTGCACCGTTAGTCCTTTTTTTTTTTTTTTTTTTTTTTTTTTTTTTTTTTTCGTTTTTTACGTTTTATCCGTTTGTTGTCAGTTTTTTTCCGTTTTTTGTACGTTTTATCAGTTTTTTAACGTTTTAATCCGTTTTTTGTAAGTTTTATCCATTTTTTGTCAGTTATTTTTTGTTTTTTGTACATTTTATCATTTTTTTTTACGTTTTTATCAATTTTTGTACGTTTCATCCGTATTTTATCAGGTTTTTTTTTACGTTTTTATCTGTTTTTTGTCAGTTTTTTTATGTTTTTATTCATTTTTTGAACATTTTATATGTTTTTTATGTTTTAATCCGTTTTTTCTACGTTTTATCCCGTTTTTGTCAGTTGTTTTCGTTTTTTGTACGTTTTATCAGTTTTTTTACACTTTTATCCATTTTTTGTACGTTTCATCCGTATTTTATCAGTTTTTATCCGTATTTTATATGTTTTTTATGTTTTTATTCATTTTTTGAACATTTTATCGGTTTTTTATGTTTTAATCCGTTTTTTGTACGTTTTATCCACTTTTCGTCAGTTTTGTTTACATGCCAAAAGTTCTTTATGGATCCAACTTTTACCATATAATCCATCAAGCAATCTTAGCCACTCATTTTTTTTTATAAAAAAAAAATAAAATAACTTCCACCCTTTTATTAAAACTTAAATATCCCGCAAACCGTAAATCGTCAAGCTACAAAAAAATACCATCGCGACGACAATTAAATTATCTTTCTATAGATATGCATTGTTATATACTTTCGACGAACTTTTTTTCTTCAAATTTTCCGCCCAGAAAAATCATATATGATTTTTAAAAATCATATATGATTCGTTAAAATCAAATCATATATGATTCTTACGAATCATATATGATTTTTACAAATCATATATGATTTTTTTGGGCAGAAAATTTGAAAAAAAAAAGTTCTTCGAAAGTATATAACAATGCATATCTATAGAAAGATAATTTAATTCTCGTCGCGATGGTATTTTTTTTGTAGCTTGACGATTTACGGTTTGCGAGATATTTTGTTTTTTTTTTAAAGTGAAAAATAAAAATGGGTGGCTATTATTGGTTCATTGGTTCTATTGCAAATATGAGATCTATATTGATCTCATCTCTTGTTTACATTTTGTCTGTTTTTTGTACGTTTTTATCCGTATTTTGTACGTTTTATCCGTTTTTTGTACGTTTTATCCGTTTTTTGTACGTTTTATCAGTTTTATCCGGTTGTTGTACGTTTTATCCTTTTTTTGTCAGT
Source organism: Artemisia argyi (assembly GCA_030686995.1). Classification (NCBI taxonomy): domain Eukaryota; kingdom Viridiplantae; phylum Streptophyta; class Magnoliopsida; order Asterales; family Asteraceae; genus Artemisia; species Artemisia argyi. Next base: position 170,907,057 of record CM060676.1, on the reverse strand, counting down.
TTTTTTTTAACGTTTTATACGTACAAAAAACAAATAAAAACTGATAAAACGTTCAAAAAAAAAAAAAAACTGGTAAAAATTTGATAAAACGTACAAAAAATGAATTAAACGTAAACATACAAAAAACGTAAAAAACTGATAACACGTAAAAAAAATAGAAAAAACTGATAAAAAATTGATAAAACGTACAAAAAATGAATTAAACGTAAAAAAACCGATAAAACGTACAAAAAAGAGGAAAACTGACAAAAAATTGATAAAACGTACAAAAAAACAGATAAAAACGTACAAAAAACGGACAAACAACGGATTAAAACGTACAAAAAACGGAAAACAGCTGACAAAAAATAGATAAAACGTACAAAAAACGGATTAAAACGTTAAAAAAATTGATAAAATGTACAAAAAAAGGGAAAAAAACTGATAAAAAACGGATAAAACGTACAAAAAACGAATAAAACGTACAAAAAGGGGGAAAAAATTCAAATAGAGGACTAACGGTGCAAATGTTTAGCTAACGAAGGCTAACGGTGTAATATTTTCAGTCTCGTTAAGAGATAACGGAGAAAAAATTTGCACCATTAGTCCTCATTGTTAACGAGTGATGTATTGTGGCAAACGTTTGCCTAACGGGGGATGTATATTGCCAAAAGTTTCTGACAGGGATGTAAAATGCCAAAATATGTAAACCACAGGGATGTATTTTGCTGTTTCCTCTTAAAAGTATTTCATTGTATTGAGTACATTTAGAGGATATTGACATATGAAATATTTGATGATTTCTTTTTAAAAATACTACACATTACATATTTCTGTATGCTTTCATAAATTAGGTTAATGTACATACACTACACTAAATAGTACTCCTACGGTCCTAAAATATAAGTCCACTTTGCTATTTTTGGTTGTCTCAAAATTAATGTCCATTTTTAGTTTCAACCAATCAAAATGCTTGTAAGTGGTGAGATTGGATTTTTATTGGTTAATATTATAAGGGACCTACTTTTCTTAAACTTTGTGAAATATAAAAGTGGACATATAATTTGGGATGGAGGAGTATCGTTTTGTATAAATATCGGGTCAAATTCAAGTTTGTATATAGTGATTATTTACATGAGATCTTGCTTTCGACAACCTTAAAGTGGATTTCTTGCTGTGCTAAAATTTTGAGTCTATGGTCTTTGACTTAGATGTATGTGGTCTAAACGGTGTATCCCCGTGACCGTTTATTTGACCCTTCTTTGGCCACCCCCAAATGTGCACCTTAGTGAAGTTTGAACCATTGACCTCTTGTGAGGAGGTCAAGTGACTAATGACTTACCACTAGGCCATTTCGTGGTTGTTATTGTCCATCTATAGCTTATTATACATATTGAAATATGATCACTATTCTTTCGTCTCAGGCAAAATGGATAAAAATTTTGATATCGCTGATCACCCTGGCCTTCTCAACTTTCCACTCCTTGATGAATTATACAACATTTTACCACACCAAGTTCTTAGGGGAAAGAACTACAAATGCTTTGATCAAATTAGATTTGAGGATGGACACCTCATGCATTCCAGTCATAAACACCCACTGCTCCTTATCAACACACCCGAGGCGAATAACTTAAACACTCAACCAACATCTCTTCATAACCCAATTAAGAGAGTTAAGCTATTATGTAATGGATGTGTGAGACCCATTACACAAGTTCCATTTTACAAATGTGAACTACAAGCTAACGTAGTGTTTGGTACATTGTAATCAAAGGGTGAATGAAAAATATGATTACGTTGGATTGATAAAATGTTGTTTGCTTACATATATGAAATGTAATGGTTCATTACAAAGAATGACCGATTACAACAAAATCATTCCATAGGCCCCCCTTGCATTTTTTTCATTACATCCGTAATGAAATCAAAATTACATAAAACCCCATCAATAACTAACCATATTAAATAAACTTTCTATCATTAATGGGGGCATTTTAGTCTTTCTATTATGATTCCATTACGCCTTATCAAATAAACCAAACATGATTAATAATTGTAATGAATAATTACATTACACTATTTATTCCATTACGTCGTTTATTCCATTCATTTGATATTTCATAACGTCCTACCAAACGTACCCTAAGGGCGCGTTTGGTTGAGAGAATTTCAGAGAATATAAATAAAGCAGAGAATATAAATTCAGAAAATAGAAATCAGTAGAGAATTTTGTTCAATTCTAATGTTTGGTAACAACAGAGACTTGACTCGAGAAATGAAAAAAAAATTATTGATTTTTTTAAAAAAATTTATTTTTTCTAAATAACAATTCTAAAAAAATACATTTAAAAAAAAATTATAAATTATATATTTTTTTAAAAACTTATTATTTTAAAATTTTATTTAATTTTTTTTAATTTATTTTTTATAAAAATTATTTAAAAAATTTTAATTTTTCTAAATAACAATTCTAAAAAAATATATTTAAAAAAAAATATTTTTATTTTTTTTTAATTTATTTTTTATAAAAATTATTTTTTCTAAATAAAAATGGTAAAAAAATATATTTTTTTAAAATTATTTTTAAAAGAAGAATATTTTAAAAAAACCTATTTATTTTGTAAAAAAAAAAAAAAAAAAAAAAAAAAAAAAAAAAAAAAACAACCCCAATTCTCTCATTTCCCAAGTAAAAGTGATAGAAATCAACCTTAACAAAATGCACTATCAATTCTCCACAAATTCTCTCCAACTCTCTACTTTGTTATTTCTCCATTTTACCAAACATGAGAAATTGTTTCATTTCCATTTCTCTAACCCTATTATCTCTACCAAACATCCCCTAAGGGTTGTGAATTTTATCTCCACGAGTGGTGCACAAGGCTACCAACTGAACTAGAAAACTACCCGGGCCACCCACAGCACTCCCTTGTTCTCTTTCAGTCCCTAAAACCACATAAGGTTTATGAAGGATTTATATGCAAAATTTGTCGATTGCGTTGCAATGGATTTGGATATGCATGTTCCAAATGTTTTGACTATCGAGTTGATGTTAATTGTGGATTCATGCCTGAAAAAATCACACATGAATCACATCCAGGTCACTTACTTTTGAGAGTAGATGCATCATCAGTCCGATCGGCAAGCACCACAATCAGGTGTCATGCGTGTCATGCTGGCATTTCTAGAAGTAAGTTTTTTTTTTAAATGCATTTCCTGTGATTTCTACCTAGATAACCGATGTGCATTGCATTTGCCGAAGACGATTAGGCATAAGTTGGACAAGCACCCCCTGAAGCTAAGTTACATCCCAGTTGAGAACCATAAGGGTGAATACTTTTGTGAAGTTTGTGAGGAACCTCTTAATCCTGAGAAGTGGTTCTATCATTGTTCTGAGTCATGTGCTCAGTCAATACATTCCGATTGTGCTCCCTTAATACTCAAGTCCGAACAAGGTGTTAATTTCATCCACAAGGTTGTTTATGAATATGTTAATATGAAGTTTGGGGCTATAATAAAAATGAAAAAGCACCCGCATTCTCTGTCATATGTTGCGGGGACTGAAAGAGACGGTTACTGCTGGCGGTGTCGGAGCTCTAAACTGCAAGCCAGGCTGATATTTAAGTGCTTACAATGCAAGTATGCTATCCATGTCGCTTGTTTCACTGCATATGTGGAGTATAGAATTGAACACCTAGTATTTAAGAAACCGAGGCTACCCATAAAATTATACCATCCAAGTAAAGTTACGAGACCAGTTACCAAGTGAAGTTATGAGACCCGTGATTGGGCACATGAGGGATCTAGCCTGAGTTATCAAACATCTTTAATTACGTAGTATTTACTTGTGTTGTGTCACTACTTTGCTAATGACTTGATTGGTTCCATCATAGCAAAGACTTGATTGGTTCCCAAATTTTTTGTAAGTATATCTTTCCTAAAAAGATGTTAGTGACAAAAGTAAATTTGTAACTATAAAATGTCGTGCGGTAAATTAATTGTGCTTCTACTTTGATAGCATTGTCGAGCCAAATCATGTATATTTAAAACATGTCCTTTTTTTCCTTTTCTATTTGTTCAAGATTCTTGGTTTGTGGTCTTTTCTATATATGTTTGCTTGGTCAGGTTTAAGGTTTTGGCTTCATTTTCCAAAGTTGTTTTACGTTGCCCACCTTAAGCATCTATCTCAAAATCATTTGCAGGCATCGATCTCTATATAGGTCGTTGTAATTTATTGGAATGGTATCGTTGCAAAATACTACTCCGTATCATAGGTATAACGAGGTTTTATATGTCTGCATTATTCCACCCAAAAAGTTCACCATCATTGCTATATCATACACAGGTGCTCAACAGTCAACAATATAACTAAAAAGTCATTAAAGTTGTAAAACATGTTTAGACTTTTAACCGCTCAGGGTGTTTTCGTATAAAGACATGTGACTATCATTACTAAATATATGTGTAAACAACTTTTAAGTGATCAAAGTCCGTAAAAATAAGAAAGATTTACCAATTTAAGTATGTGTAGCGGTTACCTCAAAACCAATTTAAGTATGTGTAGCGGTTACGTCAAAACCAATGAACTATTCTCCAATAAAATTAGAAACCATGGTTAAAAAAAATTTTACACTCAGGGTATGTTTGGCAAAATTAGCTATAAACTGTATACTGTAAGCTGTAAGCTGTAAATTGTAAAGCTGTTAACATGAGCTACAAGCTGTATTATTTTTTCAATAAAAATGTTTGGTAAGTTAACTGTTAAATATAATTATAAGATGTAAAATGACATAAAAGGACATGTCTATAATTATAAAAAAAATGTTTGGAGGGTATATCGGTAATTTAAAGTTTTAACAGCTCCAAAATATTTAAAAAGCTTCATGGATCAGCTTTTCATTTAGGAGCTATTTGTTTGAAATAAAAGCTCGAAGTTAATGTATCGAAACGGAGTTATTATTTTAGAAGAGCTTATTTTTGTAACAAAAAGTTAACAGCTCATCCAAAAAGCCCCTACCAAACAGGCCCTCAGTGAATAAAAAACTAATGCTAGAAATAGTAAAAAAATTCAAAGTGGGTCCAAGTAATGGTCAATTCATCACCATCTTCTCAAAATAGTCATGCTCGACTATGCGACTACTCGACTTTACCCATCTTCGGACACATGTCTTTGCAAATAGAGGGTTTGTTTGGGTTTAATTATTAGTGTGACCTACAAGATCTTGCAAAATCATTATCTAACTATAAAAACCTTTTGTCTTCGATTTTTTTTGTTCACCCTAATAAGACAAAAAAAATATTTTAAATGGGATGGGGATTGTGTAAGATCATGTTGGCCACCCTAATGATTAAGCCCAACCAAATCACGATATTTGCAAGGGACACGTGTCGAGCAATAGGTGGAGTTTAGCAGTCGCACATTCAAGCATTATCAAATTGGAAGAAAGTGTTAGAATTGACCATTTCTTTGTTATAATTTGAATTTTTGTAATCGAATGAAATCACTACAACAAATTTGTTATTTTTACATATTTTTTTCTTCGTACTTTATAAACTGTAAACTTTGCTTTTAAAGAGTGTGAATAATTGTTTCAAAATCCTCACACTCAAAAAGTGTGAAGAATTTTAAACTCACACTTAAAAGTGTGAAAAATTATTTAATAATCAAAATCATCACATTTAAAAACATGAAAATTATTTTGAAATCTTCACACTTAAAAATGCGAAAAATATTCATTTATCTTCACAAGTAAAAGTATGAAAATATTTGTTACATTTAATTGGTTCACACGTATATTAATATAAACTTTTTGATTCTTCACACGTCGTTAAAGTGCGTAAACAAACTCTAATAAATGTGAGTATGTAAAGCATACTAGCGTGAATTTTTTAATTTTTTCATATTTTAAAATGCAACACTTTTAAAGTGTGTAAACATGGTCCAAAACTCCAAATAAGTGTGAACAAATATACTCTACTTTATATCCGGGTCTACAAAGACCACTACATATGAAAAAGGCCGGGCGTCTGGGCCCACATCGACTGCAAGTAGTTGGACACTTGGACCATTATTAATGCATACAAAAAACATACTCCGTAGTATTCATCATAGTCACATTCATTGTTAGTCTCACAAACTTCTATACCGACTGAAAAAACTAAATGGCGACAGAGATTGTATCATTTGATCTGATTAACAAGACAAAGATTCCATCGGTTGGTCTTGGAACATGGCAATCTGAACCTGGTCTTGTTGGTCAAGCTGTTACTGCTGCTGTTAAGGTTGTTTTAATATTTCTATCTTCTTTTTTGTTGTTCATATCATATTCATTGTCATTTTTTTAGTTAACATACACGCAAATCGAGACTTACGATTGTAGTATGTGTCAACCACATGTACAATACTACGTACCCAAGGCCTTTCGTCTAGTGGTGGAAACATCTCTAAGATATATTTTGAGATATGTGGTATAGGGTATGTAAATAAATTGCCTTAAAAAAAAAAGGAAATACATGCTACAATACTAATTATAACGAGTGTGGGTCTCAGGGATTATTTTTTATTTATTTATTTATTTATTTTTTTTTTTTTGCATAGTGTTAATTTTTGTAAAGATTCATAATTTTTTGTACTAATTATACATAGTGTTAATTATAGCATAACATAGGTTCTGTTACACCTGTTTTGATTTTTGTACTCATGTTCTCATATTATCCATATAATGTTCCATGTCTTATAACTTATGTAAAGTTTTATTTCATGGTTGGATTAATGATTGCTTGATTTCAGACAATGATTTTTTTTTTTTTTTTAATATTTGTTAACTAGTTTTTGACTGATGAGTATATGGTAAGCTTTTTCAAATCTAATCATGTGCATATGGCTTTAACTTTTTTGGTGTGGTTCGCATAGTTACTTTTGTGTCTACCCAAAGAAAGAAATGTGGTCCTTTAGGGAAAAATGAATTATTGACATCCACAATTGATACTTGATAGAAATGTTGCTACAAAAATATCTGATATTGGCGTGTAATAATTTTTTTTTTCGAAAGGCATATTATAATGGTGTGTAATTATTTAGACATAGGTATTTTGTAATTTTGATTGTCAAAATTTGTTCGTGCTGATAGATTGATTATTATTGATTTTAACAACGAAGTGATACAATTCTTTTATACCAATATAAGTAATAATAAAAATTGCCTCATACTCAATCCCGTCGGAGCAGAGAATGCGGGAGGTAAGATGTAGACAGTCGCACCTCTACCCAGGGTAAAGAGACTAACATGGAATTTTATAATCTATTTTTTGTATTTACTGACATGGCAATTTTTTCAATATTTCCCCCTCAAAACCCACACCGGTTTGGTCCATGTTCTTATGTTCACCATCCAAGCTGTTTTTAAATGCATGGGCTGAAATCTTTTTAGTAAAATGTGGTGAAGAATGTGAAGATAGAATTTGTAGGTGTCGAGGGGTAGCGGTGATGATTGGGGAGCCTATCACATGGCACAAAGGAATTTTATCAATACAAAAGTCTGTTGTGGACAATGATTATAATTTTTTTTTTTTTTTTTGGTTGAATTAGTCTTGTCAAAAAAATTGACCACAAGTCATACTCTGCCTAATAAATTACCTAATATTTGAATATTGTGTGAAATAGTAAACACTATTATTTTGAGTTAAATTTAGAAACTAGTCATTTTCACATGAAAGTCAAGCTAACAAAGTGAATAGATAAGTTACTTATAAGAATCTGAAAGTTTAGTAACAAATTTCTCTCTAAATAGAACTTGCAGTAAAACTATGGCTTCTCTATGTAATATTTTTAAACTGGATTGTTTGACTGATGAAAACATTATTGAGTCTCTTGTATGATGTTTGTTAGCTACTCATCATGTTTCTCTCTTGCAGGCTGGGTATCGCCATATTGATTGTGCTCAAGTTTATGGCAACGAAAAGGAGGTACGCAATTTAACTGACATTTAAGTGGCGTTTAGTTGGAAAACATTTTCTTTCATTTCCTATTTCTTGTTTTGTAGGAAAAGGGATGGGAGTTTGATATCCACAAAACAATGGAAAATTTAGAAAACGCGTTTAGTTTGAGAAACATGTGTTTGTGTTTTCCATTTTCCAAAACAAAAAAACATGTTTAAGTGTTGTTGTTTTATATCTCAATTCACTATTCACCTTAGTAATATTATAAAAACATCTTCAAAACACAAAAACAAATATTATAAACTAACCAACTAAGTTATAAAATAACTAAAAAAATCTAATACGAGAAAATAAGGAAATTAAAACAATAAAATATGATATCATATAACGTTTTCGTTTGTTTTTTTACGTTTTTGTCCGATATTTTACGTTTTTGTCCGTTTTTATTTGTTTTTTTACGTTTTCGTCGGTTTTTTTTACGTTTTCGTCTGTTTTTTACGTTTTCGTCTAATTTTTTACGTATTCATCAGATTTTTGACGTTTTCATCCTTTTTTTACATTTTCGTCAGCTTTTTTACATTTTTGTCTGTTTTTTTTACGTTTTTGTTTGATTTTTTGGGTTTTCGTTTGTTTTTGTTTTTTTTTTTTTTTTACGTTTTCGTTAGATTTTTTTACAGTTTCGTCAGTTTTTTTTTACATTTTCTTTAATCTTTTTACGTTTTCTGTATGTTTTTTTACGTTTTCGTTATATTTTTTACAGTTTCGTCAGTTTATTTTACATTTTCTTCAGTCTCTTTACGTTTTCGTACGTTTTTTTACGTTTTCATCCGATTTTTTATGTTTTCGTCTGTTTCTTTACCTTTTTGTCAGATTTTTTACATTTTCGTCAGATTTTTTACATTTTCGTCAGATTTTTTATGTTTTCGTCCATTTTTTTACGTTTTCGCAAGATTTTTTACGTTTTCGTCTGATTTTTTATGTAAAACACCCCACGAAAACGTAAAAAAAACGTAAATGAACGACAAAGTAAGGAAACGTACGAAAATGTTAAAAAGGAAAAAAACGTAGAAAGCATGTGAAAACGTAAAAAAAATAAAAAAAAGTAAAATAACATAAAAAATCTGACGAAAATGTAAAAAACGGATAAAAACGTAAAAAATCTGACAAAAACGAAAAAAAATCTGACGAAAACGTAAAAAATATGAAGAAAACGTAAAAACGGACGAAAACGTAAAAAAACGGATGATAACGTAAAATGTTTGACGAAAAAGGAAAAAATCTGGCGAAAACGTAAAAAAACGGACGAAGATGTAAAAAGTCTGCCGAAAATGTAAAAAGTCTGACGAAAAAGTAAAAAATCTGACGAAAACGTAAAAAAGTGGACGATAACGTAAAAAGTCCGACGAAAAAGTAAAAAATCTTTCGAAAACGTTGAAAAAGGACAAAAATGTAAAAAGTGTGACGAAAACGTAAAAAAACAGATGAAAACATAAAAAAATCTGACGAAAACGTAAAAAATCTGACGAAAAAGTAAAAAATCTGCTGAAAACGTAAAAAACGGACGAAAATGTAAAAAATCTGACGAAAACTTAAAAAAATCTGACGAAAACGTAAAAACCCGGACGATAACGTTAAAAGTCTGGCGAAAAAGTAAAAAATCTAATGAAAACGTAAAAAAACGGACGAAAACGTTAAATATCTGACGAAAACGTAAAAAAACAGACGAAAACGTAAAAAAATCTGACGAAAACGTAAAAAAAACGGACGAAAACTTAAAAATCGGACGAAAACGTAAAGAATCGAACGAAAACGTAAAAAATGTGACGAAAACGTAAAAAATCTGACTAAAACATAAAAAAACGGACGAAAACGTAAAAAATCGGGCAAAAACGTAAAAAATCGGACGTAAAAATAAAAAATATGACGAAAACATAAAAAAACGGACGAAGACGTAAAAAATCGGATGAAAACTTATTAAATCTGACGAAAACGTAAAAAAATGGACGAAAACGAAAAAAATCGGACGAAAACGTAAAAAACCTGACGAAAACGTAAAAAACCAGAGGAAGACGTAAAAAAACGGACGAAAATGTAAAAAATCGAACGAAAACTTAAAAAATCTGACGAAAATGTAAAAAAATGGACGAAAACGTAAAAAATTAGTCGAAAATGTAAAACAACTGACGAAAACGGATTTGAGGTATTTTAATGGAAAATAGGGGGAAAAAAAAAGTGTTTTGTAGTTTTGTGTATTAAAGTTGGAAATAGGAATTTTGTGTTTTGTAGAGAATTGTATTAGAAAATACTAATTTGAACGCGATCTCTGTTTTCCTTGTTTTTTACAAAACATTTTGTGGAAAACAAGGGTGTTTTCCCTCAACTAAACGCACACTTAATATTTCTTTGTAATGACATAACCTTATGGAATTCAGTAACACAAGATTAACAGCTATTAACGAAGGAGAGACTTGTTCCAAGTGGAATTTGTTGGACATTGTCGTGCTAACCAATATTTGGTTCCAATTGTTAGTGGCTACCTTAACCTACAAATGTGAAAATGGGTCAAATTGGAGTCAAACGAGTAATTTTAAATATTTAGTTAGAAAGGAAATGGGTCAAATGGTTTAGAAGTCACCCGTGGTGTACTTACTACTTAGGTCAAGCTCGCATTTCTTTTACGTGAGTATGTGACCTTATTGCCCTGCAGTTTATGTTATTTATGTGAACTTTGCTGTTACTTTTATTCATCTGTAATATATTCAAGGGATTGCGAGTGCAATAGTTTGTTTGGTGTGAAGATCATAGCAAATATGTACCATGAAAATTAGCATGAAGTTTTTCGTGTTAAATTTCTACCATCAACCAACAAATACCCTTTTACCAATCTTTGCACATGCTTCCTTCTTTGTAGTCCCCAAAACATATGTTAATAGTGTCTTTATGGTTTTGAAGATTGGATTAGCTTTGAAAAAGCTGTTTGAAGATGGTGTGGTGAAGCGGGAAGATCTGTGGATTACTTCTAAACTCTGGTTTGTTATAATCCTGTTTCATTTAACTTCAGATTCTTGTACCTATATTATGACACTATTCAAATAAGGACATGGTTGAGGTGCGTTACACACATCTTCCAAGTCTATAAGCTGTTGCTAGAGCATTGCATTTATATACTGAATTAATAATTTTACAGGTGTAACAATCATGCCCCAGAAGATGTAACTCTGGCACTGAACAGTACTTTAAGCGACTTGCAGCTTGAGTATATTGATTTGTACCTTGTAAGTGTGCAGAATACAAAGTTTCATATCCTCTTTGCTACTTTGTCTTAAATCTTATCTCTATATCTGGTTCCATACTAATCAACTAATCATCATGTTCAAAGATCCACTGGCCAGCAAGGTTAAAAGCGGGGACATCTGGCTTCAAACCAGAAAATCTAATTCCAACCGACATACGTGCCACATGGAAAGCAATGGAAGCACTCTATGATTGTGGCAAGGCTCGAACTCTAGGTGTTAGCAATTTTTCTTCAAAAAAATTGGGCAATTTGTTAGACTATGCTCGTGTCCCCCCTGCTGTAAACCAGGTGGAATGCCATCCTTCGTGGCAGCAAACCAAACTGCGTGAATTCTGTAAATCCAAGGGTGTCCACCTTTCCGTAAGTAGAAAAATATACAATTTACATTATATAGCTATTGGTTTCTGGTAAGAGGCGTACTTATTTTGACTTTGCTATTTATTCATATATAGGGATATTCACCGCTTGGTTCACCGGGCACAAAATGGCTAAAGAGCAATGTATTGGAGCATCCTATCTTAAAATCAGTTGCAGATAAATTAGGAAAGACTCCTGCACAGGTGGCACTACGATGGGGTTTGCAGATGGGTCATAGTGTTCTTCCAAAGAGTACAAACGAAGCGCGTATCAAAGAGAACTTTGCAGTATTCGATTGGTCCATTCCTGAAGACTTATTCGCGGAGTTGTCTAAAATTGAACAAGTAAGCTTTCTTTACATGATTATCTGATCTGTAAACGATTGTCGAATCTGTACATCTAAGATTGTTGTTATATGAATGCTGCAGGCAAGACTAGTCCGAGGTGATTTTTTGGTGAACGATACCACTAGCGAGTATAAGAGCGTTGAGGAACTTTGGGATGGTGAGATCTGAGAAGATCAACCTAAACAGCTCAAGCTTGTACTGCCAAAACAATGCAATGTAATCAATAAATGATAAACCAGTACTGATATGTGGCTAGCCAGTTTTATGTCAAATTCTGTAGTCATACTAAAATTTGGAAATTTACTTGAGTGGCATAATGGTATCATGGTTTAGGAAGTTGATGTTTTTCTTTTGGTGCTTTTTTGCTTCCCCGTATTAAATAAACAATGAACATCAAAAATATTTCATTGTATTGAGTACATGTTGAGGATATTGACATATTATTTGATGATTTCTTTTTAAAAATAAAACACATTGCATATTTCTGTATGCTTTCATGAATTAGGTTAATGTACATAAACTGCACTAAACAGTATCGTTTTGAATACATATCGTGTCAAATTCCTGTTTGTATATAGTGATTGTTTGCATGACTATATACAAACACTGTACTAAACAAGTAAACAGTAAACAATGTTGTTTGCTATACAAATTTGGTGACACTTCAACTGTAACCTTGTGCTAAACTTAAATACTCTTCTTTAAACATATGTAACTCATTACAAACCAAAAGCGATAAAGTAACAAATGTTTTTTTGTATGTCTTAAACAACTGTGTTGATGTCTTCATCTATATTAATTAGATAAGATTTGCAAGTCTTGATCCATGAATAAACTATTTTGTAATCAGTACCAAAAACTATTACAATATGTTCCATAATAAAGTAAAATACCCACTTGCTGGGCACCATTATATTTGCACTTGTTAGAATATATCATCTTTTTCATTTTATTTCTGAAATGGCTGGTGAAATTCGATCATTTGATCTGATGAACAACACACTTAACATTCCATCGGTTGGTCTAGGAACATGGCAATCTGAACCTGGTCTTGTCGGCCAAGCTGTATCTGTTGCTGTCAAGGTTGTTCTTGGTCTTTTCTATTAGCAACAGCATTTGTGTTAAGTTATCGTTTAATCGTAATTGTGTTATACATGTACGGATGGCTAATGGTTTGCTTGATTTTTATTCCTGTGGTTGCTATTTTTGTGTTCTGTATTTAAAAGCTAAAGTGTAGAATGTTAAAGTTGGACTTGTTAGTTCAAATGTATTAACGAAGTTTAGGTAACTTGTGAATTTTTGTTTTCATGTTATAAGTTTGTAACCAATATGATTTAAACAATTTTCGTGTACATTCTCCAGTTAAAAATGTTAACAGATATTACTATCAAATATCGATTAACTTTGTATTTGTCTCTTTCCTGCAGGCTGGTTATCGTCATATTGATTGTGCACAACTTTACACGAACGAAAAGGAGGTATGCAAGTTTACTGAAGTGTAATATTTTGTAATGGTAACAAAAGTTTATGAACTTCATTCATGTTAGATGCACAACTGATAGTTAACTAGTACAAACTATACACAAAACAGTATAGCTTTTGTTGTATTACCCTCATATATATGCTATACTTTTGCTGTGATTATTGCTAGATTGACTCATCAATTTAGAATGAAAAATCTGAATTTAAATGCCAACCTTAACATCTGTGAAGCAGAATTGTGGCGCTGGATAGTGTCTGTCCTCTTCATCGTAAACGGATATTCGGATGAGGTTTTCCTGTTCAGGTTACCCGGGTACACATCTAGCGAGGTTTGAACCCTTGACCTCTTGTTAAAAAACCAAGGACCTTACCTCTTCATCATGTTATTCTATATTTGATTCAAGATTAGAGGTAGTTTACACCCATTAATGAAGATGGGTCAATTTGGTAACACATCAAACATGTAAAAAATCAAAATATATAGGCAGAAAGGAAATGGGTCAAACGGTTTAGAAGTCAACCATAGCTAGCATATATACTTTTTTTTTTTTTTGGGCGAAAGGAATATCATTGAACTTCAACAATGTTGAAGAAAACAATTACAGCAAGAGAGACAAAATCCCAAATAAAATGACAATACCATTTGAAGAGAGATCTCATCAAACCGATATACAACAAAATAATTAGCTTACTACCTATGACTACAGATTAAGAGAAAGCACTAAACAAAAAACTCGACGTTGGATTAGGACTTTTTGTTCCCATATGAACCCAATCAATGTGAGGAGGAGAAGGATGTTGATGACTTGCGAGCAATATATAAAGAATGTGCTACCATGTTCTTTGAAATAAATGAGCTTAGGTCTAAATAAATGAGCTTTTACAGATTGGATCAGCTTTAAAGAAGCTCTTTGAAGATGGTGTGGTGAAGCGAGAAGATTTGTGGATTACCTCTAAGCTCTGGTTCGTTGTCATCCTTTTCCATTTAAGTATTTAACTTCATTTTATTGTAAGCATACTTAATTCCATCATTCATTCCTGGATGAGGTGCATTATGAATGCATGAAAGTGCCATAAGTATTCCTAATCCTAAACTTTACAGGTGTACTAATCATGCTCCAGTAGATGTAAATTTGGCAATGGACGGTACTTTGATTGACTTGCAGCTTGAGTATGTTGATCTGTTGTAAGTGTGCAGAATGCCAAATTTCATACCTTATTTGCTACTTTGTTTAAATCGTGTTTTTTAATCATAATCCATACTTAATCGAGTGTCTGTCATATCTATTCAAGATCCACTGGCCAGTAAGGACAAAGAAGGGGACAGCTGGCTTTCAACCTGAAAATCTTATTCCAACCGATATACCTGCCACATGGAAAGCAATGGGCAAGGCTCGAGCTATAGGTGTTAGCAATTTTTCTTCAAAGAAATTGGGAGATTTGTTGGAGATAGCACGTATTCCCCCTGCTGTAAACCAAGTGGAATGCCATCCTTCAGAGCAGCAAACCAAACTGCATGAATTGTGCAAATCTAAGGGTGTCCACCTTACTGTAAGTCAACAAGAAATTTACTACTATCTTGATTTCTGCTAAGAGACATACTGACTTCAATTTGCTCCCACGAAATTTACTTTTATATTGTCAGGGGTATTCACCACTTGGTTCTCCGGGCACAGAATGGCTCAAGAGCAATTGACTTAAGCACCCGATTCTAACATTGGTTGCAGAAAAGTTAGGTAAGACTCCTGCTCAGGTTGCACTCCGCTGGGGTTTGCAGATGGGTCATAGTGTCCTTCCCAAGAGTGCAAATGAAGCGCGCATCAAAGAGAACTTTGATGTTTTCAACTGGTCCATTCCTGATGACTTGTTCGCAGAGTTCTCTAATACTGAACAGGCAGGCCGTGTTTTATTCTTATCTGATCTAGTCAATTAACCGTTTGTAATTTTATAATTTCTTATCATACAAATACTGCATTCTTGCAGGAAAAACTTGCCCGAGGTGATTTTTTGGTGAACGATACATATGGCGACTATAAGACTGTCAAAGAACTCTGGGATGGAGAGATCTGAGAAGCAAGGTTGTGTTTATTTAGTTCAGAGCAATGCAATGGAACAATAAATGATAAACCAGTACTGATGTATCATGTATGGTTATTTGCAATTTAGTCCTTTCTTTAACTTTTCCGCAATCAGATTTCATGTCTGATAGATTTGTTATCCAACTTTAGCCACAAGTCACAACACACTTATGATGTATACTTTCCAACAATAAGTTTTATATCCATTTGTGCAACTAGTCATACTTAGAAACATTGTTTTAGTATAAAATATGTAGGTACATTGCTGCAACTATTTCATAGTTGCTACTACTAATTTTGATTCAAGTTAAATAAAAAGGTAAAGATTGCTGTCGATGAACAACTATATATGTAGCTTTGCACGAACGATATATAAACAACATGGTCTCGTTGATATTATAAAAGATGTGATGCGGTAATACTGTACTACCATACATTTATCATATATTACTTTGAGCAGCTAGGACATTTAGATTAGCTTTTTTCGATCCTAATCATGTGAAGACAAAAATGATCATAGTGAAATCTTGCTTTCGACAACCTTAAAGTGGATCTCTTGCTGTGCTAAAATTTTGAGTCTATGGTATTATTGTCTTGAATGAAAGCTGCGAACATTAGGAGATGTTTGACTTAGCTTATTTGATGGGCTTATGAACTTATGTGAGCTATAAGCACAAATAATTGCTAACCTCTTAAGCCATTATAAATGAGCTCATAAGCACTTCATTTTTTCTAAAAAGTTAATTAACAAGTCTATCAGATAACACGCCCTTAGCTCATAAACCTAACTTATGTTTAACCACATAAACATCCATAAATTTTTATTCATCAATTAGTTACAATAATTTTAAAAACATCACATTCATATAATTAAACTTAAAAATAATAATACAAGAAAACTATTCATGAATATTTTACATTATTATGGAACATATTGTAAACGTTTTGGGTATAGATGATTACAAAATAGTTTATTCACGGATTAAGATTTGCAAATCCTATATAATATAAATAATTAATATAGATGAAGACATCAACACAGTGTTTAAAGAAGAGTAGTTAAGTTTAGCATAAGGTCATTGCACCAATTTCACCAAATTTGTATAGCAAACAACATTGTTTACTGTTTACTTGTTTAGTACAGTGTTTGTATATAGTCAATTAGTCATGCAAACAATCACTATATACAAACATGAATTTGACGCGATATATATTCAAAACGATACTGTTTAGTGCAGTGTATGTACATTAACCTAATTCATGAAAGCATACAGAAACTTGTAATGTGTTGTATTATTAAAAAGAAATAATCTCATATGTCAATATCCTCAAAATGTACTCAATACAATGAAAAACATTAACTTTCTTCCTAAACCATGATACCATTATGCCACTCACATAAATTTCCAAATTTTAGTATGACTACAGAATTTGACATAAAACTGACTAGATACTTCAGTACTGGTTTATCACTTATTGTTTTGACAGCACAAGCTTGGGCTGTTTATGTTGATCTTTTCAGATCTCATCATTCCAAAGTTCCTCAACGCTCTTATACTCGCTAGTGGTATTGTTGACCAAAAAATCACCTCGGATTAGTCTTGCCTGCAGCATTCATATAACAAGAATCTTAGACGTACAGATTCGACAATCGGTTAGAGATCAGATAAGCATGTAAAGAAAGCTTACTTGTTCAATTTTAGACAACTCTGTCAACAAAAATCATCAGGAATGGACCAATCATATACTGCAAAGTTCTCTTTTACACGTGCTTCATTTGTGCTCTTTGGAAGAACACTATGACTCATCTGCAAACCCCATCGGAGTGCCACCTGTGCAGGAGTCTTTCCTAATTTATCTGCCACTGATTTTAAGATAGGATGTTCCAATACTTCGTGCTCGGGAACCAAGCGGTGAATATCCCTATATATGAATAAAGAGCAAAGTCAAAATAAGTATGCCCCTTAGCAGAAACCAAAAACTATGTAATGCGAGTTTTTATATTTTTTACTTACAGTAAGGTGGACACCCTTGGATCTACAGAATTCACGCAGTTTGGTTTGCTGCCAAGAAGGATGGCGTTCCACCTGGTTTACAGCAGGGGGATTTTTTTTAAGAAAAATTGCTAACACCTATAGCTCGAGCCTTGCCACAATCATAGAGTGCTTCCATTGCTTTCCATGTGGCAGGTATGTCGGTCGGAATTAGATTTTCAGGTTTGAAGCCAGATGTCCCCGCTTTTAACCTTGCTAGCCAGTGGATCTTGGACATATATGATGATTAGTTGATTAATATAGAATTAGATATAAAGATAAGATTTAAGACAAAGTAGCAAATAGTAGAAGATTAATAGGCCCAAACCCGCTCTACTCGCATTACAAGTGCATGCATTCTGCACACTTACAAAAGCGGGGACATCTGGCCAGCAAATATTAGAAGATTAATTCCATATTAATCAATTAATAATCATATATGTTCAATATCCACTGGCCAGCAAGATTAAAAGCGGGACATCTGGCTTCAAACCAGAAAATCTAATTACGACCGACATACCTGCCACACGGAAAGCAATGGAGGCACTCTATGATTGTGCAGGCCTGAGCTATAGGTATTAGCAATTTTTCTTCAAAAAATTGCGCTATTTGTTAAACTATGCTCGGGTCCCCCCTGCTGTAAACCAGGTGGAACGCCATCCTTCTTGGCAGCAAACCAAACTGCGTGAATTCTGTAAATCCAAGGGTGTCCACCTTACCGTACGTAAGTAAAAAATATAAAAAATCACATTATATAGTTTTTGGTTTCTGCTAAGGGGCATACCTATTTTGACTTTGCTCTTTATTCATATATAGGGATATTCACCGCTTGGATCACCGGCACACGAAATGGCTAAAGAGCAATGTATTGGAACATCCTATCTTAAAATCAGTGGCAGATAAATTAGGAAAGACTCCTGCACAGGTGGCACTCCGATGGGGTTTGCTGATGGGTCATAGTGTTCTTCCAAAGAGCACAAATGAAGCACGTATAAAAGAGAACTTTGCAGTATTTGATTGGTCCATTCCTGATGACTTGTTCACAGAGCTGTCTAAAAATGAACAAGTAAGCTTTCTTTATATGCTTATCTGATCTCTGACTGATTGTCCAATCTGTACATCTGAGATTCTTGTTATATGAATGCTGCAGGCAAGACTAGTCCGAGATGATTTTTCTGTGAACGATACCACTAGCGAGTATAAGAGCGTTGAGGAATTTTGTGATGGTGAGATCTGAGAAGGAGATGAACATAACCAGCTCAAGGTGTGCTGTCAAAACAATGCAATGTAATCAATAAATGATAAACCAGTACTGATATGTTGGCATGTAGTCAGTGTTAGGTCAAATTCTGTAGACATACTAAAATTTGGAAATTTACTTGAGTGGCATAATGACATCATGGTTTAGGAAGTTGATGTTTTTCTTTTGGTGCTTTTTTGCTTCCACATATTAAATAAACTATGAACATCAGAAGTTATTCATTGTATTGAGTACATTTTGAGGATATTGACATATGAAATATTTGATTATTTCATTTTAAAAATACAACACATTACGTATTTCAGTATGCTTTCATGAATTAGGTTAATGTACATACACTGCACTAAACAGTATCGTTTTGTATACATATCGCGTCAAATTCATGTTTGTATACAAACACTGCACTAAACAAGTAGACAGTAAACAGTGTTGTTTGCTATACAAAATTTGGTGCAAATGGAGCAATGTTATGACACATCAACTGTAACCTTATGCTAACTTAACTACACTTCTTTAAACATATGTAATTCCTTTACAAATCAAAAGCGATAAACAAATATTTCTGTCTATGTCTTAATTAATTGTGTTTATGTCTTCGTCTATATTAATTATTTACATAAGATTTGCAAATCTTAATCTTTGAAAAAACTATCTTGTAATCAATACCCAAAACGTTTACAACATGTTCCATAATAAAGTAAAATATTCAAGTTAGTATAAGATGGGCACCATTTACACTTGTTTAGAATCTATCATCATCCTTACTTTTATCTTTGTGTTTTCCACTCCTCAATCTGTTTCACAACATTGTTTTTCATTTTATTTTTGAAATGGCTGGTGAAATTCGATCCTTTGATCTGATGAACAACACACTTAAGATTCCATCGGTTGGTCTAGGAACACGGCAATCTGAACCTGGTTTTGTCGGACGAGCTGTATATTTTGCTGTCAAGGTTGTTCTCGGTCTTTTCTTATTACCTTTGTTGTCACTTGTCTATCAGCAGCAGCATTTGTGTTAAGTTATCGTTTAATCATAATTGTGTTATACATGTTTGGATGGCTAATGGTTTGCTTGATTTTTGTTCTTGTGGTTACTATTCTTGTGTTCTGTATTTGAAAGCTAAAGCGTAGAATGTTAAACATAAGCGGCTTATTGCTTATATATCATAAGCTTATAAGCTCATGCTTAGCGTTTGGATTAGCTTATGTTTAATAAGCTTATAAGCTCAAATGTTTGTCTTGGCTTATGTTAGTAAATGACCAAAAAGGACATGATTTAATAAGCTCATAAGCTAGATGTACATGTTTGAGAAATAAATATTACCAAAAAAAATTAGCCTGTGATGAGCAAATACAACATTGAAAAAGTGATTCGATCTACTTAATGACTCGACTATTTAATTTAATTAATAACTAGTGATGTTACAGAGAGAAGCAAAAATGGAGGCATACAGTGCGTTACAAATTAAAAGAAAAATGAACGTTAGATTACATAAAATGAGGGGAAAAATGTAATTTGAAATTGAATTTGTTATATATGCCCAACTCTTCACATAAAAGTCACTTTCAAAATACCCATATATAAGCTCATAAGCCCACTCAAATAAGCTTAGTCAAACACTTGGTTTGGGCTTATATGTGTTATATAAGCTAATAAGCTCATAGGCCCATAATATAAGCTAATACAATTTAAACAATTTTCATGTACATTCTCCAGTTAAAAATGTTAATAAATATTACTATCAACTATCGATTAACTTTGTATTTGTCTCTTTCCTGCAGGCTGGTTATCGTCATATTGATTGTGCACAACGTTACATGAACGAAAAGGAGGTATGCAAGTTTACTGAAGTGTAATATTTTGTAACGGTAACATAAGTTTATGAACTTCATTCATGTGAGATGCACAACTGATAGTTAACTAGTACAAACTATACACATTTGCTGTGATTATTGCTAACCTGAATTTAAGTGCCAACCTTAACATCTACTGGTAAGTTCTTCAGTTAATGTTTTGGTCTATTCTATAGCACTTCAACCGTTCACTGATTCTTCCAGTATGAGCATTATCGATGGACGGATGAGTATCTCAGGCCTTGCCACGAATTTATACATTTCCTAGGCCCAAATCAGTCTGACTGAATACACAACTGACAAAAATACTGAATTCATAAAAACCACGGTGTTACAATATATTTGTTGGCATCATTTATGAAATACCCTTTAACCGATTCTTGCATATGCTTTAATATCTTTTTCTGTCAGTAACATAGAAGCATAACTCAATTATGGCTGTATGGTTTTACAGATTGGATCAGCTTTAAAGAAGCTCTTTGAAGATGGCGTGGTGAAGCGAGAAGATTTGTGGATTACCTCTAAGCTCTGGTTCGTTGTCGTACTTTTCCATTTAAGTATTTAACTTCATGTTATTGTAAGCATACTTAATTTCATCATTCATTCTTGGATGAGATGCATTATGAATGCATAAAAGTGCCGTAAGTATTCCTAATCCTAAACTTTACAGGTGTACTAATCATGCTCCAGAAGATGTAACTTTGGCAATGGACAGTACTTTGAGTGACTTGCAGCTTGAGTACGTTGATCTGTACCTTGTAAGTGTGAAGAAGGCTAAATTTCATACCTTATTTGCTACTTTGTTTAAATCTTTTTTTTTTTTAATCATAATCCTTACTTAATCGAATGTCTGTCATATCTATTCAAGATCCACTGGCCAGTAAGGACAAAGAAGGGGACAGCTGGCTTTCAACCTGAAAATTTTATTCCAACTGATATACCTGCCACATGGAAAGCAATGGAAGCACTCTATGACTGTGGCAAGGCTCGAGCTATAGGTGTTAGCAATTTTTCATCAAAGAAATTGGGAGATTTGTTGGAGATAGCACGTATTCCCCCTGCTGTAAACCAAGTGGAATGCCATTCTTCATGGCAGCAAAACAAACTGCGCGAGTTCTGCAAATCTAAGGGTGTCCACCTTACTGTAGGTCAACACGAAATTTACTACTATCTTGATTTCTGCTAAGAGACATACTGACTTCAATTTGCTCTCACGAAATTTACTTTTATATGTTCAGGGGTATTCACCACTTGGTTCTCCGGGCATAAAATGGCTAAAGAGCAATGTACTTAAGCATCCGATTCTAACGTCGGTTGCAGAAAAGTTAGGCAAGACTCCTGCACAGGTTGCACTCCGTTGGGGTCTGCAGATGGGTCATAGTGTCCTTCCTAAGAGTACAAATGAAGCGCATATCAAAGAAAACTTTGATGTATTCAATTGGTCCATTCCTGATGACTTATTAGCAGAGTTCTCTAAAATTGAACAGGCAAGCCATATTTTCATTCTTATCCGATCTAGTCAATTTACCATCTGTAAATATATAAGTTCTTATCATACAAATGTTGCATTCTTGCAGGCAAGACTTGTCCGAGGTGACTTTTTGGTGAGCGATACATATGGCGACTATAAGACTGTTGAGGAACTATGGGATGGAGAGATTTGAGAAGCAAGGTTTAATTAGTTCAGACTTCAGAGCAATGCAAAGCAACAATAAATGATATACCAGTTCTGATGTACGGTTATTTACTATGAGTGGCATCATGGTTTGTGAAGTTTCTGTTTTCCTTGTGTGTATATATTTATTTCGAAATTATAAACGATGTATTTGCACTTTAGTCCTTTAACTCTTCGCAATCAGATTTCATGTCTGATAGATTTGTTTATCCAACTTTAGCCACAAATCACAACACACTTATGATGCATACTTTCCAACAATAAGTTTTATATCCATTTTGTGCAACTAGTCATACTTAGAAACATTGTTTTAGTATAAAATGTAGGTACATTGCTGCTACTATTTCATACTTGCTACTAATGAAACATTGCTTATTTCACATATGGTTCGTGTTGAAGAGATAGCGACATGGAGCATTCGAATTGCAGATGATACAGCATCAGAAGATGCAACTAGTGACAAAGATGAGGAGGTTGGTGACATTGAAAAAGAAGTACCTTTATTTGATGAAAACATAAAAGAGTTTGATGATTTTGAAAAAGAGTTAAAATGTACATAGGATAACCATATAGATGTAGAGAAAGAGAAAGAAACATCTCACCTAGATGATGAACACGAGGGTAACGTTTCAGGTGCTTCGACGGATCCTAGTCGCCCACCAGGATTACAGGATTTTAAGCGTCATGAAAACATTGATCAACAGAGTGGTGAATCCTCCCATACACGCAGGGGCGCAGCTTCTAAGGGGCCGGGGGGGGGGGGGGGGGCGGCCGACCCCCCGAAATTTTTTTTGCGATGTAGGCGTATATAGTTTTCGTGTAGAAAAATTTCGGTATTTTCGGTTTCGACCCCCCATAGTGTTAGGAAAAAAAAATTTAGATCCCGACCCCCCACTCGAAATTTCCAAGCTTCGCCCCTGCATACACGTAAGTGCATGACGATGTTTGCCAAATATAGAAAAAGAGATGTTTGGGGTATTTCTATGATACATGAGATGTCTCGTTTGATTGACATTGGGGGTGCGTTGGGATATGATGTTCGAGGGTATAGAAAAACCTTAAAAAGTATCCTGAATGGAGCAAGGGTGTCTTTATGGGATCAATGAATATTTTGTTGGGTAAAGGGTGAAGTCTGAATATACGTAACAAACTTTCTGAAATTAACCGATATACGTAACATACTTATTTTATTCCAAAGATACGTAATATACTTTTAAATACTTACCAATGTACGTAACATTAACGATTACCATTTTAAAAAGTTACAGTTTTGGTCCCTGTTGTTTGCGTTGACTTTCACCGTTAGTCCTTTAACATTTTTTTACTTAGAAAAGTTACAATAATGGTCCCTTGACATTTTGTTTACTTCCATTGTTAGTCCTTTGACATTTTAATAATCTTTTGTCCGTTTTTATATGTTTTTATCCGTCTTAAGCCGTTTTCCTCCGTTTTTATACAATTTCGTCCGTTTTGTCTTACGTTTTTATCATTTTTTGTCCGCTTTTATCCGTTTTCTTTCGTTTTTATACGCTTTCGTCCATTTTGCTTATGTTTTCATATGTTTATCCGTTTTTGTCTGTTTTCATCCATTTTTATACGCTTTCGTCCTTTTTTCTTACGTTTTCTTACATTTTTATCCGTTTTTATACGTTTTTATCTGACTTTATCTGTTTTCATCCGTTTATATACGCTTTCGTCCATTTTTCTTACGTTTTCATACATTTTTATCCGTTTTCATCTGTTTTGTATGCTTTCATCCATTTTTCGCACGTTTTTATTTGTTTTTAATCATTTTCATCCATTTTTATATGCTTTCGTTCGTTTTTCTTATGTTCTCATATGTTTTTATCCGTCTTCATCCGTTTTTATAGCTTTTATCTGTTTTTCTTACGTTTTTATACGTTTTAATATGTGTTTGTTCGTATTCATTCATTTTTATACGCTTTTGTCCGTTTTTCTTACGTTTTTTCTTATAAAAATGGATGAAAACAAATAAAAATATATGAAGACGTAAGAAAAATGGACGAAAGCATTAAAAAAATGGATAAAAGCGTATAAAAACGGATAAAAATGTATAAAACGGATAAAATCGTATGAAAACATAAGAAAAACAGGCGAAAGCATATAAAAACGGATGAAACGGATAAAAACCTATGAAACATAAGAAAAACGGACGAAAGCTTTCAAAAATGTATGAAAACGTTTAAAAATGGACAAAAACGGATAAAAACGTAAGAAAGACGGACGAAAGCATATAAAAATGGATAAAAATGCACAAAATGGATAAAAATGTAAGAAAAATGGATGAAAGCCTATAAAAAACAGATGAAAATGGACAAAAATGATAAAAAAAAAAAAAACGTAAGAAAAATGGATGAAAGATTATTAAAATATCAAAGGAGTAACAATGGAAGTCAATAAAATGTCAAGGGACCATTACTGTAACTTTTCTAAGTAAAAAATTGTCAAAGGACTAACGGTGAAAGTCAACGCAAACGACAGGGACCAAAACTATAACTTTTTAAAATGGTAATCGTCAATGTTACGTACATTGGTAAGTATTTAAAAGTATATTACATATCTTTGGAATAAAATAAGTATGTTACGTATATTGGTTAATTTCAGAAAGTTAGTTACGTATATTCAGACTTCACCCTTGGGTAAAAGTCATAAATGCTTAATGTACTTACAATTTTGACTCATTATACATAATGTACTTTTTTTTTATTGTCAAAATGCTTAATCAAGTTTATCTTGTTTTTTCATTACACTTAACATTTTCCAATTATCCGGTTATATCGGACGTGGTATTTATTTTTCATTTTTTTAAAGCCGTTTATTTCCAACTTGGACTGGGTTTGATTAATTTTCCGGGTATGATAACCCGTTTACAATTTTGACCAATAAAACGGGTATTATAATCCTAAAACTAAAACATAAACTTTATACTTTCATCTTCTACATTACAAAAACCCTAATTGTAATTGCAAACCCTAGAAACCTAATCACACTATCAAATTACCACAATGTCTTCATCCTCTACAAGTGTTCGCAGGAGAAGGGTTACCCACTCATTGTAATTGCAATAACCCTTTAATGAGGCGTGTATCTTGGACTATGAATAACCCAGGTAGAAGATTCCTTAACTGTCTAAATTCAAACGTAAGTATAGTTAATTTTAATAATTTTAATTATCCCCAAAATTTGTTAAATTAGGGTTTTGTTTAAGAACTTTAATTATATTTAATTTTCAGATTTCTGGTACCACAGAACTTTAATTATATTTAATTTTCAGATTTCTGGTACCACATTCTACAATTCCTTTTACTGGATTGATCCAGAGTTGACAAATGAATGGTACAAGACTCAACTGTTTCAGATGTATCTAACCATGAGTCCTGAGGAAAGGCAGTTGTACTATGCTGAAGTATCTGGTCAAAATCAACTAGAGATTTTGGAAAATGAGTTTGATGTTTATCAGCATGATATGCATTTGCAGACTGAATAAATGCAGTTGGAAATTATCAAAAGCAAGAAGAAAGCTACCTTTTTGTTCAAGTGTCTGTTGTTTATGGTTGTTTTGTATGTATTTCTTATGATGTATTAGACTAGCAGGAAATGAGAATTGGGGGTAAAATTAGGGTTATATCCTTATTATTTTCCATCTCATATTTTCAAATAGCCATTTAAAATCCAACGTGGAATTTTATTAATTCAAATAACTGAGAAACCGGCTATCCCCGGTTTCAGTTCATAAAAATTGAAAAATGTTAATCGTAATGAAAAAAAAGGTAAACTTGATTAAGCATTTTGACAATAAAAAAGTACATTATGTATAATGAGTCAAAATTGTAAGTACGTTAAGCATTTATGACTTTTACCCTATTTTGTTTATTAACATTAGAGGCACCCGGTAACGATATAAACGCAATTGGGTCAAGTAGTTGTGTTATAAGAATAATGCTCATTTCCTTGGAATTCAAGAATCAAAATTGACACGTCTTGAGTTGTTTCGGCTAAAGAGTGTGGGGGAATTATTCGTTTGATTACGCCTATAGTTTGGCTAGAGGAAGGTCGGGAGGGATTATCTCCATTTGAGATCCGGTATGTTTATTAAGACTAATATTTGGTGCGATGATCACTACGTTATTGTGCAATGTAAATGGACAAACTCCGATGATATGTATTTTATGATTAATATATATGGCCCACATGACACTCACGCTAAGGCAACATTATGGAATTCGTTAAGTACGTTCATTCAGACTCATAATGGTAAGTTTATGTTGTTTGGAGATCTTAACGAGGTGAGAGATGAGTCCGAGCGTTATGGCTCTACCTTTTCCCGATCATAAGTAGATTGTTTTAATTCCTTCATTGAAGTGACGAATCTAGTTGAAATGCAAATGGGTGGAAGGAGATTTACTTGGATGAATAAGTCTGGAACATAAATGAGTAAACTTTATCGTTTTATATTGTCGAAGTCTATTATAAACGAGATTCAAGATTTGAAGGCTACAGTGTTGGAAAGGGGCAAGTCTAATCATAACCCTATTTTCCTACATATTGAAAAATCAGACTATGGTCCATACCTGTTTAAGTTCTTTCATTCGTGGTTGAAGCGGTCTGATTTTGACACGCTGATTAAAAAAGTCATAGAAGATTCTTCAACAATTACAACAACCCCGGGTTCAAGACTCAAAAGTTGACTAAAGATGCTTAAATCATGGCACCATTCCACCAAAAACATAGAGCAATCTCCAGACCTAGCTCGCAGAAACTGTACAAGCGAAATTGACCAAAAATTGGATATGAATGTAGCGTCAGATTCAGATCGAGAAGAAAGGCTAAAACTAATACAAGAATGTGATGGTTGGATCGTATAAATGGTTTGGACGTTGCTCAAAAGGCTCATGCTTAGTGGGATGCGGAAGGTGACGAAAACATGAAATTTTTTCATGGATTGATTAATCAACGAAGACGACAACAATTGGTGAAAGGAATTATGGTTGACGGATTATGGTACTCAAATCCTTCTCATGTCAAACAATATTTCTTTAATTTCTATAAACAAAGGTTTCAAGACCATGCTTCTAATGTAAATTTCACTGATGTTCCTCAATTCGTGTGATTTACTGATAATGATCGTCTCCATTTAGACAAAGATGCATCATTAGAGGAAATTAAGAATGCGGTATAGGATTGTGGTAGTAGTAAAGCTCCAGGCCCGGATGGATTCTCATTTCTGTTTCTCAAGTTGTATTGGGATGTTTTGAGGAGTTTGTGTCAACTTTTCTTGTTTCAGGTCAAATACCGGTGGGAGCTAATTCCGCTTTCATCACACTTATCCCCAAGGTTCATAATCCTCCCTCATTAATGATTATCAGCCTATATCCTTGATTGGCTTACAATATAAAATATTAGCTAAACTTCTTACTAATCGACTAGCGAGAGTTATAGATAAACTTGTAAGTCATGAACAGTTGACGTTAATCTCAGGCCGTCAAATTCTTGATTGTCCCCTTATGTTAAGTAAGGTAATTGATTGGTATAAAAAGAAAAACAAGAAGCTGATGATCTTTTTTAAGGTGGACTTTGAGAAAGCATATGATTCCGTAAGTTGGAGGTATCTTTATTTTATTTTACTACATTTTGGTTTTAGTGAAAAATGGAGAGGATGGATTCGGGCATGTTTACATTCGTTCAAGACTTCTATTCTTGTAAATGGTAGTTCGACCAAAGAGTTCTCGATTAAGCATGGTTTGAGACAAGGTGACCTATTATCGCCGTTTTTATTTATCATCGTCATGGAGGGCCTCCATGTAGCTATTAAAGAAGCATCCCAATCCCGGTTGATTAAAGAAGTAAGCGTGGGAAACTCAAATTTCAAGCTTTTTCATTTATTCTATGCCGACGACGTGGTTATTGTCTGAGATTGGAGTACAAATTACATGGATAATATTATTCGGGTCTTAAATGTTTTCTATCTAGAATCGGGGCTTAAAATCAATATCAATAAGTCTTGTGTGTACGATGTCAGTCTCAATGGAAGAAATTGAATCTATGGCTAGCTTGACGGGATGTTCTCTAGGTTCATTACCATTTAATTACTTGGGTCTTTCAATTGGCGCGAATATGAATAAGGTTTCGAGATGGAATTAATATTTTGATTGATCGGTTCAGAGCTAAACTCTCATCATGGAAATCTAATCTTTTATCGACTGGTGGTCGTCTAACTTTACTCAAAACGGTGTTGGGTAGTATCAGTATATATTACATGTCTATTTTTAAAGTTTCGGCGACAATTAATAAACTTTTGGAGAGTCTTAGAGCTACATTTTTCTCGGCTAGTGATAATGTTAAAAAAAAGATGGCTTCGATAAAATGGGACCTCGTGTTGGCATCCAAGGCTCATGGTGGTTTAGGTGTGGGTAGTTTAAAGTCGTTCAATTTAGCTCTACTTCAAAAGATGTGTTGGAGATTCTTGACTCAACCAAATGCCTTGTGGGTGTCACTAATTAAAGCTATACATGGAGAAGACGGGGGGATTAGATTCCAATCATTGTGCTACGCATGGTACATGGGCTAATGTGATTGTTTTGATTCATGCTTTACATGCATATGCAAGTGATATTATTCTAAACAGTACCATTCGGTTAAAAGTAGGTTGTGGATTGCAAGTTAGATTTAGGAAAGATGTTTGGATTGGAGACAATGCTTTGAATTAGCGATACAACAGATTATTTTGGTTAGACGTTAACGTAGATTGTTAATCGAAGGTATAATAATGGTTGGAACTGGCATTGGCGTTGGCCAACTGAAGGTGGGTGGTATGTTGGCTGCCATGATGGACAACATTGAACATATTGATCTAACTTCTGAACAGTAACATTCAGATCCATGGCAGTGGCTTCTAGGTAAGGAGGGTGTTTTTACCGTTGGGAAAACACGTAAACATATTGACAAGTTTATTCTTCCCATTAGGGATTCAAACACAAGATGGAACAAGTTTCTTCCAAGGAAGATTAATGTCTTTATGTGGAGGCTATCGTTGGATCGCCTTCCTAACCGTTTTACTTTATCTAGACGTGGTTTTGATATCGATTCAATTTTATGTTAAATTTGTTTAAAGACGGCCGAGACTAAAGATCATGTTTTCTCTACATGCAAGCTTGCTTATGATGCATGGAGGTTAGTTCGAATCTGGTGCGATATTTCTAATTCTAATTTGAGTTCCATTGCATAATGGTTAATGTGGATTGATTGTTTAGCAGGAGCCTGTGTTAAATAAGAGCAGATGTATGTGATAGTTGCGACTACGTCGTGGTATATTTGGAAGTTTCGAAATAGTGTCATTTTAAACTTTCAGTCTGTGAGGAAAAGTGACATTTTTGATTATATACAATTGTATTCTTTTTCTTGGTTAAAATTTAGAGGGGCCAAAATGTTAAGTTTGCAAGATTGGTTATAAACTCTTTTGTAAATTTCTTCTAGTTTCTTGCTAGAAGTTGTATTTTATATATTTTCTATTTGTTGCTATTAAAAATAAAAATAAAAGTTAAAGATCGCCGTTGATGAACAACTATT
The DNA here is from genome assembly GCA_030686995.1 of Artemisia argyi. Classification (NCBI taxonomy): domain Eukaryota; kingdom Viridiplantae; phylum Streptophyta; class Magnoliopsida; order Asterales; family Asteraceae; genus Artemisia; species Artemisia argyi. Next base: position 170,877,171 of record CM060676.1, on the reverse strand, counting down.
TATGTGGCTTTGCACAAATGATATATAAACAACATTGTCTTGTTAATATTATAAAACTTGTGACGGGGTAATAACATACACTTATCATAACACTTTGAGCAGCTAGGACATTTAGATTAGTTTTTCTTGATCTTAGTCATGCGAAGAAAAAAATGATCATAGTGAGATCTTGCTTTTGACAATCTTGACGAGGATTTTTTGTTGGGCTAAAGTTTTGAGTCTATAGTATTATTATCCTAAATGAAAGTCACGGACACCTAGGAGATGTTTGACTTTCCTTATTTGATGGGCTTGTCAACTTATGAGAGGTATAACCACAAGTTGCTAACCTCTTAAGCTATTATAAATGAGCTTATAAGCACTTCATGTTTCTAATAAGTTAATTAACAATTAGGGCTTTGGTATGGTGGTATGTGTGTTCAAGCCCTGCCGAAAGCATTTGTGAGATATATTATGAAATAGGTGGTGTAGGGTGCAAAAAACTACAATACTGTTTAAAGAAAATAATGAAAAAAAATTAACAAGTCTATAAGATAAGTTAAGATAAACACGCCCCTTATCTTATAAAACTAACTCATTCTTTTAACCACATAAACATCCACTAATTTAAATTCATCATTAAAAATAATTATTAAAAAAATGTCACAATCATGTAACTAAAAATAAAAATAGAAGAAAATTAATTTCGCAATGTTTATATTAAAACCTGATCGTAAACATTTCAAGTTTTCACAAACTTTTTTCTGTGACATATACCATTTTTGTGCCTATTTACTGAAATTTCATAACCAATTAGCGTACACACGTCTATAAGTTACCACGTTCATAACTATATTTTGTGATAAGCCTGTGGACTAATTAAACGAGACATGTAACACAAAGTTTTGAGATCAGCCTTTAGTTTAGAAAAATTTGGATTTGAATAAAAATTCACACTATGCAAAAATAATAATAATAATAATAATAATAATAATAATAATAATAATAATAATAATAATAATAATAATAATAATAATAATAATAATAATAACAACAACAACAATAATAATAATAATAATAATCCATGTTATTTCCATGAACCCTTGAAAACGAATCAAGTCCACCCAAAAATTTACTTAAGTTTGAAAACTGTAACTACTTAATCTACTTTTCCATGAACCCTTGAAAACGACTCAAGTCCACCCCAAACTTTTTCATGGTCCGTTAATTTCTCAAGAGAGTTGCCGCCGCATGAAATTAGTTTTCAAGAGTTGGTGTTCATAGTTTCCCCATCTAAATTTGATCCTCTGCTTGTTGATTCAGTTGCTTGGAAGCCTAGTCCTAATGGTCTCTTCTCTACTAAGAAAGTTTTAAGCGGTGATCATGCTCAGGTTGTTGACAAATGGGTTTCCATCATGTGGCAAAAGGGTATTGATACGGGGGATTGCGCCCTCGCAACAGGTTTTACCTCTCAAGGGATCTTGAGAAGCTTGCAACCCCCACCAGGTAGTGTACCTGATCGTTGTAGTATAGTATAGTGACAAGTACCGGGGGATTGATCGTTCAACTCAGGAATAGTGTCGCTATGATTAGAAAGCCTATTAAACTAGGTCTAGAGGTGAGGGATGAATCTTTTTGTATTTTTATATTTTATGGAAAGCAAGTAAAATCTCGGGTTTTGAAGGAGTGGGCGGAATTAGTTGCTAGTCAACTAACCCAATTAACTTAAGATGCAATCAAAATAAAATAAAAGAAATGAAAATTAAACTAATATACTAATGTGGTGGAAACAATAATGAGAAAAGTTGTGTTTACTTAGATTTCATTACTCCCTAGATATCTTTTACCGGTTGATTAGCTTGTTACAATTGCATGGATGACGGGTTATATTCCTTAATACTAGTCGTAAGGCCGTGTACAATATTCCCTAACTCTATATGATCCTACTCCACTCCTATGTCGAGCCGACTAAAAGCTCCTAACATGGGATCATTAGAATTCACTTATGCATTAAATACAACCAAATATCATAGTACACCTCCGATCATGTTTCTTAAAACGTTCAAGCAAGTTACCAATGGAAGTCTGCCAGTTTTCTTAAGCCTAACATCGAATACAATCATCTGTAACAATTATAAACAAACAATCAACCAATAATCAACATCTAGGTTTCACTAAATCTAAGCAAACACAATAAAAACCTAGCCTAACATGTTAAAAGAAAGATAAACATAAGATAGAATCAAACAATACATAGACATATTGAATGATTATTGGAGAACTTATCTTTATTAAAACATGGAAGAAAGAAGGGTTTGAAACCCTTTGATACATGGGAATTGCACCCTCGCAACAGGTTTTACCTCTCAAGGGATCTTGACAAGCTTACAACCCCCACCAGGTAGTGTACCTGATCGTTGTAGTATAGTATAGTGACAAGTACCGAGGGATTGATCGTTCAACTCAGGAATAGTGTCGCTAGGATTAGAAAGCCTATTAAACTAGGTCTAGAGGTGAGGGATGATTCTTTTTGTATTTTTATATTTTATGGAAAGCAAGTAAAATCTCGGGTTTAGAAGGAGTGGGCGGAATTAGCTGCTAGCCAACTAACCCAATTAACTACTAATGCAATCAAAATAAAATAAAAGAAATGAAAATTAAACTAATATGCTAATGTGGTGGAAACAATAATGAGAAAAGTTGTGTTTACTTAGATTTCATTACTCCCTAGATATCTTTTACCGGTTGATTAGCTTGTTACAATTGCATGGATGACGGGTTATATTCCTTAATACTAGTCATAGGGCCGTGTACAATATTCCCTAACTCTATAAGATCCTACTTCACTCCTATGTCGAGCCGTTAAAAGCTCCTAATATGGGATCATTAGAATTCTCTTATGCATTAAATACAACAAAAATCGTAGTACACCTCCAATCATGTTTCTTAAGACGTTCAAGCAAGTTACCAATGGAAGTCTGCCAGTTTTCTTAAGCCTAACATCGAATATAATCATCCGTAACAATTATAAACAAATAATCAACCAATAATCAACATCTAGGTTTCACTACATCTAAGCAAACACAATAAAAGACTAACCTATCATGTTAAAAGAAAGATACACATAAGATAGAATCAAACAATACATAGACATATTGAATGATTATTGAAGTACTTATCTTTATTCAAACATGGAAGAAAGAAGGGTTTGAAACCCCTTCTAGATGAAGGAAATTCGACCTAGGGTTTTTACAAAACTTGTTCCCCAAAAGTTCCACACTTTACAATGAAAAATTGGAAAAATATATATAGACTATGCATCCTGACGGCGTCATGTATTAGCCTCTGACGCCATCAACTCGCCGCCAAGTTGAAATTCGTATTGCCTAGATCCATTTCTGACGCCGTCATGTAGAAAAACACTCTGGGCCGTCACATATATTAGGACCCTGACGGCCTAGGTGACGCCGTCAGACCAATATCAAAGAAAATGTTCTGGGCCATCACGTTATAAGTTTCACATCCACCTCTTTTGTTACTCTTGACGCCGTCACTAGTAAACCTTGATGTCGTCAGGTACTGTTCCAGCAAGGAATTTTGAGACTTTGCCGTTTTATTCACTTTTATGCTCCAAAAACGTCCCAAATGCTTCCTTTTCCAGATTTCTCCTCAAAAGTACCTAAAATGACAAAAGGAACGATTTAGGGCAATAATTGATCAAATAATCTCGAATTCGGGATTAAATGACCCCTTAAAAGCGGTACACTTTGCGCCTCATCAAATACCCTTACACTTGAGATTTGCTTGTCCTCAAGAAAATGCGCTTTTATTCTAATCAAAATACAAGTTAGGGGTCATTTAACACTAAGATAAAAGTAATTACAACAAATAATCGTTCCACTAAAAACCAAAAACAAGCACGGAGGTCATACACTAGCACCTCACAAATAGTGTTTAGATACTCACATCTCTCGGGTGTAATAAAGTATATATCACAATATGGAAATGGAAAACATCTCTCACTACCTGTCATAGCAAATAGATTACCATAGGCTTGGGAAATGATCAAACCTCCACCACTTGGCGTAAGCACCTAGGATAAACTATCAAAGATGTCTTTTAAAGGGTTATAATGTTAGGTGTAGGGATATGGAAAACACGGTTTTGTTGGATAAAGGCAATATTTAGTCGTGGCGAGTTAATCATCTTTGTTAATTACATGTACAATATGGTGTTGCTAAGCTAAGACTCGGCTCGACTTAAGCTAATAAATCAAAAATAACAAAAACATAAAACAAACATAGAATGAAGCAGGATGGTAGTCCGTATGTTTTTCTCTTTTCTTTTTCTTTTTCTTTTTTTTTTTTTTTTTTTTTTTTTTTTTTTTTTGCATACACTCTTGCCCTACCATCCAAAATAATACATCATAGGGAATGTACATTCCCCTTACACTTGAATTTTTACATACTTTACAGTAAACTACTCTAATGACTCGAATCAAGATAATCAAAACACTTGGAGTACTTTTTAAGATTAATGCGCATATGGGGGAAATAATTTGGTGTTCTTCCCCATTACTCCATAACACAAGTACTTTACCCATGAGTCCCAATCGTCCCAAAACAATATGTACAAGATATGACTCGTGTTGGGAAATAAAAGATCAAGGTACTTCTGTATTTCAAAGTACTGCTGTGTTAAGGTGCTGCTTGAAGATCAAAGTCAAAGTACTGCTGCATATTGAAGATAATTCAAAGTACTTCGAAGAGTATAAGGACTTAAGTGCAATATTGATTAAAGGATTAATATGTAATATTGTATGAATATTCTAGAATTAGTTAGGGATAATTACTTGTCATTCAAGTAGATGATGTAAACCGACTTAAGGTTATCTATATAAGGAGCCTTAAGAGGTATTAGTCGATATATGCTTTAGTCGAAGTTCTAAGAGTCTTAGAGCTTTATAAAGTCGATAATAGTTAGGGATTGTTAGTAAATCTGTGTAACAAAGCAGTTTCAAGTTTGGTTTAATATAAAAGTTCTTCTTAAGCTTTGTGTTAGTAGATTCCGCATACTTTACAAGGTCAAACAGTGTTTCAATATTAATAGTGTTGAGTTTACTTAATAATATTAAACCCTTACAAGCTACAAAGTAGTTTGGTCAGAGTATATCGATCCAACAAGTGGTATCAGAGCTTGTGTTGGAAACTCTGATTAAGAAGATAATCTCTTAAACCGATTCTACTACAAACCCTTCAAGATGTCGACAGAGGTTGCACCTGCTCCATCCATCACTGCTGTTAGAATTCCTATTGTCAAGAAGGGAGAATATGACTTATGGGCCATGAAGATGAGGCAGTACATTGCCATCACAGACCATGCTTTATGGGATGTGATTGTCAATGGCAATATGGTACTTGAAGAACTAGTAGAGCTCCCAGGACAACCTAAACCACCTAAGCCAACCATCCCAGCTGCTACAAAGAGAAATCAAGACAAAGCTCTCAACATATTACTGTCTGCTATTCCTGATGGACACCTATTGAAGTTTCATGATGCTTAGGATGCAAAACAACTATGGGCTGCAATTAAGAAAAAGTTTGGAGGCAATGATGCTTCCAAGAAGATGCACAGGAACCTGTTGAAGCAACAATTTGAAACTTTCACTGTTGGTGAAAGAGAAGGTCTTGATTCTGCTTATGAAAGATTCCAAAATCTTTTGAGTATGTTAGAACTATGTGGAGCTGAGGCATCAGTTGAAGATGCTAACTTGAAGTTCTTGAGAAGCTTGCCATCAGCATGGCATGTAGTTGCTACTATGATCAGAGGACAACCAGGTTTGGACACAATGGACTTTGATGATCTCTACAACAATCTGAAGGTGTATGAGCATGAGATGAATGGTACTACAGGTTCAAGCACACATCAGAAACCCCAAAACATTGTTTTTGTATCTTCTGAAAGCAGAAGTAGTACTTCCAATAAAGGTACTGCTTATCCTGTCCAAAGTACTTTGACTGAAACTCAACTTCCATGTACAACTATGGTCACTACCACTTCATCACAATCAAACACCCCATCCTCAGATGATGTTCTATGTTCATTCTTTGCTCAACAAGCATCTCTACCTGTAACCTATCAAGAAGATGTCTTGCAAATAGATGATGATGCTATGGAAGAGATTGATATCAGATGGCAAGTTGCCATGATCACTACAAGGATCAAGAAGTTTATGAATAAAACAGGAAGAGGCATTAATTTCACAGCTGAGCAGGGAATAACATTTGATAAGTCCAAAATTGAGTGCTTTAATTGTCAAAGGACTGGTCACTTTGCAAGGGAATGCAAATTTGCAAAGTATCAAGCAAACAAGATGATTGAACAACCCAAGACTGAAAGAAAAGAGGTTCCTATTACTGAACCAAAACCAAAAGCTTTGGTTGCTCAAGAGAATCTATCAGAGATTGATTGGTCCAATGAGTTTGATGATGAACCTGTAACCTACTCAATGGTTGCATTGGAAGATTGGAGCACAGCTTTTGATGAAGAGCCTGGATATGCTGCTTTGGAATCAAGAGATGGTCTAGGAAGCTTTGATTGGAGCATGGAGTTTGAAGAAGATCCTGTTCAGCTTGCTATGGTAGCTACTTCACCAAGTCCATCCACTATCTCTGAGGTATGCTCTAAGTGCAATGATATGTATCAAAAGTTACTTAGTGAATATGTTGCTGAAAGAGATAAATTTCAAAGGGCTAGGTCTAAGATAGATGGCTACCAATTGATTTTAGAGTCAATGGAAGCCAAAATAATAACTCATGAAAACAATGAAGTAGCATGGGCTGAAAGATATAAGCAACAAGAGTATCAAGTAAAATTGAGTGAATGGAAACTAGGATGTAAGGTGTCTGAACTAAAGAAAGTTACTAATGAGAGAGATAAGCTGTTAGAAAAACTTGCTGTTTGGAATGAATCAGGTCTGTCACATGTTCAATTTGTTGAAAAACAAAGAACAACAAACATTAAAACTGGCCTAGGTTATGATAATAGCACAGAAAGTATTCCAGTTAAGAGTAAGGAACTAAATCTTACATTAGATACCTCAACTAGTGATGAAGAGTTCATAAGTTTGGATGAAAACACTTCTAGTGATGAGGAATCCCCTAGTCCAACACCTCCTGAATATAAGAATGACAAGGGATACCATGCAGTTCCTAATCCCCCATGTAGTTTTCAGCCACCAAGGAAAGATATCTCTTGTTATGGGGTAGATAACCTAGAGTTTAGGAAAAAGCTTAAAGGTCAATCAAATCCTGAAACTTTAGGAGAATCTGTTGAAGCACCTAGGGTTGATGAGAAAAAGTTTTCAAAACAAGCAGTACCTTCAAACACTTTCCAAAGTACTGCTGATCACTCAGCATTACCTCCAAGAAAATATTTTCAAAATACTGCTAATTTTAGAAAACCTTTTGGAAAGGTATTCGAGAATGTTGGTCCAAAGGTCTATTATGTATGTTATAGTCCTCATCATTTGATTAAGGACTGTGATTATCATTCAGAATACTTAAGTAAATATCCAAAGACCAGATCTACAAATCAAAGTCACAGAGAGAATAAGCCAAGGGAAAAACAAATAGGGTTAACCATAGTAATTTCTCAAAAGACTATAGGTACCCTCATCAGAAAAGATCATTCTCCAAACCCACAGTACCTTCTCAAAGTATTGATAGAAAGTCCACTAACCAAGGTGCTGCTAGCAGACACTCAAGTGTAAGACCTAGGAGATTCAATTACTATAAACCTAGAAGGCCTTACAACACAAGAAAAGATCCTAGAACACAGAACCCAACTCCAAAAGTTACAACTAAATGGGTTAAGAAAGAAAGTACTGCTGGGGAACAACCAGTACTTTCAGAAGAAAATGGTGAAAAAGGGAAAATTGATAAGAATGAACCAAAAGTTTTGGAAACAAAAACATTAATTCATGATCATGCTTTTAAAGAAAGTGGTGGTTACATACTCAAAGAATTTGAGTATGTCACTCCACAAGGGGAACACAAGTCAGTAATGGCTTGGGTTCCTAAAAGAAACTAACCTTTTTCATGTGTATGCAGGGCAACCCAGAAGAGGAGCTTAAAGATCATCTTATTATTGATAGTGGTTGCTCTGGGAGTATGACAGGAGAAAAGGAGCTATTGTCAGATTTTAAAGCTTATTTTGGAGGAAAAGTTGCATTTGGGAATGATCCTGATGGAGGAAGAATCACTGGCAAAGGAACAATCAAGGCTGGAAACATTGATTTTGAGAATGTTAGATATGTGAAGGAACTTAACTTCAATCTTTTGTCAGTCTCTCAGATTTGTGAAAAGAAGTATCCTGTGTTATTCTTTGGCACAGAATGTCTTATTCTTTCTCCTAATTTTAAGTTAGAAGATAGAAACTTGGTGATGCTGAGAGCACCAAGAATTAATGATGTGTATAGCATCGACTTGAAGAACATCAATTCTGCTGAAAGAGCAACATGCTTGATTGCAATAGCAACAATGGAAGAAGCACATCAATGGCACAGAAGATTGGGGCATGTAAATTTCAAGAACATCAATAAGCTGGTCAAAGGAAACTTAGTTAGAGGTTTACCTTCTAAAACATTCAAGAATGATCACTCATGTCATGCTTGCAAAAAGGGTAAACAGCACAAGGCTTCCTGTAAGAAGATTGAAGAGAAAACCATTAGAGAGCCTTTGGAATTGCTGCATATGGATCTGTTTGGACCTGTTTCAGTTGTTAGTTTGAACAAGAAGAAGTACTGTTTGGTTGTGACAGATGACTGTAGCAGATTTAGTTGGGTCTTTTTCTTATGCTTCAAGGATGAAACTTTTGATGCTATTCATGATCTTATAATAGCACTTGAAAATCAGTTAAGACTCAAGGTTCGAAGCATTAGATGTGATAATGGGATAGAGTTCAAGAATCAGCTAATGGATGACTTTTGTGCCAAGAAAGGAATTAAAAGAGAATTCAGTATTGCAAGAACTCCTCAGCAAAATGGTGTTGCAGAAAGAAAGAATAGAACTCTGATAGAAGCAGCAAGAACAATGCTTGCAGACTCCCAATTACCTGTTCCATTTTGGGCTGAAGCTATAAGTGCTGCTTGTTATGTGTTGAACAGAGTATCAGTGACAAAACCTCAAATGAAGACACCTTATGAGTTACTCATGGGAAAGAAACCTAGTATCAAGTTTATGAAACCTTTTGGATGTCCCCTGACTATTTTGAACACTGCTGATAATTTGGGCAAATTTGATGGGAATCTAATGAAGGATACTTATTGGGATATTGTACCAATAGCAAAGGTTTCAGAGTATACAACAGGGCTACAAAGAAGGTTCAAGAATTTCTTCATGTTGAATTTCTAGAAGAGCAAGAAAATCATAAAGGTAAAGGTCCTGATTGGATGTTTGATCTTGATTTAATGTCTTCATCCATGAACTATGTACCTGTTAAGGAAGAAAATCAAGTTGCTCCCACCGAAGAAGAAACACAATACATTGTTCATGATGTTAATTTAAGATCTGAAGATAAGTTTAATGATTAAGTCAATGATGAGAAGAAAAGTACTTCTGAGCCTCAAAGTACTGTTGAACCTCAAAGTACTGTTGATCCTCAAAGTACTGCTCCACCAAAAACCACAGTATCTGATGAAGACCAAGCCATCCAAGATGAACTTAGTAGGATGCTTATTCAAGAAACAATGGCTAAGTCCTATGAAGATGATCAAAGGAGAGCTTATGAAGCAAAAAAGAAGAAGGCTAAAGGCACTGACAGTACTTTACCCCAAAGTACTGATGATCCATTTGAAAGTACTTTTCAACCATTAAATACTTCAAATTGGATAAATACTGATGATATGAATGATCCAAACATGCTTGCCTTAGAAGATACTGATGATTTGAATGATCCAAATAAGCCTGAGTTAGATGACACTGACGATGAATTGGATCAATACGGCATTTTCTCATATTCTGATGAAGATCCTGATCTCATTAATTTGGAAGATAATCTTGAAGTCTCACCAACTCCTACTCTAAGAATTCACAAAGATCATCCTGTCAGCAAGATAATTGGACCCTCAGCTTCAGGAGTGCTCTTAAGAACTAAAGCTAAGAATATGTCTCAACAACATACTTATTTACTTAGCTTTATCTACAAGCAAAATAGGGTGAATCACAAGGTCAGAAATTGTGTTTATTTGCTTGTTTTCTGTCTCAAGAAGAACCTAAGAATATCAAACAAGCATTAGCCATGGAGAGTTGGGTTGAAGCTATGCAAGAAGAACTCTTACAGTTTAAACTTCAAGAAGTATGGGTATTATGTGATTTACCTGATGGTAAGAGACTGATTGGAACAAAATGGGTCTTCAGGGTAAAAAGAGATGAAAGAGGGAATGTTAGTAAGAATAAAGCAAGGTTAGTAGCTCAAGGATATAGACAGGAAGAAGGAGTAGACTATGATGAAGTCTTTGCTCCTGTGGCAAGGATTGAAGCCATAAGGCTATTTTTGGCTTTTGCATCTTATATGGGATTTCCTGTATACCAAATGGATGTTAAAAGTGCTTTTCTATATGGCACTATCACAGAAGAAGTTTATGTCAAACAGCCTCCTGGTTTTGAAGATCCTGCACATCCAAACAAAGTCTACAAGGTTATCAAGGCTCTGTATGGCCTTCATCAAGCTCCAAGAGCATGGTATGAAAGACTCTCAAATTTCTTATTACAGCATGGTTATAGGAGATGAGCTATTGATAAGACTTTGTTCATCAAAAGAGATAAGAAGGATATCATGCTCGTCCAAGTTTATATAGATGATATTATTTTTGGTGCTACTAAGCAATCTATGGTGAAGGAATTTGAAGATCTTATGCAAAAAGAATTTCAGATGAGTTCAATGGGAGAATTAACATTCTTCCTAGGACTTCAAGTGCAACAATCAAGCAGTGGAATATTTATAAGTCAAGATAAGTATGTTGCAGATATTCTTAAGAGATTTAATTTCACAACTGTCAAGCCAACATCTACACCTGTGGATACTAACAAACCTCTGGGAAAAGATGAAGAAGGAGAAGAAGTTGATGTCAAATTATACAGGTCTATGATTGGATGTCTCATGTATTTAACTGCATCTAGGCCTGACATTACTTTTGCTGTGTGTTTATGTGCAAGACATCAAGTTTACCCCAAGGTATCACATTTGAATGCTGTCAAAAGGATTTTTAGATACCTCAGGCAACAACCTAAGCTAGGATTATGGTATCCTAGGGAGTCCCCTTTTCATCTACAAGCCTTTTCAGATAGTGATTATACTGGAGATAACTATGACAGAAGATCCACAACTGAAGGGTGTCAGTACCTTGGAAGTAGATTAGTCTCATGGCAATGCAAAAAGCAAACAATTGCAGCAACATCTTCCACAGAAGCAGAGTATGTAGCTGCTGCAAGTTGTTGTGCACAAGTTCTTTGGTTAGAAAATCAGCTTTTGGATTATGGATTTAACTTCAAGAATACTCCTATCAACATTGATAATGAGAGTACTATCTGTATTGTGAAGAATCTAGTTTATCACTCCAAGACAAAGCACATTCAGATTCGGCATCATTTTATTAGAGACTGCTATGAGCATAGGCTTATTAATGTGGTCAAAGTCCATACTGATGATAATGTAGCAGACCTACTCCCAAAGGGCTTTGATGTTTCAAGATTTATTTTTTTAGTTGTGAGTATTGGTATGATAAATAATTAAGCTACTTTTGTGGGGAGGCATTAGTAGTTAGTCATTCTTTGAGGGGAGGCTACATATATCATTCATAAAGAAGAGTACTTTATTCATTATTCAAGGAGGAGTTACATCAAACAGTTCCACAAGATACAGACCACCATGACATTGACAGAATTAAACCACAGACACTAACAAGACATACAGACAACTACCACAACATAACTTACTTATCCTACCCAACACACCTACTCCATTGGCCTTTTTCCTTTACCCTCATAGCTCTGCTTTCCCTTTTGAGCAGTCTTTCTTTTGTCATCAAAAGAAGCTTGCTTCCTTGGGCAAGCCAGGCCAAGAACTTGCTTGGGAGGTTTCTCTTTTCTTGGAGCAGGCCACTTCATGTTCTGTATTGCTGATTCCAGGGCTTGGGTCAAAGCATGAGGAAGTTCATTAGCCAGAGATGAACCAGGGACAGACTTTTTATTTTTGGGTTTTGGATTGGTAGTGCTTGCTGCATCAGTTATGGTAGAGTTTGCTACACTCATTGAAGAGGATGATACATTAGGAGGAAAGTACACCATCCATCCTGGGTCCTCAAAGTCTGAATCAGAGTAGTAGCTTATTTCTTAGTCTGTGGAGCCATCTGAGTCAGAGGAGATGTACACCAATGGGAAGTGACTCATGGTTATAACTAGGGTTTTTGTGTTATGTTGATGAAATAAGAGATGAATGAAGTCTATTGGTAGAAAAGTTACTTATATGGGCAAGTAAAGGTATAAGGGTAATAAATGAAGTTCATTGAATTTTACTTACCTTGGTAGCTTTGGGAATTAATTTGGGAAGGCATTAATAACCTTGGGTTGACTTTCAAAGATATTTTGGTCAAACAGTCAACTATTAAGATATTTTGCTTGAAAAGTACTTTGGTCAATGTACTGCTTGGGTTTACAACTGAAAGTACTGCTCCACATTCTATGGAAAGTACTGCTTGGTGATTTGCAGGGTACGCTGACGTGTCAGAATACTGTTCCAATGGTCAAATTTGCGGGTAACAAACTTTCGAAAGATATGGGGAATATCACTTCCAAAAATAACGGTAAAATAATTTATTAACCGTGATTTTTTTGTATATTATCCCTTTATAACTCATATTTTTCTCTTATTTATACACCCGTATTCATTCGTCATTCTCATAAAACAAACCCACCAACATCATCAACGATTACCACTCTCCTCTCAAAATCTTCTCACAATGGCACATCGACTTACCATCAACAAACACAACATGATTGCAAACCTTGAGAAAACACAGAGGAATATCGACTTTCATGGTATTATTGATTTTCTCACCAGAACCACCATTTGTTACTCACTCTTAGTCAACCCTGAGATTATTGGACCTTGGATACAGGAGTTTTGGGCTACGGCAAGGGCTGAGATTGAAGATGGGGAGGATGTTATTCATGCCACAGTTGCTGGGAGAGCAATTCGTGTTACTGAAGCTACGATTAGGTAGGTTCTGTTGTTTGAAGATGAAGGAGACTCTGTTTTGTTTGCTAAACAAGATATCTGGAATGCACTGAGAGACATTGGGTATGAAGGTGCTTTGAACAGGCTAACTTTTTAGAAAGCAATGGTAAGTCCTCATTGGAAGTATCTTGTTCATGTTTTACTTCATTGCTTAAGTCCAAAAAGTACTGCTTGGGATCAATTTGGACATGCTATAGTTTCTGCATTAGTTGGGTTAGCTACAAATCAGCCATTCAACTTTTCTTACATGATTCTTGATGGTATGATCACACATATTAAGGCTGGTTCACCTTTTCTGATGTATCCTAGATTTGTTCAACTTCTCTTAGAGAATCCATTAGATGGGATACAAAAACCTCAGGATTATGTACCCACTGTTAGGATGCCACCTAAAGTGTTCACCTTTATGTCTCACAAGGGAGTTAATTTTTCTGGTAGAAATACACCTCTCAATGCTTACATGTTAGAGGTAGCACAGGCTGTTAGGGATGATGTTGACAATAGTGGTTCTGCTAATTATGATGATGCTGATCAACCTGCTACTTCTGAGCATTCTGCATCAGTCCATACACCTACACCACCTATTGTTTCCCTTCAGCATGATGATTTAAGTGAACGAACTCCCTCAGTGTCAGCTTCTTTAGAAAAACTTGTTTCTGCTGAAGGTACTTCTCCACAAAGTATTTCTTCAAAGGGTACTGCTTCAGAGCATAATTCAGTCCCTACTCCCAATGATTATACTTCCACAGGTGGGCTTCAAACACCTAGAGGAGATGAGGGAGTTTGAGTCCTTTGAATAATTATGCTTTGACTAGAGAGTTGGAGAGGATGAAGAAGACTATGGATGATCAAGCTGCAGAAATCAAGTGTTTAAGATGGAAATTCAGAAGGTTAAAGAAGTTTGTCTGGCCTCTTGTACAAAATTTTAGGCTTTATGTGAAGGAAAAGAACCAGTCTCAGAAGCCAAAGTCTAAATCTTCCAAGCAGACTTCTAAATCCAAGAAGAAGCATAAGAGGTCATCATCTATCAAATTGGGGAGGAATCAAGATGATAATTTGGATAGAGATGATGCTGAGATTCAATATTCAGAAGATGCTCATCTTTGGAATTATCCTGAAGAAACCTTAGTTCCAGAGAAAAAGAATGATGAAGATGAAAACATTGCTCAACAACAAACTGCTTTTGAAGACAGTACTGAAAGAAAAAGTGATGAGACAGAGCAAATTAATCTTGAAGATGAGAATGTTTTTGTTAAAAGTGGAGATACAGAAGAATTTGAAGATACTGCAGATGTTCAAAGTACTGTTGCACAAAGTACTGGTCTGCAAGGTACTGCTGCTATGAATGTTGATGAAATTGGAACTTTTATAGCTAGATTAACAAAGAATTTTGAAGATGAAGCTGGTCCTTCCAATCCCATGCAAGAAGAAGAAGTTAAGGTGCATACTGCAAGTGATGATGAAACAATTGCTCAGATTATGATCAATTTGAATAGACCTTTAGGAGGTATACATATTTCTGAGCCTGCACAACAAGTTTTTGAAAGTACTTCTGAATCTGAAGAGTTAGATCCCAAAGATAAAGGGAAAGGGATCATGAAGCAGAAGAATATTAAGAAGAAAAAGAAGAAACTTACTCTTTCACAGGTCAGAGAAACTATTATAGTAGAGGATGCAGAGGTTGCTAGAAAGCAACAAGCTGAGTATGATGCAGAGTATTTGGCAGAAATAAGTAGGCCAATTACAAGAAAGCCAATGACAATTGCTCAGGAAAGAAACTGGATGATAAGTTTCTTGAAAGGAAGAGGATACAAGAATTTACAAAAATTAAGGTATCCAGAAGTGGAAGCTCTATGGGAACAAGTACAAGAGTCTATCAAGAAACTGTTAGCAAGTTTTGTACCCATGGATGCTGATAAAGAGAAGAAGTTAGAAGTTGTGAGGAAGGAACAAGCTGAGCAAAGAAAATTGAAGAGAAAGAAAGCAGTTCAAGATGATCAATTTGTCAAAGAGACTTAAGATGATACATGAAGATACAATTGATGAACTGAGAAACTATTTCAGAGTAGTTGATTTTGAGAATAAGAAGACAGAAGACTCTGGAAAGAAATCCAAGATTATCTCATTCTAGGGAACTATCTTATGTTCAACAGAGAAGATGAAAGCTTCACATTATTCAATATGTTATGGGATGTTCTGCATTTAATTATTAGAGAAGATCTTTATGATTTATACATGCAAGTGCAGACATACTATGAGGAGATTGAAGCATCAGGAGTGGGATTAATCTTACTTGGAGATTTAATTACCATCTGGGAAACAGAAGAAACAAGTGTTGATACTCTATGGAATGATCAAGAAAATTAGGAAATTACAAGATGGAGATTCTTTGAGTCATCAGGAGTTCATTCACTTGAGATGGAAGATGGTACCATGATTCACATGCTTGCTGAGAGAAGATATCCATTGATAAGAAAAATTATGCTCAGAATGTTGGATCATGGAATGGAACTTGAAGATGAATCTGATGTAGCTTTGGATGTGATTAAGCTATTTATCAGATGGACTAAATCTGAAGAATAATATTGCAAAAGTACTGGTATGATTTGTTTTGTATAACAAGTATTTTTCAAAGTACTGCAAGACAAACAGTACTTTATCAAAGTACTGCTTGCTGCATAAAACCAGTATAAGTCCTTTGTAATATAAAATAAAAAGTTTTTGATGTTTAAAAGTGAAGTCAATAAAAGGATTTGAAAAGAAACACACAGTGTTAGTATTCATACTGCACAATAAATGGTAATCAACTCACCATGTTTAACAGACAAGAAAGAGTTTGATTCGTCATGAGGGTACGACTCTGATGAGATAATTAAATCCGTTTTTAGTTGACAATTTACTAAAAATTGTATGGTTTTTCAACTCACCATATCTGTAAAAGTGAAGAGTTGGCTAGCCCACAAGGAAAAATGGCTTGTGGTAAAGGCTGTGGAAAATCCATTTATGGTAATTAGTTCACCATGGTTGAGATCAAAGAACTAACTAGTCCAAAAGTAAACGGCTCTTGGTAAAGACTACTCAAATACATTGATAGCTGATGATTTGCTAAAAATCATATGGTTATCAATGTACCATGGTTGTTCTAACCTAAACATTGGCTACTCTAGAGTTAATGGCTTTGGTAAAGAGACATCAAAATCCATTAATTTTCAATGATTCACCTCTCACAGGAGTTTACACACCTGGAAGTGATGAGAATAGTATGAAACTTTAAAAGATTTGATGAATACTGTACCAAAATGTTGTTGAGTAGCTGTGGAGGTTTATTGCAGAGAAGATATCAACTGATGCTAATAAAGAGTACTTTGACACATAACAGATAAAAGATAAAGAGATAAAGAAACAATCTTTCTGAATGATTAAAGATTTTGAAGATCAAAGATAACAAAGAAACTTGAAATCAAGCAAGTGGAGTTCAAGTTAGGGGAGGATTGTTGGGAAATAAAAGATCAAGGTACTTCTGTATTTTAAAGTACTGCTGTGTCAAGGTGCTGCTTGAAGATCAAAGTCAAAGTACTGCTGCATATTGAAGATAATTCAAAGTACTTCGAAGAGTATAAGGACTTAAGTGCAATATTGATTAAAGGATTAATATGTAATATTGTATGAATATTCTAGAATTAGTTAGGGATAATTACTTGTCATTCAAGTAGATGATGTAAACCGACTTAAGGTTATCTATATCAGGAGCCTTAAGAGGTATTAGTCGATATATGTTTTAGTCGAAGTTCTAAGAGTCTTAGAGCTTTATAAAGTCGATAATAGTTAGGAATTGTTAGTAAATCTGTGTAACAAAGCAGGTTCAAGTTTGGTTTAATATAAAAGTTCTTCTTAAGCTTTGTGTTAGTAGATTCATACTTTACAAGGTCAAACAGTGTTTCAATATTAATAGTGTTGAGTTTACGTAATATTATTAAACCCTTACAAGCTACAAAGTAGTTTGGTCAGAGTATATCGATCCAACAACTCGACTTAGCAACCATGTAATCAATTAGATAATTAACTAAGGGTTTAAACATGTAACAATAATGCACTAAAGATGAGTGCATACAAGGAAGGCTAAGGCGATTTGGTTGCACATTTGGGTGGGTTGTAACAAATTCTTCCTTTAAGTAAAATGCTTAAAGTTTGAAACGAAAAGATAGGATCGGAGGGGTGTACTAGGGGTATCGTGTACTAAAAATGAGTACAACGCTAAGGTGTGGGAAAAATTAATTGACTTTACTAGTCAAGTGATATGACTTAAATGGTCAAGTAATTATGATATGGGTTTAAACACAAGGGTGATCCTAATGCCTCTTATCATGTAGTAAATCCTACTACACGAATGTAGTCTCACTAGCGGTCTCGGGATGCATCACTAACGCAAGTTCTAGAATCTAAATGCTACTGATACACTCATAAGCACTAATAATGAATGCTTTTCCTATCAAATCTAAAGGTGAACACATATTTGGGTGGAAAATTTTTTGTGCTAGTCATACAACTCCTATCAATGAGACGCTTGTTAAGGCTAAAGTTTCACTCCTAAATGTTGTAAAAAAATTTAAATTTGGTGCTAAAATTACACTAACAAGTATTTCTCTTATTTTTATTATACACCTACTATCAAACAAACAAACTCAAGTGCAATTGTATCCTATAAGGTATCATCATTTACCCTCCCCTTACACTTAGGATGAACATTGTCCCCAATGTTCAATTAAAGGATATAAAAGTAAAATAGGTAAAAGAATGAAAACAAATACTCCCCTGATTCGTTCGTTGTGGATAGTGTGTCAACAAGGTTAGATCTTGCTCCAAGAAAATGAACGTTGAAAGCCTCCCTTCCAAAAATATAAATCATCTTCTTGTCATATATAACCTGTTAAACCTGAGAAAACAATCAAGGCAACCTCGCGTAAAATCGGCGGCAATCTATATATTCTAACAAATCCTAGAAAAAAAAATAGCACATATATGTTAATGTCGCTTTCTAGGATTTTAAGGGATATAATGCTTCTGGAATGAATGTTTGCAGATTTCCTGGAGTTTATAAAACTAAAGAATCAACAAAAACTTTAAGACTCCGATTTAAACAAAACTTACAAAATTTTTCAGAATTTTGGTACCTGACGCCGTTAGGTTGTAACTCCTGACGCCATCAGAATGTTCCTGGAAAAATCTTATGTTAAGTTTCTGAAAAATTTCTAGAAAAACTTATGCCTTATTTCCTGGAAAATCCTGCAAAACATCATTAGGACTGGATACAAGCACTTGACTCTAACAATTACTAATATACATGCTCATTTAGTATTGCGGCGAATCATGATCATTTTCGTTCTTATAAACAAGTTTGGGTTTCCCTTACACTTAGCTTTTGCAAAATACCTTTATATGTAATTAAGACGAAGTTAAAAACAAAATAAAGCATTTACACAATTTAGTTTGAAACATGATTTACCAAGAATAAAAATAAAACATGCATACGGAAACAAATAAAATCAGACAAATAAAAATCAAACAAATAAAAACACACAAAACATGGGTTGCCTCCCAAGAAGCGCTTGTTTTTGTTCGAGTCACGAGCCTGACTCTACCCTTATTTAACGGAAATAGGGGAAGTTTTCTGATGCGTGGGAATTGCACCAGGCTTTACCTCTCGAGGGATCTCGAGAAGCTTACAATCCCACCAGGCAGTGTACCTGATCGTTGTAGTATAGTATAGTGACAAGTACAAGGGGATTGATCGTTCAACTCAGGAATAGTGTCGCTAGGATTAGAAAACCTAAAAACTAGGTCTAAAGGTGAAGGATGATTCTTTTCGTATTTTTATATTTTTATAAAAGCAATTAAAATCTCGGGTTTTTCGAAGAGTGGGCGGAATTAGTTGCTAGTCAACTAACCCAATAACTAAGATGCAATCAAAATAAAATAACAAAAATGAAAATAAAACTAATTAAACTAATGGTCTGAACAATAATGGGAAAATTGTGTTTACTTAGATTTCATTACTCCCTAGATATCTTTTACAGGTTGATATTTTGTTATAGTTGCGTGGATGACGGGTTATATTCCTTGATACCATTCGTGGGGTGGCGTACGTACTTCCCCAACTCTATAAGCTCCTATTTCACTCCTATGTCGAGCCTGCAAGAAGCTCCTAACATGGGATCATTAGAATTCGCTCATGCATTAAATACAACCATAAAAACCTAGTACGCATTGGTTCATGTTTCTTAAGACGTTCAAGCATGTTACCCTATGGAAGTCTGCCAGTTTTCTTAAGCCTAACATCGAAATCATTCATCCGTAACAACTATAAACAAGCAATCAACCCATAATCAACATCTAGGTTTCACTACATCTAAGCAAACACACAAGAGATCTAGCCTAGCATGTTAAAATCAAGACAAGCGTAAGATATATTCAAACAACACATAGACATATTGAATGAATTGAAAGGATACTTATCTTAATTGAAAATGAAAGGTTTCAAAGGGTAAAAACCCTTGAAAGTACAGTAAAAATCGTGCTAGGGTTTCTCCAAGTTATCCCTCAAATTGTCCTCTTTTAATGAATGAAAATTGCAAAACTATATATAGATTTTCCATCGTGATGGCGTCAAGAAGAAATGTTTGACGCCGTCAACTCGCCGCCCATAGTAATATCGGATTGCCTAGATCTAGATCTAACGCCGTTAAGTGCAAAGTTTCTCTGGGCCGTCACATGTAATGGGACCATGACGGCCTATGGTGACGCCGTCATGCCCCTTAGTGTAAAACTCTCTGGATCGTCACAGACTCTATTCACTTCACCTCATGTTTTACTCTTGACGCCATCATGTAGAACCTTGTGACGCCGTCAGGTACTGTTCCCAGCAAGGAAAATTAAGACTTTGTCGTTTTCTTCACTTTTATGCTCCAAAAACGTCCAAAATGCTTCCTTTTCCAGAATTCACTCCAAAAGTACCTAAAACCACAAAAGGAACGATTTAGGGCAATATTTGATCAAATAAATTCAATTCCGGACTTAAATGACCCCCTAAAAATGGATCATTTTTCGCCTCATCATATATCCTTACACTTGAGATTTGCTTGTCCTCAAGCAAATGCGCTTTTATTCTAATCAAAATACAAGTTAGGGGTCATTTAACACTAATATAAAAGTAATTACAACAAATAATCGTTCTATTAAAGACCAAAGACAAGCACGGAGGTCATACACTTGCACCTCACAAATAGTGTTTAGATACTCACATCTCTCGGGTGTAATAAAGTATATATCACAATATGGAAATAGAAAACATCTCTCACTACCTGTCATAGCAAAATAGATTACCATAGGCTTGGGAAAGGATCAAACCTCCACGACATGGTGTAAGCACCTAGGATAAACTATCAAAGAGGTCTTTTAAAGGGTTATAACGTTAGGTGTAGGGATATGGAATACACGGTTTTGTTGGATATAGGCAATCTTTGCTGGTGGCGAGTTAATCATCTTGGTTAATTACATGTACAATATGGCGTTGCTAAGCCAAGACTAGACTCGACTTAAGCTAATAAATCAAAAATAACAAAAACGTAAAATAAACATAGAATGAAACGGGATGTTAGTCCGTATGTTTTTTCTCTTTTTTTTTTTTTTTTTTTTTTTTTTTTTTTTTTTTTTTTTTTTACATACACTCTTACCCTACCATCCAAAATAATACATCATAGGGAATGTACATTCCCCTTACACTTGAATTTTTACATACTTTACAATAAACTAATCTAATGACTCGAATCAAGATAATCAAAACACTTGTAGTACTTTTAAGATTAAAGCACATATGGGGGTAATAAATGATGTTCTTCCCCATTACTCCATAACATAAGTACTTTACCCATGAGTCCCAATCGTCCCAAAACAATATGTACAAGGATATGACTCGACTTAGCAACTATGTAATCAATTAGACAATTAACTAAGGGTTTAAACATGTAACAATAATGCACTAAAGATGAGTGCATACACAGAAGGCTAAGGCGATTTGGGTGTACATTTAAGTGGGTTGTAACAAATTCTTCCTTTAAGTAAGATGCTTAAAGTTAGAAACGAAAAGATAGGCTCGGAGGGGTGTACTAGGGGTTTCGTGTACTAAAAATGAGTACAACGCTAAGGTGTGGGAAAAATTAGTTGACTTTACTAGCCAAGTAATATGACTTAAATGGTCAAGTAATTATGATACGGGTTTAACACAAGGGTGATCCTAATGCCTCTTATCATGTAGTAAATCCTACTACACGAATGTAGTCTCACTAGCGGTCTCGGGATGCATCACTAACGCAAGTTCTAGAATCTAAATGCTACCGGTACACTCATAAGCACTAATAGTAAATGCTTTTCCTATCAAATCTAAAGGCGAACTTCACATAGTTGGGTGGAAAATTTTTCTGAATTGTACAGTTTTGTGCTAGTCATACAACTCCTATCCATGAGATGCTTGCTAAGGCTAAAGTGTCACTCCTAAATGTTGTAAAAAATTTTAAATTTGGCGCTAAAATTACACTAACAAGTATTTCTCGTAGTTTTATTACACACCTACCATCAAACAAACAAACTAGGATGCACATTGTCCCCAATGTTCAATTAAAGAATGTAAAAGTAAAATAGGTAAAAGAATGAAATCAAATACTCCCCTGATTCGTTCGGTGTGGATAGTGCGGTAACAAGGTTAGATCTTCCTCCAAGAAAATGAACAATCAAAGCTTCCCTTCCAGAATATAAATCATTTTCTTGTCATATGTAACCTGTTAAACCTGAGAAAACAAACAAGGCAACCTCGCGTAAAATCGGCGGCAATCTATATATACTAATAAATCCTAGAAAACAATGTAAGATATAATGCTTGTGGAATGAATGTTTGCAGATTTCCTGGAGTTTATAAAACTAAAGAATTAACAAAAACTTTAAGACTCCGTTAGAAAAACAAAACTACCAAAATTTTCAGAATTTTACACATGACGCCGTCAAGAGTAAACTCATGACGCCGTCAGAAGTGACCTGCAGAAATCTTTACGTTAAGTTTCCGAAAAATTTCTGGAAAAACTTATGTCCTACTTCCTGGAAAATCCTGCAAAACATCATTATGACTTGATACAAGCATTTGACTCTAACAAATACGAATATACATGTCCACTTAATATTGTGGAAAATCATGATCAATTTTGTTTCTTAAAAACATATTTGGGGTTTCCCCTTACATTTATCTTTTTGCAAAATACCTTTATATGAAGTTAAGACGAAGTTAAACAACAAAATAAAGTATTTTCACAATTTACTTTGAAACATGAACCACAAACAATAAAAATAAAGCATGCATACGGAAACAAATAAAATCAAATAAACAAATAAACAAATAAACAAACAAACAAACAAATAAATAAATAAAGCTTGGGTTGCCTCCCAAGAAGCGCTTGTTTTTGTTCGAGTCACGAGCCTGACTCTTCCTTTATTTAACGGAAATAGGGGAGGTTTTCCCTACACTTAGGATTAAGTGTGGGTGATAGTAGCAATACACGCCCTTAGGGTGGAAATATGGCACGTGAGAAAAGAGTGATGGATGAATTATATGCTCAAAGGGGTGTGCTCCCATCATCATAACCTTACCTAATTCAATCGGGTTAATGGGTGGATTAAGATTTTCTCCCAGAAAGGGATCATTTTCTATCAACTTCGAGAGACTCCTAGTTGGGAATCCATCTTGACCTAATAAACCCGGTTTAAACCCATAATGTTTCTTATGATCAATTATGAATGGGTGATGTAAGTATGTAAGGTTATGTTCCACTCCTATATTGGCTTCCTCTCTACATGGCTTTAAATCTACCACCTTTATCCTAAGACTACCCGGACTACATGGGTTGATGGGTGTGTCGGCTCCTCTTTTGTCTCCTAGATGTATATCTAAGGATGGAAAGTTATGTGAAGATTGAGGTTCCGGTTCATCAACACTAGGAAATTTCCTAGAACTAGGAGTAAGGATATCACTACAAGTATTCAAACCTATATCCTCTAGTGGTGTTTGGCACAAGGGTTCTACCTCCATCGGGATTCCTAAAGTTTCTTCTACTTCTTCCGGGTAAGTCACGGGCGGGGTGTGTGCCTTAAATGACCGGACCGACCGGACCGAGGACCGAGAACCGGAAAAACCATAGACCGAGACCGGACCGAATGTGGTCGGTCCGGTCTCGGTCCGGTCTTCGGTCGGTCCGGTCCAATTAGGCATATTTTGGCACGTTTTTTTCGGTTTTTTGGTCGGTCCGGACCGGACCGAGGACCGAATTTGCCAAAATGCCTAGACCGAGGACCGGACCGAATGTGGTCGGTCCGGTCGGTTTTGTCGGTCGGTCCGGTCCATCCGGTCCGTTTGCTCACCCTTACTTGGTGGGCTTAGATTTTCTACTTCATCATTCCTTGTGTCAAGATCACCTATATCCTCAACAGGTGTTTTATTATAATCTAACCCTAACATTTTCCCAAGTATCTCAAGTGCTTCTCTAGGCATCTCAACTTCTATATCTGAATCATAAGGATCATCCTCAATATTCTGACTGCTATATTCAAATTGCCCAAAAGATTCATCATGTGTTTCTTGATATTCATCATCATCGATCATAAAACCTAGGTCTTTTTTATCAATGTGATCATGTTCGGCTACATTCTCCATCACATCAAGGTCACATATGTGTTCATCCTGTATTATGGTAGTGCCTAACCATGACATGCAGCTATGTGGCTCATACGAAACTATCCTAGGTGAAGGCTCATATGGTGCATAGGTTTCACTAAGTGAGGTATTTTGAGGGGTTGATGGAGCTCCTAAGGTGAATTCTTTAAAAGTCTTATGCACTTGGCCTCTTTTCTCAAGGTACTCAATAAAATCAATATAAGATCATGTCCTCCTCATTTCATTCCTCCATCTTGGTATATCCAAACTGGTGTAACTATATTTTTTCTGGTAAAACTCTAGTGTCGGACTTGGTGGATTCACGTTCTCCATAATGGTGAATGGAAGAGTCAATGGAAAGGTTTTTACGAACAAAGACACAAAGAAAAGATAGACTAAAGAAAACCTAAAAAATAAAAATAAAATCTTACTAGAAAGGAATCTAGCAAGTAGACCTCATAAAAAGAAATTCTAACCTAGACAATAACTATTCTCCGGGCTGCGGCGCCAAAAACTTGATGCGTGGGAATTGCACCAGGCTTTACCTCTCGAGGGATCTCGAGAAGCTTACAACCCCCACCAGGCAGTGTACCTGATCGTTGTAGTATAGTATAGTGACAAGTACCGAGGGATTGATCGTTCAACTCAGGAACAGTGTCGCTAGGATTAGAAAGCCTAAAAGCTAGATCTAAAGGTGAAGGATGATTCTTTTTGTATTTTTATATTTTTATAGAATCAATTAAAATCTCGGGTTTTTGGAAGAGTGGGCGGAATTAGTTGCTAGTCAACTAACCCAATAACTAAGATGCTATCAAAATAAAATAACAAAAATGAAAATAAAACTAATTAAACTAGTGTTGGGAACAATAATGGGAAAATTGTTTTTACTTAGATTTCATTACTCCCTAGATATCTTTTACAGGTTGATATTTTGTTACAGTTGCATGGATGACGGGTTATATTCCTTAATACCATTCGTGGGGTGGCGTACGTACTTCCCCAACTCTATAAGCTCATACTTCACTCCTATGTCGAGCCTGCAAGAAGCTCCTAACATGGGATCATTAGAATTCGCTCATGCATTAAATACAACCATAAAAACCTAGTACGCATTGGTTCATGTTTCTTAAGACGTTCAAGCATGTTACCCTATGGAAGTCTGCCAGTTTTCTTAAGCCTAACATCGAAATCATTCATCCGTAACAACTATAAACAAGCAATCAACCCCTAATCAACATCTAGGTTTCACTACATCTAAGCAAACACACAAGAGATCTAGCCTAGCATGTTAAAATCAAGACAAGCATAAGATATATTCAAACAACACATAGACATATTGAATGAATTGAAAGGATACTTATCTTAATTGAAAATGAAAGGTTTCAAAGAGTAAAAACCCTTGAAAGTACAGTAAAAATCGTGCTAGGGTTTCTCCAAGTTATCCCTCAAATTGTCCTCTTTTAATGAATGAAAATTGCAAAACTATATATAGATTTTCCATTGTGATGGCGTCAAGAAGAAATGTTTGACGCCGTCAACTCGTCGCCCATAGTAATATCGGATTGCCTAGATCTAGATCTGACGCCTTCAAGTGCAAAGTTTATCTGGGCCGTCACATGTAATGGGACCATGATGGCCTATGGTGACGCCGTCATGCCCCTTAGTGTAAAACTCTCTGGATTCACACGGACTCTATCCACTTCACCTCTTGTTTTACTCTTGACGCCACCATGTAGAACCTTGTGATGTCGTCAGGTACTGTTCTCAGCAAGGAAAATTAAGACTTTGCCATTTTCTTCACTTTTATGCTCCTAAAACGTCCAAAATGCTTCCTTTTCCAGAATTCACTCCAAAAGTACCTAAAATCATAAAATGAACGATTTAGGGCAATATTTGATCAAATAAATTCAATTCCGAGCTTACATGACCCCCTAAAAACGGATCATTTTTCGTCTCATCATTTTCCCTACACTTAGGATTAAGTGCGGGTGATAGTAGCGATACACACACTTAGGGTGGAAATATGCCACGTGAGGGAAGTGTGGTGGATGAATTATATGCTCAAACGGATGTGCTCCTTTTATCATAACCTTACCTAGTTTATTCGGGTCAATGGGTGAGTTGAAGTTTTCTCCTAAAAAGGGATCATCTTCTATCAACTTTGAGAGACTCCTAGTTGGGAATCCATCTTGACCTAATAAACCTGGTTTAAACCCATAATGTTTCTTGTGATCACTCATAAACGGGTGATGTAAGCATGTAAGGTCATTTTCCACTCCTATATTGGTTTCCTCTCTACAAGGCTTAGAGTCCATTACCTTTGTCCTAAGACTACCCGGACTACATGGGTTGATAGGTGGGTCGGCTCCTCTTTTATCTCCTAGATGTATATCTAAGGATGGAAAGTTGTGTGAAGATTGAGGTTCCGGTTCATCAACACTAGGAAATTCCCTAGAACTAAGAGTAAGGTTATCACTACAAGTATTCAAACCTATATCCTCTAGTAGAGTTTGGTACAAGGGTTCTACCTCTATTGGGGTTCCTATAGTCTATTCTACTTCTTCCAGGTAAGTCACGGGTGGTATGTGTGCCTCAAATGATGGTAGGACTTGTGGGGTACTTTGTGGGCTTGGATTATCCACCTCATCCTCCATTGTATCTAGATTACCTATGTGTTCATCTTGTATTATAGTGGAATCAAACCACTCCATGTACCTAGGTATCTCATCTATAAGCTTATTATCCCCAAACAAACTTCTTACTTGTTCCCTCAAACTTGCGATCAATTGATCTGTAACAACGTTTGTTGGGTTGTCCATTTTTTTGGCAAGTATGGCACAATTCTCTATGGTTTCCCATGCTTCATCAGCACTTAATCCCCAAAGGTCCCCATCTGCGGAATGGTCAATATCCATTTTGGTATATTGGTCGACACGATGGTAAAATATTTCAATTTGGGACCACAGATCGAAACTATGATGAGGGACTTTTCGGAGTAAATATTTAAAACGAGTCCATGCATCATAGATAGGTTCATCTTGATGTTGTTTGAACATCAATATGTCATTTGGAGTGGGTGAATTATGTGGTTGGTAGTATGGTGGATTCGCGTTATCCATAATGGCTAACGGAGTAGTCAATGGAAAGGTTTTTACAAACAAAGACACAAAGAAAAGATAGAGTAAAGAAGACCTATAAAAATAAAATTAAAAATCTTACTAGAAAGGAATCTAGCAAGTAGACCTAATAAAAAGAAATTCTAACCTAGACAATAACTAATCCCCGGGC
Organism: Artemisia argyi; assembly: GCA_030686995.1. Taxonomy (NCBI): domain Eukaryota; kingdom Viridiplantae; phylum Streptophyta; class Magnoliopsida; order Asterales; family Asteraceae; genus Artemisia; species Artemisia argyi. The sequence continues at coordinate 170,849,858 of CM060676.1, read as the reverse complement.
TGCGGCGCCAAAAACTTGATACGGGGGATTGCGCCCTCGCAACAGGTTTTACCTCTCAAGGGATCTTGAGAAGCTTGCAACCCCCACCAGGCAGTATACCTGATCGTTGTAGTATAGTATAGTGACAAGTACGGGGGGATTGATCGTTCAACTCAGGAATAGTGTCGCTAGGATTAGAAAGCCTACTAAACTAGGTCTAGAGGTGAGGGATGATTCTTTTTGTATTTTTTATATTTTATGAAAATCAAGTAAAATCTCGGGTTTTGAAGGAGTGGGCGGAATTAGTTGCTAGTCAACTAACCCAATTAACTAAAGATGCAATCAAAATAAAATAAAATAAATGAAAATTAAACTAATATACTAATGTGGTGGAAACAATAATGAGAAAAATTGTGTTTACTTAGATTTCATTACTCCCTAGATATCTTTTACCGGTTGATTAGCTTGTTACAATTGCATGGATGACGGGTTATATTCCTTAATACTAGTCGTAGGGCTGTGTACAATATTCCCTAACTCTATAAGATCCTACTTCACTCCTATGTCGAGCCGACTAAAAGCTCCTAACATGGGATCATTAGAATTCACTTATGCATTAAATACAACCAAATATCGTAGTACACCTCCGATCATGTTTCTTAAGACGTTCAAGCAAGTTACCAATGGAAGTCTGCCAGTTTTCTTAAGCCTAACATCGAATACAATCATCCGTAACAATTATAAACAAACAATCAACCAATAATCAACATCTAGGTTTCACTACTTCTAAGCAAACACAATAAAAACCTAGCCTATCATGTTAAAAGAAAGATAAACATAAGATAGAATCAAACAATACATCGACATATTGAATGATTATTGGAGAACTTATCTTTATTAAAACATGGAAGAAAGAAGGGTTTGAAACCCCTTCAATATACAGGAAATTCGACCTAGGGTTTGTGTTTTGTATTCCACAATTTGTTCTACACTTTACAATGAAAAATTGGAAAAATATATATAGACATATAGCATCCTGACGGCGTCATGTGTTAGCCTCTGACGCCGTCAACTCGCCACCAAGTTGAAATTCATATTGCCTAGATCCACTTCTGATGCCGTCATGTAGAAATAAGCTCTGGGCCGTCACTAGTATTTGGACCCTGACAGCCTTTGTGACGCCGTCAGGCCATTAACAAAGAAAATGTTCTGGGCCGTCACGTTATAAGTTCTACATCCACTTCTTTTGTCACTCTTGACGCCGTCATGTGTTGTGGCTTGACGTCCTCAGGTACTGTTCCAGCAAGAAATTTTGAGACTTTGCCGTTTTCTTCACTTTTATGCTCAAAAAACGTCCAAAATGCTTCCTTTTCATATTTCTCCTCAAAAGTACCTAAAATGACAAAAGGAACGATTTAGGGCAATATTTGATCAAATAATTACGAATTAGGGCTTAAATGACCCCTTAAAAGCGGTACACTTTTCGCCTCATCAGGTATACCATCAAAAATCCAAGCTTTTCTATGGTTAGCATGTCAAGGTAAGATTATGTCAAAGATGTGTTGAGGCGTCATCACATAATCCCGGTTGAGGTCAATATGATGTGTTCTTGGTGCGGTCTAGAGGAAGAATCTATAGACCATTTACTTCTTCATTATTCATGGTCATTTGCTTTATGGGGTTGTTTGTTCGATTGGTGGAAGATTTCATGGGTTCTTCTTGCAAATTTCAATTCTTTTATGTTTGAGTGGAACGAAGGGTTGTGGCCGACATTTCACAAGTTTTGGAGGCTTATTGGTCCTTCGGCAGTTTGACATATATGGTTAGCAAGGAACGAAGTCATTGTTAACGACAATTACAATTGTTGGTCTCGAGTGGCGTCTTCAATCAAGCTTAAATCTTTCCAATGGGCGGTTGCATTAGGTTACTGTAATGCTTCTCAATATCATTCTTGGGAGAGCCAACCTTGGATTTTTTAACATTACATTTATGCATTGGTGCATGATTCTCAACTTCATGCAGTCTTCTTATTTTTTCAATTTAGTCTTAGGTCATGTTTGGCAACAAGCATTTGTAAGAGTTTAGGAGCGACAAGCGGTAAGCATTTTAGATGAAAAGCTTGTTTGGCAACACTTCAACAAGCGTTTAAATATTGTGTTACCGCTCAAATCTAAATGCTTCTTGAATAAGCATTCTAGAATTGCTCCAAGCGTTTGGATAATGAAATTACATATATACTCTCATTTGTATAATCATTTATTTTATTTTAATGTGTATATGACATTTTTTTGTAATTTGACACTTTATAATTACTGTTATAGCTACGTTACCAAACACGTTTTTTAAATAAACAAGTACTGCTTACAGCTCACTGCTACTGCCAACTGCTTACTGCTTACTGCCAGGGACCGGAGCTAGGGGGTTCCCGCGGGTGCCCGGGAACCCCAAGGATTTTTTAGCTGTAGTGTTAGTTTTTGAAAAAAACACGATTTTTCTTAAATTCATATTGAATGCACCCGGTCTTTCGAAATATGTTTCCAATATTACGGTTCAAAAGATTTTGTGCACCCGATCATATTTGGTTCTGGCTCCGTCACTGCTTACTACTACGTGGCGCCAAACATAGCCATAGATCCCTTTTCAATTTCATATAGTCTAATTAAAATAAGGATCTTGGCCAATTTTGTATCTATTGTCTTCAACTTTGTTGAAGCTGTTTTATAGAAGTGTTTTTTGGCAAAAAAAAAAAACGAAAAAGAAAAAAACAATAAAAAAAAGCTTAATCTACTTTTCAGCGTCGAAAGTATTTACTTTACACAAAATGATATATAAACAGAATGAGAGCTATCATTCATTATTACAACGAAATCGAGCTTATTACTATTTTTTATAATTGGTCAAAATTATTTTGACATCATAGCTTTACACGAGTTCTATACAAATATTTGGGGATTTGGCCGTATAATAGCAACATACTTTTCAAAGTGTTCCATTCTAGTACGCGTATTTTTTTATTTTTTTTTTTTTTTTTTTTTTTTTTGTCCTACTCAATGTAGCGAACTTTCAACTTTTGTACCAATCTACCCCATGAAACTTGTATTACCGGCTAACCTCAAATTTTTTACCAAAAACACTGCCACGTAGGATTTCCATAAAACTTGTATTATTTTTATTATTATTATTATTATTATTATTATTATTATTATTATTATTATTATTATTATTATTATTATTATTATTATTATTATTATTCTTATTATTATTATTATTGTGAAAGATCGTTTAAGCTCTTCTAGGATATAGTAACATTGATTGATCACATCGGAACAAGAACACAATCAATATTACTCCAAGGTTTTCTTTATTAAATATAAAATAAAACTACTACAACTACTGCTAATGCTCTATGCATTTGCTAGACTCTCATTGAAGAGACTATGAATTAATGAGATACTAATAACCAACGCCCTGCCTCCCTTTATATAATAGAGGTTTACATTAAACATAGCTTACTATGAAAGCTAACTAAATATTTCATCTTAGGCCCTCATTGTTTCTTCTTTATTCATTCTTCTCGTGGGTTTTGTAATCTTCAAATCGGTAATTCCCAACAATTTTCCCCTATTTGATATTACAAAACAATCTGCATGAAGAAACAATGTCATCACCAATATTAAGCTGCACATCATAACTATTCTTCCCCTTTTTGTAATCTTCTAATAGGGGTCTTGTGCATCTCGTAAACACTTCCCCTCAAGTGATGCATGTAGATGGTTAACAAGCTTCCCCTTAAGAATAGACTAACCATCTCAGGAACCAATTAATAATTAATAATAATAATAATAACTGTTTTTTTATTTTTATTTTTTATTTTTTTTATTTTTTTTATTTTTTTATTTATTATTTTTTTACTAATAACACAAGCAGCAGTAACGAGTAGTAGGAATGAGCAGCAGTAACAAGCATCAGCAAGAACGAGCAGCAGCAGTATCGACCAAGTGAAAGCATAGCAACAGAATCAAACAACACAAAGTGTAAGAAGATGATCAAGTATATTAACAATAAGCTTCCCCTTAAAATTATACTTGCCATCTCTTTAATCCAATAAGCTCCATGGAATGATCACTGATGAAGAAAATCAAATATAACTGATTTGATGAAGAAGTGGAATCTCCCAAACTTGCATCTTATGTCTTGCACTATCCATGTGACTCCAAACTCTTACTCTCATAAAAATATAAGTAGATCACGACCTCTTGACAAATCCTCAACTAAATGAGACACTGAGCACAATAACGTAACTCCTTAAAGTGATAGCAAATGTACGCATTAAGCACAATAAGATGGATCGTACCCCTTCACTAGATTCGTCAAGTCTTCGTCACATTATTAACGCACGAACAAGTTATCTCCAAAGTGTTCCACTCACTTTGAGATATGATAAGAACACAAAACCTGTGAAAATCAACTACAACATCAAACCAATGATAATCAATGTCTCCAACAAAATGATGATGGTTGATAACTCAGTCCTCCTTAACCATTAGTAATCTCACATGACTAGTAGGAACCAAAACCGACCAAAAGAAAAAGTATACAACAAGCCAGCACGAACCATAAAGAAGTCAGCAAGAACCATCAGTAGAAACCACCAGGAGGAACCGAATGTGATCAGCAGCAACAATTAAGTGTATTAGTAGAAACAAAATAACTGATAAGCGTATTAGCAGCAGCAAATGATCACATCAGCAGAAACAGTTAACCAGTAGTAGGAATGAAACATCATCATCAGCAGATTTAGATAACCATCCGTAGTAACAACCAAAAGTAGCAGCAGAATATATTTCATAAATATCAACCAATCGTTGATCACCATTAATTAAGTACGAGGTATGCAAATATCCATCAATATTTGAGTAAATAAATCGCATCAATCACGTTGCGTATACTTTCCAACAATCAGCTCCACATAGTGATTAAAATATATTGCAAAACCCAGACCTTGTACCTCTCACCGCCAAACAGATAAAGATATCAGGCAATTACATACGAACACATGAAAGCGACAGATCCTTACTTCAAATAAATACGAGGTGACAATAATAACCTTAAATAATTTCACCAATCAAACTTAATCTCCATCAACATGTTTAATAACCAATATTACCTCTCCACGTGATGAATCCCAAAATAATAGTAAACCACTGATTCACTTTACGATAACAAAGTACAAGGTCACGAATATCAACAAACCATCCCACGTGACAACTTCAATCTATTTAATCCTTTAGACCACACATGCGTAACACGACAAACCAGATTCACAGAACAGTACTAGATAGTGACAACTCATGTGCATGACCATCGTGTAAACTCAAATAACCAACAGCAGCAATAAAGAATGAATAGCCCCACACAAATAGTAGCATCTCGTCACGTTAGCAGTAATGGAGCAGCAGAAACTTATACTAAACGAGCAATAGTAAAGTTATCAAAATTAAACACACTTGCTGTCATACCCTTTCTCATGCTCCAAATAAATAATCTCATACATCTGGAATAGTAGACCCAACAATTATAACTGATACTCATCGACCCCACAACCAAATAAGATAATCAATAAATGATTTTTGTTTCTATGATGCTCGTATAATCAACAGCAATGACCAATCATAATCAATTCGACCAATTAAATACAATTAATTGCAATACGAGGTTAATTAAATCAAATATATATATATATATATATATATATATATATATATATATATATATATATATATATATATATATATATATATATATCTATTTTATCTAATAAATGGGAAAACTGTACAAGCCCACTAAAGCAGCCCACTCATTAAATTTTCTTACGTGTCTTCACTCCTATTGGATGGAGATTAATTGCGTACAAGCTCTATGCTGCATCTAATTTTCGTCAAACTGGGAAGAACCCTATTTGGTAACTCATTTATGTTATTCAATTCAATTGTAAATCAGTTTCTAAATCACCGATTCAAAAAAACACAAAATTCAATTTCAAACGAAAGAACCAGATTTATCAACCGAAGATCCGATATTCCATTCAAAAGAAAATCAAATGTCAAACGAAAAAAACACACATAGCAATCCTAATTTATGGTTCGATTGTAAGTTTTTTCTTATGGTTTTGATTTTGTTATATTTATTTGATTTATTATGCAATTTGATACAATTTTTTACAGTTTCATACAATTTGATTTTGTTATATTTATTTAATTTATTGGAATCAATGATTATTTAGGGCTAATAATTCATTCAGTTTTGTGAATATATTGGAACAATTCAAAAGTTTTGATTTGGTAACTAATCAATTCGAAAGTTTTAATTGATTGAATTCGATTGAAACGCGTGTATTTAATTGTATGGAATCTGAATACGCTCCATTGTTCATCTTTGTTCTTAGGTTTGCGATGTCTGTTACAAATGAACAAATTTGTGATTATCTTTTATACAAAAGAACAATTATATGTTGGTGTTATTGGATGTTTGTGGAGATTTAAGGTCACATCAAAAAGGTAATTTTGTGATTATCTTTCTTTGATCGTTTATGTTTGAGTGTGTTTATATGTGTGTATTTGATTCGAAGATATTTAAATGTGTGATCGGTAGAAGAAGTAGAATATGGAATAATTGTCTGTTTTGGGGGCACCTTTGATTCAATCAGCTTTGTTTGGTACATTATCTAATAATTCTTGAACTGCCACTATGTTTCTATACTTAAGGTGTTTGATGAAATGTCTCTTATAATTTTGCAGAAAAATGGTGCTTGGAGAATGTATCGTGATTATTCTTCTTTCGAATCAACTCTCCTGTGTTAGGTAAAATGACTCATTTACACTTATTATCAAGAATTCTTTATTTTGTATTTAGGGATAAAAAAGCAATTCATTTAAAATTAATGACAATGAATGTTGCTCAATTCTTTGAATAGATTATGTTAAATGCATTTTAATACAATTTGTATTTGCAAAACTGCAAATGATGCAATAATTCCACCAATTCAAACAACTTTAAAATACCTTCATAATCGATCTATGCCAGTTATCAATTTAATTGGTTTTTTAATGTATTTTTGTATCTGATATTATTTATAATTTTGTATATTTTCTTTGATTATAATACATGATATGGGTAATTTTCAATTCCTGTTTGGATGACCGCAAGAATTGTTGTTGTACGAGCACAAATCGTATTTGATTGTTAAAGATAGTAAAAGGTCATATCAAGAATTTATATTTTACTCACTCATGTATTAATAAGTCATTGATGTTTAGTTTAATACTATTTGTATATATGTTTGATCCAGAGATGAACTATCATTTTTGTGAAAGGGAAGTGTCTTTGAGAAACTTGAGAAAGGTACAAATTAAGGTATTGTTCTTTATGTTACTCAATCTTTTATGGTGTTGTTACTTTTCTACAAAATTAAGGATATGAGTTAATGGCGCACGAATAGCTAAAGCTATCATTGTGTGCTACAGGCAACGTTAGCACTTTTCCACATGTTAGTCAGCTAAGATTTACATATATATGTTACTAATTTTGACCCATGAATTATAAAGGACAAATTTTGATTCATTCACATTATCCGATATATCAACAATATGGAGTTGATAGTGATCGATGAACAGGCAAGTTAATCTGTTTTGTTTGACTAATTATAATGTTATTATTCTATGGTGCCACAAATGATATCCATATATGTTTTCGGAACAGAATACTAGGATGCAAGCTACAATAAGGATGCAAGCTACAATAAGGATGACTTTGCTGAATGGTTACAAACATCAGTTGGAAGAAGGTAATGCTGTTAGACTGCAATGTTACAGCCTAGGCGAGATACAACAAAAATATCATATTGTGATTTAGCTAGAGGTGTTGTGTCTTGGTTTTTTAAATTGTCAAAATTTGTTGCAGCTGTGACGCGTATCGCTATGCGTGACCTTTTTGCATTTGCTTTTTCAATGATTGCACAGGTGTAAATATACGTGGGGATACTATGCGCGCTATTGCGGGTTCGGATAATAACCATACAGAGGTGTCACTTGCAGGTGAGTCAATGGTTATGCCTAATTAACGTCTACGTGTGATATGTGCAGAACCATTTTAGTTCATTTCCTTTAGATGTACATTACTGAACAACCTAATGGCTTACAATATCACATTCTTTTGTAATTGGATTATGAACAGGATTGGATCATGTGCTTTGCAGGTTGTGTATGGTGGTGATCAGGATGGTGGGCAGAATTATGGTGGTACTCATACGCTGAGGTTGCTGATACATGTCAAAATTGGTCGCTGCTGAAAACTTGGTGACAAAGCATTGGTAAGGTTTATTGACCTGCTTCATAATCTTATGTCGTTGCTGATATGGTAATATGCATTCTTACTATGCGATCCATCGAGCAAATGGATCTCATGTTTATATCTGATTTTAATTTTTATAAGCTGCCTTGCAGTCCATCAAAATACTCCAAATGCGTAATTAATGACCTGAATGTGATCAATCAAGTAGTATACTACGTGAGAGAATCCTCACCCTATAAGTTATGTTTGATTTTTTTGCTCTAATATTTCGAATTGTATTTATATTATTACACTGAGTATATGTGCAGTCTCATGTTTCAGATGCATTGATTTGTGTTATGTTTTAAACCGTAAATTAAACATAATGCAAATAGATTAGAAAGGCATTTGAGGTTAATATTCAATTTATCCTACCATCCAGTTTCTTACATTAGAATGATGTATGAGTATACGATACTTATTCCATTATGTTCACTTACCAACCAACTTTTGTACAACAAAGATGCATGCATCCTTGAACCTAAATGAACATAAACGTATAATTCTTTCATTTTGGTATTTGGTGTCGTGTTATTTGACTGTCAGTGTTTAGTTTTGCATTATTTCTATATACTTATGTTCGAAACTTATAAACAGAGGATTTGGACATGGAAAAGATCTAAAACGTGAAGGACCACAACGCAGTTTGGACCACATCACCGTTTGGGTCAGTCTTGGCAGGTGATGATGCTTGGGAGATTCGTCCTTCAACTTAAGTAAGTATACATGCCAAAGAAACAACCATCTTACATGTCGAAGTAGGTAAAATACTTCTGGTGCAACTGATACATTACAAATTCTCCTGAATTAGACTAACATAACTCACAAATGAAATAAATATTAGCTAAAGATACCTTCTTCTTGATATTCATGTGTTTAATTAAATACAAATTTTCTGTGAATTGTGACTAATTGTGACCCAAGGATCTTTTTATTACTCTACTAGACTTTTTGTTTTTTTGCAATAGCCATTGTACATGTGTATTTGGTAAATTATCGGTAAAAGCCTCATGTAAATGAAAAAAACACTATTGCCATTAAGGATCTTGAGGTTTCATTTAATCGTTATACATAATCGCAATCTATTCAGTGTACTCACGTTATTTGCAATGATAATTGGTGAAAAATTGCTTCATTGTAATGGCGGTGAGGCCTTAACTTTGCAATGTAGCTACTAACTTTGAGGACCATAAGGGAATGTTTAGACTTGGCCTCGAAATAAGAAGTGATAAGTATGCTTTGTGCCTAACATGTCTTCCACTAAAAAAAACTCAATACGCGTAAAACAAAAGTTTACATATGAACGGAAAGAGCGTGATTGTAAGATTAAAATAGCTCTTACTGATTTTATGTGTGTCATTTTCTGTTTGCGATTTTGTTGATTTCATAATTTCATGTTTTGAGATGATAAAAAGGGTGTTTAGATCAGGTAACTACATAGATAAGAATAGGGTATGTCTGGAATTCTGGATTAGGCTGCTGTAGATTTATGAATGAGGTACATTTGTATTAGACTATTACATAAGTATGTTTGGACCAGACGAAGTTACTGCAGTAACATGATGTTTTTTAATCAGGTAACTACAAAAATAAAGTGTATTCGAATTAAGGTACTGCAGCGTAAGGTGTGTTTGATTGAGGCTGCTATAGAAATAGCATGAGTTCGGATAAGGTTATGATAGGAATGAGGAGTGCTTGCTTCATGCTATAACAAGAAAAATTGTGTTTGGAGTGGACTGCAAATGCGGTTCACAAGTAGGAAATAAAACCCATTTTTTACAGAATAAAATGTATTATAATAGGTAAGCTACTGCAGGAATGAAGGATGTTTGAAACAGAGAAAAAAAAATTATATCATGTCACCACACAAAGAAAGGGTGTTTGGAAATGCTTATAATTTTGAAATTAACTTATCACTTTTTTTCAAATCGTAACAACAAAAAAGATGCTCATTATGGGATGGGTTGTTAAGTGCATTTATGCTTACTCTATACCTTTAATCACATAATGCTAACGAAGTAACGATTCTGACTTAGCTAAGCCAATAAAGGTGCAAAATTGTTGGAGCTTCAAGGGTATTAGCGGAAGTATTTAGGATTACCCAAATTTTTTGCATCTCCTAAAGGAAAGAAAATAAGCAGAAGAAATATGTAAATCCCAAATACCCAGTTTTACTACTTTCTTTGTGTAATGTGTGTTTGTTTTTTGGTGCTTGGATGTTAAAGGATAGGATTGTGTGTGATACTTAAGGTTCCTAAATCAGTCTTGACGACTTCTCATAGCTTAATGGTGAGTGATCATACATTGTATCTGTTAGTAAATCAAATATGTCATCTACTTAGAATATTAATGTATATAAGCACCTTAAAATAAGCATATCCCTGCTTATTTTGACCCTTAAATGAGCAGATAAGTAGAAGCAGTTTGGATGATCCAAACACTTCAAATTGCTATTTTGCCCATAAATAAGTATGATTATGTAGTTGAATCAGGTACATTTGTATTAGACTATTACATAAGTATGTTTGGACCAGACCAACTTACTGTGGTAACATGATGTTTTTGAATCAGTTTGGATGATCCAAACACTTCAAATTGCTATTTGCCCATAAATAAGTAAAAGTGGTTTGGTTGATCAAGGCAATTCAAACTGCTTAAATGAAGCATGTAAACAAAAATAATTAGCAATCGCATACAACCCTCTTACCATTTAGGACGAATTGTATGGCTCAAAGTATATGCTACGATTATTGGGATAACGTTTTACATATATATTTGTGTTTTTATTTCAGGTTCTCTAAGTTATGGAACTTATACAAATATGGAGCTTCTTGAACACTATGGTTTTGTTCTAAATAAAAAGCCAAGCGACAAGGCATATGGTTGACATTTGAAGAGTTGGTACACATTTTTAAAGCTTATTATTTTAATGTGAACCTGATATACAGATATGTGTATAAGACTACCTTAATACCATGTCTTTCCTTAATTGAACATCATTTTTATTTAGTGTGGTGACGTGGAAATACCCTAAAAACTTACTCAGAAAAGTTGGAGGGAAATACGCATTTAAAATTGAATGCGATGGTACAACATAAAAACAATTGGAAAGTATACGAAGCAATAATGTTGATCTTATTGTATGAATGAATAAGTATTACATTAAAAAAAACAAAAAAAAAAAACAAACTCTTCCGTTGATGATGTTTTTTATTAAACAACATATTGTTAATTACACTTATTTTTAATATATGTAAACAATATAATGAAATATCCCACCCATCGGGCGGGTCATGTGGAAGCCAAGCGTCGTCTTGCGATAAAACGAGGTGAATGATTGACCAAACGAGCTTATTTATCATTATGTTTACGTCAATAAACTTTATCAAATGTTGAATATCATAGACTTATCTTATGCTTTTTAATGTTATTTACTTATTTTGTTTGTTTAGCAATAAAAGATGTTTTTCCCCATGCCTTTTACCATATCCTTATTGTTAGTTATGTGTGTTAGTTTCATATTGAACAAAAATAAATCAAAAAACTGACAATAAGATTTAACAAAGCTCCATTTATGTATTTTGATATTATACTCCATCAACAACGTATATCAAAACACTGATTAGCTTAAATAAATAATCCTTCTAAGACAATTTATTATTCAACAACGTAATTAAAAAATATATATATAAAAAAATTAACGAAACTAGCCCGCCTATCGGGCGGGTCGTTAATCTATGTTGTATATAAAGAAGTTCTTCAAGGTCTATAATCAAACGATCAATAGGTATGTACATTATACATATTAAATGTTTTCTCTTATTTTTCTTATTTACAGTTATTATAAATCCAGAATATTATATCAATTACATTTTTTTTGTATACTTATTAGGTGTTGACGGCAAGGAGCTTTTCTTCAAGTTTTAGAATGGTCACTACATCCATTTTGCTTCTCAAGATAAACACATTGTAGATCAAGAGTCAATCAACGTTTATTACACAGATATTTATAATTATTGTATTTTATGATTTCAGTCACATATAACTTTATTCACGTACTTACGTTTTCTTATTCAACAACCCTCTAAAATCCCGTGAATTTCACGGGTCTATAAGCTAGTATATATATATATTAGGTGATTTTGGCCAATAATCGACAACCCTTCATCAATATGCAATTAATATCACTAAATCACCATAAAACTTAGACCAATCACATTCACCTTATCTGCTGACCTATTATCTCTCTTTTGCGTGAACCGATTAATCTTTGAGGAATGAAAGCGACAACAAATAAATAATCCATCTTAAATTCATAGCAGTACGATGTAATCAATTTAACGCAACAGCCAATCATGTTCGACATCCCCACTCAGTATACAATAAACCCTTAGAGCTCTCGGTACCCAGCGTTTTCGCTGGTGTATTCCCGGAAAACGCAACCGGATGGCGCCAAGAGGGTACCGTGGCTCGCGTTTTCGAGTCCTAAGCCGTCGTGACCAGCCCAAATGATCCCGGAAAACGCAACCGGACGGCGCCACCACGGTACCGTGGCTAGCTTTCGGGGTCGCGTTTTCCCGTAGTTTGGAGGAGTTGGTCTTATCTTTTTATGAAAACAATTTTGTAACTGAATTTGTAATTCATAAACTAGGAGAGTAGTTGAAACTTGAAAGTAATAAGAATGATGGTGAAGAACGATGATGACGGAAGGCGGCGATGTTTTTTTGCAGGTTTTGGGGAAGAGAAACTAGGAGAGTAGTTGAAACTTGAAAGTAATAAGAGTTGGTGAGTAATGAAAAAAGGATGACTTGTCTTTTTAATAAGAGTTGGTGAGTAATAATGATGATTGACACAGATTATTTATGATGTTTGACACAAATTTATTGAACGTATAATATTTTTACTAAAAATTTAACATGCAAATTAATTGTAAGATTGTATTATGATACTATTACTTTTATTTAAATGTGTCTTTTTAATAAAATTTTTAATTTTAGTAAAATTTTAATTTTAATTTTAGTTAAATGTGTCTTTTTATTTAAATAAATTTAAAAAAAATGTGGGGTCCGGGGTGCACGACGACACCAAAATCTGGTGTTATAGGAGGGAGGAGTGTTTTTGGTGTTGTGGTAAATTCTGGTGTTATGGAAAAATATGCTGACGTAGCAACATTTTTCCCATAACACGAACGGGACGGCTTGAAGGGTACCTTATGCTCTTAAATATTAACCCATGATAAAATACCCAAATCATTAATTGATAGTACGAGGTTGACAAAATTAATGATTGTTACCTTGATATTATATCTCCGTACAAGAAATCAAACTCCTCTATAAAACAGTAACCCATTATCAGATCTACTGCATCCGTACCTTCATTCTAACTGCTCTTTATTCATAAACACGAACATGAAAACCTTGAATAAACCCTAGATCTCAAGAGCCCCTGAGCTGTGATGCCAATTGTGAAAGATCGTTTAAGCTCTTCTAAGATATAGTAACATTGATTGATCACATCGGAACAAGAACACAATCAATATTACTCCAAGGTTTTCTTTATTAAATATAAAATAAAACTACTACAACTACTGCTAACGCTCTATGCGTTTGCTAGACTCTCATTGAAGAGACTATGAATTAATGAGATACTAATAACCAACGCCCTGCCTCCCTTTATATAATAGAGAGGCTAGGGTTTACATTAAACATAGCTTACTATGAAAGCTAACTAAATATTTCATCTTAGGCCCTCATTGTTTCTTCTTTCTTCATTCTTCTCGTGGGTTTTGTAATCTTCAAATCGGTAATTCCCAACAATTATTATTATTATTATTATTATTATTATTATTATTATTATTATTATTATTATTATTATTATTATTCCAATCTCATGTGCACCTGTTCTATATCTCGTTTTTGTCTCTTCCAAAACAATGTTTCATCTACCAAACTACAACTCCAGATCTCATAAAGTAAATCAAAGATAACACGAACAAATCAATAATTCACACAGCTACAAACTTTTTTTTTCTTTCTCAAAACCAACGAATCACAAAATTGACTACTTGTTAACGTTATTTTTTTCTGTTTGTGTGGTTCCCATTTGTAACTACTTGAATCACTGTTGTTTTTCCTTTCTATAAAACAAAATCAAACCACACAAATAACACCCCTTTGGTTTGTGATGTGTAAGATCTATCAAAACCAACATTCCCCAACCTTTTCAAACTACCATCTTCCCCGCCTCCGTCAGCATCTCCTGCTGCCATAGCCGCCGACTCCACCATGTCCATCCACATTACTACCATCACCTTTGTATTTGTTTTTTAAAACAAACCTGTCGAAGATCTGAGAAAATTAAACAACTACGGTGGAGGTGATGGTGTCGAAGATCTGAGAAAGATAAAGAAAAGATGGGAGATGGGTGGCTGAAAGATATGATGAATGTTTATAGTAGAAAAAAGGGAGAATATGAAGAGTAGTGTGGTGGGTCTGGTGGCCAGTGGTGTCACGTTTTGGTATGTCGCCGGAGGTTAGGGTTAGGGCTGGAACAATCACCAGTCAAACAGCCACCACGCTAAATTAGGGTTAGGGATTTTGATCTTTGTAAATTGATGGATTAGAACATTTGATTTATATGATGAAATTAGGTTTAGGGTTTGAAAGAATTGGGGGAAATTTTGAGTGGGGTAATTGTGGAGTGTGTGGGGTTTTATAAGTTTTTTTATTAAATTTAAATGCCACGTATACCACTCTAACAACTTGTCAAACTTTTTACCCGGTTGCCCATCACCTTATGGGTAGATTGGTACAAAAGTTAAAAGTTCACTACATTGAGTGTGACAAAAAAAAGTACGCGTACTAAAACAGAACACTTTAGAAAGTATGTTGCTATTGTACGGCCAAATCCCCAAATATTTGTAAGGTATATACTTTTATATTCATGGTTTGGCTTCATAAAAAATTCAGCTATTCCAAATTACCGTCAGCACAATGGATCACGGCTATCGATAAACTAACTCGAACAGAACCAAACATATTTAGCCCATTCCTTAATTCACCTTTTTCCTCTTATTTGGTCCTCAGCCTGGTTCAATTCGACATACGCCCAACCAGCCAATATGTTTTGTCAAAATGAACATAACACATTTTGATCAAATGTTTTATCCAAGTCGAGCTCTTCCCTATTCCAAATAATGTTAAGATTATAAAATAAAATAATAAAAGAAAATATATTTTCTTAGTACGGTTCGGTTTGATATTACACACAACCAGCCAATATGTTTTGTTAAACCGAACCGAGCACATTTTGATCCGATGGTTTGGCTAAGTTGGGCTCTTAAGATTATAAAATCTTTTTCCTAATAAAACAAAACCCCTAGTGGGAATTTTTTATTTCAAGAAAATCAATTCATACCTTATTTGGTAATAATTAAATTATTGTTTTTATTTATTTAATAGATTCTGAATCTAAAAACCTTAAATATATCCTAATTTGGCCAAAGTTTATTAAAATTCGTTCTTTTAGTGATATTCCAAAAAAACTGAAAAAAACACATGTACCTGATATGCCAACTTTAATAGTTTTAGGTGAAATTGTAAACTTTTAAAAAATCACACGCTGCAAATCCATTCTTTTTATTCATACACATACACCAAACTAAACTTACATGAAGTGTATGCGGGTCTCTAGACCCCTGTCCCTATTCGTTCCATTAAAAAAAAAACCCTCTAATCAATCATATCATCAATCTGCTTTATATGAATTACAAGGTAAGACTATGAACAATATTCATCAATAATATATAGTATTTTTTTCAATCATGTTTGATGCATTACTTTTATGTGATTTTGGTTGGATTAACTGTCATTGTAAGGTTTACTAATCTTGGGTTTATGTTAGATTGTTAAAGTTAATTTTTAATGAGTAAATTCAAAATTAAATCTTAATTATCAAACCCTAATATCACCTAAACAAAAGCAGCTTATCTATCATTTAATAATTTACATTGCTTCTATATTCGTATGTTAATCTATTAATCTATAACTTATATCACAAAAAGAGTGATTGTTAGGAGGCCATGTTCAGATGACAGCATGTCGTATCTAAAATGTTTGGTAGTATTCAAAGTTGATTGACTATTACTCAAAATTGTCTTGGATTATAATCTATATATTATTTAGTTAACTATTGTTTGTGTTTCTCTAACTATACACTAAATTGTTTATGTATAGTCACATTGGTGGTATGTAAAAATTTGGTGATCACACTTTGATTCTAGCATGTATCAAGGCAATTTTAATTTAAAATGGGTGAGAAATCGATCAACATGAAACTATAAAGAAATTATGCCTTTTTTGGAAAGACTTTAGAAGTTATGCTGATGTTATTTGTTTGTATGTATTTTCATAGGACTTGATGCGTGGGAATTGCACCAGGCTTTACCTCTCAAGGGATCTCGAGAAGCTTACAACCCCCACCAGGCAGTGTACCTGATCGTTGTAGTATAGTATAGTGACAAGTACCGGGGGATTGATCGTTCAACTCAGGAATAGTGTCGCTAGGATTAGAAAGCCTAAAAATTAAGTCTAGAGGTGAGGGATGATTCTTTTTGTATTTTTATATTTTTATAAAAGCAATTAAAAATCTCGGGTTTTAGAGGAGTGCGCAGAATTAGTTGCTATTCAACTAACCCAATAACTAAGATGCAATCAAAATAAAATAACAAAAATGAAAATAAAACTAATTTAACTAGTGGTGTGAACAATAAATAGGAAAAATGTGTTTACTTAGATTTCATTACTCCCTAGATATCTTTTACAGGTTGATAGTTTGTTACAGTTGCGTGGATGACGGGTTATATTCCTTAATACCATTCGTAGGGTGGCGTACGTACTTCCCCAACTCTATAAGCTTCTACTTCACTCCTATGTCGAGCCTGCAAGAAGCTCCTAACATGGGATCACTAGAATTCGCTCATGCATTAAATACAACTATAAAAACCTTAGTACGCATTGGTTCATGTTTCTTAAGACGTTCAAGCAAGTTACACTATGGAAGTCTGCCAGCTTTCTTAAGCCTAACATCGAAATCTTTCATCCATTACAACTATAAACAAGCAATCAACCTATAATCAACATCTAGGTTTCATTACATCTAAGCAAACACACACGAGATCTAGCCTAGCATGTTAAAATCAAGACAAGCGTAAGATATATTCAAACAACACATAGACATATTGAATGAATTGAAAGGATACTTATCTTAATTGAACATGAAGGGTTCCAAGAGGTGAAAACCCTTGAAAATACTGTAAAAGTCGAGCTAGGGTTTATTTAAGTCATCCCTAATATTGTCCTCTTCAATGAATGAAAATTACAAAACTATATATAGATTTTCTAAGGTGACGGCGTCAAGAAGAAACTTCTGACGCCATCAACTCGCCGCCCATAATATTCTCGGACTGCCTAGATCTAGATCTGACGCCGTCATGTGTAATGTTGTTCTGGGCCGTCACCACTTTTACTCTTGACGGCCATGCTTTGACGCCGTCAAGTACTGTTCCCAGCAAGGAAAATTAAGACTTTGCCGTTTTCTTTACTTTTATGCTCCAAAAACGTCTAAAATGCTTCCTTTTCCAGAATTCACTCCAAAAGTACCTAAAATCACAAAAGGAACGATTTAGGGCATTATTTGATCAAATAAATTCAAATTCCGCCTTAAATGACCCCCTAAAAACGGATCATTTTTTGCCTCATCATATACCCTTACACTTGAGATTTGCTTGTCCTCAAGCAAATGAGCTTTTATTCTAATCAAAATACAAGTTAGGGGTCATTTAACACTAGTATAAAAGTAATTACAACAAATAATCGTTCTACTAAAGACCAAAGACAAGCACGGAGGTCATACACTAGCACCTCACAAATAGTGTTTAGATACTCACATCTCTCGGGTGTAATAAAGTATATATCACAGTATGGAAATGGAAAATATCTCTCACTACCTGTCATAGAAAAATAGATTACCATAGGCTTGGGAAAGGATCAAACCTCCACCACATGGCGTAAGCACCTAGGATAAACTATCAAAGAGGTCTTTAAAAAGGGTTATAACGTTAGGTGTAGGGATATGAAATACACGGTTTTGTTGGATATAGGCAATCTTTACTGGTGGCGAGTTAATCATCTTGGTTAATTACATGTACAATATGGCGTTGCTAAGCCAAGACTAGACTCGACTTAAGCTAATAAATCACAAATGACAAAAACATAAAACAATCATAGAATGAAACGGGATGGTAGTCCATATGTTTTTTCTCTTTTCTTTTTCTATTTTTTTTTTCTTTTTCTTAATTTTTCAATTTTTTTTTTTTTTTTTTTTTTTTTTTTTTTTTTTTTTTTTTTTTTTGCATACACTCTTACCTTACCATCCAAATAATACATCATAGGGAATGAACATTCCCCTTACACTTGAATTTTTACATACTTTACAATAAACTAATCTAATGACTCGAATCAAGATAATCAAAACACTTGGAGTACTTTTAAGATTAACGCACATATGGGGGTAATAATATGATGTTCTTTCCCATTACTCCATAACATTAGTACTTTACCCATGAGTCCCAATCGTCCCAAAACAATATGTATAAGGATATGACTCAACTTAGCAACCATGTAATCAATTAGATAATTAACTAAGGGTTTAAACATATGACAATAATGCACTAAAGATGAGTGCATACACGGAGGGCTAAGGCGATTTGGGTGTACATTTAAGTGGGGTGTAACAAATTCTTCCTTTAAGTAAGATGCTTAAAGTTAGAAACAAAAAGATAGGCTCGGAGGGGTGTACTAGGGTTTCGTGTACTAAAAATGAGTACAACGCTAAGGTGAGAGAAAAATTATTTGACTTAACTAGCCAAGTAATATGACTTAAATGGTCAAGTAATTATGATACGGGTTTAAACACAAGGGTGATCCTAATGCCTCTTATCATGTAGTAAATCCTACTACACGAATGTAGTCTCACTAGCGGTCTCGGGATGCATCACTAACGTAAGTTCTAGAATCTAAATGCTACCGGTACACTCATAAGCACTAATAGTAAATGTTTTTTCTATCAAATCTAAAGGCGAACCTCACATATTTGGGTGGAAAATTTTTCTGAATGGTACGGTTTTGTGCTAGTCATACGACTCCTATCCATGAGACGCTTGCTATGGCTAAAGTTTCACTCCTAAATGTTGTAAAAAATTTTAAATTTGGCGCTAAAATTACGCTAACAAGTATTTCTCATAGTTTTATTACACATCTACCATCAAACAAACAAACTCAAGTGAAAGTGTATACTATAAGGTATCATCATTTTACCCTTTCCTTACACTTAGGATGAACATTGTCCCCAATGTTCAATTAAAGAATGTAAAAGTGAAATAGGTAAAAGAATGAAATCAAATACTCCCCTGATTCGCTCGGTGCGGATAGTATGGTAACAAGGTTAGATCTTCCTCCAAGAAAATGAACAATCAAAGCTTCCCTTTCAGAATATAAATCATCTTCTTGTCATACATAACCTGTTAAACCTGAGAAAACAAACAAGGCAACCTCGTGTAAAGTCAGCGGCAATCTATATATACTAATAAATCCTAGAAAACAAAGTAAGATATAATGCTTGAGGAATGATGTTTGCAGATTTCCTGGAGTTTATAAGACTGAAGAATTAACAAAAAAAACTTTAAGACTCCGTTAGAAAAACAAAACTAGCAAAATTTCCAGAATTTTACACATGACGCCGTCAGGAATTTCTTCCTGACGCCGTCAGAAGTGACCTGCAGAAATCCTTACATTAAGTTTCCGGAAAAATTTTGGAAAACTTATGTCCTACTTCCTGGAAAATCCTGCAAAACATCATTATGACTCGATACAAGCATTTGACTCTAACAAATACGAATATACATGTCCATTTAATATTGTGGAGAATCATGATCAATTTTTTTGTTTCTTAAAAACATATTTGGGGTTTCCCCTTACACTTATCTTTTGCGAAATACCTTTGGATGAAGTTAAGACAAAGCCAAACGACAAAATAAAGTATTTTCACCATTTTAGTTTGAAATATGATCTACCAACAATAAAAATAAAGCATGCATACGGTAACAAATAACAATCAAACAAAATAAAAATCACACAAATCATGGGTTGCCTCCCAAGAAGCGCTTTTCTTTATTTACGAGTCTTGTAGCTAGACTCAAGGTCATGGACTATTACGTGACCTCATCGTTGGTCTCATTCTCTGATTGTAAATGTTCTTTATAGAGACCAACCACCTTTTTCTCAATTGCTCCTATAATCCTATTGGCAAATTCCTTATCGACTTTATACTTCGGTCCTAGAGTCAAGCAATCTTTGTAGAAAAGACTCTTCTTCTCCCATACGTAATCCATGCCCTTTTTCTTATCCTCTTCGTTGATGTCCTCGAAAGCACCAATGTTATCCATGTCAAGTCGGGGCACAAAACGAAATTCTTTCATTCTATTAGGCATCCTATAAGTGATCCTATCGGTGTTACTAGCAAACTGGATTGTCCCTTCTATCTCATCATATTCTAACTTGGACTCTTCCACAAATGGTTTACCAAACACAACATGGGATAAGCGACAATCAATAACACTAGCTAAGTCTTCAACAACCATAAAGTCAGTGATATAAGTAAAGTTCCCAACAAAGACACGGAGACCTTTAATTCTCCCGACAAAGTTACAAACTCCACCGGGGTATTTGGGATCTCTTCTAGGTCCAAGTCTTGTTTTCACAATATCATTATAGACACTTGAGGACATAATGTTGATTGGGGATTTAAAATCAATGTAAGCATTGTCAATGTGTTTATACCCAATCATACATGGTATCTTAGCATTCTTAGGATCGCCTCTCTTTATCTTAGGTTCGATTCTAGTGAAAGGAGGTCGAGGATTATCAATAAGATTATTATAGTACGTAATCTCCTCCTTAGTGGGGTATAGATTAAAATAGTCATCTAGCTTTGGATCAATCTCCCCTTCTTCAAGTTCCTCATCAACATCCTCAAAATCTTTAGTTCCTAGTTCCTTATTTGAATACAAGGCGGTCGCTAGGTCACTAAATGCATGGTCGAGCTCAACATTAATCAACCTATTAAGCTCCCTAAGTTCCCTAATCTCACTCTCAATTTGTTCACGTAACAAAGCCACTTCTCTAGGGGAAAGGGGTGGATTCGCGTTTTCCATAATGGTCAACGGAATAGTCAATGAATTTATTTTACTAACAAAGGCACGAAGAAATAGATAGACTAAAGAAAACCTAAAAATAAAATTAAAATCTTACTGGAAAGGAATCTAGCAAGTAGACCTAATAAAAAGAAATTCTAACCTAGACAATAACTATTCCCCGGGCTGCGGCGCCAAAAACTTGATGCGTGCGAATTGCACCAGGCTTTACCTCTCAAGGGATCTCTAGAAGCTTACAACCCCCACCAGGCAGTGTACCTGATCGTTGTAGTATAGTATAGTGACAAGTACCGGGGGATTGATCGTTCAACTCAGGAATAGTGTCGCTAGGATTAGAAAGCCTAAAAATTAAGTCTAGATGTGAGGGATGATTCTTTTTGTATTTTTATATTTTTATAAAAGCAATTAAAAATTTCGGGTTTTAGAGGAGTGGGCGGAATTAGTTGCTATTCAACTAACCCAATAACTAAGATGCAATCAAAATAAAATAACAAAAATGAAAATAAAACTAATTTAACTAATGGTGTGAACAATAAATGAGAAAAATGTGTTTACTTAGATTTCATTACTCCCTAGATATCTTTTACAGGTTGATAGTTTGTTACAGTTGCGTGGATGACGGGTTATATTCCTTAATACCATTCGTGGGGTGGCGTACGTACTTCCCCAACTCTATAAGCTCCTACTTCACTCCTATGTCGAGCCTGCAAGAAGCTCCTAACATGGGATCACTAGAATTCGCTCATGCATTAAATACAATCATAAAAACCTTAGTACGCATTGGTTCATGTTTCTTAAGACGTTCAAGCAAGTTACACTATGGAAGTCTGCCAGTTTTCTTAAGCCTAACATCGAAATCATTTATCCATTACAACTATAAACAAGCAATCAACATCTATGTTTCATTACATCTAAGCAAACACACACGAGATCTAGCCTAGCATGTTAAAATCAAGACAAGCGTAAGATATATTCAAACAACACATAGACATATTGAATGAATTGAAAGGATACTTATCTTAATTGAACATGAAGGGTTCCAAGGGGTGAAAACCCTTGAAAATACTGTAAAAGTAGAGCTAGGGTTTATTCAAGTCGTCCCTAATATTGTCTTCTTCAATGAATGAAAATTACAAAACTATATATAGATTTTCTAAGGTGACGGCGTCAAGAAGAAACTTCTGACGCCGTCAACCCGCCGCCCATAATATTCTCGGACTGCCTAGATCCAGATCTGACGCCGTCATGTGTAATGTTGTTCTAGGCCGTCACCACTTTTACTCTTGACGGCCATGCTTTGACGCCGTCAGGTACTGTTCCCAGCAAGGAAAATTAAGACTTTGCCGTTTTCTTCACTTTTATGCTCCAAAAACATCTAAAATGCTTCCTTTTCCAGAATTCACTCCAAAAGTACCTAAAATCACAAAGGAACGATTTAGGGCATTATTTGATCAAATAAATTCAAATTCCGGCTTAAATGACCCCCTAAAAACGGATCATTTTTCGCCTCATCAGGACTTATTGTTATTTATTTTATTTTTATTTTTTTTAGAAATTAGATTTAAGCTAATTAAGCATCATATGAGTTACGAAGTAATGAACTATGCAAGTTGTTGAGACCATATCCAATGGTATGCTGAATTTGGAACGTCATGAGCCACCAAGTCTTCCCAAACATGGCAGACTTTATTTGTTCCACCTTGCATTCCCACATTTTAAAGTATGTATTGTCAGTGGTTATGCTTAACAGAAGTAACAAAGAAAGTTGGATAAAGATCAAAAGATACTTGACGATGATTGATTCAGTGACTAAGAAGGTTAGTGAAACTTAGAGTTGGCAAAACGGACGGGTCAATTATTAAAAAAAAAAAAAAAAAAAAAAAAAAAAAAAAAAACCTTTCTTAAACGAACAAAACCTCTAACATATATCAGTGATGTTTGTATTGAGATTTCAAGTGGTGCTTATTGATTTAGTCTATGTTTATATTCATGATTCACAATAGTTATCTGGTGATTTCATGACAACACATAATTGTTGCTACTTAGGGATCAAAACTATGGTTACTTTAATTTTTTAAGGTATTTAGTTCATGATACATGCTTCTGTCTATAGTTGTGATAATGGTTGTTGATTGTGTGGATTTGACGGGTCATTTCCAAAACGAGCTACTAACTCTTTATTTGCAGCGATAGGTCATGATAGTGTGCAGGGTAGTAAGAAGTTGCCTAAGTTGATTCTTATGGCAACAAAAGTTGATCTTTTGCCTCCACAAATTAGTCCCACTAGGTTAGATAGATGGGTTAGGCATAGGGGTGAGGCTCACGGTGCACCTAGGCTTAATGAGGTGTATTTGGTTAGTTCTAAAAAGGATTTAGGTGTTAGAAATTTGTTAACTTTTGTTGAGGATTTAGCTGGCCCTAGAGGGCATGTGTGGGTTATTGGTGCACAAAATGCTGGTAAGTCCACATTGATTAATGCTCTTGATAAGAAAGGTGGGGTGAAAGTAAATAAGCTTACTGAAGCTGCTTTTCCTAGGACGACACTTGGTATTTTGAGAATTGGAGGTATATTTTCTGCTAAAGCAAAAATGTATGATACATCGAGTTTATTGCATCCGTATCAGATGTCCATGAGATTAAATAGAGAGGAGCAAAAGATGATTGAGCTACGAAAGGAATTATGTCCTCGAACTTACAGAATTAAGGTACATACTTATTTTTTGGTTGCTATTTCTTTGTATCATATAGTTGAATTAATGGGTGATTTTTGCTTGCTAATGAAACATTAGTAGAAGAACTCACTTGAGGCGGCAAAATGGGTGGTTTAGTAGCGTAACAGTCAAAATGGGCGATTTTTTTTTTTTTTTTTTTTTTTTTTAATGTAGGCCAAAATGGCAAAGAATACTAAAGAAAAGTTGATTTATACTGAAGAAAAATGTTTATGTGTAAATGACACTTGTGGTCTGATACCATTGCAGATTATAAGTCACAACTATTTGCAAAATTGACCGCAAAAAAGGATGCAAAAAAAAAATGGAAAATTGGGATAGATACAGGTCCTGATCTAAAATATTTTGGCAGTACGGCTTCTGGTGTAAGTGTAGTTGGTGTAGATCTGAATAGAAAGATGGAGAGGTATAAATCAAGCTGCAGCAGAAGCTTCTGCTTTGCATCAAACAAATTTCAGTTTTATTCAAGCTGTACGTTATCTTCATGATCGTGCTTTTATCCCTAAATGATTAATACACCACAACGGTCAATGATTTTCATAATAAGATAGTAAGGCATGAGTTTCTCTTTTTTTGAAAACTTTTTTCATATTCTTGGATTGGAATGTAAATTTTAGTAAAACTACAGACTTTCTAATACAATACGAATTAGTATAGTATTACAGTTCTTAAAAACCCACAATTAAACCGACATTACACCTTATTATATATACTCAATTCATATGCCAGTTTCTTTATTCTATGAATTCATCACAGGTTCACAGCTATCAATAAAAGTCAACAAATCTTAATGTTTTCTTTTTCTTTTTTGTAGGTATGACAATCAAAATTACTCCTTTTCAAGAAGTCAATGCTGACAAAGGTAAACTAAACATAAAAGTTAATATGGTACTATATTTGCAGGTAGAGAGAAATCAGAAACACAGGGGAATGGTAATGTGCTCTACAATAATTAGTTATTTTTTTTGTGTGTCTATGAGTATCTTAATGGTACAGTTACATATGCAAGCGGGTCAATTCAGGTTATCTATTATTGATAATTGGCCAAACGAGTTGAAAATAGCATATACTTACCTGTTTTGGCCTGCTGATTTTTACACACCCAAGGTTAGTATATAAAGTTCATGCTTACATAATTGATTTAATGTCAGTTGATTACTTATATGAGTGTTTGGAAGAGCGGGATATAACCAATTAAACTAACACATATGCTTGGGTGTTTGTGACCATCTTAATGGTAGAGTTCATAATGTTTGGGACTCTTCTGTAAACTTTTGTAATAGCCCAAATTTATAGTGCTAATAACATTAGTAAGTAACTATAATAGCTATTGATTTAGCCATTTTTGTGTATCATTATACTTTTATACATAATTGTTGTGTCGTTTATGTATAAAAATAGCTGCAAATTGGTATTATGATACTTCCACATATGTTTGAGTATTATGAGTGTATAATAATAGCTGCAGATTGGTATTATAACACTTCTACATATGTTTGAATATTATGATTGTATAATACTTCAACACTAAGTATATACTTTTATAAATCATTATACTTTACTAAATGTACTATGATACTTTATGCTCAATAGTCAAAAGGACCAAGCTGATAATAGCCAGTCATCAAGTTCTTGGACAGAGGTCTAAATGTTTCTAAATCAGAGGCATAAAACAAGAAGGTTAAGAGGGTTCATTGGATATATTGAAGTTTATATCTTTTAGCAACGATTTAAGTTTCTCGGTTAATATTGAGCTTCTTTTTATACGTAGTTCCCTCCTCTTTATATCCCTCCTTTTGGGTTCTAATTTTGTTCCAGAGAACTCAAATGCGATGAACTTTGAGCAGGGCAAAACTTGGACGTAGACAACAAAAGTGAAATATAAACAAATAATGTCTTGCACTGTTATATCCACATGAGAATTCTATTTCCATCCAGCATCTACCCAAGCATTATTGATCATACTCAAAGCTTAAACTTAAGCCATCACATTCCATTCAAATTCTGTACAAAATTCTTCAATCAAAAGATTCTAGGACTCAAATTTCAATGGAAAAATGTTGTTATTTATGTAGTTTAATGAATTCTTTTTAGTTAATAGGTCTAAGCAAATGGATTAGTTATAAAAAAATATCTTTTAAACCAACATCATCTATATGAACAGTGACGACTGGATATGTATGAATGGCTTGATTCAGGTCAATTAGTCAGAAAGAGGGGCGTTTTAAATGCACGAAGGATGCATCAAGTAAGTCAAACGGGTTGAGAGTCGGCCAAAGTCTGCTTTTACAAGCCATAGTGTAAAAGAACCTAAATCATGCAACTGATAAAAGGGTTTGAGAATACTTTATTTTTCTACTTTCTCCTCATGTACCAAGTAAAATAAAATTGAGGTTATTTCACATAAATGAGCAAACAAACCATAATGGGTCAAAATCCTCAAAAGAGCCGCGAGTAAACTTACATCACTATTACCTGGTTTTATAACAAAATTAATATAAACACGCAATGTAGGTTATGTTATCAATCTGCTAGCCACTACTTAACTGATACGAAGTATCAGAATAATGGTCACATAAAGAATCACCCAATGGTGAACTTTGAACCATGAAACTGCCATAGTGTATGGATCAACAATTTGAAAAAATGAAATAAAATAAAATTAATAAATTAATTAAATATCAATTCTTAGAAATACACTTAATATGAAACCCGCGCGTGCGCGGGTAGTAAAATAATAAAAGAAAATATATTTTCGAAATGGGGTGGTCATGGCTGCTGTGTGCAGCAGATAACTCATCTGCAGTAAGGCTAATTTTTTTTAATATTTACATTTTTGGCCCTTCAAGATAAGTACAATTTTCATTTTGGCCCTTGGCTATACCACATCAGCAGATAAAAACCCTGCTGTTTTACAGCAGGGATCATTTAGCCTTTTGAAATAAAAAAGAGTAAAAAAAAGGCGAAAGGGGGCCAATATAAGCTCAAAACGATAGTCATTCTTTTTCACTAAACTTGAAGAACCAAAAACAAAAACAAACCCTAGAACAACCCAACACTGATCGCTTTTATTAATTCTTCACACCTTCATCAAATCAATTAATCAATAATGGGTTCAGGTAAAAACCCTAATCTTCACAATTAACTTAATCTACTGCTTTTAATTCTAGTCAGTAAATTGACCTAATTTTAATTTGCATTGTTGGGTTGTAAATATATAGATGCAGATATGGAGGATTATGGATTTGAATACTCGGAAGAGGAACAAGAAGAGCAAGATGTTGATATCGAAAATCAATATTACAACTCTAAAGGTACTTATTATTCTGCGCGTACCCGTTTAAGTTTTTATGTTGTTACTTGTGTGTGATTTATAGTACCTGTGTACAGGTTTTGGTGTTTTAAGTTGTTTTTTTAAGGTTGAAGATGTTAGGGTTGCGGCGTTTTGTTAGGATCGTATAATGTCTAGATATAAGTGCTGCAGTGTGGAACGATGACGTTATGTGACTTTTAAGGGATTTGCTTTTTGGTGTTTACTATCATAAAAGTGTGTTATAGTTGCTATTGTGCACGTTAAAAATAATTGGATCACATGATCGGAGTGTCAGTTGCGCTGACTTAGCTGTCATTCGTGCTCTGTAGAACTCCTACACTTTGTTTATATGGTTTTACATCTTCCGTATTTAGAAAAGAGAACTTTAGGGTAGGATTGGAATTTGCAAATACCTTAAATGCATATATGCAATTGGGGTTCCTGAAAACATGAATGATAAGCATCAAATAAAAAACCAACATACAGTATTAAAGGGTATATATTTTTTGCCTCTTTGTGTATGTTTGTTGATCTGTCTTGCCTCTACCTAGTCCTGATTTCAAGCTGTTCCTCTTTTCTGTCTCATACCGCTATTTCAATTTACGGTTGTAACTTGACATGAAGTTGTGTTGAACAGTTGATATGCTTTTTACTATATCTGTAGTTTATACGAGTGTATGATTGGATACTTTATTGTTGTCTTGCACAATAAATTTTAATTTGCGCCTGTTTAAAGGCCAAAGATTGCTTCCAGAATTTATGACAGATGATAGGTAATATGCTGAATAGGGTGTGAGAAATCAACTAAATTGAATTTAGGTTGTTAAGAGTTGCTCTCTTGCTTTAATCGGTCTATATTTGCTAATTTCTTGTATCGGATGAAATAGAATTCCTTTTGAGCTACTTCGAGCTATCATTTGGCCAATGGAGTTAGGCATGGTTTGCTTAAATCTATAGTCGACCTTATATATGAAACAACTATTAGAAAAGATCTTCATTGATTTGTCATTTGGTGTACTATAGCTTCTGTTTTATGTAGTAAGACATCTATTGTGTAGAAAAGATCTTCAATGATTTGTCATTTGGTGTACTATATCTTCTGTTTAATGTAGTAAGATATCTATTGTGTATAGTGCTATACAAGAGAGTTAATTCGTATGTCATTATTTTTTGCTGACAGGTTTGGTTGAGACTGATCCAGAGGGTGCACTTACTGGTTTTGCCGAAGTAGTTCAGATGGAACCTGAGAAAGCAGAATGGTGAGTATTAGAACTTCTGTCGAATGTTAACAGCTACAGGGTGCAATGTTAACAACTAACCAAAGAAGTGGAAGTATTAGAATTGTCGAATCTGAACATTTAACATGCACACTTGCACTGTATCTATATGCTTATACTAAAAGTAAAAAGATATGTGTAACCAGAAAATCACAGTATGCAGGATTTTATTTTTCTCAGAAGATAGACACGATGCATGATTTTCTCTCGTTTTCATTATTGTTTCCTTGTGTATTGCTGGTTACAAACCCTTGTTTGCACATTTTTTATGGGCATCTATTAGGCTGCTGTAGTTGTGTTATTATGCTGATTGAATAGGTGAATATCGCTGGTTCTTTTATGTTAGATAGATTTTTGCACTTATGGAATTGTTTGCCTACTGACCAGTGTTTTGTAGTTTCTTTGGATGTGTTTTGTTATTCTAATCCTTACTGATTTTTTCTAACCAAAAATCATTACTGATGTAATGGTACTGGAAAAGGCTCTAAATGATTTTTTCAAAAGCGATAGTCAGATGTATTTATGTCATGGTATTGGGTCGAACATAAATATTTCTTTCAGTTTGCTATGAATTTCTTTGGCTAAAATATATGTCAACATCCAGTAAGCTAATATTACGTTGTAAGTGTTGCATACCGCAATCCTGAAGTGTTTTTGTGTATATGGAAAACCTGTACCTGCAAAGAATTTTATTTGTAGCATCAGTAAATTAGTAAAAGAAGTATATTCCTTAACAGCTGAGATGTTCATGTTTTTCAAGATATTTTTCTGTTAATATATACTTGTAAAAATGAAGTTGCATAAATGGTACATAGTGATTGGTTCATGTTAAGGAAGGTTTACTAAGACCAAAAACCTCTATAATGTTATTTTTATCAGCCTTCTTTTTCTTCCTTGTCCCATTTTCAAAACTTTAAGCAACTGTGGCTGATTTTGCTTTATATTAAACAGGGGATTCAAAGCACTTAAACAGACTGTCAAGCTTTACTACCGTTTAGGGAGGTACAAGGAGATGACGGATGCTTATAGGGAGATGTTAACATACATTAAGTCTGCAGTGACTAGGAACTATAGTGAAAAGTGTATAAACAATATCATGGATTTTGTATCTGGTTCTGCTAGTCAGAACTTTGGTCTTTTGCAAGACTTCTATCAAACCACCTTGAAAGCACTCGAAGAAGCTAAAAATGAGGTAAAACTTAGTTTCTTTATAAAGTGAGCTTACCTGATAGTTTAATAGTCCTATTAAAGTGAATTGTTCTGTCTTTGGTGCTGTTGTGTAGAGATTGTGGTTCAAGACAAATCTTAAGCTTTGCAAGATCTATTTTGACATGGGGGAATATGGTAAAATGAATAAGGTATGCAACCAAAGGTCTACTCTTTATTTTCTAAATAGAAAACAGTTGAGGTACTTGAGTTTTGCTTGTGTTTAATCTGACATTTACCATATAATATGCTATTTATTAGATTTTGAAGGAACTTCACAAATCTTGTCAAAAGGCGGATGGGACTGATGATCAGAAGAAAGGAACTCAGTTGTTGGAAGTGTATGCAATTGAAATTCAAATGTATACAGAGACCAAAAATAACAAAAAACTCAAGGTGAGACAGCTATAAGTGCTAGTGTTATGTTATGTTTTATGCTTTCAATACTGGTTACAAAATGTTTCCAATTCATCTCTGCATGTGACTTGAGATTGATAAAAGTATCATGTGTCACTTGATTTGGATTTGACATCTCCGTTTCATGTGTCTATAAAGTTTGTCGCTGTTTTTCCGCATATGGAGATCCCATCCTGTCTTTAACTGCATAATCATATTTTCTTTTCATGCACTGCTTGTCCTCTCCTCTGCAACATTAACTATATAGTGTGTCTGGGAAATTTATGTACGATAACTACTTTCTGATGCATTAAAGTATGCACATTTGATACTCAATAGTCATATGTGGACTCTGTTTGGGATTGAGCAGTTAATTTCTAGCAATTTCACTTCAGTATTATATTTAAAGTCATGATCTTGCCATGCTAGCACTTGATCAGGATTAACTTAGTCACCATTCTATATGCATTTCTTTTTGCGTTTTAGCATTTTTCTGATAAGAGAATAAGCAAAATTGCTAAAGTTCCCTTTGTTAATCTCAAAATTTCTCTTTCGTTTTACAAATAGAAAGCATAACCAACATTAGTATATCTCAACATAAATAAAAAACAATGTATATAACTCTAGGATGTTATTAGTATCTGTTTATCTTCAGTTTTCTACATCTCAATTCAACTTCTTGTTCCTCTGTGCCACTCACTGCAATTATTATCTGTAACTTGTTTCTTATTTATCTGTCACAGCAACTGTACCAAAAAGCACTCACCATTAAATCAGCAATTCCACATCCAAGGATCATGGGTATAATACACGAGTGTGGTGGCAAGATGCATATGGCAGAGCGCCAATGGGCAGAAGCAGCTACTGACTTTTTTGAAGCTTTCAAGAACTATGATGAAGCTGGGAATCAACGAAGAATCCAATGTCTAAAGTATGCTTAGTTTCTATTATATTTAGACTTTCTGGCTTTCTGCCTGATTTTGTAAATGCTGTACTCATTGTTTGACCTCTAAAACACTTGTTACAGATATCTGGTACTGGCCAACATGCTTATGCAATCTGAAGTCAATCCATTTGATGGGCAAGAAGCAAAGCCGTATGTGACAAATTTGATTGTTTTTGGTCCCTTGAACCTTTTGTATCAATCTTTCTGATTGCCAACTCTATGCTGCAGATACAAAAATGATCCAGAAATCTTGGCAATGACGAACTTGATTGCAGCATACCAACGGAATGAAATCTTGGAGTTTGAGAAGATCCTGAAGGTACAAGGGTTTGGCGCCTATAATCTTCTGCATGGTTAAATATTTATGATTTTTAACTTTTAAAATTCGTATATGACAGAGTAACAGAAGAACCATCATGGATGATCCCTTCATCAGAAATTATATTGAAGATCTCCTGAAAAACATCAGAACTCAAGTGTTGCTCAAGCTGATCAAGCCATACACAAGAATCAGGATCCCCTTCATCTCAAAGGTAACATCATAGACATACATATGGGCACGTACATATACATTAATACATACATATATGTCTTTACTGAAACTGTTGTTCTTCAGGAGCTTAATGTGCCAGAGGCCGATGTGGAACAGCTGTTGGTCTCATTGATACTGGATAACCGAGTCCAAGGCCATATTGATCAAGTTAACAGGCTATTGGAGTGTGGTGACAGGTTAAATCTCATATTCATAAACTATTTTTGATGTTCTTAAAGGGTATCTACTGTTATGTATGATTCGAAGTTCTGACTCTGAATTTGGTATTTGGTGGTTGCAGGTCAAAGGGAATCAAGAAATACACTGCTGTGGAGAAATGGAACACACAACTTAGGTCACTTTATCAGAGTGTTAGCAATCGGGTTGGTTGAGTAGCCTGAGATTTTATCTTTTGATGAGCGTATGTTATTTCACATTGGCATATTTTGTCCATCATGTCAAATTGGTAAAGCTGGTATCTGAACACAAAAGGATTGATGTGTTTTCAAGAGGGGTACATTGGTTGAATTGTGTATTTTGGTCTTTTGATGTCGATATCTTTATGTAGTGAAGATATTAATGGAAATTTTTGGAGCCTAAAACGTTATTGTCCCTACACTTTGTGCGGAGTGAATGGTACTTGTGGTTTATTACATCAAAGAGTAATTGCAATATTCTTAACTATTTTTGAGGTTTCCTTTTAGAAAGTTAATTCACTATCTTTAACATCTCATAACTATCACCACTAGAACATTGGATAGTATGGTATTATCATGCCATTGTGAGTTGCGTACGGATTTCTATTTTGAAGGAATGTCAATTTATGCTTATATTCAGCTTTAGGGAGCTGTACGATAGATCAGTTATGATCAAAAGAACTTATTCATATTAACCTCTATGCCTGGTCCGTTGTAATTTGTCAAATGGCGTATATTTTTTATTTTTATTTTTTCTCGTTCTCCACTTTTTGAGGCAGCAAAATGAACGCTAGACAAGTTCCTCAATAAATGAAAATAAGTACTGATCACATTTTTTGAAGTTACAATCACCAGACACTCACTAGACCATGGACGGACATTAGTGGAGATCGGGGAGGGCCACGGCCCTCCAAAACTTTTAGGTATTTGCTTAGAGGAGATACAACTTTGGCCTTTTCAAATTAACTTATATAACACTCGGCACTCCCAATAAATTCACACGGCTATTAATCAATTGAAGATGTTTAGGTAAAACTTATTTGTTTAAGCAAGATGAACCAACAAGAAAAAGGTGTTTTGGATCGCGTTTTAAAGCGATGTTCTTATTACTTTGGTTGCGAAACACAAGTAATCATGATATAGTGTTTGGCACATCATATAAATGACCTGTCTGAATATATATTGTGTTTTACAAAATGCAAAATCTTAGTACTGCAAGAGTTTGCAATTCCTAAAACAAACGGAAATAAACAAGTTAAAAACTAAACAGATTAAGATTGAAATAAAACCAATAAGAAGTGAAAAAGAATTTAAGCGCGTAAATGGTCTAGCAAACCTTCATTAAAGTACACATTTGGAGTTTGCAAATGAAAGGTTGGAGATGGTCACGAGCTCACAGGGATACTCGTGTATATCTAAGTCAAAAACTTTGTCACCTCCTAAATTTGCTCGTTTATTAGCTAAAAGAATATGAAAAAAAAGTTATTCTTTTAGACCGTATGTTTATGGTTGTGCATCATCACACGTGGAGCACCTCCATCACACGTGAAGGCTGGCACGTGAAGTCCCCATTTTGAGTTGGTTAGGTGGTGACCTAACCGAAATGTACCATGTTATTATTTTATGTTTTGTTATTTGTGAATGTGTAGGGTATATTGTGATGTATGCTTGTATAAACTGAGTTATTTTTATACATTTGTTTAGTTGGTGATCATTACGCCTCTAAAGATGGTGATAAAATAATGTGTTAAAAAGCTGATATGACGCTAAAGTGAAAGTGAATTACACCTGACGTAAGCAAATCAGTGAATTACTCACTCCACTTAGAGGTGGCAAAACAGGCGGGCTGCGCGGGCACGAATAACAGTTCAAACGGGCACGAGGTTAAACGGGCATATGTTATACAAATCGCTTTAGAAAAGATAAAAAAACGCCGAAATAAATTACCCAAACGTAACACCTCATTTATATTTAAAAAATTAAATACATTATATCTATAGGTTTTTCGTTAAAGACAATTGTAATGATCTCTAATTGAGAGAAAATATGTGCTTGTGCCCTCTAGTGCCCATTTGACTTTTAAATGAGTAATATATGCCAATTAAAAAAAAAAAAAAAAAAAAAAAAAAGTGCTAAAATCTTTTTACAAATTAGCCCAAATTAACTTTGAGCACAAATTGGCACCGCTACTCCTGATTAAGGGGAGTTTAGCAAGCTCAACAAAGTAATGCAACTTGTGTGGGTGAAACAACTTTTTCACCCTCAACCAAGCACCAATCATCTTCCATCAAGTTTTCTTCATCTTCAAGCTCACAAGTTAGTGTTCCTGGCTATGTTGAGCTATCTACGGATTCAGAAACATTCCAATGTTGTAAGCGGAAACAACACGAGTTTTGCATTCGTGCAAGGAAAAACGTTCAAGAAGCAAAAGAAAGAAAAATGAAAGATAAAGAGAAACTTAAGGAGGAGCATGTTGGTATCAAACCTTCTATATCAAAGAAGAAATCAACACGTAAAAAGTCTAAGCAAGCTTTCGCCCACGATTTTGACTTAGATGACATGTCTACTGAAGGCGTCGGCTCAAGGTTGAATAATATTAAGAGTTTAGCAAAGACCATTGGCATATCATTCGGGGGTAATTTGCAAAAGTCCAAAGATGGGTTAACTTTTGAAGAAATCATTCAGGATCTAGAATAAAATGAACTTCTGCGTTATCAAATCAACTAGACAAATGTTCTTCCTCATCCTACGTTCAAGTTTCTGCTTGCTCTACTTTATTATTCTAGGCTCCACCCATTTATCCGCAAGGCTTCCTTTGTTGAGTATCATTCTAGGCATGAAGATTTCAAGGTCTCAGATCAAGTCAATGCGTCAAAAGGATTTCAAGTTACATGCTAGTGTTGTGTTCTTTATGTCTCAGTGGGTTAAGTAGATTTTCATTTGAATTTCTTTTTTGTTATGTGTGCATCTCTAAGTTCAACTTTTGCAATCCTCAATTCGTGTTGAAGATTGCTTCCAGTTATTTATATATATCATTTTTTGCAAACATTTATGACACAAACAATAAAAACCATCACAGGGAATTGTTAACATCAACGTGGCTCAAACAGTTTATAGATGAATAAATAAAAAGACGCGACTAACATTTTTAACCTGTTGCAAACATGATTAGTGTGTCAACTATGACCAACTTGGTTCGATCCAAACGTTAAGGGAGAGATGATCCGTGGTTCCAAAGAAATCCTCAAGATGTTCTTCTTGAAACTTTTGGGTATCAAATGTGTGGTACCTGCATGTGTCAAGTGAATAAAACACAACCCTCTTGTTCTTCTTATGTAGTCGTGGAAAGAAAATCTTATTCTCCATTTTTGGTTCTTTGGCTTCAATACAGAACCATGTTGTGCCACAAATATAGATCGTGTGCTTACCTAAACTATCTATTTTTTTCCCATTTTTCTTCATATTCATTATGCTTGAATACCTCAACAGCTTCTCCATACTCACCAACACTAACTAGTAAAGTATGTTCATCACAGTTCGTTATGAAATATTGTGTCGAGGATCTACAATAACCTTTAGGAGCTTCGGCTTCAACACGTTCCCAAACCTTTTTTCCCAATACTAGTTAGAACAAAAAGTTTTCCTCGTTCACAAGTGACATAAAGATCGTGACCATAAAAACCCGAAAAACAAACAGGTGGTCGATTAGTGTCAAAACGAAGTCCACGCCACGTCCGTTTCTGATTCACATAGAGGATGTAAACACGCTCTCTTGTAAACCCAACAACCTTACAATTAAGGGAAGTTGGTGGTGCCGAAAAGCATAAGCTTTCTAAATCATGTTCCGTTTCTGGAAGTTCCCGGAGGTCATTTGTGAAAGGGTTAAAGAAAACTAAGCAATTCAAGTCTCTCTTCCAAAACAGTAACCAACCAAACCTTGAATAACATAGTCTGTCATGTTTGTCACTTAATACTTTGGAGTTTTTCATAAAATAGTTGTCACCCAACAAAGGATCTGTGAAAGTGATAATGCCTCTTCTTGTGTCTACCACCATTAACAAAGGTGAAACAGGTGAATGTGTTTGTAATCTCCTTAATGATGTTTCGTTGCTCCATTTGATCAAAGGTGCTACTAAAAGACATTGTTTGCATGTAGCACGAAAGTTCATGTATTCCACACCAACGCAAAGCTCCATAATCATCTCCAGAAGATCAAACGGAATATTGAGGAGGTGTGAATTTTTAAATTCAACTCCACTATTTGAACCCGATCTTAAGAATATGTGATTGTTGTTTTCCATCTCTTCTTTATAATCAACAATGCATTTGGCTTCTTCATGATCATCTTCTAACCTGCATCAAACAACTTCCCTATAATATAGTAATCCGTTTTTTTTTTTTTTTTTTTTTTTTTTTTTTTTTTTTTTCATTTCATATAATACCAACATACCGTTCCATAAATCCATTGTAGTCATTTAAAGATTGTGTCCCATTTGGGTCATTTTGTAAATAAAACCTCTAATAACCGAATGGACTTTAGAAAATGATCATTTGTATACAATTAATGTTGAATACATGTAAAGAAAATGTTAGCTTTATAAATTTTTTGAAAACATATGATACACTAGACTGATCGACAACATCTTTTAATCACTCAAATGTACCAAATATGAAATTTAACTGACAAAAATGGGACAATGAAAACATATAATACGGTATTATTATGCATAAAAGAGAACCATAATAAAATACATATGAGAAACAAACACAAATTAATTGAAAGGCGATACCTGCATTCCCACATTGACACATGGCTTGTCGGCAGCATAGGAGAGGGTATACAAGATAGGGAGATTGTATTATCTTTGACATTGTATGAGTATATTGTTTTGCCCATTTCATCACGAATGTGTATAAAACCTCCTAACTCTGAGGCAACTACTGGGCTATAAAAAACAGAGTAATCACGGGCAAGATCCATATAAAAAATAGCGTCTTTGAGGTCATCCATTACTTCCCATACTTCACAACTCATGTTCAACCTTTTAACATAATATGTTTTCCAAACTTCACTACCGGTGTCCAAGACATCACTTCTCGTGTTCGAGTCTTCACTACTAGTGTCTTCACTACTAGAGTCTTCACTACTCGAGTCTTCGAGATCATCGCACCTATTCATATTAGTTATGTCCCATTCTTTGAACCATAATTCCCTTTCTTCCCAGTTTATACAAGTCATGTCTGATTTATGCAAATACACATCAGCAGGTTTATTCTCCATATGCTCAGTTTTCTCCCAAAAAGTTATCTCAATGTAGAACAGTTCGGTAGAAGATCCTTTCAAATACTAAATGTCTCCTTTAGTACGATAGGAGTTAACAGGGCCAAAAGGGCAAGCGCTGAATAGCATAAGATTTATTACAACTTCATTGTACTTGACAACAATGTCAAGATGTATGACAAAATCCACAAAAGTACCATCAGTACTTAGGGCATATACTTTACCATTGCAACAAGTTAAACTATGTAGTAATTTACCATTTGCAGTTAGTCTCTTCAGCTGCTGGGCATACGACATTTCGCTCCATCTAAAATCCTCCCGTTCACTATCTACGCCTGACAAAATAAGAAGGTAGACTTATTGGTTCTTGTTAACAAAAGAATTGAGCTTGGATCATCAGGAGGGGCTGACAAACAACACTGGCGGATAGACTCATACTCACCATCTTCCAAAACCAAGGTGGGGAGACTTATGATCTTAGAAGTCACTTGGTTCCAAAGAGACCATATATTGTTGTATGGGTGGTTGGAAAGAATCACCCAGTCATGACAAAATCCCCGGATGCGTTTCCCAAGCAACTCAGGGATTCGGCATCGATAATGTGGCAACTCGTTGTCTATGGTGCAGAAAAAGTGTTGTTCGTCGTCATCTTGTATGCTCTGGGCAATCAACCATGGATATTTGGAAGACAAGGGAGGGAATCGATCACTGGAAATTTGTTCCATCTAAACAATAATATTTAGAGGTTAATTTATTAATGCAAAACCATATGTAATTACTCCCAACACTCAAAAATCATATTGCTTTTAAAACTAATACACAAAAAAGTGCTTACAGCAAAGCATTGAAATAAGCCAACTGAACAATCCAAACACTCAAATAGCTTATTGCTTTGGGATAATGATTTCTAAATGTATCCAACTTGCCACGTTTTACTGAGTTATGTATGGAACTTTTAATTTTGCTATCTTGGAGTTCAAACTTACTAATCTTGGCAAATTTGTGTACTCGTCCCACATGGCAATGAGATTAGGTGACCTGGCAAAGTGGACCTTGTTGACCCCGTTATTTTTATAAAAAGACCGTTACTTTGACCCCGTTTTCCGTTATATCTAATTTTTTAATATTAACGGTACGTTTATACATTCTCTCACTAAAATCATTTACCCAAAATCCATTCACGTGTTCACACATTTACCCAAAATCAAAGAACCCTAATTTCAAACCTGTGGATCGATTTATGATCAATTCAACCATTGTTTTTTCAATCTGATTTGTTTATAAGGTATGGTATCATGGTACAACATTGATTTAAGTGTTTTCCCCAATTATTCCAAACCTAATTTGACTTTTCTTAATTTTTGATTTACTAACCCTAATTTGCGATTGTGTGTTTGACAGAATGATACCTGGACCCAATGGTATTGAGTTAGATGTATGGAATGATGGTATATTCAAGGAAGATCCTTTAAGGTACGAAGATGGAGTTATTTTGCACGCGTATATTGCTAGGCTGCCACTCAAGGAACTGATAGAACATGTGAAGAGGTATACTGAGTGTGCTCATGTTTTTGGTTTATATTATAAAATGCCACATAGTGAATTGGATAAGGGTTTAGTAAAATTAGATTGTGATTGGGAATGCAATAGGATGTATGATCTTGCAAGGTTGTTTGGGAAGTTAGAAGTTTATGTAGATCACAGTAACTTTGACTTTAGCAAGTACTTAGCTATAAGTGACCCTGGTACACCTACTTCTAAGTATAGAGCAGCAGACAAAATAAGGTATTGTAATGAATTTAGTGAAGAAGAAATGGTGAGTTGGGCTGAACAAGAGGTTGATGTTGATGTAGGAATTGCTACTGCTGGTGATAAGGTTAAGGGTAAGGCTAGTGTGGTTGATAAGGGTAAGGCAAGTGTTAGTGAAGTTGGTGTTAGTGATACTGGTGTTAGTGATTTACCTGTGGCAACAAATAATGCATCTGCAAGTGCTAGTGACAGTGATGATAGTGATTATGTTGATACTGGTATGTTACAAGAGAGTGACAGTGATGATAGTGCATTTTCAGACAAGTCAGTTGACTATTTAAGTGCTGGTGAAGAAGAATTAATTGAGCATAGAACTAGGAAAGCAAGTAAGGTAAAGTCCAAAGCTACACCAGTTCCTGATATGGCTGCAAATCCCAGCACTAGTAGACCTAGAGGTGGTGACAGAAGTGAAGTATTTCTTGAGCATGATGAGTTCATTGATGAGTTGTTGAGGAAGATGAATGATGTGGATGCTGATGGGAATTTACAAGACCCATTTTTGGGTGTACAAGCCACTCAACACAGATATCATACATATGATGAAAACACACACTGGAGGATCCAAGCTCCAGAGGTAAATAACTTTATGCTCATGTAGTATCACTTATATATTGCTATATTTTAATTTGAATGTTAATATCAAATGCTTGTTCACAGGTTGGTCTAAAGTTTGAAAGTGTTGGCAAGTTGAAAGAAGCCTTGACAAACTATGCTTTGTCAAATGGCTACTCCATCTGGTATGAAAGGAGTGCTGCAGACAAGATTATTGCTGTGTGTGGGCAAAGACCACCAGGTAAGTTAAAAGACCCTGAGAAAGGTAAGCAAAGAAAACAATTTAGGTTTCCTCATGAGATTCCAGAAGATGTCCCTAAGTGTACTTTTAGGTTGTATGCTAGATGGATGACTCAAGAGAGAACCTTTCAAGTTATATCATTGATACCTGACCACACTTGTGTAAGAAACTTCCAGTATGGGTCATTAGTGGACTATAAATGGATAGGAAAAAAGTTTGGTGATAAAATTAGAAAAAATCCAGAAATTAAGCTTGTAGATATTGGTGACCTAGTTATGAAGAAGTATAAGTGCACTGTAAGTCTTAATCAGTGTAGGGCTGCTAAGAAATGGGCATTGACAGAATTTGAAAAAACTATTGAAGAACATTATGCTTTGTTAAGATCATATGGCAAGGAGTTAATGGATAGCAACCCTGGGTCAACAGTTAAACTAGGAGTCAAACACAATGAGGAAGGGGCCACTGTTTTTGATAGGTTTTATGTATGTCTTGGGGGGTTAAAGGAAGGGTTTAAAAAAGGTTGTAGGAGAGTAGTTGCTTTAGATGGGTGTTTTTTAAAGAGACCAAACCAAGGTGAGATACTAACTGCAATAAGCAGAGATGGCAATAACCAAATTTACCCTATTGCTTGGGCTGTGGTTAGTGTAGAGAACAAAGATACTTGGTGTTGGTTTTTAGAGTTGGTGGGTGATGATTTGGACATGCCAAATGGAGCAGGGCTTACACTCATGTCTGATCAACATAAGGGTCTTATTGAGGCTGTGAAACAAGTTATGCCTCAAGCTGAGCACAGACAATGTGCTAGACATATATATGAAAACTTTAGGAAACAATACAGTGGTGAAGAGTTTAGGCTTTTATTCTGGGGAGCTTCTAAAGCTACATACCCACAATGGTTCAATAAAGCCATGGACAAAATCAAAGCTGCAAACCCTAATGCCCATAAATATTTGATGGATAAGGATCCTAAAACATGGTCTAGAGCATTTTTTGAGTTAGATAGAGGATGTGAGGCTGTGGAAAATGGGTTTAGTGAATGCTTTAACTCAGTGTTGGTTACTGTTAGGGACAAACCAATACTAACAATGTTGGAAGCAATTAGGGTGATTGTGCTTGAGAGGATGAATACCATGAGGAAAATCTCTGCAAAATGGACTGATGATATATGTCCATCAATCAAGAAAAGAGTTGATGTGTTAAAGGATGATGTGAGGTAAGTTTGTTTCACAAATATTATAGTCATTATTTTCTTACATGTTGTATACTAACTAGTTCAATGTGGATTCTTTACAGGTTTTGGCATGTGATACCTGCAGGAGGCAATGCATTTGAGGTTAGGAATGGGAGTTACTCTTTCAAAGTCAAAGTTGATGAGAGGACATGTTCTTGCAGGATGTGGCAATTATCTGGTCTGCCATGTGTCCATGCTACAGCTGCAATCTTAAGGATAAATAGGCTTCCAGAGCAATATGTTCCAAATTGGTTCAGGAAGGAGCTATACTATGCAACATACCACAACTATCTTAGTCCAGTTGGTGGTATTGACTTTTGGCCTGACCAAAGTCAATACTCAAAAGTGTTGCCACCAATTGTTAGGAAAATGTCAGGAAGGCCAAGAAAGAAGAGAGTAAGAGCAAAAGGTGAAGGTGGGAGCTCTACAAGGGTGTCAAAGGTAGGTGTTTCTATGACTTGTCAAAACTGTTTCAAGGTAGGTCATAACAAAAAAGGGTGTAAAGAACCACCAGGTGTAAAACCTATTAAGCAGAAGAAAAGAGTTGGTAGGCCAAGTAAGGAACCATCTAGGGACAATGTTGAGACTCATACAGATCATGTCCCACCACCTAGTTCAACAAATGTTTCTAATACTTGTGGGGGTGTTGGGAGTTCAGTTAGAGGTACAAGTGATGATGTCAGAGGTTCAAGTGGTGGTGATACAGGGGATCAAGTATTCCAAAATAGAGGTTCAAAAAGAAGTGGCAGATTAGGATTAAATGGTACTGGTAGTGGTAGTGGAAGTGGTGGCAGTATTGGTAGTCAAATTAGGGGATCTGATGTCCCAGTATTGGTAGTCAAATTAGGGTTTCAGGTCAGCAACAGTCAACAAACAGAGGGTTTGCATACTGGTTTGGTGAGGGCAGTGCTCATGCTAGTGGTCAGGGAAGTGGTCATGGAGGTGGTCTAGCTAGTGGTCAACCAAATGGTCATGAAACTCAAGTGAATCAAATCAGTCAGCCTATCCCAAGTCAAAGCAGCCAACCAATCCCAACTCAAAACAGTCAAGCAAATCAACCAAGACAACCAAGGCCATTTGTGATACCTGCCCAAGCAAGAAGGTTACCAAGCCAGAGAATCCTACAAAGGCAGCTAACTAAAAAGATTCATGGTGAAGGAAGCTCCAAGGACCAAGCCATGCAGTTGGATTAAGTAGCATTATGAATTTAGATTGTCATATTTTGTGTAATATATTTGGCAATCAAAACATGCAAGTATGCAGTTAACTATATTTGGCAATCAAAACATGTAATATATTTCGCCCACGATTTTGACTCAGTTAACTTTTATGGGCTGGGATTTGATGTGAACGTTATCCAATGAAAGGAATTTGTGATTCGTGTGTGTTTTTTTTGATTTGGATATATGTTTAATGATTTTGTATTAGTGAAAGGGAAAAATTATAAGAACTTATTCATATGGCATATTTTTTATTTTTTGTTCTCCACTTTTGTTTTGCAACACTTTCTCCTTTTTAGATACTCAACTTGCAATTTTGAGGTAGCAAAATGAAGGTTAGACAAGTTCCTCAACAAATCAAAATAAGTTGTGATTACGATAACCGGAACACTTTTCAGCTATTAGTCAATTCGAATATGTTTAGGTAAAACTGATTAGTTTAAGCAAGATGAACCAACAAGAACAAGCTTAGAAGGTGTTTTGTATTGCGTTTTAAAGTGATTTTTTTAGTACTTTGGTTGCGAAACACAAGTAATCATGATATAGTGTTTGGCACATCATTTAAATAACCTGATATACATGTTTTTACAAAACGCATTTCTTTTTTCTTTTCTTTTTTCTTTTCTTTTTTTTATAAACCAAAATGCAAAATCTTAGTACCACAAGAGATTGCTATTACTAAAACAGAAACAAAAATAAACAAGTTAAAAACTAAACAGATTAATAATAAAAAAATTCCAAAGACTTTAAGTCGCGTAAATTGTCTAGCAAACCTTCATTAAAGTACAGATTTGGAGGTTGCAAATAAAAGGATGGAGACGGTCACTAGCATATATTCGAGTCAAAAACTTTAACCCAAGTTCAATTACTAATACATCCTTAACTAAAAATCATAACAACATTCATCATTACATTAATAGTTTACATATTTTTTTAATACTCATATTTTGTTTCTAACTTATAAACTGTTTGAGTAGTGATTGAGAGACTTAAAAGATGTGCTTAAGTTCATGCCAAAATTTACGTGGCATCATGCTGATTGCTGCAGCTAGAGGACCCACTTTTCACAACCTATCACGATTATGCTACATATGTTTAGACATGAATTTAGGCACACAATTTAGGTCTTCCAATCATTTTTCAAACTGTTTTACCTGCAATGAGTACAAATTAAACCTAACCGGTTGCATCAAAAGTAAGTAGTAGTAGTTAGAAAAAAAAGAATTTGTTTTTTTTAACTAATGGTATAAAAATCAGGTTATTAATTGACTCAATCAAGCCACCGGGTCACAGTTCAACACTTTAACCGGTTTAACTGACGGTTCAACTGGGTTTTTCATTCAAAACCGGCTTCAAATCATCCGATCAGTTCACGGTTCAATCAATTCAACCGGACAGCTCAACCCGAGTTTTAAAACGCCACTTTTAAGCGAATAAGTGAATCACTTGCTCACTCCACAATATTAAAGAGTTTAGCAAGAATTGCGGTAGGTGGGTTGGGGTGGTGGGTCACCCAAAACAATAAAAAGATTCCAACCCAAAACAACTTCCTTGTTTTGACTCAAAAGCAACTCCAATAACACACGCCCACTTCACATTCACACCAATATTCACACCAATACATCATTGACTCCCCTCCATTCATATAATAAAATCAACGCAACCACATACTTATTAGATCAAACCTCCT
Organism: Artemisia argyi; assembly: GCA_030686995.1. Classification (NCBI taxonomy): domain Eukaryota; kingdom Viridiplantae; phylum Streptophyta; class Magnoliopsida; order Asterales; family Asteraceae; genus Artemisia; species Artemisia argyi. The sequence continues at coordinate 170,805,601 of CM060676.1, read as the reverse complement.
ATCATGGCTGCTGCTTGTGGTAGCTTAGTTGTTGTTTCAGTATTACTTTCATTATTAGCACTAGTCAGTGGTAACTCGGAAGGAGACGCGCTTTACGCGCTACGAAGGAGCTTAAACGATCCACAAAACGTGCTGCAAAGCTGGGATCCAAATCTAGTTAATCCTTGCACCTGGTTTCACATCACTTGTAATCAAGATAATCGCGTCACTCGTCTGTAAGCCCCTTAACCCTAACCCTAATTAAGTTTTTCATTTCATTTTTTTTTAATTGATTTGATGAATTAAGTTATCATGAGCATAAGGACCGCGTAGTTGTTGTTAAAAAAAAAAATAAGATTAGAAATGAAATTGTAAGTGAATATTTTTTACTGTTTCGTTCTTTATGTTTTAGGCTATGTTTGGTAGCAAGTGTTTAGGAAGTACCATTTACGAGCAACTAGCCTTTCCACTTACTAAGGAGGTGTTTGTTTAAGCTTATTTGATTTCGGCTTATATTATATAAGCCCCTATTTTTTAGCTTATTTTGAGACCTATGGGCTTATATGAGTTTATCATATCATAATAGACTTATATAAGACCACAAGTCTCAAAATAAGCCAAAAAAATGGGGCTTATCTAATATAAGCCGAAAAACAAATAAGCTCATAAGCCGCATCTAAGCTTAAAAACAAACACCCCCTAATTATGACTATACACCTATGTTACCAAACGCTTTATCAAATGCTTCTTGCTACCCGCTATATTCACCAAACATACCCTGAAAGTAGTAGTACCCCCTAAACACAGAAATATACACAAATCTAGTATGTATAAGATATGTGTGGCGCATATGTTTGCAGCTGCATGATTCATTTCTCTTATCTTAGCCAAACATGTTTATGCTGTTGAAAACTTAGAAGGTATCTTAAGTTCGGTAAAGTTGTTGTTGGTCGGTTCGTTATAAGTTCCTAGTCATTTCTGTGTAGATGGAGCACGTTCTAAATCTTCTAGTCTTGTTAGTGAGTTATATAATGGAACGTATTTATACGGTGAGGAGTAGCTTAGAGTGAAATTTGTGATTTAATGATTGAGTTTGTTACGATGGTGGTGAGAGGTGAAATACCGTGTGTGGATTGGTGGGTTATTGTATCTATTTGGAGGGGTTCTTATGTATGTTTGATGGTCTAGGAAAGGTAAAGCTCTATCAGGTTTAGGACTAGCATTTTAGATCATTTTGGAAGTGATTAGATTGATCTGTATTGGCAACTTGTGCTGGTTAGGAATGAGAAATTGGGTGACAGTTTGTCTAAATTTAGGAATATATATCGACACGTTTGGTGTTTCGATTTATTATTATTTGCAAAGATTCATTATCATAGTAGTGGTTATAAGCCTCAACAGATTAGCTACAAAAGTTCACTTCAACTGACTTTTGCTTGGCCGTTCAAAAAAGTTTATGAGAAGGTTTGAAGCCATTTTTCATTTTTGTGATTAGCTTTTTATACATGAAATTGATATTGATTTTCTGGTGTAATTGATTATGAACTGATTACATATGTAATTGCAACAAAACCTAAAATTGTGAAATACGAAAAATCATTCCTCGGGTTGTTGCTCAAGTTGCAAATTTGGTTCCCTTAGCCTTGTCGATAGTCATGAATCTTTCATCCAGTTTTACATTAAGATATGTCAGATGTCAAGTGCAGTTCAGGGGCATGATTGTCTGATTAAGCAAAAATAAAAGTCTATTTTGACTCAAGCCTGTCTTCATTAATAAGGGAAATCAGAAAAGACACCAGATTCTCATCACCCTCCTAATCTTAATCGTGTTAAAATTGATTGCAAAATCAAATGGGTTTGAAGAGCAACATAGTGATAGATGACATGACCGAGAGACATAATATAGGCACATTAACTTGAGGAAGTATCATTGGCTTAAATATTAACTTGTTTAAGATCAGTACTTTATTTAATATAATCTAAGGTTTTAGCATAAATTGAGGGGCAATCATAATAAAAACTTAGAACATTTGTGATCTTTACAAAATTTAGTCTCTACGTTTGACATCCTTCGATTGATGAAAAATCAAGGGATGGACTGACATAGGGACAATAATTCTTGATTCCTTTGTCCGTGTTAGAATTCCAAGGATGAAATCTGCAGATCAAAAAATAATCAATGGACAATCTTCTTAGCTCAAAAAGAGTATAGGTTTTCATATCAATTTTATTCGCAAGACATAGTTCGACCTCATAACTGAAAACAACACTTTTTTTTTCTAAGGCTGAAAATAACACTTCTCTCTGTTCTGGATGAAGCTTCTTCTACTTTGAAAGTTATTGTTGGTTTAATATGTACAATCATATATTTATTAACATAATGTTACAATAAAATGTCAGTATTATGCCATGCGTTGTGATACTTAATTGATCACGTTATTGTTCTTTAACAGGGATCTTGGAAATTCAAAGTTATCTGGTCATCTTGTGCCCGAACTAGGAAAGCTTGAACATCTGCAGTATCTGTGAGTTGCTCATTTATATTAGCTTAACCATTCAAACATTTAGTCATGTCATTCTTACTAAGTTTGAATGCATGATGCAATTGTATTTTTGCAGGGAGCTCTACAAAAATAACATTCAAGGTACGATTCCTGCAGAGATCGGTAACTTGAAGAGCCTCATAAGCTTGGATCTCTACAACAACAATATTACTGGCAAAATTCCATCCACACTTGGGAAGTTGAAAAGTCTAGTGTTCTTGTAAGTTCTGCTATTTGCAACAAATTTGGTAACTTCATTGTTGATAAAACTATTATTAATTTCTCATTCACAATTGGTAGGCGTCTTAATGATAATCGTCTAACTGGAAGAATCCCAAGGGAACTCATTGGCATTTCAAGCTTGAAAGTGGTGTATGTGCTCGTTCCTATTAAATTTTCATGTTGCATGATGTAATTAGGCAATGTTTAAAGAAGTGTTTTGCATGTTTTGTTCAGGGACGTATCAAACAATAACCTTTGTGGAACAATCCCTACCACCGGTCCATTTGAACACATCCCTTTAAACAAGTAAGCTTTATCTTGACAGTAACTTGCATTTCATTTTCAATTTATGATTTTTATTTATTGTTCAGTTGTTTTTTATGGGCATGCGTTCTTTTCAACAATGACAATTTAGTACTTATAAGTTTTCACTGTTGTATAAATCTTTCGGTTTCTTTGATTGTGTTTTGCAGCTTTGAGAAAAATCCTCTTCTGGAAGGGCCAGAGTTGATGGGACTTGCAAGTTATGACACAAACTGCTCATAGAAGTGTTGTTTCTAGCTGTCTTACATGATGTCAAGTTTGCTGCTCTTATAAACCCGTCTTGAGTTGTAAGAACTCTTGTGAAAACATATAACATCCGGATAGTTTGTTGTGATATTGTCTGTAAAATGTTTATGTTGCTGTGATGTACTATGTCTCGAAAAATATAATATTTGGTGGCAACCAAAGGAAGTTATAACTTAAACATGTGTGACTGTTTGAGCTACACAAGCTAGTTTGCACTACTTTTATGGCTAGTCAACAATGATATGATCTGCATATTTGAAATCTTTGAGATAAAATGAAATAACTTCAACAACTCTTGACTATCACGACAGCAGTCATTGTTGAAAAGACTTTCACATGGCTAGTGTCACTTTTATAGATGATTGCTAGTCGTTGTTGTTGACAAATTGAATGTTATCCTAATATCCTTTGAATGGTCGTGTGATTTTCTCATGAACAAATATGTCGCATTCTGATTAGTCTCTTCACTCAGTTAGAATAAAATGAATAGAACAGTTAAACATAAAATAAGCATACAATACTTCCAAGTAAATAAACTTATAACAGCTGCTAGGAGCCAAGGAGTTCATTTGTCTTATTTTGCTTAATATGGATAAAGGTAGTCCAGCCTTATCTTTTACCCTTTCACCATCTTGAGTACCAATAGATATCTCGCAAAATATAAACACGGAAATATGCCAACAGTTCAAATGAACCAATTGGTCATATTGTTTGATCTGAGCTGATTGGTTTTAAGGCTCCGGTAGGTTACATCTCAAGTGTCGAGATCGTGGTGGTTTGTAACTCGTTTGCATACTTTCTACCAGGTGAATGCCCTTATTGATGGTGCATTTGGTGGGTTCTGGGTTTTACCTTAGTTTGACAGATACTTTCTTACGTCTTTGTTTGGTCGAAAGGAGTTGTAAGGTTTAGAGTCGGTTTTACCTTAGTCGGTGTACCAGGTGAATGCCCTTATTGATGGTGCGCAGCAGGTTATCACACAATAATGTTCCTCATTTTCGAGTTATTCAGCAGCTTACAAATAGATATGTAATGTATAAAGTTACACAAACACTATCCACTTAACTTTGGAATTAGGCAAAGTTATGTATTGAGTCTGCAAATCAATCCCTGGAAAAGGGCACACGTACAGAACCATCACAGTTCATAAATTCCTTTTCAAAACCTTTACAAGTAGTTATTTAATATGGATCCACCTAAGATTGTTCAAGAAACTACACTATGAGGTTATAACATTAATACTAGCCATTTAGCGATAAAGCTACCAGTGTAAAAGGTAAGGTAGATCAAGTTATACAAGTAAATGCAGCTACCTACAACTTTAACCAAACAAAAAGAGGCCAATATGTTGGCAACAGCAAACATTTGATTGACCATACACCTGGGATTCCAGTTGCTACTCAAGCCGGTTTCCAACAAGAAATGGCGTAAATGATTCGTCCTTTCCATCCCTGCAGAAGCCAATTGTTGTCTTCATCTATCAAGAAATCTTTATGATAGAGGCTCACTTTCTCTGCTGCTCGTGTTGCTATAAACCGAGAAAATGGAACTGGAACTAACCCTACCCTTAAATTACGAACATGCCATTGCTTGTAGGTCTCAGGTCTTTCACTCCTTTCCCACCCCTCACAAGCTATAACATTCAAAGCTTCTCTTCCAAATATCTCTCTTTCAAGTAGCATCCTTTCAGGGCGCTCACGGGGTAAATTGGTTTCAAGCATATCAAACAATGCCGAGAAATGAAAAAGAGCCTCCCGGAAACGGGTCAGGAAAAATGGAGCATTATAAGATCCATTCAGAATTCCATGAATGAAAATATCAGGATTAATCTTCTTTATTAGGTTTAGAACAATGTTTCTTGCACTATCCGCAACCACTGTCTCATCAAGCAAGTTTTTCGATCGATACAGACAATTAACCACAAGAAACTCATCCTCTTTAAGCATAAGTTCTTCAACTTTAACATTTTCCCATCTTTTAGCAATGGAATGATACTCAAACGGTACCTTAAAATGTTCAGCATATGCCTCCAACCTGCGACCCGTCTCCTCAATTCTTTGTGCTGGCCTAAACCCCGGTTGAGGAAACTCGATTCCGGTAATTCTAACATGTGGTGGCCCGCCTTCTCTTGTTGAAATACGCTGAAGAAAGGTGGGCCACTGAAACCCATAAAGTATACCAAAATCAATGATATGTACCCTCATGGAATTCTCTGCTTTAACCATAATTGTCTTGTTTGAAGCAAAATTTGAAATCTTTCTAAAAGGCGACGAGGCCATATACAGATGGTAAGCCCTGATATAATCAGCAGCACATGTTTTCTTGCTGACTAATCCTTTATGAATTTGGCTACCAGTGCCAGCTAAACGTGCCTCAAGACCATTAGCAAAACAATGAGCTAACCTCTGAGTCCCGTCACCAAAAGGAGAGGCGTGTTGTCTAATTTCGTTCAACAGTTCATTTGCTTTTCTTCTATCATCAGCTGCAACGGATTGTGCACACGTAATTAAAAGGGTTCTTAAATCTATCACTTCTTTTTTCTTCTTTGGTTTCCTACCACGGGTTTTACTTCTCCCTTTGCCTTTACCTTTCCCGTTACTTAAACTTGTATCTTCTACATCTTTCACTGAATCTTTAATTTTTTCTATACGTAACGTGTCACGAAATGAGTCAAAAGCAATCTTACCCTCTCCCAAACTAGAGAGAAAGATCAAGTCCATCTCTTCAGACCTTAAAGTTGCATCCGGAAATATAGCTGCCTGTTTAATTACCCTTTCTTGTTTTTCAACTTCTGTTATATCCTCTCTATAAGGATTTTCTCTTATCTTTGGCTTTGTTAACGAGAGTTTACTTTCTTCTCTTTTTTGATCCTGACCTATATTGTTAGAACCTAACAACAGGTTGCCACTAGGTAAAAACTTGTTCGCTTCTTCAGCACCCTTTCTAAACTGCGACATCATCTGATTCTCATTATAAAGATCAAAAGTATCCGCAGTACTTGCAGGTGAATCCAACCCTCCAGTGCTTGACGATCCAAGCGATGCATATGACACATTCTGACCACCAAAATACTGTAAAATTGAGGCGTCATGTGCATAACCACCACTAGAACTACTAAAACTATCAGCATATAAACCATTTCCATTATGGTCAGCATAGGTCAAACCGGACTCAAACTCTGGCGGAGGCCAAGGGGGAGGAGACGGAGGGTACTTTTTCCCAAGAACCTCATAAAACGGCTTCTCAGCAGCCTGAAGATCTAAAGACTCTTGAAGCATACACGACCTATCCTCCATATCCTCTTCCATCAAAACCTGACTAATATACCCCAAAATCGCATCCGAAAGATCACAATCTTCATGAAGCTCATCCTCAAGACTCGCCCTCGCATCAGGCAATGGCGGATTATTCATATCACCAAACTGTAAACCTCTAAAGTTTTGACTATACCCTGAACTTGGATGATACCTATTACTACCATTATCAACTTGATCATAACTTGAAAAACTATTATCAAACATTTGACCATTATTTCGACTCCTATTATTATCCGAAAAAACCGGCATACTCCCATTCCCATTCCTATTTTCATTCCCATCCAAAGAACCAAACATCCTACCAAACCCAGGATCCATTTATCTCAACTCAACCTTAAAAACTACTAATTAACACATCTCATAACCATAAACACAAATATGAAATATCATAAAAAAGTTACTACAAGATATTCAAAAAGATTTAAAAGGGTATGATAAAATGAAACAAAAATTGGATTTTTTTTTTACCTTATTGCACAAAGTATTGATCTTGGTTTATGGTGTAAATGTAGAATATGAAGGTTTTTACTGTGGTAAAAATGGGTTATTGATAAAAAGATGAAATGAATGGAAGGAAATAAAGGAGCAGAGAAACAAGGAGAGTGCAAAGGAAGAGTGGGAGTGTGTGTGTGTGTGACGTGGGAAGTAGAGGTGAAGCACACATACAGACATACTCGTACAGTAGTACTACATAAACCAACACAACACAAGACAGATGGAACCTTCACTAGTTACCTCCTACACTGTTCTAACATTTGTTTTTACACTTTAGGTAATTTAAAAAATTCTCTTATTTTCTATCTTTAGATTTGTAAAAATTTTAAAAAAAAAAAAATTATCTCTATAAAACACTTTAAAATATAAAAAACGTGTTTAGTTAATGTTTGTATTTTCTATTTTGAAAAAAGGAGGGAGTGTTGTGGGTTAAAAAAGAAAACAAGAAAAACAACTAAAATTTGTTTTGTAATTTTTCTTGTTAAGTTAGGAAATAAGGGATTTTATGTTTTGCAAAATATTTTATTGAAAAAACGTTTATTTGAACGCAATCTTCGTTTTCTTTATTTTTCACAAAACATTTTGTGGAAAGCAAGGGTGTTTTCCCTAACTAAACGCAACCTTAGATTGCCATTTTTTTTTTTTTTTTTTTTTTTTTTTTTAACTTTTCATCTAAGAAAATATTGTACAAGATTGTTATAATGTCATGATATGAACAAATTGTTAAAGATTGAACTACCGATGAATGAGTTTTTGACTCAGATGTATGTGACTTAACTGTGATATCAACGATACCGTAAATGTGCACCTAGTGGCTTATGGACGGTAGTTGATTGACTTACCGCTAGATCGTTTGATTTATGAGACTGTTGTTATGATTTGTAAATTATGTTGCCGACTATGGGTACCAAGGATATGTGATATGGTACTCGGTATACTCTTAGCTAAGAGTCCGTTTTTTATGTAGTATGTGTACGGTATGATTCATATTCATTTTTTTTTTTTTTTTTTTTTTTTTTTTAAGCTAAGCAAAGTCGTATTGATGAACAATATAGATGGAGTGAAAATTTTGAGTAAGGTTAAAGGTATAGTTTTGCTTGGTTGCACATCCTAGTCAAAAAACTTTGAGGTGTTTCTGATCATGTTTTCTAGGTGATTGTCATTCTTTGATGGTTGCAATTAATCTGATTAAATTTATGAAGGAAAAAAAATCATAGAACAACAAATTTTATAACATGTTTCTCCACTTCTAATATTTTCCATCTTGTAATACTAAGATACATTTTCTCAAATGCTGAAAGATTTATTATACTTAATGTCATATTAGTTTTGTTGAACTTATAAACATCACACAAACATCTTTTGTAGATAAATAACAAAGAAGTAGGTGAAATTATACTTTTATATCAAGGTATATATGTCATGTTTTGAACAAGTTGATTAACTTGTTTGACTCTTAAACACATGATTAACGTTTTTATTTTATTTCATTTTTAATGTTGTTAAGAATTGAAGGAACTTGTTTTCTTGTTACTGTCGGGAGTTTGATGAACATGATAGCAACACCTTCATTAATCTTGGAAAGATGGTAAGGCCGTCAAAGGATCGCTTATGCAACCGACAAAGCTTATTGTGTTTTGAAAATGCATCTGTTATGTGATATCAAAACACCTCTTTTAACGCTTCAAAAAGCTAATAAGCACTTCTTTAGAAAGTTTTTGGACAAACTAATATGTATTTTGATAACAAAATTAAGCCAATGATCATATTTAGAAGGGTATATATTAGCTATAATTTTGTGTAGCCAACTTCTTACAGTTTTGTGCTACAATTTGAGGATCCTTGAGTTCTTTTGTAGGTCCATGCGTCATTATTGTGAGTCCTTAAATCATTTCTTATGTAATTTTGATGGAAGATTAGCTTAGTCAAATCCTTGAATTCATATACGTAGGTGCTTATGCACTGAGTATAAATCTATAATAGGCCTCCAAATTTTAGCACGATTAAGACCAAGTCATGTCAATATTTTCATTTTTAAATAAGGGTTAGGCTAAAGGAATACGAATTGGTAAACTATTGTCCTATTTTAATTTATCATGGTTGCTACTGAGATTATTTGGTAAATTATTCGTTGAGTGACGTATTATACTAATTGGCTTGCCTCCATGGCTCCATGTGTTTGTGAATCTTTTTCGTATTATTTAAAGCTCGCTTTAGATTAAGGTAGGTGTAAAGAAATGCATACCATGTGAGATAGAATATAAAGTTAGTTATAGTATCGACATTTTATCATGCTCTCATAGCATATCTCATGGACGATATCCTTTGTAATAGAAAGTGTTTTAAAGTTTTCACTTTGTGGGTGAAATGTACCTTACTTTTTGTCTTCCTTGTCACGTTGGCAAAAATACCTTTAACTTTTTTATTTGTTAGAATGCATGCATCGTCGTATAGTGTCGTCTTTGAATAATATAGTTTTTATATCTAAGAGTTGGTCTTGTATGATCTAATTTTTATGACCAGTGTATAGTCGTATCAAACTATGACTTTCGCAAAGGTATGTTATGGGCAAGTTCGATGGCCCTATCTTAACACTTTTATTCTGTTCATATTGCTATATGTAAACAAGACGATGATAAAGTGTTGATTTGTTTGGTTGTGCGTAATTTTTTGACGTTCAGATATACTCTTACGATAGCTGAATGAGATACAAAATTACATAAGTGAAAAGTGAAAACTACAGATATTGCGGTATTTGATAAGATATTATCACAGAAAATCGTATTTTAACCGTATTTTCGTTTTGATGGGTTATTACATACCGAATCGTCCAAATAACCGGCGCTCTCCGGATTCAAACAAAGAATGTGATCCCAAAAACCTTTGTGTGCTTAAATTTAGAAATGAAGGAAATAACTTGTTGTTTATGTGTTGTATGTGGGGTAATAGAGTATCCTGATAGCAATTAGAAGTCACGAATATGAACGCTTTCAGATCGATTAAATTGGAATGGATACCAATTAACGACCGGATAAAATCTAATTGATTCAAGTTTGTGTATGTTCTTATGTTTGCAATCAGAAGAATTTATGTATCCTTCTGTTTCTTCTATCTCTTCCAAAAGAACCGTTTATCTGATAAAACGTTATTTAGGGTTAACTGCCTTTTGGCAGTTTCAAGGTTTCAAGCTGTCAAATTTAGTCCCTCAATTTCCGAAAATATAATTTTCTGAGGAATTTTTGACATAACAACTTAGTGGAAATAAAAAATTTTCTCGACCCCAGTCAGGGGCGCTGCCCCTTGGACCCTGCCAGGGGCTGCCGCCCCTTGGACCCTGCTTCTCTCAGGGGCGTTGCCCCCGAACCCCCACCAAGGGGGCTACCGCCCCCTTAGAACCCCCGTTAGTCCAGTTAATATTCATATAAGTGTCGACCCTTATATGTATATTAAACTCAATCTATTTTACACTAAAATACTAACATAACTAGACTCGACCTCGAGGAAATAATAGAACTTTAAGGTCATTGCTGATGTCTACCCAAAAATTCAGGTCCTAAGATTGGGGTTTACATCTTCGACATAGGAACTGGATTTGCTATTTCTTTTCCTCTACATTGTTTGGGGTAAAGAAATTGTAGTAGGAGATTGTTGTGTATATGGTGGTATAAGTTTCGTTGCCTTTCTCCTTATTCTATCAGGTTTTTTCCCGTCAAAGACATCTTCCATAACCTATATGAAAAATGTCGTTGAACACAATTAACAAGATGTACGAACAAGATGCTTACCACATTTGCTACATCCCTAAACCCGTTGAGGTATCTTATTATTTTAATTGGTTTTGGTATGTTTGGTATGAGAGTTTTGGTATCATGTAACGTGTTTCGTTATCATTATGTTATATGTGCGGTTGACATGAGTTATACCTAACACACGTTTAAAAAGGTTTTGTTTAATGGGTGAATTTGATTGTTCTCATTTCAATTATATTTATATGACCCCTTTTATTTACTTTTATAATCAGTTTTATAAAACAACAATAGCTAAAATACCCAATCTTATTAAAGTGATGTATGTGAGAAGTAATATGTAAACAATTGCACCTTTACTTTGACAATAAAAAGACGGCTAATGGACCTCTCACAATATTATGAATAGGTATGTAGAGTTAATGAGTTATGATCAAATAAGAAATAAAATTAAAAATAAGAATAGTAAAAATAAACCACAACCGCACATTTAAAATATCTACACTTTTCATTTTAATTTTTATTCTCGCTAAATACATTCCCTATGTATGTATGTGACAATATATGTGTGTAAGAGAGAATGATAAGACAAAGACAATAATATAAACGCATAGAAGCATATATCTAAACTACATATAATGGAGGAAGACCATTGCCTCCATTAAATGCACTTACGACATTTTTTTAAGCATTACAACCAATTAAGCATATGTTACAACTATTACACCTCCTTTAATTTAAAGTAATTACACCTACATAACCAAAATGCACAACTAAATTATGCACCAACACACAATTCTAGAATTTTGCCTAATTTCTTAACACTTGAATGGTGTGCAATACTTCATGTAAGTATCTAAAATATTATTTATATACTTAATGTTCTTGACATGTGCTAGAGATTAACCGTTGATATAAACAATTATTGGACATCTATTTAAGAGTATAATGTGTGTATAGCAAAGGTGTTTCATTAACACATAGATTTATAGAAAATCTTGTTATAGTTTTCTCAAGCAATAAGAGATTATGAATGTCTTTTTGTTTATGAATAAATGTTATAAATGTTAATTAATATATTTTTTAAAAAAAGTTATATATTAGGGATAGTGAATATGTGGTTGTCATACACCTAAAGTTACATATAGGACTATATTAAAATGATGTATATTTCCATAAATAAAGTTTTATAAAGATGTTTGACATCCTTCTATTTGTCTTTTTTTTTTTTTTTATCATTATTATTAGCTTTCTTAATGATTTATTACATTTTATAAAATATTTAAAATATAAAAACATAGTTCATACTTAATACTAATAGGAAGAGTTGCTGACAATGTGAAAACTCCATAGCTAAAACAATGGGTTTTATTCATCAAACAAGAGTCATGTAAACTCATGTGACTAAACCTTATGAACTAAATGATATAGTTTTGATATATTACAATACAATGTAATTTTAAGATGATTATATACCTAAACTTAGGTACATGACAACCACATATTCGATAACAAATACAATATACCATAAGAGGAGTTTGGTTTGCAGAATTTAAAATGATGAGAATTGAAATGCAATGGGTTCTATATTCATTTAAGATTTGAAATCTCAAGATTTAAAATGAGCTACCTTGATTATCCCTTTTGTACAAAGATGTAAAATATGATCAATAATAAAAAAATTTGATTACCCATTCATCATCAACAACAAAAACACATGAGTCATTCTTTAAGAAACTAGTCAACCTACCATATTTAGTTCACTACCATAATCCTTTTAATAAAGCGAATCAACACTTTTTCTATTTCTCAAACCTTTTAATTGTGTATTGAACTTCGACAATCAGTAAAACGTTCAAAAACAAACCTCAATACCTGTCTTATTATGTTATTTGAATAAGAGGTAAGATCTATGCAAAACAACTAGTATCTAAAGAACAAATAATCAAATCTCAACCATCCATTCACCTTTCATCTAATGGCTTAGATGAAGCCAAAAAATACAAAGAAGGGCAAGATAATAAAATCAACAATCTCAACAAAAAAAATGGATCCAATCTCATTTGTCACCCAACTTTCTCTTTCATCCAAACCAAAACACTAGATCCAATCGCTGGAAAAATTATGATCTCACCGGAATAATCAACAATCTGACGGATTCGTCAATAACACTGTCGCCACCGCCGGAATCATCAATAATCAGATCGGAATCATCAACAAACGAGTCGAAAATATCTTTAATAAGGTCGGATTCATCAATAAACACGTCAGAAATCGTTAATAAGGTCGGATTCATCAATAATCAGATCGGAATAACCATCAATCCAACGAATTGATCAACAACACCGACGCCGCCGTCGGAATCATCAATAATCATATCAGAATCATCAACATACCCGTCGAAAACATCAATAATAAGGCCGGATTCATCAATAAACACGTCAGAATATGATTTATAACAAGATAAAAATATACATGGTAAAATCCCTTAGGATTCTGATTTTTTGTTAATGCTATAAGATATGTGTAAATCCCATGGGATTCATTCCAAATCCCATGGTATTCTAATGTTTAATGTTATCAGAAGTGTAAATCCAATAGGTTTTGTTTTAATGAATCCTAAAAGTGATTCACAATAAATCCCATAGGATTCACTGTGGATTCAGCATGAATCCCATAGGATTCATTGTGGATTCATTATGATATACACAAGTAAATCCCATGGGATTCATTGGGAATTCAATCCATTTATTTTAGATTATTTGATATACAATTGTGAATCCCATGGGAATCATTGTGAATCCCATGAGATTCATTGTGTATACAATCCATTGTGGATTCATTATGAATCCCATTGGATTCATGAAGAATCCCATGGGATTCATTATGAATCTGATGCAGGATTTTTGACCAGGTTTTATAATTTATAAAGTCTCATATTAACCCTAGGTCTACCTTATGCACTAACGGACAGAGAATCCGGTCGTTTGTAGGCTAGTTAATGGTAATACCGAGGTCATCCCAAGAGCTATGTGGTGCGGATTAAATCTAAGTCTGGTGTCACTGATTAAAAGTAATTAAAGGAAATGAATGATTGAAAGTTGGAAATGAAACTAGAAAACAAAAGCAATTAAAGTAAAGGATGTGAGCAGTGGGAGAAAAGTGTACTAGCCTAGTTACTCCTCCTACATCGTTTATGGTCATGTTCCTTATTACACTAATCTTATGCTTTAGGTGGGGCGGACATATATCTTATGCTTTAGGTGGTGCGGACATATATCACTAGGTGCATATGGTCAAGTTTCCTAGCCTATCTCCCCCGAATCTTGTTAGGAACCATAGGCACTACCCCATGCTAGTAAGCCGACGTATGGTAGACGGGTTTGAGTCATTAAGCACCACTACATGCTAGACTTATCTTTAATGGCCCGTTGTCACGATCATAGGCCATTTCTCTAACTTCTTAAGTTCATCAAATACGGTAGGTGATCCTATGGTCAATTCGCACACGAGGCAATATGGTCAGTTGTCATTCCTCCCATTTCCTCGCAATCCATCAGGCTAGTGTCATATGGTCAATTCTTCTAGCCTACTAACTCAATTGGGGTCTTAATTCAATTAAAGCTAGCGTAATGGATACAACCGCATATCAAAACTACCGAAATAAGAGGATCTCAAGATAAACTAAGCATGCACACACGTAAAAGCATATAAGAAAAGTACGGAAACATGGTTAAAACAATATAGGAATCATAACTAGGCTAGCACCAGAGGTGCTTAGCCAATCATGTTAAATTCAACACTCGAAATAATGTTTACAAGATCCATGTATTTGAAATGTAAATAAAACAATGAAATGCTAAAACTTATGGTGATTGAAGTGTGATTTATCCCTTGGAAAGTGATTGGTTGCTAAAGCAGTCAACTAAAGTCAAATACCCTAGACCAATACTTCCGGTGAGTATAGTGTTTCCCCGGGTCGTTATATCCCGACGAGGTGTGGATGGTATAGAAAACGGGTTTGATATAGGGTGATTCTGAACAGGAAAGGGGTTTGAGTGATTTGAATGATTACGCTAAGGAAATATAAGTGAAAACAACTTAAATAAACTTTATTAACTAAAACGTAAAGTTACATTACCCTAGAGCTGATTTAAAATTAAAAACGCGCGTTTACGTTAAAAATAACGTCAACGCG
Source organism: Artemisia argyi (assembly GCA_030686995.1). Taxonomy (NCBI): domain Eukaryota; kingdom Viridiplantae; phylum Streptophyta; class Magnoliopsida; order Asterales; family Asteraceae; genus Artemisia; species Artemisia argyi. Next base: position 170,790,531 of record CM060676.1, on the reverse strand, counting down.
CAAAATAAAAAGTGAATTTAAAGCTACGTTACCCCTACGGACATGAAAATTATATTTTTACAAAGCTAATGATAAAAGAAAATTATTAGAAAAAGAAAATAATTTTTATAACTATTTAATTAATTATTATTAATTAAAAACTATTTATTAACTAATTAAACTAATTAAATTATAATAAATACAAGATGAACACTAATAATTATAAAACTTTTACTAAAAATACTTTACTACAACAGGAATATAAGAAAAACATAAAAATGCTAAAAAGCTTAATAATAAGCTGGAAAATAAGCTACTTAAGAAAATAAGCTTAATGGAATTTTTTCTACTATAAATAAAACTTGGGAAAATAATAACACTAAGGAATGGATAGCCCAGATGGTGCACGGCCTTGGTCTGAGTTTGACCAGGTCAACCCAATACGTCCAGAGTTCGACCTTGGCTAGTGGCAGTTTTCACAATTATTTTTCTTTTTGATTTTTTATGTTACAAAACTATTTAACAACTAATTTTAAGATACTTTTGTAAACACAAACTTTTTTTAAAACTTCCAAATAAGCTCTGTGCAAGCTTATGAGCTTGACAGAGGGCTTGTTTACTTGAAATGAGATTTTTAAAGTAAAAAAAAAAAAAAGCTACTAATAAGCTAACTAGACTGAACCAAGAGTAACTGAGCTGCAAACAAGTTAAGCATATTGGAAATAAACTAGAACAACAATAAAAGCACATGAATAAGCTGAAAATTAGGAATAAGCAGATCTAAAAATCCAAAATCCAATCAGGCCTGAGTGGCTTTGCTTGCAGGCTTGAGAAAGCGTATCCAGTAAGCCAAAAATCACAAAATAAAGCTTGAACCTTCAAGCTTGGCTTGTGAACTTTCCAAAAAACTAAAATAAGCACAGTAGGTTCCACTTAGTAAGCAAAGAATGAGCTTGTGACCTAGCTTAACCACACTGAAGTGTCAGTGTGATTGCCAAATGCAACAAGTTGCAGGCCACAATTTAGCTTATCAAATAAGCTCACAGTGCCAAATAAGCCATTGAACCCATGAGCTAGCTAGTTGGGCTTCCTATAGAACCAAAGAACACCCAGTGGGGCCCACTAATGAGACCTGTGGGACCCAGGGGAGTTAAGCTGATGAAACAAATAAGCTGTGCAGGGGAGATGCTCCCCCTGCAGGTCACTTTGGGGCCAAGTAAACAGACAAGAAAAAATCTTAAAAATAAATGAAAATTATGATTAATCTTACAAGCTGGCATACAATAAGATTCTAAAAGCTTAAAAACTATTTTGCAAAACTGAACTTGTGAAAAATCTTTGAAAATCTGCCAAATTTAAACTGTCAAACTTTTGACTTTTTGAAAATTTGTAAGGGTTTGACTCTGATGAACTTCTAATGAGCTTAAATGATCCTAGATGTATTATTAAAGTGAAATAATCCCTATGATAAGCTAGTGTGACAACTTTTGCAACTACTTCAATGATTTATCTACCTAATCCTAAGACAGTGAATGAACAAGAAAATTTGAAAGGTGATTTTGACTTTTTAAGGAACAAGCACTTGATTTTAAGGGTTCACTGACTTAGAACATGATATTGTAACATGTCTCAGTGATGAACAATACCTAACACACTCTCTGAGTCCAGCAAACCAAATCATCCAAACACTCCTATATGACTAATCTGTTATGAGATTATGAACCAATACAAAACTTTAAACTAAGCAGCCATTAAATTAACTTAAACTAACACTAATCAAGCATTAATGAGCAGCTTTCATAAAAAAAAAAAAAAAAAAAAAAAAAAAAAAAAAAAAAAAAAAAAAAAAAACATTTGTAACTTGGTATAGCAGAATATGCAAAAACTTGAGGAGGTATCTTACAAAGGTCCAAGCTGTGAACCAAGGTATCCAAGACCAGGAACAACTCTACAGCTCTCCATAGAGCTTCTAAACCATCTTCAACCCATAGCATAACCTGATTCAAGCCTTCTTCCTTATTCTTTTCTGCTCTTTATTATTTTTTTTTTCTTGTATTTTTGATGATTTTTGGTTATTTTAACTAGAAGCTAAGTAATGTGTTTAATAAGCTTAGAGAAACTTATAAGAAACTTAATTGAGCTTATACCATAATTATATTAAAAAAACTTGAATAAAAACTGAAAATGATGCCAGAATTTTAATTGATCACTGAAAACTTGATATTAATTGAAGGGAGAAAGTTACAAGCTAAGTTTTACTGAAAATGAAAGGTTACATTAAATTTGAAATTAAGCTAAAACTATACTACACTAATCTACTACTAATTAACTAACTGCCTTCTTCCATCTCTCTTTCTTCACTTAAATAGCTCCTTGGATCCCTTTGGACATATCCCACCATCAATAACAGCCATTGGATGGCTCAATTAAATCCTGACCCTTCAAATAGTTTTGGCGCCAAAACAGTTTATGGGGAATTGGGGATTGCCAGGGTGGATTGGGGGTTAGGTATGGGTTTGGTGTGTTGGGTTTGCTGTGAGTGGGATGGGGAAATGGGGTGGTGAAGCTTTTGAGGGAGGAAGGAGTGTAACAGTGGAGATGGTGGGTGATGGTGTCGGGTCTTCTGGGTAAAATGAGGGAAGGGGAAAGGTTAGTTTGACTTTTTTTTTTTTTTTTTTTTTTTTTTTTTTTTTACTTGGGAGAGGGAGTAATAAAAATGGGGTAAAGGGTGGTTTTTTTATTCATTGCGTTTTGGACTAGGCTTGTGGGTAGGCTGGTAGATTGGGCTAGGGGTTTGGTGGATCAGGTTTGGCTTGGGTTGGATTTGGAATTAGATTATAATAACAAAAGGTCCAATTGTTGTGTAAAATAAGCCTAGGGACCATTTATGCCAAAGCTGAAAATTTAGGGGGTTAATTCTGCCAAAATTCCAAAGTATTTCCAAGACTATTTTTGCCAAGTTTCAAATTCTTCAAGGACCTTTAAAGTTTATTTTCCACACCGAAATATCCGGGGACCAAAATTGCCAATTTCCAAATTTGAGGGACCAAATTTGTAAAGTTTTGTAACTTTTCACCCAAGGACTATTTTTTGATAACTTTTGACTTTCAAAGGCTTTGGTTGACTTTTCTTTCAAAATTATTTTACCAGGGACCAATTTTGTCAATTTTGGTTGACTTTTCTTTCAGAATTTGACAACTCTTCATATTTTGCTTGTTTTTAATCCTTTGTACCTAAAACACACAAAAACATACTCCAATGATATTTGTGATGCTATTTGACCATTTTGAAGTGTTTTTGATCGTTTTAACTCAAAAATTGGACGAAAAGATATGTGCAAAAAGGCACATATCAGAAAGCCTTCGTATGCTGCTGGAAATTGCCATGTAGTGGTGCTCTAATCGACACCTAAGAGGGGGTGAAGAGAGATGCTTGAAAATGCAGATTTAGGGCTGTATTTATAGGCCCGTCGAGAGTTACGGCGTAACTACGAAATGTGTTACGCCGTAACTTGTGAAATCTTATCCAGATCTAGAGTTTACGGCGTAACTATGAAATGTTACGCCGTAATAATGACGTTAGGGTTTCTTCCCCGTCGTAATCTCCAAATGTGTTACGCCATAGAATATTTATCGGATCTAAGATAACTCTTGTAGTCTTCATTACGCCGTAGCCCAAAAGGTGTGTTACGCCGTAAGTTGATTATTGAGCTTGGACTACTCCCGTACTTGTTGCTTCGCCGTATTCCACAGTTGTATTACGGCGTAGTCTTCAGATCTGAGGATTCTTCAAGACTTGTGATTGTTACGGCGTAAACAACGGAATTAGTTACGCCGTAACTCTAAGTCCATGTTGACTTTGGTCTTCTTGGTAGAAATCCTAGCTACGGCATAGTTGAGAGAATGAGTTACGTCGTAGCTTCTTCCAGCATACTTGGATTTTTCTATCTTTACAGTTCTTTCCAATTTTCTCGTCTCTTTACCTCCTATGCTCACTTGTGACCTGGATACAAAATATAAAGGAATAAAAGAATATATGCACATAATTATTAATATAAATGAGCATAATAGGGGGAAATTGACACTTAAATATCAGGATTATTTGATGTTATCAGAATCCCATGGGATTTATTGTTTGTAGATTTACTAATCCCTTGAGATTCTGCTTTTTATATACAGATTCTAGGAAATCACCAAGACCAACTTTATATGAACACACTGAGACACCGGGCGGATCGGTATATTGGGAGCCTCATGTAGAAGGAATTCATATACCAGAAGAGGGAAAATACTATAACACTCTAGATGAAGCTATAGATATGTATGGTAACTACGCTGAAGCGGGAGGTTTTCAAATTAAAAAGGCAGGACAAAAATTAACACAATCTGGAGTGGTACAACTCAAATACATCATGTGCAACAAAGAAGGAGCTCAAAGACATATTAATATCGACACTTTGGATGCTAAAGACAGTAACAAACAAAAAAAGAAATACAACGATGCATGTAACAGGTAGTAAAGCTCTAATATATTTATGAGATTCTTTATGAATCCCATGGGATAAGAATCCCATGAGATTCCTTTTTTTTTTTTTTTTTTTTTTTTTGTATAACATGTTTTTAAAATATTTTTTAATATATAACAGGTTGTAAAGCTCGTATAAGGTTAGAATTGGATGTCGTTTCTAAAAAATACAAGATAGTTCAGTTTATTGAAAAACACAACCATATGATCCTACCAAAAGAGTACAAACATTTTACAAAAATGCAAAGAAGAATGACACAAGCAGAAAAAAATTTCATTGTTAAAGCTGCAAAGAACAAGATTGGTCCAACAGGGGCTCACAACTTGTTAACGAGTATCAAGGGTTGGTATGAGTATGTTCATGGGACAGTTGATGATTTTAAGAATGAAATGCGGGATGTTAATATGTTCATTGGGGAAAGTGACGCACAAATGCTTATAGATAAAATGGAAAACAAAAAGATATATGTGCCAAACTTTACGTTTCAGTATAAGGTAGAAAAGAGTGAGTTAGTGGCTTTGTTATGGGTTGATGAAGTTGCAAAATGCAATTATAAGGAGTTTGGAGACATAGTATCATTTTATGCAACATTCAGATATAACAAGTAAGTTTTCTATTTAAATTACAAGATTCTTTCTGAAATCCCATGGGATTCACACTAAAACCCATGGGATTCATAATGAATCCCATTGAATTCACAATAAATCCTTGTGAGATTGTGTATGTAATCACATGGGATTCTGTCATTAACACTTATATTATTTTTAGGTACAATATGGTGTTTGTACCATTCACCGGTGTCGATAATCATAGAAAGTGTGTAACACTTGGTTCGGGAATGCTATTACATGAAGACACTGAATCATACACATGGCTACTAAGAGCATTTATGACTGCTTTCAACAAAGAACCAACCATGGTGGTAACAGATCAAGATGGAGCAATGAAGAGGGCCATTGAATCCGTTTTCACAAAATCGAAACACAGACTTTGTATGTGGCATATTCACCAAAAGATTCCAGCAAAGGTAATTTATCGAGTTTACAAAAAAATGTGTTTTTTCTATCACATGTAATATATAGATTAATCACATGAGATCCTGTATGAATCCCTTGGGATCCATATGTGAATCCCATGGGATCATATGTGAATCCAATGGGATCCATCTATGAATCCCATGGGATCCATATGTGAATCCCATGGGATCCATCTGTGAATCCCATGGGATCCATTTATGAATCCCATGGGATTCACCTATATTTATATCATGTTATTTATGATGATAATCAGATTCTAAAACTATCTTTATCAAAAACAGATTTGTAAAGAAATATACGTAGAAACAGATTTCAAGAAGCGTTTTAACAAGATTATTTGGAATATGTTCATCGAACCGTTGGAATTTGAAGAGAAATGGGCTAGGTTGATTGAGGATTTTGGTTTGCAAAATCACAAATGGATGACCAAGATGTTTAACCTACGAGAAATGTGGATTCCAACTTATTTTATCGACTCGCCATTATTTGGTTTGATGAGAACCACATCAAGGTCTGAGAGTGAAAACTCGTTCTTCAAAAGTTTCACAAGCCCAGGAGCAACGCTAGTTAGTTTTATGACATGGGATTCACTGTCAATCCCATTGGATTCACTGTTAATCCCATGGGATTCAAACAACCTAACATTGAAATTAGTTAAATGGTTCAAGACAGATCTATACCTTTTTGCAGCTTGAGCTTCGGTTTCTTTTTTGCAGGTTGAGTTTCTTCCTCAACCGGCTTCTCCAATCTCAAAATAGGAGCTTCCGATACTCCTTTATCTTTCCCCTTAAACCTCACCCTAAGCTTCTTACCCTTATCCTTTAAAATATCACTCGGTGACCACTCAATCTCAGAAACAGGATCACCTTCAGGAACTGCTTGAAGAACATCAGTAACATTCTTACCAACACTCTTATCAACAACATTCAACTACAAATTTTTATCAACAATAGCAGTAACAACAACCTTTGCCTTCTTAGGCTTCAAAACACTAGCCATCTCAATAGAACCCGGAGCCCTCTCAACAGAACCCGTAGCCTTCTCAACACAACCTGTACCCTTCTCAATAACACCAACATCCTTCTCAACAGAAACCGTAGCCTGCTTATCCTCTGCCTTAGACTTCTGACTATTGCGTTTTTCATAAACAAGACCCTGCGATTTACCTTTAACAACAACAACATCCTTTTCATTTTCCATATCATCTGGCTTATCCTTATCACTTGCCAAATCAGTAACAACATCATCAATAAGTTTAGAAACATCAACGTCAACATTCGATGTTTTCTTCGCCAACTTATCAACATTCGATATTTTCTTCAACAACTTATCAAAAGGATTAAAACGAGAAACAGGCGTTGGGTTCAAAATTTTACCTATATCAATTTTAAGATGAATAGAGTAATATTAGTTTACTAGCAATAACATTCTCGTTAAATAGCAATAAAAAAAACAAGTTTGATTCATACACAATAAATTCAAATCAGTATAACAACCCTAAGCTAAAAATTAGTACCAATATTTCCCAAAAATCACAAACTATGTTTAAAAAATAAACTCAAATCGTCACAAATAAATCAGCAGATCCTAACCTAGCAAATATCACGCCATCAATGTATCAAACATCAGTAAACGCTAACACAACAACAAACACCAGTAAACGCTAACACATGGGATTCCTAAAAGCTAATACAAACACTCATTCTATGTGAATCGCATGGGATTCAGTGTGAATCCCATGGGATTCACATAAGCTAATTCAAACAGACAATCCCATTTGCTTATCCTCTTATGCCTATTACATCAAAAAAAAAAGCAAAAACTATTAAACTTATTTCATTTTAAGTAAAGCATAACAACTAACTACATCAGAAAAATAAGCTAATTCAAACAGACATTCCCATAACAAAAATAAGCTAATCCAAACAGTCATTCGACCACAAAAAATAGCCTAATCCTAAAAGCTAATCTACTCGCTGATATAACCTAATCCAAACACTCATTCAGTAACAAAATAAGCTAATACAACCACAAAATAAGCTAATACATTCACAAAATAATGTAATCGATCACAAAAATTCAAAATAAAGATAGATTTAACAAAAATATACCATAATCGACATTTAGAAGCTTATTTTGATCGGATTCCGCCAATGAATGGTCTTTAGATTGAGATATTTCAGCTCGTAGGTCCATTTTAATGGAATGAACGGTAGTTTCGCGATGGTTTGACGGGGGATTGACGGTGGTTTGACGGATTTAGGGGCGGTTAGGGTTACTAAAATGGAATTGGGGGAGAAATCGCGTGTGTTTATGTGTTTTTGGTGTGTGAATGAGACGGGTTTGATAGAAAAGAGTAATTTATTAGTTGGAGATGATATGTATAAAATGCCCCTTAGCCTAATTTAATTTTAAAAGGATAATTAATCAACACCGTTGGATGGAAGGAGGATGGATGGTTGAGATCGTTTGGTTTGTTCTTTAGCTAAATGGTGTTTCGTATAAAACTTTTCTCATTTGAATAACATCCAAAAAGCAAGAAGAGCCTTTATTAAAAAAAATAGTAACATTATAAGATCATTATGCATCAATGTCAAAGAAAATATAAAATTATACTTACAAATGCTTTATATAGCTTTGTATAAAAGTCCAAAACGATTGATAAGTTTTTTTTTTTTTTTTTTTTTTTTTTTTTTTTTTTTTTTTTTTTAACTTAGCCCATTTTATAATGCAATAATCAGATAAGTAAAGATGATTATTGCATAGAAAGAAACTTGTTTCCATGTAGAAGATTTCTTTGCTATTTATTGGGTAAAGTCATAGCAATTGAAGCTAAAACTGTTTGATTTTTAAGTGATCATTTTCAGTCAATAAGCTAAGCAAAGGTCCATAAAGTAGGTTTCCATTATGTGTAGTGTGGAATAGTGAGAAGTGAAAGATGAACCTACTTGGTCCCTTCTATACATTACCTATTGGAGGTCTGGTTGGTCTTCCCTCAAGGTGTGTTTTCCCAAGTTTCTGAAGCCAATTATAAGAGATGGAAATGTAAGTTGCCTAGTATAGCCCTTGACTGGAAGGGGTATGGGTGGCTATAACTTGCACAATGATGCCTACTCATCTTTCTCCCTTGGTTCAGTGTGGATGGTGGTTGACTGATCTTGGTGAGTAGATGGGTAGGAAATGTAGTTGTGAAGTTATGGTCTTGGTGCATTAAAGGGTGTATTCAAAACTGTGTTGTATGTCTAGATGGAAGCTTGAAGATGTCTGTTGCAGGTTGCATTGTTGACAGTTTGTGTTTTATCACATATCGAATGTTTAATGTTTTGTCTGAGATAGCATAGTATTGTTTGATATCAGATGTTGTAGTTTAGTTATATCTAATTTGGGCATGTCCAAATTTCAGTTGATGTAAAGTTGTTTCATTAATATAATTCACCTTTTGCACCAAAAAAAATTATGAGCCAAAACTGCTATGCAAAACACCCGTATCAACTTGGCAAAAATAGTTGAATATCATCAGGTGTGAGTATCCCTCTGGCATGATCACCATATACATGGAAAGCAAGATATGTATTAGAAGTTAGTATTGAGGAAACAATCAACATTTTTATAGTGCATTTAGAATAAATTAAGCTCGTACCCTTCAAAATTACTAGGCGTTAATACACCCTACACACCACACACTCCTGTTAAAAAAAAATCCAACCCTAAAAAGCGGAAGAATACTTATCAGCAACACATTAAAAAAAAAAAAAAAAAAAAAAAATAGGTTGTTCATTATTGGTGCAAAGTAATTTTGCAAAGATGAATTGGTGCAGTGTCTAAAAACACATTGTTGCTCCTTATTATGTAAACGAGTTATATAGCTTAAAATATTTATGTTATAAACAATACAAATTATCTCAGGTTATCTGCTAAAAGTGTAAATTTTAAGTTAATTATTACAAAAATAACTTTGAAGTTTTAGAATTAATCAGTTTAGACTACCTATTGATCTCATCACATGTCATATATCAGAGAAACAAAATCACACATAAACATAATATATGTCAATGAATAACAAACAATAAATAAGCATAAGCCACTGCCACACAATTATAGACAGCCTAAACAAAAAAAAAAAAAAAAAAAAAAAAAAAAAAAAAAAAAAAAAAAGCAAGCCAATGTCACACAACTACTTGCATCTTAAACAGAACTTAGAATAACCAAATGCACAAATGAAACAAAAATGATATCATAACCTACAGCTAAGAGCTATAGAGAGCAAATAGATAAAAACTTACAGAGATTAACAAATTTAGTGTAATAACTAAAACTTAACAAAACTTGGAGATTTCAACGAATTTCGTCAAATAAAAACATATAAACACTTCACAAAACTTACATATATCAAGTTCAAATACTTCATGAGCACAAATGAACACATGTTAAGCTTTATCAAATCAAAAGTTAAACTACCACATTAAACTAACGCAACAAAATAAACAAATGTCGTAATACATCTAACAACAACCCATATTCAGATCAATCTCGTGACCTCACGACCTAAAACGGTTTATTTAAAAAAAATTATAACAAATAATTACGTCCAACAACTGAATATCTTTAGAAAAAATCTCAATGGTTGCTTCCTAAAACCCCTAGTCACAAAATAGTTAAGCATGTCAGAAAAGGTAATTCAAAAGAGTACTTATGAGAGCATTTGGAGTGGAAATCATCGACTGAAAAACAATTCGACGTTGTCATCTCCATTATGGTATCCAGCTCCACTATATTCAAATTCTTTCAAACCTTCTAACTCCGGTAACTCATTATCAGTGTCATAAATATAAATTTGTAGGAATCTTGGATTTTCACAATCTGATGGGCATAATGATCCCATCCAATGCACTTCTGCATTGCCTAACTTTCTTAGCCTCGTTAGGCGCAACTTCAATTTCAACACCCAAATTTTGATCGTCAGAGAAGTTTTCCAGATCATGCAAAGCTTGAGAGATTCTTGTCAAAACCATATATCAATTTACATTAGCTTCCTTAATACCTAAAATCAGTAAGTGCCATAAGAAAGCTATCATGTAACTTCATCTTCAGCATCTATCCTAGAAGGTGAACACTAAAATGGAAACCAAATTAGTGCAACAAAGCATCCATCGTAAAAATTAGACTTACAAAAACAGCCCATGGATCAGACAACATAACACTCCAAATGCACCAACAAACCAAAAAGCCGCAAATACAAAGCGCCAAACAGTTTAAAAAAAAAATCAAATCGTCCAAATGCTGGTTACACCTTCCCAACCAAAAACCATATTTTGAAAGGAGAAAAAAATTCCTAAACATTTGTATAACTTAAAAGCACTCTAAAGGAACCCACAAAAATGTTCACACCACTAAGCACTTAATTTACACAGTAAAAAAAGAGCTCGAACCACTTAAGAGAGATGCAGTTATCAAAACAACATACATATAGCATATAATGTCAACACACCAAAGTATAGAGGATATCATGAAAGACCTACAACAATAGATAAGCACTTAAGAGAGTCGCAGTTATCACAACAACATATATATATAGCCTATAATGACCACATATCAAACTATAGAGGATATCACGAAAGACATACAACAACATATTACACACAATGCATAAAACAACCACCCATAATCACATCTCAAAATGTAAAAGATCTCAAAATGTAAAAGATACCGAGATCATAAACAATAAAAAATACATATATTGCCTACTGTTGGCGTATGTACCCTCCGTATATACGCCGTGCGGAACACATACTCTCCGGGTCTACATCAAGCGAAGCGTGCCCAAATGTGTTCAAGCAGAATGGACTAATAGCCGAAGGGTTGAGGACATCCGCATGACCCCAGCCCTCCGGAGGTCATAACCATTCGGATAAACCAGTAAGTACATGAACCAAAGTACAAGTAAGTACACCAAGTATATGATAATGGAGCATAAACTAGCAAACATTAAGGGACTAAGTACAAACCAGCCTGGCACTCCATATAGAAAGTCTATAAATATAGAAGAAATCTTCACTCAAAGGTTAACTAATTCTCTTACTCTCTAACTTCATTCATATTTTCTTTCTCTAAGAATATATACTTAATCTCACGCCGGAGGTTGGTCCTGGGATACACTCCCGGGCCGAGACTAACGGACGTGCCTGTTTCGCAGATATCCGAAGTAGTACGCTATAAGCAAAGATCACCCTGAATCCGAAGGACCAATTATAGTCCGAAGGATTCGTTCCGCTTGTCTGAAGTAGAGGCAAAGTTTTACTTCAACAAATTGGCGCCATCCGTGGGACCCGTCATTCACTCTACCCGAACTAAGAGATGACAGGTCCTACTCTTACAACACCTGAAGGAAGTGGAAAAAATCCAGATGTCAATACCAACCATGACAGCATAGAACAAATCCAGAATCAACTCATCACCCTAAAAGCCCTAATCCAACAGTACAATGCCACGGGGGAAACGCCAATCAAACTTATCCGGCTCGACTTCAAAGACGAAGAGCCCCAAGATGTCGGAACTCAGAAGGCCGAAGAGGAAACGACGGACGATCTTTCCAAACCTTTCAAAGCAGCATCCAAGAGTCCTTTCACCCGAAGGATCATTGACTTTTCCGGACCCAAAAACGCAAAATATCTGATGCCTTCACACATAAAGTTGTACAATGGGTCCACAGATCCAGATGATCATGTCACAAGATTCGAAGGAGCTGCCAACCAGGGCGCTTGGCCCATGCCCATATGGTGTATGATGTTCCAACAAACTTTGGACGATGCAGCCAGAGAATGGTTCGATAGCCTCCCACGAGGAAGTATTGACAATTGGGACACCCTCTGTGAGCAATTTGTGCAAAGATTCGCCCTTCGCAGAAAATGTGTCGGAGATCCCATGGAAATAACCAAGATTGTCCATAAAGCTAATGAAGCCCTCTCAGAGTTCAAGGAACGATGGACAGACGAAGCTAGTCGCATTTCAGGTGTGCCGGAGGTAATGCAAATATCCTCTTTCATGGACGGGTGTAAATGTCCGGAGCTAGCGAAGAGATTCTATGAGAAAATCCCCCGAACAGTAACCGAAATAATGATAAGGGTTGACGACTTCATCCGTTCTGAAAGAGCATATCGGCTGACTGAAGTACCAAGGGGAGAAAGAACAGATAATTACCGAAGAGATTATCATCCTAACTCATATAACCGAAATGATCAAAACATACAACGATCCTACTTCAGGGGAAATCGCAGGAGAGATATCCACCGAGAAGAATTCAGGCCCTGACGAAATGACCACTTTGCACCTTACGGCCACGCCAGAAACGAAAACACCAACCAGACCGACTACAAAATGGATTACCACCGTAATGATGGGAATCGGAGGGATACCAGGCCTATAGACTTAAACGTGCTCACCAGAGCCCCCAAAGAAATCCTTGCAACTGAACATCAACTTAGACTTCCGGCACCACCCCCACTGAGAGGAAGACCATCAAGAGAAAATATGGATAAGTATTGCGACTACCAAGGAGAGAAAGGTTACCTCACCAACGATTGTCACAATCTGAAGGAACAGCTTAAAAAAGCTATGGAGACAGGTAAGCTGGACCACCTGATTAGGGATGTCTGGCAAAGGGAGAGAGCACCTCCAAGAAACAATAATCAAACCAACCAGGGTCGAATCATCAACATGGTCCGGTATCCGGAGAAGAAGCATAAACGTAAAATCATAGACCAAGAGGAAGAATGTATGAACACCCCTATAAGCTTTCCTCCGATCCTTCCCGGAGATGCTTCCGAAGAACCACTCATAATCGAAGCGGAAATCGAGGGATATACTGTACGTAGGGTATACGTTGACCAGGGTGCTTCGGTAGAGGTAATGTATGAACACTGATTTTTAAACCTTGATCCCTCCATCCCGTCTCGGCTGACAAAAACGAACACGCCACTAGTTGGATTTGCCGGAGAAGCCATAAATCCATTGGGAAAAATTGAACTAGAAGTATGCTTCGGAAACGAAGGACTATATCGCCGAACGACCATGAGATTTACAGTAGTAATCCCCCTCCTCATACAACATAATACTTGGACATTCCGGAATTAAGAAACTAAGAGCTATCCCCTCGACAATACATGCCATGATGAAGTTCCCAACACCAAGAGGTATCGCCACTTTGGTCACCCGGTCAGTCATCATTTTAGAATGCAGAAAGCTGGAAGAAAGATTCTTACTAGAAAAAGAAGCTAAAACCGAAAGTACCTCGGCATCCATGATCGAAGAAAGAACTACAGGATCCGAAGAAATACTGGTTCATCCGGCATATCCGGAACAATTGGTGACGATAGGGAAAAATTTCTCAAAAAATGGACGAAGACAACTAATAACGCTACTTAACAGCCAGGACGTTTTCGCATGGGAACCATCGGATATGACTGGCATCCCCCGATGGGCAGCCGAACACAAGCTTAATGTAAACGTCCAAGATAAACCTGTGGCACAAAAAAAGAGATTCTTTTCAGAGGAAAAGAACCAAGCCATAAACAAGGACGTGGAAGACTGGCTAAAGGCCGGAATAATCAGACCCGTCTGGTACTCAACCTGGATCTCTAACCTTGTACTAGTAAAGAAACCGGACGATAGTTGGAGGATGTGTATTGATTTCAAGAACCTCAACTCATCATGTCGCAAAGACTACTATCCGTTGCCTGAAATAGATTGGAAGATTGAATCAGTAATGGGATTCCGCTACAAATGTTTCCTAGACGCTTACAAAGGATATCACCAAGTGCAAATGGCAAAGGAAGACGAAGAGAAAACGGCCTTCTATACCGATCACGGAACATACTGTTATGTTAAAATGCCATTCGGGCTAAAAAATGCCGGAGTAACCTATCAGAAACTAGTAGACTCTGCCTTCCGGACGCAAATTGGCCGAAACTTGGAAGTATATGTAGATGACATGGTCATCAAAAGCCAAACGAAAAAAGAACTGTTAGCCGATATAGCAGAAACATTCGACAATCTCCGAGGGATCAATATGAAACTAAATCCTAAGAAATGTTCCTTCAGAGTGGAAGAAGGAAAATTCCTTGGTTATATGGTGACTTCCGAAGGGATTAGGGTATACCCCAAGAAAACTAGAGCAATTGTTGATATGCAGTCACCAAAGTCATTGAAGGAAATGCAAAGTCTAAGTGGTAAACTCGCAGCACTAAACCGTTTCTTATCAAAATCTGCCGAAAGATCTCTACCTTTCTTTGAAACGTTAAAGAACATCACCAAATATAATAAAGAAAAATACCAATGGACGGAGGCAGCTGAAAGGGCTTTTCAAGAGATGAAGAAAATGATTTTGGAGCTCCCATGCCTAACAGCGGCAAAACCAAAAGAGGACATGTACCTATATCTATCAGCCGCGATGGAAGCAATAAGTGGGGTAATGTTGGTTGAAAGGGAAGGACGGCAGATCTCAGTTCATTATGTAAGCCGAACGTTACATGAGGCCGAAAAGAGGTATGCTCCGGTCGAAAAATTGGCTTTAGCCCTCCTACATTTATCCAGAAGACTGAGGCGATATTTCGAAGCTCACCCCATCAAAGTCATAACAGACCATCCTATCAAGCAAGTATTGAACCGAGCAGAATCTTCTGGACGGTTAACCAAATACACGGTAGAACTGGGAGCCTACAACATTACCTATGTATCAAGAAATGATGTCAAGGGACAAGTACTGGCTGACTTCATCAATGAAGTGCCCATCGGCACAGCTTATCCGGATCCAAAAAGGAAGGGCAAAGAGATATGCAACATCTCTCAGAATGGGGAATGGATTTTATACACCGATGGAGCCTCTAGCAAAAAAGGTTCCGGAGCAGGACTAGTACTGATCAGTCCGGAAAAAAAAGAACACACTTATGCTCTCATATTAAACTTTGAAGCTACCAACAACGGAGCAGAATACGAAGCACTCCTGGCCGGACTGAGAATCGCAAGGGAAATGCACATAGAAGCGCTGGACGTACGAGTGGACTCAAACCTAGTGGCAAGCCAAATCAACGGAGAGTTTACTGCGTATACGGAGAGCATGACAAAATACCTCGCCAAAGCCAAGGAATATATTGCTTGCTTCAAACACTTCAAGATAAAGAATATCCCGAGAGCCCAAAACCAAAAAGCAGACGTATTAAGCAAGCTAGCATCCGTAGCATTCAACCACTTAACAAAGGAAATCCTAGTGGAAGTATTGGAGAAGCCATCCACTGAGGAAGAGATAATTAACGCAATAGTAGAAGAAGAAGAAGAAGAAAACTGGATGTCACCCATACTTCGGTGTTTAAAAGAAGGGATATGCCCGGAGAATCAAAACGAAGCCCGAACCCTTCGTATGAAAATAAGCCATTATACACTGATTGATGATGTACTATTCAAAAAATCATATCTAGGACCAATGTTGCGGTGCGTAGGACCTCTCCAAGCCAATTACATAATCCGAGAGGTACACGAAGGAGCGTGCGGTATGGATTCTGGACCACGGTCCGTAGTAGCTAAACTTATGAGACAAGGTTATTACTGGTCAACTATGCATCGAGACGCTAGAGAAGTTATCCAAAAATGTGACTCATGTCAAATACATGCTCCGGTCCCCAAGTTACCAAAAACAGTGCTGACCTCCGTCATGGCACCATGGCCTTTCTTCCAATGGGCAATAGATGTGTTGGGACCTTTGCCCGAAGCTCCAGGGAAAGTTAAACATGAAATTGTGGCCGTCGACTACTTTACAAAGTGGATAGAAGCGAAACCCCTAGCCAAAACAACCGGAAAAGAAGTGAAAAAATTTTTATGGGACAACATCGTCTGTAGGTTCGGATTAACCAAGATAATCGTCACGGACAACGGAAGTAACTTTGTGGGGGACCCGTTTAGGAGTTGGTGCGAAAGATTGAATATCACACAAATCAACACAGCCGTGGCTCACCCTCAAGCCAACGGATTGGTGGAAAGAGCAAATAAAAGCTTAATGAAAGGATTCAAATCACGACTCGGAAGAGAAAGAGCCGGATGGGTAGATGAATTACCAAACATACTATGGGCATTCCGTACCACCTTGAAAACTAGCAATGGAGAAACTCCCTTTAGTCTGACCTACGGAAGCGAGTCGGTCATCCCAGCGGAAATTGGTATGCCTACCTTTCGGACCATGATGGCAAACGCCGAAGATAACGACGATGAAATCAGTTTAAACCTAAACTTGTTGGAAGAACGACGAGAAATGGCGGCAATAAGAGAGGCCAAATACAAAAAGAAGGTGGAGCAATATTACAACCGAAGGGTTAGACCCGAAGCTTTCAAAATAGGAGACTTTGTGTATCGGAAGAATGAAGCCAGCAGGATGGAAGACCAAGGAAAGTTAGGACCGAACTGGGAAGGCCCCTACCGGATAACGGAAGCTTACCAACATGGCACGTACAAGCTCCAAACCATGGACGACATTGAAATACCTCGAACCTAGCATGCAGTTAATTTAAAAAAGTGTTTTATGTAATCTATTGTTCCAAGAGACTTATTGTAAGGCATGAGCCATTTTCCTATCATCAATAAAACATTCTATGCAGTTGGGCCGTGAGGAAAATTGTTTTTATCTAACCACAAGTTGTCCAGTAAAACAAAACCCTAAGTGGGTATAATCTAAGGCCAAGAGCCGAAGGACACAAGTTGTCCAGTAAAACAAAACCCCAAGTGGGTATAATCTAAGGCCAAGAGCCGAAGGACACAAGTTATCCAAGTAAAACAAAACACCAAGTGGGTATAATCTAAGGCCAGGAGCCGAAGGACACAAGTTGTCCAGTAAAACAAAACCCCAAGTGGGTATAATCTAAGGCCAGGAGCCGAAGGACACAAGTTGTCCAGTAAAACAAAACCCCAAGTGGGTATAATCTAAGGCCAAGATCCGTAGGATACAAGTTGTCCATACAACAAAACCCCAAGAGGGTAATATGCACGGCCAAGAGCCGAAAGGCAAGTTGTCCGTGTCACACGAACCTCGCTTGGCCAACAAACAAAGCCAAAAGCATATCAAGTACATGCTAATTTACGAAAAACAAACACCCTACGGTAATTGAGTTACACCCTGCGGAATGTACACATACATAGCTTAAAAACAACACAAAGAAAAATAATACCAAAAAAGTATATACAAGCATAAAGAAGAGAAGTTATATATATTCAAGGATCAAAATCTGTTACATCGATTGTTCCGAAATAACGAAACAATAAAATATTTGTTCATAATATCACTAAGGTAATACATTGATTGTTCCGAAAGATCTATTCTACAAAAGGACGGAACGCTTAGAACCTAAACTATTACATCCATCATAACCAAGAGACAATGAATAAAAGCTTCACAGGGAATCCGAGATACCTAGATCCATAGTCAAAATGGAGGTATTCGGACCCCAACATACAGTAACCCAACGAGAAGAGTCTTGAATAAAAGCTTCACAAATGACCCGCAATACCTATATCCATAGTCAAAATGGAGGTATACGAATCCTTAAAACCCAACTTCAAACAAAGGCCAATGTGTTCTGGTCCAAGGAGTTATCACCGGAAAGATTCTCAGTTTGGGGCTCAACCACCGGCCCAGAAGTCGTACCTGAGGTATTAACCCCTTCGACCTCCGGAGTAGGAGCAGGATCAGGAACCAAAGCCACCAGCTCATCATATCTGCGGTTGATAGTTTGACGGATCTTTTGGATGAAGGGATAGTCCTGGGAAAGCGCCTGATCATATAACGTTTGATAGTTTGCATCGGCTTCCATGTCCATGCCCTCCACCTCTTCCAATAGTTTGGCCGCCTTCTCCGGCTCGTCGAACAAACCAGCCCCATCTATCAACCCAGACTGATAGTACAAATTAAAAGGCTCCGCTAAAGCCACCCGGAACTCATGACTGCCAAGGAAACGGCGGATAGCCTCCGGAATGAACTCATTGACTATACGGTTCCGATCCACCTCGGCATTTCCAGCGGCTATAGCAATATCCTGCTTCTCCTGATAGAGCTCCTTATATGCCTTTTCCTCATCGTTTAGCTTCAACTTAGCCTCAGACAACTGACCCTCCAGCAACTTAATCCTCTCAGCCTGATCACCAGAAACCTTCCTCCACTCTTCCTTCTCCACCTCAAGCTGAGAAACCCTGTCTTCCAGACTAGCATTCTCTGAACGGAACTTCTGTATCCCCTCTGGATTTACCTTAGCGCACTCTGCATGCTCATCCTTGACCTTCTTTAACTCCTCGGCCACCTCCCCAAACCTCTTCCAGTTATCATCGAAGGTCTTGTCACAAACCTTGTGGGTGTCAGACAACTTTTGGTGCTCACGCATAAGAGACTCGAAACGGAAGATAACATTCGCTTGAGCCGTAGCACTCTTGCCCAGCAACAACCACGACCTTCGAATAGCATCACTATCATCATGACCATCCAAATACTTCTCTTCCCCAGGGGTAGCCAAGTTAATCATCATATCCCTACAAACATTGGCGTTGTTCGTACGGGTGCCCCTCTTCACTGACCATGCAGGAACAAAAGTCGCATCATCTTCATCATCCCCTTCTATATCAACATCCACATCCTCCTCCTCCACAAGGGTCTCTTTCCCTGAACGAGAAGGAGCACCCTTCGAGCCCCCTGAAAACAAAAAAACCTTTATTAAACAAATGATAAATTGAAAGGAGACAAGTAAATACGAACGGAAAAGAACATTAACAACAACATATCAGCACCAGATCCTCCGGATTGACCAGCTGGAAAATCTTTCAGATGAACCGAATGGATGGGCTCTGGATCCGCGATGCCCTCAGCAGCATCCAGGTCAATGACATGATCGTCAGCAGATAGCTTGCTTCTCTTATGAAGACGTGAAGAAACACTCCCTCCGGTTCTTTTAGTCGGAGGCTTCTTCAAGCCCAGCTTAGCAGCTTGCTCTTTCTTCTTCTCCCTCGCAGCCAACACCTTATCATCCGGAACCTCAACCTTCTTCAACTCGTCATTCTTCTACGGAACCTCACTGTTGGAAGCCAAAGGCTGAGTAATGTGCATCTCACGAGCTTGGCCTTCCAGAAGTTTGTCCCCTTTCACCACAGTGACATTCCTGCGTAGAGGTGGTTTCTTCAAATAGCTTGACATAGTTACACCTGTGGATAAACAAAACCCATCGTTAAACATGAAAAAAGATGCAAAACTTAAAAATTCATACTTATAACAAAGGCAATACCCCTCCCCTGCTCATCCCTCAAAGCCAGACGGTAACCAGGAAACTCCCAGTGATCCAATAAGCCCAAAGCATATAAGAACGCCTGTGGAACTTGGCATGGCTCAATAATCACCTCGGCCAGCCTATCGGCATGAGAAGCATCATACTCATTTCTCTTTGGAAACGGATCCGACACATCCGAATCCGAATGCCTCCAAGGCATAGCAAACGGAATAGCTCGCCTGTCGATCAAGAAAAATTGATACTTCCAACCCTTCAGACAGGAAGGAAAATCCCCAAAGCAAACTTTCCTATCCTTATGAACACGCTTTTCAAAAGAAAACCAACAACCCTGTTTGCTAAGTTTGTAAAAGACGCGAAACAGGGGAGTGGTAGGAGGAATGTGCATGCTCCGGCAATACACCTCAAAAAGAGTAGCACGATGCATGCCCAACGGAACCAACTGAGAAATATGAACCTTAAAGTACTTAATAACATCTAAAAGAAAGGTAGAAAAAGGGATAGTGAGACCGCCCTCAAAGAAATACTCTGCGTATAAACCAATGGCATCCTCAGGCAATTGATTCAACGTCATACCCGTCGGAGGTACCCTCGGATGTAAATCCTTCGGTATTCCGAAAGTCACCACTAAGGCATGCACATCAGCCTCGTCCATCACAGACTGCCTTAAAAGTATATCCTTTTTAACGTGAGAATCCTCCGGCATTGATACGTCTTCATAATCAAACGAAGCGGTAGATTCCGACATGATGAATCCGAAAAGGAGAAGGGTATAACCAAACAACAAAAAACTAAACGGACTAAGACGTACCTCAAAGACGATGAGAAAAATCGTTCGAAATACGGACGAGATAAAATGTGTCAGAGATCTGTGTGTGTTGAGAAGAGAAATTACAGTGGTGTAAATGAGGAAAAAAGAACTATTTATAGACGGTAAAAATTGGGCGCGAAACGACACGTCACCCGTAGGGCTAACGTGTCGCCATCCAAACCGTGTATCTCAAAACACACGCACGTGTTCCAATCCAGAAGGCACTGTAAAAAACGACGGCGATCCTTAAACGGCACATTAATTACATTTGGCACTTTGCACGCGACTTTAACAAAGACGAAGCTATAACTTACCCTCCGGAAAACTATAAAAAACAGACTAAGTATCACACCATTGGCATAACTAATACTATGATACTGGGGGGGGGGGGACATGTTGGCGTATGTACCCTCCGGATATACGCCGTGCGGAACACATACCCTCCGGGTCTACATCAAGCGAAGCGTGCCCAAATGTGTTCAAGCAGAATGGACTAATAGCCGAAGGGTTGAGGACATCCGCATGACCCCAGCCCGCCGGAGGTCATAACCATTCGGATAAACCAGTAAGTACATGAACCAAAGTACAAGTAAGTACACCAAGTATATGATAATGGAGCATAAACTAGCAAACATTAAGGGACTAAGTACAAACCAGCCTGGCACTCCATATAGAAAGTCTATAAATAGAGAAGAAATCTTCACTCAAAGGTTAACTAATTCTCTTACTCTCTAACTTCATTCATACTTTCTTTCTCTAAGAATATATACTTACTCTCACGCCGGAGGTTGGTCCTAGGATACACTCCTGGGGCGAGACTAACGGACGTGTCTGTTTCGCAGATATCCGAAGCAGTACGCTATAAGCAAGGATCACCCTGAATCAGAAGGACCAATCATAGTCCGAAGGATTCGTTCTGCTTGTCTGAAGTAGAGGCAAAGTTTTACTTCAACACCTACTTAGTTTTGGTAGTGTAAAATATGATTGTTAAATAACACCATCATCGTTAAATAACACCATTACTTGCTTGCATCAAACATGTATGCCGAAGATATTTGGTCGTGCCAGGAATAAAACTCCCATAGTAACATCATCATCAGCAAGCTCAAAACATGAATTAATACATAAGAACATACCCCTAATGAGTTATGGAATCGAAAAACACATTGAAGAACATTAGGTGCAAAAGATGATAATATTTGTGTTTTGTCTTTTTAGACCAACCTTAAATTTCCATAATAGACGTACAAATTTTTTCAAGAGATAGACGAGAAGTTTCTTGGCCCATTTGTAAATATTCATCAAGGCGTCAGAAACGGTGTCATATGCCAATTGACGAATTGCAGAGATGCACTTTATCAATGGGGAAATGCCTTGTCTTTCGGTACAATCAGCATATTACGAAAGAATGCAGAATGAAGACTTACTTCTTCAACTATCCATGTGAATAGCCTTCTACTCATTCAGAACCTCTCCTCGAAAGTTTCTTCCGGAAACATCAGATTCGTACTAAAATAGGCTTTTGGACTAAACGATCATGAGCACAATAACGATCTCGACTTATGGTGCTTCTCGTCAATCAATTTGCTTGTCGTCTATTCATAATAAACGACAACACGATGCTAAAAAACCTCAATGCCCCGACTAATAACTTCTTCTTCTTAGTTTGCGAACATTATTGTTTTGGAATTTATATTCATAATAAATTTTGTTTGAGTTATGTAAGATTAAGTTTGAAGTTATGTAAAGAATGATGAGTTAAGAGGGTCGTATCCAATAGAGGAGGGGGATGGGGGCACATTTGCATATACTACCTTATTCGGTGAGGCTCTCACTGTTCGTCAACTAGTTTGATGGTCCTCACGCGTCACAAGGAGTCAACCCGGTAGGGTGGCGTGTGACATTCGCTCCTCACACACTCTCACAAGTGATTGTTGAAAGTAGCCTTCGATGCGACACTACTTCTATTTTTCTCTTTCAATAATTAATCACAAAACTTCAAAGTCAATATAGAACATCAAATCAACAACTTTCACTTTGTAATAATATCTTGAAACACTTACCATCAATTAATTCAAGTGAGGTAACTCATTAAAAAGAAAATTTACAAAACAAACAAACAACAACAATAAAATACAATATTAAATCCACCAATTCTTTCTTCTTCTCCTTGTTTGAGAGTACGAGAATCTAGAATGTTTGATTAACCCAATTTTATAAATCCAAACACTCACTCACTCAAGATTCACCATCCTTTGTTTTCACACGAGGATCTTTCTTCCTTCTTCATCAACTGCATGTTCCAACAACAACATAACACTATATAATGTTTCAGGGTTTTGTTTCTTGTTGGTGAGCTGTTTTTTTCATTTGTTTCTGATGATTGCGTTTGATTCACATTGTGGGTATCTTGTAAATGTTATTAGAATCATATGTTTTGTATGTTTCTTGTGTAAAGTAGTCATCTTTATTGATTTTAACGAAAAGGGGTTTTGATTTTAAGAATAGTTGTGATTCTTGATTGAAATAATGGGGTCTAACGGGC
The DNA here is from genome assembly GCA_030686995.1 of Artemisia argyi. NCBI lineage: Eukaryota > Viridiplantae > Streptophyta > Magnoliopsida > Asterales > Asteraceae > Artemisia > Artemisia argyi. Next base: position 170,767,331 of record CM060676.1, on the reverse strand, counting down.
CGAAATCGGATGCAATAGCGAGGCAAAACTCGTTGTATAACTTGACTTTAGATGAGGTGCAAAATCAGTTAGGTGATTTAGGAAAGCCGTTAACTAGTATGAATCTTGATGAGCTTTTAAAGAGTGTGTGGACTGCTGAGGGTGAGTTAAACGCTCCACCTGTGGCGGGTTCGTCTTTAGGTAGGCAGTCGAGTATTGGTTTGTCTCAGGATTTGAGGAAGCGGACGGTTGATGAGGTGTGGCAAGATATTCAGCAAGGTCATAACAAGAGTGATGGTGTTACGAGTAGTAATGAGAATAGTGGTAGTGTTGAGAAGAAGGGTAGTGGTCGGGATAGACAACCGACGTTAGGTGAGATGACTTTGGAGGATTTCTTGGTTAAGGCTGGGATTGTTGCGGGGTCGTCTCCTGGTAAAAAGAATGTGGAGTCAAATGTGTCGAATCCACAGATTGTGAATCATCAACCAGCACAGTGGATGCAGTATCCGGTCGCGCCAATTCAGCAGCAACATATGTATATGACAGGTCATCATCCGGCTCAACAACCTATGTCTATTGGTGCGAACACGATGATGGAAATTGGTTTTCCGGAGACACAAATGACAATGTCCCCTTCAATGATGCATAATTTATCTTCGGATACACAGACACCTGGACGGAAAAGAGTTGCATCTGGTGATGTGGTGGAGAGGACTGTCGAAAGGAGGCAAAAGCGGATGATAAAAAATAGAGAATCTGCTGCGCGTTCACGGGCAAGAAAACAGGTAAAATTTACAAGTTTTGACTTTTATTGCAATTAAGTATTTAAACAAATTATAAGAGACTTGTTTGTTAAACAGGCTTACACCCATGAATTGGAGAACAAAATATCACGCTTGGAAGAGGAAAACGAAAGACTTAAAAGACAGAAGGTACCTTTCTTTCCGACACTCTTTTTTTCTACTTTGTGATGCTTAATTGTTCTATATCTACTTTTTACAAAATAAAGTCATCTCAAATTCTCAAAGATTGTTCTATAGAATGCATGTGTCCTAAGGCTGCAAGTAAAGATACCACATGCTGTTGGCTTTTTTTTTTTTTTTTTTTTTTTTAATCTAACTGTTACTCACATGGAAAACCTTGCTTTGGTTATCTTTATTCCTGAATATTTGGTGTAAGCTTATCTTTTTGTGTTAGAGTTTCACTTAAAAGTTTACCAGTGTCGTTAAGATATATACATTTCCGCTTCCTTAGGTAATCGAGTAATGTGTCTTTTTCACTAGGCAACATTTGCTCAGTGACTTGATTATTTTCGTGTCCAGCTTGTTGTTTTTACTATATTCACTTTTATACCTTCATAGAAGCAAAAATAACTATCCGGGCTTTAATTAGGTCAAAGCTTTGTATGTGCTTGCTCAACCTGCTGTTTGACAAGAGAATAAGTCATACTATCTTCATATGATTCCAAAAAAAGTTATTTGTAAAACCTGAAATATGCAGCTTTTTAAGAGAAGATTTTTTACAATGTCTAGATTGAGTGTGATTGGTTTTGTGAAATCATTAGTTTAGCTGAGCTAACTTTGTGTCAATCTTTCTTTGAGTTGATCCAATATTGGAAACTTGAGCCTTAGGAGCTTTGTAGCCAGTTAATGAACCACTTGATAACTTCTTAATTTGACTTGTTTACAGACCAACTATTGTCACAATTATAAATATTAAGCTCCTTCGAATGCGTGTTCTACTTCTCTTGCTGTTTCCTCTACCGTCTAACTATCCTAGATATACAATTATATGGAGGATAAATTACTGTTCATAAGCATTTTCACTAACACCCTTTAAACAATTTTATAGATACCTCTTAACTTTGAGTGACTTATTAAGTTTTTATAAAATGAAACAGATTAAATTTTAACCCTTACTATTTACTAATGACAAACATGATTATCTTTATTTAACTCTTATTAAAACGAAACGAGGTATCAAATTATAAAAGGTTTAGCAATAAAAATATGTTGTAAATACGATCAAAATAAGGCTAATATTACAATAGTTATAATATCTTTACGATTTTGTAATACACAAAACAATTTATAAAAATATAATTGGTTGAATAATTTATAAGCTTTTTATAAATGGTGAGTATTTTTGTTAGTATATTGGTTTAGATGTCATCTTTATGCGCATTGTTTCTATACTATTTATTATAAAAATTAACTGTCGCTGTAAAATGTTAAAACCTTTATGCTCTTAAATAATAAATGAAAGTGTATGTAAAAATATTCTATAAACTTCATATTGTAAGTTTTTCAAAGTATGATCAAATGAGCTCAATTTTGTGTTCTCTCGATTTTGCATGATTTTATAATACGTAAATATAATAAATACCGAAAAGACTAATATATACCAAAAAGAGTAGGTAGTTTGCCACATCTTCTTTTAATAAGATATATAATTATTTATCTTTCAATAGCAAAATTTTACAAACAAGAAGAAGTATGAAAATCTGCAGCAACACATGGCTACCAATTAATGTTGTTGTAGATATGTACATAGAAAGTTCTACTTGTAGTTTCAGCTAGTCCAAAACTATAGGAAAAACATTTGACCTGATTTTTATTTTTTTATAGAACGGCTACAGTTGACCTGATTTACGCGAAGATACTATTCTAACAATATATGGTATTCCATATCATCATTTAAACTCTCAAGTCTCAAACGTCTTAGAAGATGAAATATGGAAACAAAAATATTTAGTTGCTGATGATTATCTTCATTATGTATTACTGTTTCCTTTAGATCCTCTGATTGATGATGGATTGAAAGTACTTGCACATTAGTACTATTTTTCTTTGAGCAAAAGCTATCTTGCTTGGGCGACATGATATTGGTTATCATTCTCAGTAGATCCCAGTGGTTCTTTGATGTGAAGCCCAAAAGAACCTAATTTGTTGTTTGTCTTTCCAACTTATTTTGGCTCGTAAAATGTATCAATAATCAGTTTGGGACACAAGATCTCCATCAGCTTAGTTTCTTGGAGATCGTAAGAAAGCTATTGTTAATCCTAGTGTCAAACAATCATAGAAATCTGACATGTTGACACTAAGAGTCAATCAAAACCCATGTTATCACTCATCATCTGACTCTAACTGTTATCACTACCCCTTCGAATAGCTGTTTGTAATGTACATGCTGTGTTAAAGATCATTGGCTGATATGCAATTTGGGACCCAGGGTTTTGTAATCTCTAATTTTTGCTGTAATATCCATGACTGAAGTTGCCAACTTAAGTATAAGATTTGCAAGCAGTTATGTTTGCTTGATGTTGAATCTTGAAGTTTCTTGGAACGAGTAGACTGAAGCTCTAAAATTTGAGTACATCATATTATATCAATTACCAAATTAGTAGCTTAATATCTTTAGAAACAAAAATGAAGAGCACGGTAGATTAAAGCATTGTTATTTTTGTGCTTTGAGCTGCAAAGAATTAGGTATTTTTTATGAGGTCATTATGATCCTAATAAGCTTCTTGACATTCACAAATGTAACTGCAAGCCAAACTATCTTAGAAGAGATATTTAAGGTGTAGGGATTGACTTGAAGTGTGACTTTAGGACATCCAAACATTAGGGACTTCGTGGGTCAAGGTGATCTTTTTTTACCGGGCTGGTGAGGCCAATTTCTTTCGTATCAGTGAGGTTCCTTTTTGCCAGTGTTCTTTCTTTTATTGTTACTGATTTATGGCTAGCATCTTTGACGTATTTAAGAGCCTATAGTTGCTGTCCTTTTTGTCTTTATGCTATGATGGATCGAGGTTGCATACGTTGCTACGTTAGTCAACAAACAGTTGCAGTAAGGTTATATGATAGTGAATGTACGGCTTTATTTTGTTTCTTATATTTTTGTTTGAAGTTCCTTCTAGTTTTTCCACAGTTTGCTCTATGCACTGTCAGCTCACATATATACTCTAAATCCTCATCTTCAGTAACACAACCTTTTTTTCTGTCGCTTTTACGCGAGAGCCAAGGCCCATAACTCCATAAGAGAATAACTTACCCCTACTGCAATTATCTGCCAACAGCAGTCTTGTTGCAGTATCCAACTGCCTTCTGTCCTGACAACAGATGACTGAGCTGATGATTGACTTCAGGGTTGTGATGATCTTTGTAACTTGGTCTAAGTTTTTTAGAAGATTCTTTTGTAACTCTGCAAGCTTAGTTGCTCGTTCTAGGCTGAGTGATTATGGGTTAAGAGTTAAGACCATTTTCTTTGCTTCATTTCTCACCGCGGGATTTGACTCTGCATCAGTTTATCTATAGTTTGTTTGGACTTTGGACACCTATGCTTTACTCAGGCTTTGGATGTAATAGTGACATGCGTGGTTCATTTGTATAAATAATAGATGGGCCGTCTTGTTTTATGCTTATCTTTAACGGGCATAGCTAATTAAGCTAAAAGTTTTTAATATAAAGTGAACAGGTCTACTGGGTCAATAGGTTGAAATTCATCTGAAGTGTGTTCAAATGCATGAGACCTCTTGAATCACTCTTTAGGAAATAGATCGTATCATCAATGTAATAATATGGTTTTTATAGTCATATCTACCACAGCAGTTATTTATTAAATTTAAAAAATGGAATAAAAATAATTGTTTGTGGGTCAGCCCAGCCGACCCGCCAATTTTGGTATGTACTAAAATTTATTGATTGTCAAGTCCTGCCCATTTCATCACTTCTACTCGGGTCTTTCAGGACTAGAATACTAGATGTTGTGACCTTGGATTCATGTAGACATATGTTAGATGCTCACTTTGGGAACAGATGAGCGCCATATGTGCTATGGCAAATAGCACATAAGATTGTAGAAAATTTAAACGTTCGTTTTGTTGTCTCTGTGTGTAGTCTTAAAATTTTCGTAATGTCTTTTTGGGTATTTCTTCAAACTCTTATGTTCTACAGATGTATCCCTTTTATGCTTTCGCTTCTGCTGCTTCTTTGGAACATCTCTTGTGTTGCCAATAACTATGCCTTCTTCCATCTTCTATTGATTTATTATTCAACACTTTTCTTTCCTTCTGCTTCTTCTCTCATGGTTGTATTGATTAGGCTCTTTTCAGATTAGAAGTTGTTATTTCGTGGTGAAGTACCCAACATGTTCATTTGTACTCTCACCATTTTGTCTCCATCAGTTGTGCATGATTATCATCTTCCCATGAGTGTATGAGGCTTTGCCTTATATTTACCGTACTTGTGTATGCCTATGGTGAAGAAATGCTTACTTGATCAATGCTATTGTCCAAGTACTAGCATTCTTTTTTCCGTGATCAGTATAATAGCGTTGTTGGTTTCTAAGAATTTAGACATCCATGGTATTTTCTAGAGTTTCTTGGAGATAGATAAGTGTCCTTTGTTTAGACTCATTTTTGTCTTGAAATGTCAACACACAAACTTTGATGGACAATTCATCGGGGGTAGTGAGACGTTAACTTGAACTTTTGTCAAATAATTCTTCTCCATTATTTGAATTAATAATTTGAACTTTTGTCTATAGTTGGGTACCATTCACGAGTCACAACTCTCAGAGATTAAATTTCTTGAAGATGGTGACTATTGTATATGTCTTAGGGATACCACGTGTTTCGTATATTGTCATGTTTCACAATGAAGAAATGTTAAACCTTTCTTCTCAGTCAAGTGTGAAAACAACTTTTGCATATACAAGAAACTTGGAAGCACTAGCCTATCGTCCCAAGGCATGATAGAGGACTGATCATAGCATGAGATTTGTTGAGATGGTTATAAATTAATTGGATATTAGTTGAGAAGTTAAAAGATAAGTTATTCTTTTCATTATTGCGAAAGCACGAAACATCAGATGGTAACTGCAGACCCAAACAGGTCTTTTACAAGTGTCTAACAGCTTGCTATCACCACAACATGTATCACTATGCATATGCCACTTACAACAACATACCCAATCCCTTCGGGGGGGGGGGGGGGGGGGGGGGGGGGTTGTTATGGGGATGCATATGCCACTTATCCTTTTTCTTAATTGCATAGTTACAGATGAGATGCCACACACACAAAAATTGCTGTGTCATGTGCCATTATGAAAAATAATATAAATATCAGAATTTACACGCATTGATTTCATCATACTAAGCTGGAATCATGCAAGTATGATTGTGATATCACATGTGGGATACAAAGTTGAATATATTCCTCTCTTCTGTAGAAAATTTGATAAAATTTTGGCAATTAGCTTTTATTGATTCTACCTAATAAGGATGCTATATAAAATCCTAAATTTATTACAGGACATCCTTTATATGATGTTTGCAACAACACGTATTCTATTTCTGAGTATTGATTCCCAAAATTTATGTACGGAAGGATGGATATCGCATATTCATTGGGATTCTTTAATGTCGAGCTAACTGTTGTAGTTTCTTGTGCAGGAGGTAGGTCAGGTTTTGCCAAGTGCACCACCACCCAAACCCAAGTACCAGCTCCGACGAACAAGCTCAGCTCCTTTCTAACTCGTCTCAAGGATTATGTAGATGCGTTTTGCCTTTAATTTTTTGCTTTTTCAGTTTTTATTAGAAGACATGGTTTGTGTTTGCTAGTGTTTTTTCTTAGTTTTATCTGGCGTATCGGGTCAATATTCTGGGTGATGGATACCAAGACATAGTTGTGTCTGATCCTAGATACCAAGACATTTCCTTGTATGTATATTGTTAAGACAAGTATGAGTTTATTAATGCAAATTCGAGTTTTTTGCTCAGATGTTCATTCCTTGATTGGGTTAACTAAGCTTTACTACAACAATGTTGCCGTGTTTGATCTTCGAAAACTTCAGAATTTTGAAATAATTGAATCTTAAGTTGTTAAACTGCTGTTTAATTAAAAACCTTTGAATATAGTTTGTTGTAACTGTTAAAAGAGTTACATGATATATCTTCTTGCCAAATCTTGTTAATTCATCTTACTACTCACGCATTCATGTCATGTGTCATCTACTAATCTCACTTCTCATCCACCCTCTTGAATGTCATATGGAGTATATATGTCAAGAAACTCAAGATCACATGCTTAGGAAAATATTTAAACAAATTTTTTAAGGAAAAATAATCTCCCATGAGTGATCGTTGGGGGCTGGTAAATGGATCTTGGAGTGGTTGTGGGCTTGGCGCTCTCCCCTCCGGGGTCGTGCCCTCAATGATCTCTCCTCTCTATTATCTCTTATTGGTAACTTATCTCTAGCATCGTATGGGGTTGATAAATGGGTTTGGGATAGAGAAGCTTCAGGTTCCTATAAAATGAATACTCTCACTTGTCATCTCCAAGAGGCTCTCCTGCCAAATAGCCTTTTGGGCCTCATCACGTCTAGAATTTGCGGTCTCCTCATAAGATCAACATTTTTGTTTAGCGTGCCTCAGTTGATAAGCTCACCACCAGGTCTAACCTCATCTCTAGGGGCGTTAACATCGGTTCAGCTCAGTATATATTGGCCGCCTCACAAACACTAAACTTAAAGACCCCGAAATACAAAATTTTGATAATGTGTCATCTGACATATTCAACTCTAAGATTACTTGACAATATTCAACACTTGTGAAGGATGGATGCATGTTTTGATCATCCCAATTCTTCGAATAGTATCCATGGCGTCGTCTTATATTCATTCAACCTTTAGATTGATTCAGCAGAGCTTCAGTCAATCCACAATCTCCTATTGCCAAAATCGCCAACAGCTTTGACTGTAATGAGATAATTAATAACGATCACTTCATTCTCATCATTTATTTGGCTTACTAAACAGCTATTGGGCTCTTGACAATGGTTATATCTTTGGTTTTATTTAGTATCTAATTCTGTAGCGTATAATAGCTTTTGCAACATCTCACGTTCGACTTCACACATGCTAAGATTGGGATGTTAAGTCCTTCACCTGAAGAAATGGAGCAGATGCCACAACATGGCTTAGTGGTTCATTTTTTTGTTTAGCTATAAGAAGGCATCATATCAATCCTACTTCTTGTAACATTTTTCAATGTTGATGCTGCATAGCACACCTTGATATACAGAATGCTGTTTTAAAATTTTGAACAATATTTAGTGCCTAGCTCTGAACGAGATTTGGACAAGATTCGAACAACGATGAGCCTTTATAGTAACTACCGGATCAGGTTTTCCTTGTTCAGTTATCTAGAGAAGGCAAGTCTTTGACTCGGATGTACGTAGCTTGACCGAGGTATCCTCGTGATCGTTCCTACCCTTTCCCTAGACACCCTCTAAATGTGTACATATGAAGTTTGAACCTTAAACTTCTTGTAAGGAGGTCAGTTTACCACTGCACTATTCGGTGATGGTTTTTGATTTTGATGAGCCTTTTGCCTTTATAAGCTATACCAAACTATTTCCACCATTATAGATATATGATGTTGCATAAGATAATCAACAAATCAGAGTGGCGCAGCGGAAGCGTGGTGGGCCCATAACCCACAGGTCCCAGGATCGAAACCTGGCTCTGATATAATTTCTAGAGTGGCTTCCGAACAATTTTTTGTATTTTTTTTGCAAAAATTTACAGTTTACACACTTATAAGTTATAAGCACTGTTATAGTTTTCACAATTTACCCCCACGTACAAATGTGTTAGTTTGTTTCTTAATCCGCTACTTGCAGACTTTGAACCTTGGAGGTACATAACAAAAAATTACAGTTTACACACTTATAAGTTATAAGCACTGTTATACTTGTCATGTTAGATTAAAAACTCTTAAAAGAGACAAGTGACAAAAGAGGGATGCAAATTTGAAATACTGAATGGTTAAAAGAACCATTTGTGGTTTCATTTTCAATGCGGGGGGTTGTAAAAATGAGAAGAAATAACTGGAGATGCGGGGTATCGATCCCCGTACCTCTCGCATGCTAAGCGAGCGCTCTACCATCTGAGCTACATCCCCTTTTCTTGTTTGCATGTTTCACAAACTCATTTTCTATTTATTTTTTAGCTGTTGTTGCAGAAATTTTTGCAAGGATGTTACCTATTGTACTTGTTTTGTTAGCTGATATAAGTTTGGTCAGCTGAACCTTTATGAACATCCATGGTAATGTGCATACATAAACAGTTAAATTTATCTGCAAGCTAACCACGAGTTAGTGATGGCTTCTAGGCCAGTAATCAGGGTGCACATTGGGCTTTGTCGAGATATCTGTATTGCATCTTTACTTGATTTAATTTTCTGTATCTTGAACATTGAGTTTAAATTGTGCATTTAACTGTTTTAATTTTCTTTTGCTATTACCAGATGGAACATACTATTATTATTTTGTTTTTGTTTTTGTTTTTTATTTTTATCATCTGTATGCTCCGGTAAACCTGTTTTAAGAATTCGGATCTAGAAAAAATTAAGAATGTGAGAATCTAGAAAACGAATTATAGCTTGTACCACTTTATCAGATTACTTGTTGACCAACTCTACTAGGCCTAGCCCAACCTTTAAATATTGAGAAATGCTGAACAAGAAATAGAGGCCATAAGAATAGAAAGAGAAAGAGGAAGTCGGATAGGCATCTATGTTTGAGTTACAGATTGCAGATATAGTGGAGAGAAGTAGAAAACAAAACGTTCTAGTCCTGTAGATATATTGGACATGGAATGTATTTGTGTTATCAAGCAAGAATTTAAATAATAAAAAAGAGAAAAACCCTCCACACAAATATCTTCCCGACATGCTAGGATCATTTCTATAATAGCTAACTATTGAAAGATATTGTGTTTCCTCTCTGTGATATCTGACATTTTTTGCATACTTCACATCACAGGTCACTGTATTTAAGCAGCGTGCAAATAAAGTGGCTAATCTAAATAAAAGATTGATTATTGAATGTAGTTACGTCAACGAAGGGCTTCTTCTTGGTCAGCTCCATGGAAATCGGTTTACCATCACACTGAGGTTTGGGCATGAATTCATAAGATACATTTATCCTAGTTAAGTTCAACTTTCCATGTGGTTATCTCTGTTGGTTAAAGATGTAACAGGGGTGTTTGTAATAGGTGTAACATGGGTGTTTTGAATAGGTGTTAAAGGGGTGTTTGGAAACGGTGTAACAGGGGTGTTTATAATAGGTGTAACAGGGGTGTTTGGAAAATCTATAACATGGGAGTTTGGAATAGGTTTTAACAGTGGTGTTTTGAATAGGTGTAACAGGTGTGTTTGTAAAAGTTTAACACATCAACTTTGTTAATACAAAATACTAATATATGTTTAAAATTGTGCAAAACATGTATGTTCCAAACATACATCTTTAAAACATATATGTTTTTGGATGATGTGCATTTATGTTTTATGTGTTTTATAGTTGGTATAAATTTTTTTATGCTTTTTTGAAGGAATACATTTATGTTTTTGGAAGGGGTACATACATGTTTTATGGTTAATATAAAATGAATGAAATGGTACGATGATAATACATTTATGTTTTCTGCATGCTTGTTTCAGATTGATTGATGAAGATGATGATATCATTCAAGACCGGGAAGTGGATGAACACGATTATACATGAAGATACTTTGCGACCTTTGGAGATATATGATTATTTCATCTGTTTTTGTACTTGTAATCAAGTGAAATTTAACATTTAAGTATATCAATCTTGTTTTTCTTTTTATAATGGTTTATGTTCTTTAAGTTGCGTTTATAAAAATATTGGTAGGTTGATTAAAAAAAAGTGTTCGCTAAAAAAAACATGTATGCACGTTGATTATTTGAAAAAAAAAAAAAAAAATGTATGCACTTTGACTAATTGAAAACATGTATACACCATAACTATTTTGAGGAAAAAAACATGTATGCACATTTGCGTAAAAAAAACATGTATGCACCATGACTATTTGAAAACTTGCTAGCATAAAAAAAAAAAAAAAAAAAAAAAATCCGAATTTTAAGAATTATGAAAAATGGGAATTATAAAAAAAATAAAAAATAATATGAAAATGTCTTTTACTATTATACCCTTTTGAATTAAATAAAAATAACAAAATGCTATGGAGCATTAAATGATGTACATTGTGTATTATTCGTTGTAAAAGGGTGGTTTTCGCAGTTCTTGCAAATAAGATTGTTTTCGCAAGAAAAGGACCCTATATATATATATATATATATATATATATATATATATATATATATATATATATATATATATATATAGTAGGGATAGAATGAGAATGGGGCTTAAAATAAGAAGGGTAGAAAAGATTGTGGGAGTGACATGTGTCATCCCCATGTCACGTCATCATGCCACATCACACCCCCACCCACCCACCCAAAAAAAAAAAAAATTCCCGGCAAAAAAAATTTTTTTTTGGCAAAAAAATTTTTTGTCCCCGCCAAAATTTTTTACTGCATCACGATGCAGTACACTTTTTTACTGCATCACGATGTAGTATACTTTTTCACTGCATCACGGTTACTGCATCCTTTTACTGCATCACGATGCAGTATACTTTTTTACTGCATCACGATGCAGTATACTTTTTTACTGCATCACTATGCAGTAAAAAATTTGGCGGAAAAAAAATTGTGCCAAAATTTTTTTTTTTGGTGGGAAAAAAAATTTTCACAAAATTTTTTACAGTACACTTTTTTACTGCATCACGATGCAGTATACTTTTTCATTGCATCACGGTTACTGCATCACGATGCAGTATACTTTTTTACTGCATCACGATGCAGGCGGGAAAAAAAATTTTGTCCAAAAAAATTTTTTTTTGGCGCGAAAATCTTTTTTTCACCGGGGGGGGGGGGGGGGGGGGTGACACATGTCATATGATGTGACAAAGTGACACATGTCACTCACACAATCCTTCCTACTATTCTCATTTTAAAAACCCTTCTCATAATATCCTCTCTCTCTCTCTCTATATATATATATATATATATATATATATATATATATATATATATATATATATATATATATATATACATACATACATATACATACACACACTAGCCGACTACCCGCGCCTAACGGCAGCGGTTTATAGTTTGCGTCAAACTCCGGCTGTAACAACATTTTTTGCATGTGTGCTTTTGTTTTCAAGATAAACCGTTATGGTGATCATTTATTGTCTTCGAGTTGATTCTATTGGGTCATTTTGTATGTGTTTTTTATATGGCATGGTATGTGGCATGACGACGATGTTGTAGAGTTTTCAACAATATTTGATTGCATTGATATGTGTATTCTTTTACGTCATTATGTGTATGTGGTTGCGATAGTTTTTGTGTGTTATTTTTAGATGAAGAAAGCTTTCATTTCCGTATTCACATGGCTATGTCCTTTTCTCTTTACTAAATTTCTATTTAAGAGAACAATTTATTACCAAATATTTTGATTCATTTATAAAAGGGTTTATAGATAGATAGGTTACCCAACTTTCCAACTTTATTCACCTAAGTTACCAAACTCGATTCTAATAGAAAGGGTATCGAGAAGAAGACCATCGACACAATCACAAGAGTAGATTAGGTTCTTGTGATTCTTCCCTTACAAGGAGATGTGTTCTTTCAAAGATGCTATGTAAAAGATTAAGAACACAAGATAGAATTAGAGGATTGATAGAAAATAAATTAGAGAGAAAGAATAATGGCAAGGGGTGAGGAATACAAGAGGCAAGGGTGGGTATTTTTAGGCCAAGATCCCAGGTTGGGAAAAATTTGCCGAGATTGGCGTATCGCTGGCTCGTCAGAGCGCCAACAACAAGGCTAACTAGTAAATTTTTGCTTATGGGATCTTGGTCTTTTAAACACCCAACCTTGCTAAACCTCCAATTGTACTGCACACATTTAGACCTTTACATTATTCATTCCAAAGGTCTACCAACTCAAATAGCCAATTTGTAAAAATATTTTGTGAAGTGTTTAGGTTAAGCCAATTATCAAAAAGAGAATGGTAGAAGGGATAATTGGATAGGGGTATTTTGGGTATTCCTCACATGGCATAGAAAAAAAAGAAAGAATATGCCATGGTATATTCTTTTTCTTGGAAAAGAAGTGTGGATGTTAGAGATAGAGAGGGAAGACTTTGAATTTGAAATTCAAATTTAGTGAGAGGGAAGTGAGAGAGTGAGGTTAGGTTAAGACAAATCATGGTTGGGTTAGAAGAGAAAGCATGGTTAGGTTAAGAAGAATATCCAAGAGAATATGCTTTGCTTGGAGGCAAAGGGGAGATGAAGGGTTGAGATGAGTTTGGATGAGCTGGAGGTGATGTGATAGAAGGGAGCCTAAGGATGGACTCAATTTTGAATTTGAATGTTGGAGAGTGAGAGAGAACTCCCTATGTGATGAAATGAGGCTGTGAGTTGGATTGAATGTGATATGGATGTGATGGGGAGCCTAAGGTGAGAATTCAAATTTGAATTGCATGTGGTGAAATGAGAAAGAGTGAGTTGGCAAGTGTATGAAGGATGGAAAAGGTTTGTAAGGGAAGTGTGTGAAATTTGAATTTCATGCGAGGATGAGAGTGTAATTATATAAGTTGGATAAAGATGTGATGGTGTATAAGAATGAGGTGATGGGGAGCCTATGTGAGAAGGATTCAAATTTGATATTTGAATGTTGGAGATGAGAAAGATGGTGGTTTATGGTGAAGGTTTATTTGTATTTGAAATGGATGGTTTGATGAAGAAGGTGATGAGGTGGTGAATTCTAAGTAGATGGATTGGAATGTATAGAATGGAATGTTTGGAAGATTTGGTGTGGGAGTGTAGGGAACAAGAAGTGCATGCAAGTACAAGGAATATTAGGGAATGTTGGGGATAAGATTTGGGAGGAATTTGAAATGGTTGGAAGGTTTATTTCGTGTTGAGGTTAATCAAAGGATTGATTAAGGCTAAATTATAATGTCATTAAGAAAGAAAATAGTTGACAATTATGATTATGTGTTATGTGTTGGGTAAGAAAATCAAAGGTTACTTATGATCCCAAGCAACTCAACGTCGAGTATTCATAATCACATAACACATGGATTTCCAAGACTCAATGAAATCAATAATCACCTTGATGCAAACAAGCTAAGGGCTTTGCATCATTGTATAGCATAACCCATAACGGGAAAGGATGCGTTTACGCAAAGAGACCTTTGACTAAGTTTGACCAATAATGGGGTAAACCCATTACGTGATTAGAGAAGACTTAAACACGGATTATGGCCATATGAATACTTTCACTTGATGTCACAACAAAATATAAGCTCCCTATGGTTTGAAAAGCCTTGGCTAGAGGCGTTTTTCAAAATACTTGAGTTGGCGTTTTGCCAAAAATGGGAGGTTGTAAATTTGGATCCCTCTAATTCTAAAACTTGTTTCGAGTGTTCCCAATGAAGCACATAACATATTTATACCTGTATTCAAAGATCCACATTTTTCGGGTAAGGGAAAATCCGACTTTCAAAAACTATCTCGACCTTAATAGAAGGCTGGCGCGTAAGAGCGCCAGCAGCGCGCCAAGCCCAGTTGTTGGGTCGGTGGGTTTTTGGCTAATGTTTGTGATTTTATATGTTTCAAAAGTTTATTTGTCATCATTAAAACATAATGTGACCTAATTAATGTTGTCCCAACATGCCCTTTTGGTTGAAATATGCAGGGGCAATATACAGGCATTGGTAGATAAGGAATTCAAGAGTCAAATAATCATCAACCTAGGAGCTTATGTCAACGACATGGTAATCAAAAGAAACACGGATGATGAACTAATTAGGGACATCCTGGAAACATTCCAGAACCTGAGGAAGATCGACATGAATCTAAACCCATCCAGATGTACCTTTGGAGTGGAGGAAGGACAGTTTTTGGGCCCCATAGTCAGCCCGAGAGGAATCATATCAAACCCGAAGAAGGTTAAGGAAATATTGGATTTACAACCCCCAAAAAGCCTCAAACAGATACTAAGATTAAATAGAATGATTTCAACCCTTGATCGGTTATTATCGCGAGCTATAGACAGATCACTCCCTTTTTCAAAATACTGAAAGAACATGTCAAGAAGACAAAATTCAAATGGTTAGAAGAAGTAAAGAACGCCTTTCAGGCTCTTAAAGTGTTCCTGATCGAATTACTAACCCTGACAACATCAATCCTAGGTGAAACTTTAATAATGTGTCTAGCGGCTTCCAACGAGGCCATAGGATCAGTCCTGGTAGCCGACCGAGACAGCAAACAGATGCCAATATACTTCATCAATAGAGCGCTTCATGATGCGGAGTTACGATACCCGCCTATTGAAAATCTTGCATAAGCTCTATACATCTCAGCCAAACGGCTAAGGAGGTACTTCCAGGCATACCCAAAAGAGTTCATCATAGACCAACCCTTGGAACAGGTACTGTTGAAACCCGAGAACGCAAGATGAACAACTTACAAGGTAATTTCCATGAGAACACCAAATCACATACAAGCCCAAGCACTATGTAAAAGGACAAGTTATGGCATATTTCCTGGCAGAAATCGACTATAAGGAGGAAACAACAAACATGGAGTACCAACCTACTCAAGCAAGGAAAATTCCTGAACTCGGCCCCTACACTTGGACGCTATTTACGGATGGAGCATTGAGTGACTCAAGCTCAGGAGTTGGACTCATTCTCACAAGCCTTGATAGGCAAAAATATACATATGCTCTGCGCTTCGGCTTCGGCGCTTCCAACAACAAGGTAGAATATGAGGCTCTGTTAGCAGGTCTCAAGATAGAAAAAACAATGGGAGTAACCAAACCCTAGGTATACACTGACTCTCTACTGATATGACAGATGCATTTGACTTTCCGAAACCAATAATCCCATCAAGCGCGTCCTCATAATTGCGTAGGTTGCTAGATTGACTAGCACTATACCTGATGGAAAACATTAGTATTAGAAATAAAGTAAGTTCGATAGGTGAAGCTAATTCAAGCACTAGTGATAGGAATTTTAGATTTACAATTTAGATGTGCCCAAAAATGACACTTCCATTTACCAACTTAGTTTCCAAGTCACCCGATACATTGTCATATTGGACAACATCCCTGATAAAGTACCCACGATTGCCATCACCATCTTTATAAATCTTGGTAAATAAACAAGATACATTAGGCCTGCAACCACCAACTGGACCCCGATTGATGTCTAACCAAAACTTTTGATCACATGTCACTCTTGCACTAGTTAATGATTCATTTGGATTGTATAGTGTAAGATCCAACTATCAAATGTAAAATGGTGGGAAACATGAAAATATATAGAATCGTATATGACAGAGCGATAAGGTTCATTTACAGATGAAACAAGAGAAATCATGAAAATCAAGAAATACATACCCCATGATAGCCTTTCTTTAGGCACGTTTGGCAATGTATGCAATTGATCTACATTATATCACCTCCGGTATCCACATGGACATAGTAATCCCTTGATGGTGTTCCCATTCTAATTTGTCATAGTAAAACCTGTAACAAGTAGGTTCTATCACATACTTGCAGAACCAATTGACACATAAACAGCGCACCAAGCCTGTTCTTTAAAAGGTGTTTTATCAGTAAATAAAAGACACATAACCTGCTAAATTTTTCTAACTGTAAACATGTTTACATGCTTTTCATTAACTTGAATTACTAGATTGACAAGGAATCAATGATAGTTTATGCACGACTTATAGAATTATGTAGTTCATACGATCAAAATAATCGAACTACATAGGATTTTATCATTTACAAATTTTGAGGTACAAGTTTATATTTCGTTAATTGTGGTGGTTGTATGGTGGGAGAAGGTGGTGGTGCGGGGTGTGTGGTGGTAGAGGGTGGTGGTGGGATTACAATATTTTCAAAAGAAAACAAAAGAGAGTAATTGTGGGAAGAAGACGAGGGTAAATTAGACATTTCATATGGCCTATGACTTTGACTAACGGGGATTTGTAAGATCGTTAGCCAAAAGAGATTATTCGCAACAAACTAGAAACCACGTGGACATTTTTCGAAATTAAAATTTTTGAGAGACACTTTCACAAAAATTGGAAACCACAGGGACATTATTTGTACCGTTAACTTTATATGGATTTCTCTAAAAGAATATATAATTTTTCGTTGAGACATTTAAAATTCTTATAAATAATTTAATCAACCAAGTGATAGGATTTTAATTTCTGGAATTAAAATCTCTTAAAATTTTAAAACCTTTGAAATTAAAATTCTTTAATTTTAAATTTCACGAATCAAACGACCCTTAGGATGCGTTTAGTTTATAGGTTTTCTGGTCGGTTTAAGGCTGAAAGTCAAAATTTGTTGTTTGGAACATAAAAGTGAGCTCAATGATTGGGTTGAAGCCATAATATTTGGTATACAAGAATCTAGGTGGGAAGCTAGGGTTTTCATGTCAATCACATATTTATGTCATTTTATTTTAACAAGTGTGTCATGTTTTGATGTGAATCACATATTTTCTTTTTATCGTCCTTTTAGAAATAATAAATCCCTCATTTCTTTAATAAATGTCCACTGTTGATTTTTAAAGTCTTTTGTTTTCAATTTTGACATTAAATTATTTTATTTGTGTTATGTAATACTTGATGAAAATTATACCAATAAAAATACATTTAAAACTCAATCCATTCATATATTTTGCATCAAGTTACATAACACAAATAAAATAATTTAAGGTAAAAAAAAAAAAAAAAAAAAAAGCTTTAAAAATCAACAGTTTACACTTATTTAAAAATGAATAGAGTATTTATTTATGTTATAATATATATTCACTCTCTCATTAAATTTACATCCAAATTCTAACCCAATTTTTAAATTTAAATTCAAATTATAATTTTAAACCCAACTACAAACCAAACTGCCCTTTAGTTGTTTAAGAGAAAACTATTTGAAAAAAAAGATAGATTATAAAGACTCTCCCAAAACTATAAATGAAATGAAGTATAGAATTCAAATTACAGAAATGAATTCTCACAGAAATTCAATATAACTTCTAGTGTTTGGTAACACTAGAGAATTGACTCAAGAAATCAGTATTATTATTATTATTATTAATTTATTATTATTATTATTATTATTATTATTATTATTATTATTATAATAATAATAATAATAATAATAATAATAATATTCTTATTATAATAATAATAATAATAATAATAATAATAATTTTATTATAATAATAATAATAATAATAATAATAATAATAATAATAATAATAATAATAATAATAATATATTATTATTATTATTATAAGATTATTATTATTATTACTATTATTATTATTATGCAAAGAATTCATTTCTTCACCAAAAAGTTGGGAAACTAACTCTTCATAAAATACAAAAGAATCAATCCTAAGAGTTACAATTCTCCACCTTTTTATTTCTTTTAAGTACCAAACACGATAAATGAATTGATTTTCATTTCCCCATTCTCAACTCCTTGTACCAAACATGCCCCAAGTGATATCATGCTTTCCTTTTTTTTTTTTTTTTTTTTTTTTTTTTTTTTTTTTAATTAATTAATTATTTTTTTTATTTTGTTTATATAAAAAAATCGTGAAACGAAAAGTGTGAAAAAAATATAAAGTTTAACAAGTTAAAAGAGATTGACAAAAAAATACGAAACCACCGGTAAAAATTGTTTTTCACTGAAAACTGTAAATAAAAAAAAGGTAGAAATTATACTTTTTGATTATTATTGATGGGCCAAGAGGCATACCTAACAAAACCGTTTGAAAAAACCATCCGATTGTAATTGTTTGTCGGGTGCGTTTGGTTTCCTTCTAAGAGAATCAAACTATCATTATGAAAGTGATAGTTTGTGTTTGTTTAGAATGTCTAGGCTCACAAATATGACTATGAAAATCTAATATATTCCATACTCCATATACAACTCTTGAAGGGGAATGGATCTTTCATAGTTGAGGGACCACCACTATTATCAAACTCATACCCATTGTCATTCCTCACAGCATACCAAACGCCAAATATAAATATACCTTCACTAGACTATATCTTTCATGGTTGAGAAAACCATTTGTAAAAACCAGCCAATTGTATTTGTTTGTCCCCCCTAACACCAAATATAAATATACCTTCACTAGACTATTCTCCCACTAAAAAGGTCCCCCCTAACACCAAATATAAATATACCCCACTAAAAAGAAAAGTACAAATCACAATTTTCTATGGATGAATAAATTTTGTCCGTGACTAAATCACCTCCCATAAACCTTGCCTTGCCTCCCACTAGAAAGAAAACTACAAATCACTCTTTTCATCTAGACTATTCTCAAACACGTGTCATTCAGCAAAATGGACACGAAGATAGGTTCAGTAGACATGATCACCAACCCAAACGGCGAACTAGCCTGTCCACCACGTCACGGTGGCGTTACGACGGTCCAACCAACCACCATCCCATTCAACTACTCTGACGCCACCTTGGGGCGTCACTTAGCTCGTCGTTTAGTTCAAATAGGAGTATCTGACGTGTTCTCAGTACCAGGTGACTTCAACCTCACGTTACTTGATCATCTGATAGCTGAGCCTGGACTGAACCTTGTTGGGTGTTGCAACGAACTTAACGCGGGATATGCAGCTGACGGGTTTGCTAGGTGTCGTGGTGTTGGTGCATGTGTTGTTACGTTTACTGTTGGTGGACTAAGTGTGCTTAATGCTATTGCTGGTGCTTATAGTGAGAATTTGCCTTTGATATGTATTGTTGGTGGTCCTAATTCTAATGATTATGGTACTAATAGAATTCTTCATCATACTATTGGCTTGCCTGATTTTACTCAAGAGCTTTGTTGTTTTCAGACTGTTACTTGCTATCAGGTACTCAGCTTTTTTTTTTTTTTTTTCTTTTATTATTATTATTATTATTATTATTATTATTATTATTATTATTATTATTATTTTAGTATGTTGGATTTGGTGGAAATTGTGATTTTTGAAACTCGATCTGTTTGGTATGTTATATGGAAGAGAAATTGTTGATGAAAACATTTACGCTGTGTTCTCGAGTTATTTCATTAAAGAAAAGGAAAGGAAATGGAAGTAAACACTTTCCTCCCATATTTGGGCGGAAATGGAAGTAAAACAAATTCATCCAAATAACACTAACTTTACTTCCAGTTTACTTCCATTTTCTTTAATGAAATAACTCGAGAACACAATGTGGGAGTAAACCTTTTCACTTTCCTCCCTTTTCTTTAATGAATAAACTCGAGAACTGAGCATTAGGCAAAAGTTAGGGTCCGCTTAGTTGTAGAAAAATATCTTTAATTTTCTATTTTGTTTATTTATAACTTATAAGTTTATAAATCACGTTTAGATGATCTTTTTTGGAAAATAAAAAAGTGCAAAGGGTATAGAAAAACGGCAGATTATATGAAAGAGTAAATGGGTTTTCAGTTTTTTGCATTTTTTTGCGAAAAATTTCCTTGAAAAATGGGGTTTTTTTCAGTGACTAAACACACCCTTAGATACTCCATGCTCAGATTACTAAAGTTCGTATAAGCCTCTAACCACGACAAGTGGAAATTTTAGACTCAATTGTTAATTTTATGTCCTAAGTTGGTTAATAACTTAATAGTTAGAAGGTGATGAGTTTTGTTGATCTATATTTTAAGTAGGTCTAAATGTGTATTTGATATAACCTGTGATTGTTTAACATAACCAACGGATCTAGGGCGGGTTTAACGGGTAAGGTAATAAAATTTGAACACCTCTCCTCATTTTTTTCATTTTTCACTCTAAAAAAAAAAAAAAAAAAAAAAAATTGCGAAAACCCGACAGGTCAACTCAACTCGAGATCCATTGGCCATTTAGACCCTTAATTTTATATTACCCATCTAGACCCGGATCTGTTTAGACCCAAACCCATCAAAACCCATAACCCGACCCAACCAACACATTTTGCCACTTATAGTGACCACTATCATCACTAAATTTACTAAAATGAGAGAAGTTTGAACTATATTTGTGCAATACCACCCCTAAGGAAGCGCAAACTACTACATAAAAGCTAATAGAGTCTGGTTTGGAAGTGGGTGGAATCCTCGTGGATTAGTTGGTCAAAAGGTTGGATGAGTAACAACAGAAAACAGACACTTTTGTAGTTTTTTTTAGTATGAAAATGATTTTGTGTCTTAAGTGGTGGACCTAACAATGAGATGACACACATAAGAAATTTTAAAGATGAAGATAATAATGAAAAGAAAATATTTGGGTCAAAATTGGTAGAACTATGGGTAATTTTTAGGCCTATGTGTCGTTACTTAAAGAAGTTTAAATACTAGAGAAATGAATTCTAATTACTATTAAATGTAGTATAATTACAAGATGAGACCAACGCAACATTTCATATTGTACTCTCCATATGGCCATAACTTGATAATTAAACTATGATTGCTTGACCAGATGTTGTGTGAATTCATTCATCCATTTCATTTTCTAATGTTAAATTTGGGACTATGGTTTTCGAGCAACTTAAGATTAGTAGCTTGTACTTCACTGCTGATTGCTGGATCGTGTTGTTTCTTAATTATATGAATTATTATTTGAATTTAGGCTGTGGTTAACAATTTGGAGGATGCGCATGAACTTATTGATACTGCAATTTCAACTGCTTTGAAAGAAAGCAAACCTGTTTATATCAGTATCAGCTGCAATTTGCCTGCAATTCCTCATCCTACTTTTACCCATGAACCGGTTCCGTTTTGTCTCTCACCCAAGTAAGCTCTGCAAAGTTTTCTCAAACTCAGTATTGCATGATTCATGACTCAGTTATTGTATTCCATTTAATTTTATAATTTTGGGTGCATGGATGTTGTAGGTTGAGTAATCACATGGGTTTGGAAGCAGCTATTGAGGCAGCGGCTGAGTTCTTGAATAAGGCAGTGAAGCCTGTGATGGTTGGCGGGCCTAAAATGCGTGTTGCAAAGGCATGCGAGGCGTTTGTTGAATTGTCCAACGCTTGTGGTTATGCGGTTGCTGTGATGCCATCAGCCAAAGGGCTGGTTCCCGAGCACCACAATCATTTCATTGGAACTTATTGGGGTGCCGTAAGCACAGCTTTTTGCGCAGAAATTGTTGAATCTGCTGATGCTTACTTATTTGCTGGACCTATATTCAATGATTACAGCTCGGTGGGTTATTCTCTCCTTCTGAAAAAAGAAAAGGCGATAATCTTGCAGCCTGATAGAGTAGTGATCGGTAACGGGCCAACTTTTGGCTGTGTCTTGATGAAGGATTTCTTGCAAGGTTTAGCAAAGAAGCTTAAGAAGAATACAACTGCCTATGAGAACTATCATAGGATTTATGTGCCGGAAGGTCATCCTGTCAAGTGTGATCCTAAAGAGCCATTGAGGGTTAATGTTCTGTTTGAACACATACAGAATATTTTATCGGGAGACACGGCTGTCATTGCAGAAACTGGAGATTCCTGGTTTAATTGCCAGAAGCTGAAATTGCCAAAAGGATGCGGGTAAACTTTCTACAATGCTAAAGTTGCCGAAATATATAGTGTAACTACCACATATTATCTTAATAAATATGAACACGGGGATAAATGGGTCCACATGTGTCCAGGTTAAATGGGCTAGCTTTTAGTTCAATTGGCTTTGTTTTCCCAATCTATAGATCTTGTTATACATACAAACACACTTTTAGTGAAAATTCTGAATAGATATGATTTAAGAGTTAGAATGCGTTGCATTTAGATTTGGCCAATTTGACTCGTTATTCTTTTAGCTCAATTTCATGTCTAAAAAAAACAAAATCCACCCTGTGAACTTAATTACCACCTTTACTAAATTTGTATATTGGTTTTGTAGCTATGAGTTTCAGATGCAATACGGGTCGATTGGGTGGTCAGTGGGTGCTACGCTTGGGTACGCACAGGCTGCAACGGGTAAACGAGTGATTGCTTGTATTGGTGATGGCAGCTTCCAGGTAACTGCCCAAGATGTGTCAACAATGCTACGATGTGGGCAGAACACCATTATCTTCCTGATAAACAATGGTGGTTACACGATTGAAGTAGAGATCCATGATGGTCCTTACAATGTGATCAAGAATTGGAACTACACGGGTTTTGTTGATGCAATCCACAATGGCGAGGGCAAGTGCTGGACCAGCAAGGTAAGATTTATATTAAAAAAACAAAATAAGAACTTTGCTCTGAAACTAAACCAATAAATAATAAAATAAGTTATAAGTGGCAAAATGGGGCTGAATGATAATGGCAACTTTTTCTATGAGTCGATGGGTAGAGTATGTTGAGGTTGGCATGCAACATTATCTATATGGGTAATAATCTTGGACTTTCAAAATTTTCAGAAAACAGTTGCTGATCAGATACTATTGCAATAGTTATAATAAGATCTACACTTATGATAATTTTCGATCCATTTGACTCGGTTTGTTTCTTTTACTTGTTAAGCCTGTTAGAACTGCCGTTCACCAAAAAAAAAAAAAAAAAAAAAAAAAAATCCCTGTTAGAACTAATGTATTAATGTATTTGACCCATTCATAGTATAGATTGGTCTGCAGTGCGGTACTAATCAAGCTGATTTGAGCCTGTGCAGGTGCATTGTGAGGAGGAGCTTGTTGAAGCAATAGAGACTGCAAACGGAGCTCAAAAGGATAGCTTGTGTTTCATTGAAGTGATTGTTCACAAGGATGATACAAGCAAAGAATTGCTCGAGTGGGGTTCAAGAGTCTCTGCTGCCAACAGCCGCCCTCCAAATCCTCAGTAAAAAGAACTTTTCAGTTTTCATTACCATGGGATCATTGACAACGTTAAATCAACTGCTGATAAGATTAGCAGTATCATTGCTCCTGTAGTCATACGAGAAATAGGTTTTTGTTGTCAAAAGTCTTTATGAAATAAATAAGCAACTCAGACTGTGTTTGATATGAATTGGAGTCTAACAAGACATGGTCAACAGTTGGTTTTTAGTAGTGCATGCATGTGTTTAGTGGAGCATACATATCCCACGTCCTTTAATTTCTTCATTATTAGTTTTAGCATGATCCCATGTTCATTGCATGTTTCCTTTGTCGCTAGTATGTAACTGCATTTTCTTTCCTATAAATACTTGTAACTCATTTAGATTGGTAGGAATGAAGAAGAATATTAAAGTCTAGTTCCTCTCTAGTTCTTGGAGTCTTGCCCGCTCTAAGGGCGTTATCATCTCGTTCCCTATCTAGTTCTTAGGAGATTGACCATCTCTAATCGGTCTCTTAACAATGGTGCTTTCATTGACTTACTCGATGCCTCCACAACGTTACCCACGACATATCGAAGAAAAGATGGCTGCTATAGCCGATCAATTCGTTGAGTGGCTTGATATCATGTCCTCGTCGAATGCTCGACTTGAAACCGCATTACAAAAACTCACTTTCCAAACCACCATTACCACCAATCTTATTACAGATTTCATCGATACTCAGGTTGCAACTCAAATTCCTCCTTCCCCGTTGCCACCTTCAACTACCCACTCAACTCATAAGGAGCCAAAAATCCTACACGAGTTCACTCCTGCCACCGCTTCCAACACAAATGCCTCACTCGACATGCTTACTAACCCACCAAAGCAAACCGATGCACTGCTATTACATCGCCTTTCAACCAAAGAAATCCAAATTACACGTAGCCAAGGACTTTGTTTTCAATGCCCGGAGACATTTCATCCCGGTCATCAATTTCATCCGCCAAAGTTTGTTGTTCTTGAATCCAAACACGAGCCACCTTGGAGCCATTTACCGTGGACTATGGCAACCTCAGCCTTGAGGACAAGGCTGTTTTTCAGGATGGGAGTATTGATATGAATTGGAGTCTAACAAGACATGGTCAACAGTTGGTTTTTAGTAGTGCATGCATGTGTTTAGTGGAGCATACATATCCCACGTCCTTTAATTTCTTCATTATTAGTTTTAGCATGATCCCATGTTCATTGCATGTTTCCTTTGTCGCTAGTATGTAACTGCATTTTCTTTCCTATAAATACTTGTAACTCATTTAGATTGGTAGGAATGAAGAAGAATATTAAAGTCTAGTTCCTCTCTAGTTCTTGGAGTCTTGCCCGCTCTAAGGGCCTTATCATCTCGTTCCCTATCTAGTTCTTAGGAGATTGACCATCTCTAATCGGTCTCTTAACAGTGTTGTTGATCCTAGTTTTCAACTCTTGGTGGAAATTTGAATCCTCCATAACCTAGTTACACACTATGAATCTATAGCTTTCAGTTTCTTGTTACTTGTTTCCCATTTATTCAGTGAATGAGCCCTAATTTCCCAAAATCAAAACACTCAACATGTCTTCTTCCTCTTCCAAAATCAGCTACGGTAATCAACCTCGTATTAGTAACAATCATGGGCTGGAAAACTTAATAGTGTGAACATCGATGAAGCATCAATTTAAGGTCATACGGTTGATTCATCAACCGGAGTGCAAACGGAAATTTCAATTTCCGGGGTTAGTTACCAAGGTTGTTAAGGTATAGATTCATAAGCGATATCCTATTCTAATTTTAAGACGCAACAAGATAGGTGTGCCTTGTCGCTCAAATAAATACTTGTGTTGACGACAAGATGCGCCGAAATAAATACATCAATCAACTGCAAGTGTCATTCATGTAGTTGTATCAAAATTGGCATAACATTTGTATATATTCTTGATCAAAACCTGGAACATCGTGACCAATTATTGGCAAGAAAGAAACACGCAAAGCCTCTCACAGTTCATCTTCTCCTAATGCCATTTTATAAGTTAGAAGCTATGTTGACAATTACTTAATGCATAAATACATTAATTCAACATAAGATAAAAAGAGAACATATGACAAAAAGGATAAGAAGGATTTTTTGCTATTGATTTTAAATCAATGGATGAGATTAATCACTTTTATAATTATTGTTGGAAGGGCAAAAATGTAATTTTCCCTTAACGAAACCCTATAACCGTCATCAAAACTTTTAGCCACTTTAAGTCCATAACTGAAACTTTTATCTTTCTCTCTCTAACTTTACATTCTCTCTCTAAATATCATGATCTAACTCTGATTTCACGTTTAAGCCTTCAAAATACTTCAAATCTTTGTAAACTGAAGATGCCGACACCGATTCAATGAAATAGAGGCTTAAATAAGTGATTTCATGGTCAAAAATGATGTTTAGTGGCAACGAGAATATACCTGACTCAAATCAACCAGGTTTTGTTCATATTATCATAAAGGTGCATGATTTGTGTTCATAATGTTTATTAAAATTCTTTCGATAATTATTGTATAACCTAACATTTCTTGTGTTAATTTACATTTTGTTGTGCATCAAATTTAATTGTACCTATTTTGTGCATTAGATTGGCTAAATATGCATTAGATTTTATAAAATATTAGTAAAAATGTAATATATTTGGGCAATTGTACATGTATTGTGAAATAACCTTATTTTGGGCATAAAAATGTACCAAATGTGCATTAGTATTCATTTAAAGTTAGTAAATATCCTTATGTTGATCTATATTATGTTAAAATTTTGATCAGATTTAATTATAAACGAGGTGGGCTACGATCCGCCGCGTTGCGGCGGGGCGTTGTTTCATGTCGTTGATTATTGCATGGTATTTTTTTAAGTAGAAAGTGGGTCGGGCATGTTTTTTGTATTTTCAAGCCCGTTAATGTTTGAATATAAACCCTATATAGTATGAATTAACAATTTCTTTTAAAAATTAAGCAGCGAATAGAAGTTACATAGTAAGACAATAACACTTGATAATCATTCTAATCGAAATCCAAATAACATGAAATGTAAAGCTAACGACCAGTCCATCCAGAAACCTTCAATATTGTTTTCTAACGTACAGATGTAGAAAAGACCAACCGCGGACCTATCTTGGGCTGATTTTTCCACGTCCTCCTGCATTCGATAAGAAATCAGTCGCATTTGAACCAAACGGAGTCTAATTCTATAAAGCAGGATGCATGGATCAAACACGTAAACTGATACACAAACCTCTGCGAATGATGTCATGTTATAGTGGTGTCACAAATCCTGTCACAAAGAATCTGAAATTAGAATATTGTAACAAAATATTGAAGGTTACAAAATTTTGTAACATTCTTTGCTGTACATTCATGATACCATTTTAGTGAATCTTGTGTACCTACTCAGAGCCACAACATTTAGGCTTTCATTTTAAGCATCCATAAATAAGATCCTCTCATGTTTTTTTATGTTTGATTTAACACTAATATCCATATGATTTAACCTTTAACTTGATTTTCTTATGTGATCTAACGGACAAATAACTAAAATCACTTTACATGGTTACATAATTTTCTTTTTCTTAGGAATCAAGTTTTTTTTTATATATATATAAAAACTATGAATGTGCTCTGTTTTTAGAGGCTAAAAAGGATACTAAAAAAGGCCAAATGGAGAGTTATATGTCTAACCAGATCATTTACTTGTCCAGGCTTAGCATTAGGGAACTTGCTCCTAATGGTTTCCTCAAGCACTTTCCCTAACGGTGCAACGCCCAACATAACCGTCCTAATTGATGACAAATCATATTTATCAACCACACCAAATGCAATGCGAATAACGTAAGTACCCCTATTAAGGCTATAAGGATCAAACCAAAAGCAACGACTCTTTTTCTAGTTGAAATAGTAATTAAAATACAGCGAACAATGTACCTTTTGTAAAAATTTATCTAGTTATCCACTTAAATTCTCATCCAAATTAGCATCCTCGTCTTCTTTTCCCCTTATTTTCGCAATCTCATAAAACTATTTATTGGCCAGTTTAAGATTGAGCATAACCTAAATCAGCTCGTTATCATGCGAGTATATTAAAAGAAAACTTTTGTTTAATGTCACTCTATCCTATTTCCTCGTACCTTGATGCACATGCTGGAAAAAAGACAATTATTTGATGACAACAGCAAAAGAAAATATACCTCATCTACGGTGAAATCGAAGTTTATTGATATTCTGAAATATGGCTGACACGTTTTTCTCATTATTTTCTTCAAATATACCTTAGTTTCTGAAGTTTATTGAAAGCAAAAATATTGCTATTTTGCAGTCAAATATACTGTTTTTCTCATTATTTTCTTCAAATGCTGATTTTTCTATGTGCATTGTCAACTGCAATTTACTTGACTATGCTAAAAGTCAACGCCTTTAATATCATTTATAATAGCATACCTTGGGACAGCAGCATTGTTAACCTTATTGGCCCACCCCATTCGTATCACTTGCAAAAGAATCACCCCAAGTTTATCTTTCATAATCCCGGTTCCAAGAGTAGACGCAAGAAAGTCACCATGATAACACGGCTGAAAACCAAAGTTCCCTGAAATAGTGCAACAAAGTGAAGCTTATAACCAATAAAAATCAGTATGCCATATCCACGATATCATATGGATGCGGGCACACTCCTTCACCATATAATTCAATCCATTGGAGTAACTCATTATATACCTGATCGTGTGCATGCTTAAAATCATCCAAATGCAGACGAACATCCGCACTGCTTAACATAGCACGTGGTAACAATAATGTGTCAAGTTTTAGTACCACGTCCATGGACCATCATTTCCTATAACACAAAGACAATCATGTAAGAACAACACTACAGAAACACATCTGACAAATACACATAGATTACGAAAACTATGCAGCCGAATCACAATCTTCATCATAACAACACATTGTGTCGGCCGGTAACGCAATCACCACCGTCAATCTTTCCGGTCGGTCCAGGATACATGCACGAATTGGATAACTATGAAGATGAAGTCGGTTCCTATCATTAATACAACAGCAACGCAACGGCTATGGCTACCCAAAAACAGAAGACAACACAACAGGTTCACAAAACAGACAGTCGGCAGTTCCAGAAAAGGCGCACGAAGAAGATAAGTATGAAGATTCAGGCGGTGGCAGAGTTATCAAAGAAGAGGCGGGCTCAGATATTGGGCTTGGACAACTGTGTTGGGCTGGATCAAAACGCCGCGAATCAAAACGACAGAACGTGTGTCGTTTTTGCTCATACATTATATATATAGTAATGTATTGCGCATAAAAATAGCTAATGCATCAATTTTCATAGAATGTTTGTAAAGAATGTGATATGTTTCGGTATTTGTGAGTTATGTGAAATAATATTGTTGTGTGCATTGAAAATTGGTTTTATGTGCGATAATTTTCGCTGAAAGTTAGTAAAAGTGGGATACGTTTAGATAATCATTATTTGTGTGAAATGAAATTGGTTTGTGCATTACAAAATGTGCAATAGTTTTCGCTGGAAGTTAGGTAAAATTGGGATAAATTTGGGTAATCATGATTTGTGTGGAATAACATTTGTTTGTGCATTATAAAATGGGCTAAATATGCAATAGTTTTCATATGTAGTTAGTAAAAGCGCAATATGTTAGATACTCGTGAGATAACATTGTTTTGTAACTAAAAATGGTCTAAATGTGCATTATTTTTTGTAGGAAGTTAGTAAAGGTACGGTACGATTGGATAATTTATGAGTTGTGTGAAATTACTGATGACGTATAATACAGATAGCATGCTTACTAGGCCTGGATCGTATTATACACAACTGGCCCCCGGCCTAATGAAATAAGTGATGACGTATAACACGGATGACAGGTCCAGTGGGCATGGATCGCATCATATACAACTGGGTCCCGACCCAACAAAACAGAAATACCGGATATCCCTAAAGCCCAAGCTGCAAGCAGGGCGCTATCCGGATTTCTAACGACGCACATGGATCGTAAGAGCGACACTTTCAAAGTAAGCTTACGAACCGGCTCGCGGTCGAGTAGATGATCCGCGTCCGTAGTCATGATTAAGCTGCGGACCCTTTTCCGACAAGGGTCCCACTCCGGCCACTACAATAATATGTGAAATACCAGGGAACCCTAGTATTCCGAACACCTATAAAAGGCAACCATAGTACCCACTCGCGGGTTATGACTTTCTCACACATTTCAGTACATACACATTTCTCTGACAACATGAGTACTTACTCTTACGCCTGAGCATAATCGTGGGGTCTGTCCCCATGGTAAGGCTAATGGTTTACTCTCATTTGTGTTGAGAATCGATCTATCACTTGGATTAGTGCAGAACTCACCATAGCGGATAGTCCGTAAAGGACGGCCCAACGCATAACTAAGCCCCATCCTCGCCTACTACACTTTTTGCACTAACAAGTTGGCGCCATCTGTGGGACCCACTACATAACTGCGTTCTTGAAAAATACTCACCATGAGCAAAAACCTTGGCAACACCATTCCTACCTTTACATCATCCCTAAGGGAGGTGTCAAAGAAGGGTGTAGCGCTGGGAGACCCAAGCAGGCACACAACCGCGCTAACTCTACGGGAGCACAACGACGAATAATTTCGCCAGCTGATGAGGCAAAAAGTGTTACGCTTTTAGGGGGTCATTTAAGCCCTAAGTCGTGATTATTTGATCAAATATTGCCTCAAATCGTTCCT
This sequence comes from Artemisia argyi, assembly GCA_030686995.1. Taxonomy (NCBI): domain Eukaryota; kingdom Viridiplantae; phylum Streptophyta; class Magnoliopsida; order Asterales; family Asteraceae; genus Artemisia; species Artemisia argyi. Next base: position 170,736,798 of record CM060676.1, on the reverse strand, counting down.
TTTTGTTATTTTAGGTACTTTGGAGAAGAAATCTGGAAAAGGAAGCATTTTGGACGTTTTTGGAGTGAAAAGTGAAGAAAATGACAAAGTCTCCAAAATCAAGCTGGAAACAGTGCTTGACGACGTCACACTCTAAAGGTTACGGCATCACGTATTGGCAAAGAGGTGGATATGAAGTTTACACGAGACGCGCCAGAAAATTTTTTGGGTTTAAGGAGTGACGGTGTCACCCTTTGTGACGCCTAGGCCATCACGCACAATCTATAAGGTGACGACCAGTGAAGATTAAAAGGGGACGGCGTCAGATCTGGATCTAGGCAATCCGAGGGGAACATTGGCGGCGAGTTGACGGCGTCACATGTATAACGTGACGCCGTCAGATTGGATTCTCTATATATAGTTTTCTAATTTTCATTCATTAGGAGAGAACTTTTGGAGGAACTTCACCATAAACCCTAGGACGAATTTTAACCTTTTTTGTAAGGGTTTCAAACCCTTCTTTCATCCATGATTAATTAAAGATAAGTCTTCCAATAATCATTCAATATGTCTATGTGTTATTTGATTTTATCTTATGCTTGTTGATGTGTGCTTATTCACACATCTTTTTAGACCTTAAATCAGACCAAATACACTAAATACTAACCAAAAATGCCAAGAGAATGCATGTTTTTGTATTTGTGTATGTGCAGGTACGGATATGTGAAAAATGAACGAAAACAAAGCAAAACCGGCAAAAACGAGCATGAGATTGGAAAAAGGTCAAAAGCCGTAGCCGGGGAAGCAAAATGATCAAAGAAAGTGTTAATACAAATATCGCCTAAAAACGTTATTTATATTTTACGATCTTTGCTAAGTTTTGTTAATAACAAAGTATGAACTTTAGCTAAAAGTAAATTATCACTTTGAGTGTTTAAGTCTTGTTTAACTAATGTTTACATTTCCTTTTAAACTAAACATTGGTTTTATTTCTTAAATTAGAAATAGTCACATCACATTTATGGCAAGTTTTGTCATTATGTATTTATGGCAAGTTATGTGTTTGACTTGCTTTCATGTTGCTTGCAAGTATCATGTTTGACTTACTTTAAGTGATGTGACATTGTTTGGTTGCTAGAAGTTATGAGACAAGACATTGTTTGGTTTGGGAAGTTATTGCAAAAACCTACTGCAGACCCGGCGGTACCCTGGGGGTACACGGGCGGAACCCATCTCAGGGTTCCGCCTGATCCGCCAGACATGCAGAATAGTTTGCTATAAATACAAAACCATTTGTTTGTTTTGTGTAACCCTTTAGGACTTATTCTCACATATTCTTTCAACTAACTCAGTAACCCTTGACTTGTGTGATTCTCTTATGTAGCAAGGAACTCCACAAGATCATTCAAGAAGTTGCAAGCTTCAACTCTAAAGTTGCAAGTCTTGGTAGCTTGGTCATGTATAAGCTTTGGTAGTTTATACTTCATGTGTGTCATGTATGTAGAAGTTATAGGTTAGTATTTTAGGCCTCAAAATACAAAGAGTGTTGGGAGTTGTTGTACCCTAGTAAAAGAACTAACGGGAGTGGTTGTACTCTTGGAAAAGAACTCGACATCTAGCTTTGTGTCGGTAAAAGTGTAAGCGACGAATGGGAGTGGTTGTACCCTTGTAAAAGAACTCGACATCTAGCTTAGTGTCGGTAAAAGTGTAAGCGACATTGTTAAGGTTTTCTCCGCCGGTGAAAGGAGCTTGTTGATTAGTGTTTATAACTCTCGAGTTGGAAACTCGGGGCGTGGATGTAGGGCAAGGAAAAAGAGTCCTTGTAGCCGAACCATGATAAACTATCGTGTTGTGGTTTGATAGTTTCTTTCTCTATCTTTGCTTATTATATGTTGTTGTTTAGTTAGAATTGTTGATCACATATAAAGCTTTTCAAAGAACCAAAACAAGTAATATTGTTCTTATATCTTTCAACATAAGTAAAGTTTTTCAAAGAACTAAACAAGCAAAGTTAGAATCATTACAAGTAAAGCTTTTCAAAGTATAAAACAAGTTAAGTTAGAATGGTTATCTACATGTAAAGTCTTTTCAAAGAATCAAACATTTTAAGTTGTGTTTATATCTTTAACCAAATGTCAAGTTCTCAAAGATTATTTAAGCAAATAAGAATCGAAAAAGCGGTAAACTATTCAACCCCCCTTCTAGTTTTCCACAATTGGCATCAGGAGCTACGTTACCCAAGTTCCTTAAAATTAACTGTATTTTAAAACTTGGATCGATCCATGGATTTTGAAAATCTCAAAGAAGGGCAACCTATTCAAAACCCACCGCTATTTGAAAAAGAAAGCATGCTTAAATAGAAAAGTCAATTTGAAAACCAAGATGATCAATTTGATCTCATCTTTGAGTTAGAGGTCTTAGAAATATTAATGGATAGACATCTAGTTGAGATTAATACATGTGCTACTAGTTTAAATGTGTTAAATGAAGGTGTAAGTGAAGATGACTTCTCATGTCAAGCTCTTGGTGGACTTGCTTATGATTCATGGACTAACACGGATGAAGATGAAGTCAACCATCCGGTTTGTGATTCTCTCTTAGCTAAATCACCAAGTAAGGTACATCTTGAAACCAAACATTTTTGCTTTGACACATTCACCCTAGAGTTTTCTAAAATAGAAAATGAGTCTAAACTTTCATGCAACATGGACCTAAAAACTATCTTTAACAATGAAGATCTTGTGTAAACACTTTTGAAAATGAAATCATGTTAGAAGATAAGATGTCTAGACTTGAGAGTCATGTTGAAATTGATTTAGAATGTAAAGTATGTCTAGAGTACAAACATGAAATTCTAAAACAAAATGAAAAAGGAAAAATGCTTGCTAAATTTGATGAAAGTTCAAAAACTCTTGAAAGTTGTTTGAAGAATCAAAGGTCATTTAGAGTAGAACCGGATTAGGATTTAACTCTAATGAATCATCAACAAGTAAAACAAAACATGTTGTGTTTGTGAAACCTAAGAGTATATTGTAGGAGTTACTCTAGCTCTAGTAGGAACACATGATAAAGGGATAAAAATATCATGTTCAATACATTTATGTGTCTTTCTAACTTTCTTGGAGTTATAAGAAGTTGTGGTTAGCCTCTCTACATATCAAGATTATGTGCTTTATGTTTATCTTCTTGATGGCTAATCTATGGAGCTTAAAAGGTACACGTCTGTTCAACTTACCTTTTAATGTTTCTTGTTGATTAGTTGTATGATTTGACATAAGTGTTAGTATTAGTCTTTACTATAAGGCGTCTATGTTGTGAGAGTAACAATAAGGATTTGATCCTTCATAGGTAAAGTAGTTTGATACTACTTCTAGTAGGATATATAAGGTGTCTTGCCTCGTTTAATCTTTTGGGTAAATACACGAGTAACTCTTGAGTAAGTCTCACTTAATTCTTATCTACAAGTGAGTGAACTAAGAATCTCTTAAGTGATAAGACAACCAACACTTTTGTGATGCTTGCAAATCTAGCAAAACCACTACATTTCATAAACACTTGAAGTACAAAAGTCTTTTGGTATTATACCCTATATTTTCAATATCATCTTAAGTCCAATCATTCTTTTGCTAAAAGTTTCACGAAAGACACACAAAGTAAAATAAATCTGTTGAATTTTATTTGAATGATTGGGAGAAAATGATGTATTAAACTTCTAGGATGTGAACATCAAATTCGACCCATAGTCTTATGATGTTGCATATCTTAGACATTTACACTTATGAGGTTTTACGAAAATAAACCCAAAGAGTCGAGGAATCATTGAGTTTAACATTCAATGAAAGACCACCTCCTTCTAAGATATCATCTTTGGAAGATGATGACTTAGTCGAAAGCCCAACATTGATAAGACAAGATTATCAAGATCAAAAACAAGGAAGATGGACTATTAAAAATTGAAAAACAACATCCTTTCGTCTTGTGTCAAACATTGAGTCAAGCAATAACAAAAAGAATGATAATCTTTAAAAGATTGTTTATTAACCTAAGCATGCTCCAAAAGAAATGGATAATCACACAAAAACATTCCTAGTTATTCACTTGTTCAAAATGATTAAGTCCTTTATGACTTATCGAGAATAAGATTAGTAAATCCATAGGTAAAACTAAATGTAGAGAAATGTTTGGAAGACTACTTGTTCTCATAAAAATTAGATTCAACATTATGTTTAGCTTTTGCCTATGTGCTCGTGTCAAAGAAAATCCTAAAACAACTCTTTAGTTGAGTCTTTTTGGATACATCATAAGGTACTACACAACTAGAATTATGGTCTCCCAAAAGAACGGGAATAGAAACCATAGTGTTTGACAAATGGAATTATGTCGGTAATAAGTTGATGAGAAAAGCACAAGTGGTACTTGCACTTTTATACTTACTTACCCAATGATTCTCCAAAAACGTGCATGATTCTCAAATTTGTATCGAATGGAGAAACACATCAACAAGCTCCGCTTGAACAAGCAAAGTCACATCAACAAAGGAATTCATCTTATCAACATTGTTATACCCTCAACAAAGGAAGCATCGACTTCAGCGACAATTCAATCCATTATGTTCTTTATTGACATATTGTGATCCATCATCATCGTCTTGGTAAAAATGTTCATTGAGGAACATCTTAACTAAGAAAGTCTTATACGTTAACCATTCTATTAACGTTTTCACAAAACCTCTTGAATGAGAATCATTCATCATCCCTAGGCTTAGTCATGAACTCATAAGACCAAAAACCTTAGTTTTGAACATTAGGATAGAACCACAAAAATCAAGACAATTCCTTTTAAGTTTTTCCCTGCAGAACCCACGGAACCTTCAGACCATACGGCCGGAACCCATTTTTTGGTTCCGCCTGGTCCGCCAAACCTCAGAGTGTTTTAAACTCTTTATTTCAAAGCCAAACACCCTATTAAGTCTTAACAAAAACTAACAAACAGCATCACCCTCTCTAAAACACATATCCTCACGAATTTTAGGGCTTCTAATCCAATCTCTTCCAATCCAACTAACTTTGTAAGTATTCTAATCACAATTACATTTTTAATTTAATCATAATATTTTTGCTTACAATCATTAACTAGAATCTTAGGGCTTTTGCATAAAACTTCATGATTCATGAAAAACTTGGTGGCTAGTCAATTATGTATTTCATTAAGTTAAGAAATGTATCTTTTCATTGTTACCTTGATTTACCAAACACACCAAGAGCATTATTTTTCTAATTACAACATGATTCATCACCACATTGTTAAAACAAATGAAAAACATCATTTAAACATCACTTGCATACTATCTCTTGAATGCTAAAGGGGATACATAACTAATATGTATTTTCGGGTACATTCAATCGAAGACACATTCAATTAGGAGAGTGTTGGTTATCTTTTGTTTTTACAACAAAATTTGCATAACAAAACGATTTGGGAATCAAAATGAGTCAAGATAACCATGTCTTCACATTGTCTTGCATATAAGAATATATTAGAACATCCTCGTTGTTAAAAGTCATTAACATACAATTTTATGTTTTCTAGGAATCAACATGCCTCCCGCAAACAAATCCGATCACAAAGAAACCCTTAAATACATGCCCAAACACCATATGACCAAAGGTCTCAACCCGGTTCAAGTAGAAACCTTTAAGGCATTAGAAAAACGCTATGTTCACGAAGGTAGAACCATTGATCCATCCTTTCTAGAAGGAACTTCTATTCGCCAAAACTTTGCCGCAATTCACTTTGATTGTCTCCTTGATATAGATGAGCCCATTTGTCCTAGGTTCATCTTGGAATTTTATGCAACCGTAAACTTTTCCTCATGTGCCGGTGGTAGGATCTCATTAAACTTCACAACCAATCAAATATCACATGATATAGATTTAAAAGACTTAGCTATAATTCTTGGTGTACCAAATGAGGGAACTTGCCTCTACACGGATAAGTGGCCCATTTCAAGTCTTGATACTATTGATCATTTTTATCCATACGATACACCTCTTGCTAGTAAGGAAACTATTAAGGAACACCTCTTTGTTAGAACCTCTACCACTAGGGTGAACCGTTCGGGGAATACTATAGATAAAGATCCTTTTGGTATGGAGCTCAATGAGCTTAAACCGCAATTTAAGAAATGGGAAGAAATTCTTAGGGCTAACGTCATAAGTACCATAGGAAATAGAGATCACATCAATACATGTATTTGCTATATGCTCTATAGCATTTCAACCAGTCAACCCTTCAACTTAGCCTACTACCTAGCCAAAAGGATGGCCGACATATCCTTAGTTGGAACAACCGCTCTTCCCTATGGTATGCTTCTTACTCGCCTCTTTAGAGGAATCTCACCCATTTCTCCTAACGAAGATGGAATACGCCTTGACTATTTTCTAGTTCCTCACACCTTCGTTCCTCTAAGTGATAAACGAGTTTTCAAAAATAAGGGCAAACGTACTCGATCACCTACTCCATCTTCATCATCATCCGGCATGAGCGACGATGATAAACTACCAAACTCTAAGTTACCTCCTTTAGAATATCTTCAAGCTCTCCCCATCATTGACAATGCTTCCGAAGAATTCAAGCAAACCAAAGGAATGTTCAAGTGTTTTGGAAGGTACCTAAACAAGCTCAAAAAGAAGATTGACCGGTTGTGAGAAGATTAAGGAGCGTTTGTCTTATGTGTGCTTTAGAAGCGTCTTTGTGTTAAAACTATGTGAATTATGTGATTTGTATTACTTCTCATATTCATGTCTTATTACGTTTGATGGATTATGTTTTGTATGCTCTTTTATGATTAATGACAATATTGGTGGTATGTGTCAATTTCATGCTTATGGTAAAATTCACTAAGTTAAGTGAAAATCGTTAGCCCCTGGTCAAAGTCCTAAGAGATGAATGTCTATATGCCCAATTTTTGAATTTCCTAATCTGTCATATAGTAAATTTTCATTTCCAAGAGTTTTCGAAAAATTTGAAAATCGTTTCGCGGGTGAAAAACGCGGACTGTATACTTTTGCAGCACTGGCGGATCCCAAAATTGGGTTCCGCCAGTACAATTTCTGGGAATTCCAGAATTGGCCCAACGGACCAGGCGGATCCCAAAACAGGGTTCCGCCTGTGTAGTCTCAGGGTGCCGCCAGTACCTACAGAAAATTTGTGAACATTTTTCTTAAGATCATAACTTGTAAAGTGTCAAATCATTATCCCAAGTGAGAAACATCTTTCATTAACACCAACAACCATATTGGAACAAACCTCACTCACTAAAATAATTAGGAAGACACTTCCCGCCAAAATTCAAATTCAAAACATAACTACCCAAAGGAACCCTTTTAAAGGATCCTTCAAACCTTTGATACATTTTCAACCAAACCACTTCCCATGATCACAAAGCATTGAGTGCTTAGGTTGGTCTTTCACTTCATCCTATTCTTTGGATTGACCTCAAATGATGTGACATGGTCATGAAAATCATTTGACACCTCAATCTTTGAATAGTAAAACATCAAATCCAAATACTATTTCAATACCTTTCTCATCCTATAAAATTGAAAGCTTCACAACAATTCTAATCACACCATCACCATCAAGACTTCTTCCCTCAAACATCAAAACCAAAACCTTTGAAATGACCAAATCCAACACCTCATCCGAATCATCAAAATCATGTGCTAAAACCACTAGGATTAGTGTGAAACCTTGTTGCTTCAACAAAACCACAAAGTCAAGCTCATCTTCATCAAGTGATGCTTCACTTAACATCTCCTCACCTATCCAAGATTTTCTTAATCTAACTACCTCAACTACACCTTCAACACCTTGTAACACAAATGTGATCACCATTCAAGATTTGCTTAATCTTGCTACACCACCACCTTCTCCACCTCATTGCAACTCAAACCTAGCCATTAATCCATCACCAACTAGACCTTTGAGTATATCAACCTCACCTTCTCAACAAGCCTTTAAATCAAAAACTCTTTCACCTCAATCACCAACACCTACACCAATGGAACTTTTCCATACACCACCAACATCACCACTACCAAATTTAGAAACTTTTGATGATCTATCATCAACTCCACCATCCTTCTTACTTTTTGACACCATTGCTCAAATAGAAACCCAACAACAACCTAGTGAGCAACTAGATGATGAACCCCATCACCCATCTATAGTAGAACGGTTAGCTTACCGTTATCCTAGACCATCCATTTTTCCAAATGATCAAGGTCATACCCACCAACAATCATTTGTGTTTCACCCAATTTACAAAGATCTTCATGGCAATCCTTCCGGCGAACCAAGCTTTCGCCATTTTGTTCAAAATCAACAACCACAACCACAACAACAATCACCACAACAACAAAATTCCCAAAATTTTGAAACTCTACTTTCTTCTTATAAGAAAATAGAAACATCCTTATGGGAAAAACCTCCAACCATGAATGAGGAAATAAGTACTCATTTAGCCCACCTTAAGGCCTTCAAACGAATGGTTGACTCTCAAATCAACCATGTTATGGAATTTCATACGGCATTAGACTCAACAAGTGAAGGAAGCAAACACACCTCTCAACCATCCACATTTGCTCCTTCGAGTTCAAACTATCCACCACCATCATTCCCCCGCCATGATTGCGGACATTGCGAGAGAACCGCTCACATTAGTGAAAGATGTTGAACGGAACTTCGTGAGTTATCCGAAGAAATGAGGTTTATTCTAAACCACATTTTGGAACGTCTACAATCCTTGTCTCACCCACCTCAACCTTAGAGTCTCCAAAATGAAACGAAGCCGTTTCTATTGGAAAATGTCCCCATTTTAACCAACAAACCAAAACCAAGACACCTCCTCACCTCTCCAAATAAAACCCGCTACAACCTTCAACCCACATTTTTCATCCATAAAACAACCCAATCCTTGTTTTTGGAAAATGTTTCTCATTAAGGAAAATGATGATTTCCTTGTAGCATTGTTAGTTTATTTTTAGTTTTTCTTAGTCTTTAAAAGTAGGATGTTGTCATCTTAATGTTGTGTCTTTGACTATCTAAGAGTCAAAATTTTACAATTTAATGAATGTCATTCTACTACAAGGTTTAAATTGTTTGATGACCATTTAGGTATGATGAGTGAACTATATCTTGGTATGGTAACATACATAAACCTTGTGCTTTAGAAACTAATTTTTTTTTTGTAGGTTCATTATCCATGTCTTCCTTCCTTGAAACTCCATTTAGGGGAGTAACATTCAAGGGGGAGCATGAGTCGTGCTTTATTCCGCTTCACAACTCTTAGTTGTGTTTTTAAACATGAAATGCTTTCATGACTTATCTTGTGCGGAAACTAACTTTTCTTTTGTAGGTTCAAAATCCATGTCTCCTCTCTTGGCACTCCATTTAGGGGGAGTATCAACCAAGGGGGAGCATGCCTATAATTCCGCTTCGCTACTCTTCTTTTTGTTTCGACAAAAAGGGGGAGAATTTATATGAAACTTGCTCTATTATTTTAAACTTCCGCGTAGCTAACTCTTTGCAAAAACAAGTTTCATTACTAACTTTATAAGACTTAACACTAAATCTTATGACTTACTTTTAAATAAAGTTTATGTTTTGTCATCAACAAAAAGGGGGAGATTGTTAATACAAATATCGCCTAAAAACGTTATTTATATTTTACGATCTTTGCTAAGTTTTGTTAATAACAAAGTATGAACTTTAGCTAAAAGTAAATTATCACTTTGAGTGTTTAAGTCTTGTTTAACTAATGTTTACATTTCCTTTTAAACTAAACATTGGTTTTATTTCTTAAATTAGAAATAGTCACATCACATTTATGGCAAGTTTTGTCATTATGTATTTATGGCAAGTTATGTGTTTGACTTGCTTTCATGTTGCTTGCAAGTATCATGTTTGACTTACTTTAGGTGATGTGACATTGTTTGGTTGCTAGAAGTTATGAGACAAGACATTGTTTGGTTTGGGAAGTTATTGCAAAAACCTACTGCAGACCCGGCGGTACCCTGGGGGTACACGGGCGGAACCCATCTCAGGGTTCCGCCTGATCCGCCAGACATGCAGAATAGTTTGCTATAAATACAAAACCATTTGTTTGTTTTGTGTAACCCTTTAGGACTTATTCTCACATATTCTTTCAACTAACTCAGTAACCCTTGACTTGTGTGATTCTCTTATGTAGCAAGGAACTCCACAAGATCATTCAAGAAGTTGCAAGCTTCAACTCTAAAGTTGCAAGTCTTGGTAGCTTGGTCATGTATAAGCTTTGGTAGTTTATACTTCATGTGTGTCATGTATGTAGAAGTTATAGGTTAGTATTTTAGGCCTCAAAATACAAAGAGTGTTGGGAGTTGTTGTACCCTAGTAAAAGAACTAACGGGAGTGGTTGTACCCTTGGAAAAGAACTCGACATCTAGCTTTGTGTCGGTAAAAGTGTAAGCGACGAATGGGAGTGGTTGTACCCTTGTAAAAGAACTCGACATCTAGCTTAGTGTCGGTAAAAGTGTAAGCGACGTTGTTAAGGTTTTCTCCGCCGGTGAAAGGAGCTTGTTGATTAGTGTTTATAACTCTCGAGTTGGAAACTCGGGGCGTGGATGTAGGGCAAGGAAAAAGAGTCTTTGTAGCCGAACCACGATAAACTATCGTGTTGTGGTTTGATTGTTTCTTTCTCTATCTTTGCTTATTATATGTTGTTGTTTAGTTAGAATTGTTGATCACATATAAAGCTTTTCAAAGAACCAAAACAAGTAATATTGTTCTTATATCTTTCAACATAATTAAAGTTTTTCAAAGAACTAAACAAGCAAAGTTAGAATCATTACAGGTAAAGCTTTTCAAAGTATAAAACAAGTTAAGTTAGAATGGTTATCTACATGTAAAGTCTTTTCAAAGAATCAAACATTTTAAGTTGTGTTTATATCTTTAACCAAATGTCAAGTTCTCAAAGATTATTTAAGCAAATAAGAATCGAAAAAGCGGTAAACTATTCAACCCCCCTTCTAGTTTTCCACAGAAAGCTCACAATGTTCATAGAAGTCCTCAGAGATTCAGAGAATATCAATATTGGTCCCTGGATAAAGTTTGGGGAGATTGGCAGTTTTAGTCCCTACAATTTCAAATCTTGGCAAATATGGTCCTTAAAGCAAAATTTGAAGAAAAGTCATAAATGGTCCTCCATGAATCAGAGAGTGCCAATTTATACCCTTGGGAGAAAGTTTCAATGAATTACAGATTCAGTCCCTGAAAGTTTTAGCTTTACACTTTTGGTCCTTGTTAAAACAATACTACTACTCCTAATATATTTACACCGGATCCACACTCCAAGCCCAAACCACAACAAAGCCCAACACCACCCTTATTATTATTATATCCGGTCCACACTTACTATCCAGGTCAAACACCCACAACCCGGTCAAGCCCGTTTTTGATATTAATTACTTTTCAATTTACCGCCCCCAATCCTTACCCCTTCCCAGAAGTTACTACTGTACTATGAACCCTAAACCCCCAAACTTCAATTACCCTTCAATTACCTCAATTGGGTAATAACATGGACCAATCACATGCCAAAGGTATCTCCCCAAGCACGATTGAAAGAAGGACAGAGCATGGTATACGTGGCCTAATGAGACAAGCCAAAATGCATCGTGCTCCATTACACAGGGAATCAATGGACCACAGTTATCCTTGAAGATAAAGCCAAGGATGAATGGACAAGATTAAAAGCAGAGGAGCTCATCTAGAATGATCCCAAAACCCTAGCTTTTAGCTTATAAATACCCCCTCCATTCATGTAATCAGTGTAGAGTTTTAAGTATTGTTACTCTGCCAAAATTATTTTGTAACTCTTTTTATATTAATGAAAGTTTAAGTTCTGTTTTCTTATTGCATTTCTATTTCAGCTTATTTACTTATTGTCTTTTTAGCTTATTGCTTATTTTGCTTATTCCTTTCTTATTTCTTTTTAAAGCAAGTTCTTTTTTTGTTACTTCTTTAGTTTTTAATCTTCTGTCTTCATTTCTTATTGTTGTTATTGTTGTTTATTGTTTAAAGAAAAACCAAAAGAAAAAAAAATATAAAAACCTTACAAAATCCAAAAAAATAATATGATCTGTTTTCTCTATTAAATCCTTTTCATTGTTGTTTAATTGTATACACAAGCTTATTTAAGCTTCTATAGCTTATAGTAAGTCCTTGTTAGTTTTTCTTGTTCCAAAATCCAAAGATTCCAAAAAGTCAACGAAAGTCAAAGCTCAGCTTATTTCAATAAGCTGAGCTTGTTGGTGGTAAAAGACAGCCATAAAGGTGACCATTGGCCTGTCTAAAGACAGGCTTGCTAAGTGAATCCCCCTCTTTTCTTGCTGAGGGGGGCCTGAGCTTGTGAGTTCCAAATTTCTATCTCATATCTTGTAGCTTATTACTCTAGTAGTTTAAATATGATACTAGTAGCTTATTTACATTGAATATTGCTTAATATAGCTTACTATTGCTTCTTGATTGCTGTTTCATCATATTTGAGCATTGTGGTGTGATTTGCTAAGTATACTGTTTGATCATATCATAATCTGTGATCCATAGCATTTGTTGATAAATGGTGTTTGTGATTTTTGTTTCTGGTTATAATCATGTTTGTGGAACATATTAAGTAGGTTTAGTTTGGTTTGGAAGTGATTTGTAGGGTCTGTGTTTGATTTTTGGGTGTGACAGAACCCTTAAGGGGTGTTTGGTTGTGTGTGGTTTGGTGTGATAAAGTTTGAATCAGTAGTTATAAGTAGTCTACATAGTTAACTTAGGTAATATTATAACTAGTTAAGGTATAAAATCAGTTAGTCATTAGTTAAAAAGTCAAATCACTAGGTAAATTAGCATACAGTTAGTGTTAAGCAAATTTTAGGTTAGTTAAGCTTAAAGGTAGTTGCTAATTAGTTAATAGTCGCTTATTTAAATCTTAATATAGCTTATTAACATCTAAATGGTCATTTAGGAGTAATCAAAACTCAAAAAAGTCAAATTTTCTGTTTCATCAAAAAGTCAAAAAGTTTGTTAACTCAGATTTGGTAAAAACTTTGGAGGCTTCTGTAGGTTTCAAAATTGATTGGAAATTGTTGTAGCTTGTTGTTTTGAGAAGCTTAGTACTAAAATAACATATTTCAAAAAGAAAGTTTGGTTTTGAATATCATTTGCTTATCTGATAAGGTCTTGGAAGTTAGCTTATTGAACAAGTACTTGCCCTGCACCACAGGTTTTGGTCCAAGTTCTTGGGCATTTTTAGGCTAGTGATTAGGTACAAGGATCTGTATTGAAGGTTGATTTGTGTTCTTGGGTTGGTAGAGAATAGATTGCTCCCATAAGTTTGAATTTCAGAGCTTATTTTCACAGCTTATTTGACCATTCTTGTTGACCAATTCTGCCTATAATCTGTTTTCTAAAAAGGGCTGCAATAGCTTATTTGTGATCTAAAGTTGGAAATATTGATTGTTCTAGGTCATATATAGCATATAGTATCTGTTTCAAGTGATTGTTGGACTGTGCTTATTCTGGTTGGCTTATTTCTCATATCTAGTGCTTATTGGTGACTTATTTGATCATAACTTGTATTTCTGAGTACCAATTGACTTCTGGATTGTTTCTATAAACTTATTTAAGTATTAAAATCATTTGGAAAAGTTTTGGTCAAGATTGGGTCAACTGTGCTTATAAATAAGCACTAATATAAGTTGTTTTTAAGCCATTAAGTACTTACAGTGCTTATTTTTCACTTTTGATATTTTTCCTAGATTCAGAATATTATTTTAGATTTTCCCTGAAATTTTCAGATTTTTCTGAGTTGATTTGCTATTTTTCTTATTTAATTTTCATTTTTAATCATTTTTTAATACTTTTTAATTGCTGAAAAATCCAAAAAAATCAGAAAAGCCAAGAAAAATCCAAAAATATTTTAGAAATTAGTTTTTAGTTATTTTAGAATTTTAGAAAGTAATTTTGCATTTTTCTCACTTTATTTACATTTTCTTTTAATTATTAAATAGTTTAAATAGTTTTTAATTCATAAAAAATTATTAAAAAGTCAAAAAAATATTTTTCTTTTTCTCAAAGTTTTCTTTTATCATTTTTAAGTTTTTAAAATTATTTCCAAGTCCCTAGGAGTAGTGTAGCTTAAAACTCGCGTTTTATTTCGTACGTTAACGTTTAATTAACGTTTTAGCGTACGGTTTCGATTTTACGTGACGTTTTTAGTTTACTTATTTGAACTACGTGTTTAAGTGATTAATTGTGCCTTATTTGCTATATCATTAGTGTAATCTCATATATATCACTTTGTACCACTTTTCACGACACGTTTTCCGAATCGGAAATTCGGAATTCCATTCACCCTTCACACGGAATACGACCTCGGGTTATCCGTATTTCTTTGCGGATTTCTTGAGTAATACTATACTTATACTATAACTTGATTTTCACGAATCACTTGTCTTTACATTAACATGCTAGGCTAGGTTTATTTGTGTTTGCTTAGATGTAATGAAACCTAGCTATTGATTATTGATTGATTTTTTGTTATTAATTGTTGTTGGGTGAATGATTTCGATGTTAGGCTTAAGAAAACTGGCTAATCTCCAATTGGTAACATGCTTAAACGTCTTAAGAAACATGAATCGGATGTGTACTATGATTTTAATGGTTATATTTAATGCATAAGTGACTACTAAGGAGGCTAAGTTAGGAGCTAGTTGTCGGCTCAACATAGGAAGAGGTAGAAGCTTATAGAGTTAGGGAAGATCGTACACGGCCCCACGAATGGTATTAAGGAATATAACCCGTCATCCACGCAATTGTAACAAACTAATCAATTAATGAAAGATATCTAGGGAGTAGTGAAATCTAAGTAAACACGTTTCTCTCCATATAAGGTTTTTCTCACATTTTATTTTCTTGTTATTTTATTTTTATTGCATTTGTAGTTATTTGGGTTAGTTGACTAGCAACTAATTCTGCCCACTTTTCCAATACCCGAGATTTTTACTTGCTTTCCATAAACCATTAAAATACAAAAAGAATAATCCCTCACCTCTAGACCTAGTTTAATTAAGTTTTAATCCTAATGAACACTATTCCCCAAGTAGAACGATCAATACCCCGGTACTTGCCACTACACTATACTACATCGGTCAGGTACACTGCCTGGTGGGGATTGCAAGCTTCTCGAGATCCCTCGAGAGGTAAAACCTTTTGCAAGGTTGCAAAACCACGCATCACCAGCCATCACTGAAAACAAGTAGAAAGGTCATCAAGGGAAAGTTCCTCAGAACAAATCCAAGAACAAACAAATGTGCTTAAGCTGTGAAGCGAATCAACGACATCCCGAGTCAGGTACGCTCAACAAAAAGAAGGGCCCAAAGCAGAAAAACAACAATCCGAGTGCACTTCTAAAAGTTTCAGCAGTGGAGGCAAACATACAAACGTACCAGGAAGACAAAAATCAAAGAGCAAAGCAATGTATGAGAGGCTGGGAGATAAGATACACAGCGGATCATGGAGCAATAAAAAGTCTGCATGTTTACGCCCACACGATTTTCAGACATGCTGCTACACGGAAAGAGAAGCTGCGAAGAGCAACCAAAGCATATGGCCGGAAGAAGTTGAATCTGATTCCAAAAAGAGCGACAAGGCATTTTTTGAGAGTGCAAGCAGCGACGCCGGAAGCCCAACACGGTTACCGATATACAGGGAAGTTGATCCATTCGACTCGTATATTCGCAATGCGGAATTGTCAAAAAAGCTATACATGCTAGATCACGTAAGGTCATTGGTAGCAGCAAAAACTCTTGGAGCACCTCAGGGTTTCCCAAACAATAGAACGGGTACAATACTGGGATATGCCCACCCAATGTCATGTGTTCAAGTCGACGCTCTACGGCCCTGCTAGGGTTTGGTTTAACAGCATCCCTCTAGAATCTGTGAACTGCTATCACGAGCCACAGGCAGCATTTCTAAAAGCTTTCTGCGAAAATAAAAGGCTTGTCAAAGACCACGTGGAACCTCGCCATTGCAGACAAAGGAAAGACAACTCAATAAGAGAGTGCGTACGAAGATCTAAAAGGGAAGGCGGGTACACAAAAAGGACCCGGAAGGATGTAGCAATATTAGAGTTCTTACGCGGACTATCTAACTCAGAATCAGTCAACCATATCAAATGAGGAATAAAGAAGAGGAATCAAGGAAAACCCATATCCACGCTTTCCGCGGAAAAAAGCCAAATTGCCATGGTTGCAACATCCCCATACGATCCTAAAGTATGACTACATACCCCTCAGAGATAGAGACGCGTTCCGACTAGATAACGAGGCCGATGGAGATTAGCTACCTCCGCTAAGCTTAAATTTTCAAATTTATTTTATTTACTGTACAAATAACACACAAGTGTGAGTAAGACGCGCACACAAAGGGCATGCCCCAAACAAGTTATTCCGCATAACAAAAGGGTGAGAAACCTCATAATTAACTCAAAGATACGTAAGAGCAATTGCAAGCCCAGTGCCGAGAGGATAACCCACAAATATCCAACTAAGACAAAAAATAAATTACATATCAGTACGTTTTTAACAATAGCAAAGCACAAATCATAAAGTGCAAACAAGCCGCAAAAAGGTTAGACGTAACCTTAGCGCAAAAGACAATAAAAACTTTCATATAAGCTAAATCATGAACCCCGTGATAACAGCTGGAACGTAAATAAATAATGCCAACACAAGGCAGAAGTATCATATACAAACAGACAACGTCAAAAGACAAGTTCAAGCAACTAAAGCATAAAAAATATCTTGCCATAAAATCCAAGGAGACTATGTTCAAATACATACAAGCCATTCAAAAAAGACCACATGCGGTCACAGCACAAGGTAAGCTATTCCGGGCTACCATGCTTTAGCACAAACTAGTCATTTTTCTCCTCGAAACTATTCACCAAAGAAGAAAAATCACCGTCACCTGGAACGTCGTAATCCTCTATCGAAAGTGTCGGCTCAGAAGCAGCAGAAACGGGAATGGTTAAACTTGTTGCATTAACACTTGGCTCACCCCAAGGAAGAGTACTCGTACCAAAGAAAAGCTCAGTGGAAAAAAGCTTCGCCAAGGGGGTAAAGACATTACTGACAATAGGTTGCCCGACAGTCACAACAGCTTTAATCCTTTCGGCTTTCTCACGAGAAAAATCTAAAGTCGAAGTCAGGGGAGTCTCGCTAACCAAATCACCCCCTGCCCCATGGACAGGAATACTAAGCTGTCCCATGTCCGGTTGTAAGTCGGCCATGCCAGGTTTCCCAGCAAGCTCATCATCAAGGCGAAGAAGAGTCATGATATCCTCAATAGAAGAATCCTTGCGTGATATCAAACTATCCAACAAAGGAAATTCAAGGCCCCGAAACACAGCCAAGGCGGAATCATAATCTGCTTGAGCAGAAGGCTTATGAGCAGTGATATCAGTAAGAACTTTACTTGCCTTGCCATGATCAATACCAGCGGCCAAGCCTCCTGTACCCCCTTCAACATGGCACAACGCAAAACCGCCCTCAAACCCTCAAGGTACTCGATGGAATTTATTCACTTAACCAGAAAAAGCTTCAAGCCACGGGACAACAACTATCTACGATCAGCTGTAACAATAAGCAAATAAGGATGAAATTCCCCTTTAAAACTGATAGCCGCTTCCGCATGCCGAGAATCTAATGCGGCCACCCTATCAGTAATATCTTTCACTTGGGAGTCCTGAGCTTTCTCGAACTTCCCTTCCAAGACTTTCAATGCAGCCTCCAGCACTTGCACCTACTCAGTAGCGAAAAGCATATAAACAGAACGAAAGGAGGAAAAAACCAATATATATATATATATATATATATATATATATATATATATATATATATATATATATATATATATATATATATATATATATATATATATATAAGAAGTAAATTAAAATAAGAAGTGGTGAGAAGTGACCAAAACCACGCATTTGAGACGCAACGACTTGCAATAGATGCATTTCTATTCATATAGATGCAACATCTTGAGTTTTGAAAGTTAATTTGATGTATAGATGGTGCAAATTGATTTTCATGATTTTGACACGTGCAGAAGAACAAAAAACAAGAGAAATCATGAAATGCATCTAATATACGTATATGCATCTGATTAAAAGCTAGAAAACACACTATAGTGCGCTATAATGCATCTAAGATTATAGGGATGCATCTAATTTAGGTCGGTGCATCTCGGATTTGTGGTTATAGTTCTTCTTATTCCTTCTTATTTTAAGTAATCTTCTTATTTGATCCTAACTCTATATATATATATATATATATATATATATATATATAATGATGAAAAATAATACTTGACGAGCAAGGTTTTCATTAAAGAGATTAGAATCAGCAACATAAGTATTGAGGACGAAAATCTACAGATCTTTATCAATAAGAGACAACTGAAGCCCAGATAACTTCACACCCATGGAAGCACGCTCCTCCTCAAGAATAGATGACTGCCCACCCTAGGAAGGTCAGAGTTCTGCCTCAAGCCTCGAAACTTGCTCCTTTAATGATGAAACTTCAGTCGCATGAGCACTCTCGAAAGACTTCAATATAGAGCGAAGACGCACTACTTTCGCTGACTCATCCTTCGACGACAACACTTTAGACCTTAACTTCTCTATTTCCTCATCTTTCGCCTTCAGTAAGGCATCTTGTTGAGCACGGATGGCAGATAATTTATGTTGTTCCAGAAGAAGACGCTCCACCCGCATCCGTAACTCAACACTAAAAGCGGTTTGGCGAACGACATTCACATGAAACTCAGAGAAAAACTGATCAACTGACATATTGCGGATATCCGAAAAGGCTCTGGGAGGAGCGAAGCCATCCAGTAATTCGCGACACTCAGACGCTATGCCTAGACGAGACTCGCGTGGAAAACTAGAAGGGGGAGGGTTGAATAGTTTTACGTCTTTTTTGTTTTATAAAAGTTTGCTTCAAAAGAATAGTTCGAGTTTATAAAAACTTTGATTCAAAAATATAGATTTGAGTTTGTTCACTATAGTTGTTTAAACACCACTAAGTTAAGATATTGAGTAAAAACTACAATGTTATTTATCACACACACACACATACATATATATATATATACATATATATATATATATATATATATATATATATATATATATATATATATATATATATATATATATATATATATATATATATTCTTTTAGTTTGTTTTAAATAAGATTAGTGTTGTGTGTGGAACTCAATTTGATCTTTATGTGAAATCAATATATGAACAATATAAGCAATAATAACTATATGCAATATGTAGGTAAGTAAGTAAGTAAGTAAGTAAGCAAAGAGTGAGAGATGGAAAGATCAAACCGAGAGACAAAGGATTTATAGTGGTTCGGCTACAAGGACACCTTCCTTGCCCTACTCCACTCCCCGAGCACCGAACTCGAGAGTTTTCTTCACTAAATCAATATGCTCCCTTATGGTGGAGAAAACCATACACACCTTAGCTTACACCAATTTAACGACACAAAACTAAATGTCGAGTTCTAATCCTAGCTAGAACCAATCTCACAACTTCAAACACACCACAACTTCTTCACACCCTTTTATTCCTTCTACACTTCTTCACAACACTTATGTCTTCACACCTCCACAACTTCTATCTTTTCACTACTTCAAATCTAATGCTTCTTCACAATTTCCAAGCCTCTATGTCTTCACAACTTCAATACTTCTATGTCACTACTTAAGGGCTTTAATCTATGATTCGCTACAAGGCTTCTTCTACTTTAAAAGCTTCTACGTCTTCACTACTCTAAGGCTTCAACGTCTTTGCTACTTCAAGATTTCTTCACAACGATACGACTTCTATATCTTTACTACTTACCACCACTTCAAAGTATTATTTCTTCTTATACTTCCTACAACTATTCCTAACCACCTCTTCTTCTTCACTTCTTGTACCAATTCACACCTTCAACAAGTCTAACTCTAACTAACTAATATGCACACCTTATACACCAAAGATTCAATGATTTACAAGATGAAATGAACAAACAACTTAGATAGCAAGATGATACTAAGTTGTAATACTTCTAGTCTTGAATGATAGAAGATTTCTTCTCTTTACACTTGAGAGTTGAGGCTTGAATCACTTTGAAACAAAGATTAATGTATATATGATCAAAGGATTATAGAGGATAGAAATGGGGGTTTAGATCAGAATGTTTAGAGTGCAAAAAGGTGAGAAAAATTAGTGGAATGAACCAATATTTAAAGGCAGAGCTGGGGGGGGGGGGGATCAGGAGCGTGCCGGTCCCCTTAATTAGGGGTCGGTCCC
Organism: Artemisia argyi; assembly: GCA_030686995.1. NCBI lineage: Eukaryota > Viridiplantae > Streptophyta > Magnoliopsida > Asterales > Asteraceae > Artemisia > Artemisia argyi. Next base: position 170,716,350 of record CM060676.1, on the reverse strand, counting down.
CTTAATTATTAAGGGGGCCACCTAGTTAATTAAGGAGGGCGCCCCTCCAAAACGTTGCCCAGCTTTGTCCTTTTGTGAGAAAAGTTTTTCTGGATTAGATTTGCCATTTTTGGTTAAAAATTTGAATTCATATATTTATAATGAATTAAACATATTCTTTTAATTCCAAAAATGTTTTATAAAAGATATAAAATGTTTGTGACATTTTATAAAAATCTAGTGATTAATAAAAATGTTCCTTTGATCTTATAACATTAGACACTTTGTTTATTCATACCTTAAGTGATTAGATGATAAAAGTGAGTATTTACTACTAAATACTTATTTACGTCATGATCTTTGGTTTGATGAGTTTTCGTTTTGTGATTATCAAAATATAGAGATATCGAAAGATATGAATAACGTTTTTAGGCATTTATTTATATCAACAACTCGGAAGTCACATTCCAATCCAGAATATAAGTCTCGGATAAGTGATGAGGATCAACATTCACAACAGTGCGAATCCGACCAAAAGGGTTCACTAGAACCTTCTTTTTCTTCCTCTCTTTAGAAGAAGACACAGGATTAGCAGGCAGAACAGATATGGTACATGTAGAAGGTATCGGAGGCGGAGATCTAGGAAAAGAATCAACCTCAGTATCATTAGCACTAGAATGAGATGAAGAATCTGAGAAAATGACAAACCTCTCGGTCGGGCCAATAAAACAAGGTCGGCCCCCAGTGCTATTATCTGCCTCAGCATCAGCATCATGCTCCGGCGTAGCTGACACGGAAGAAGAAACAAAAGGAATGAAAAGAAAAGGATCAAGCCCACGTTCACACTCCAACATACTACTACGCAATAAGCTTTGAATAACGGCTAAAGACTTACCGGCGACAGAGGACCTAGGCATAATCCCATCATCACACCTTGGCTTCTTAGTAAGACAGGATGACCCAACAACATCCACGGGGACATCAACCATCCTCTTCTTCTCTCTGGAACTCAAAACATTGCTTGCCGGTTTGACAACGCCAGTCACCTGTCCAATGGAATCTGAGCCAGCATCGGAATTGCCCAGTTCTCCAGTACCCCCATCAACAGCAGGAGCACTCGGACTCACCTCTTCATCATTATCCCCAAATAATTCATCAATCTCATAAGACATCTGACTACTTGGAACTGCAGGATCAATTCGATGCAGAGGAACCAACCTTTTAATTGCAACATCCAAAATTTTGGGCTCCCCACTACGGCAAGGCCTCCCATGGACTACTACTTTGAAAAGATTGTCCAGCTTAAACAAAGCCAACGAGTCAATCTCTGCACCACCAAAAAAAATAATAATAATAAAAAAAAAAAGAGAAAAAAAAAAAAAAAAAAAAAAAAAAAAAAAAGAGAAAAAGAGAACGAAAGAGGAAAAAGAGGAAAACATTTATTTACCTTTTCCCTCGTGATAGTAAATAGGGTAAGCACCTTCATTTAAAGAATAGTAGCGGCTCAGGCCAACCCAACAGAGGAACGGCTCCAGAAACCTTAAGAACGGAGTTCGACTGCCGATAAGGACAGCAACATCATCATCATTGTATTCACCAACCTCCGGAGGCTTATCTTTGGGTACAGTAGTGGTAAGACAGTAAGGGAAAAGAGCAGGACAGGAAAAATGGTCAACCCAGAAGAAACGGTCTTGCCAGTCCTTCAACGAATCTAATGGTTTTAAACAAGACATTTCTTTGGAGCTTGCGCCAAAAGACAACGAACCCTTGTTTTTTATCTTTACATAAAAGTACCGGAAAAGAGCAACTGATGGCTCAATCCCACAACTACGACAGAGAATCTCAAAATGGGAGACTTTCGTTACCCCAATTGCATGAAGCTGCGAAATGTGAATCCTATAATGCTCAAGGATACTGACGAAAAACCTGGATAACGGCAGACGGTACTGAGCATAATCAAAGAGATGAGTAAAAACACCTATCTTACCCTTCGGAGGATGACGGATAAGTTGATTCTCATTTGGTAAAACCGGGTTAACCTCCGAAGGGATATGACAATCCCTAATAACCGTATCATACGCATGTTGCGAAAGTTTACACTTAGCATCCCAAAACTCAACTATAACGACAAAATATTCTTCAAAGGAAAAGGAAGATAACCGAAAGAGAGATGGGTTTGCAAAACCACAAACGGCAGCGGAATAAGATGAAAGGAAGAGAAAAAATAGTAAAATGAAAAATGAATATTTATACTCGCGATACATCTACTAAAGGTTAGATCGGGCAAATGACGCGTGTCAAAGCACACTCCAATCAACGGCTACGCTCAGAAGTAAAACAATATGGGTGACAGCTAATCAAAAACGTAGACCAAGAGAGGGAACGGTTAAAAAATCGTCCACGCCCCCCACGACCTTACCCGCTGACCATAAAAATGTGCCATGGAAAAGCGTCAAAGGCTATGTTGGAGCAACTAGAATCTTTTTCTAAAGACATTCACCGCACGCTACAATAACACGCGAGCAATGAACGCACTAGACTGGGGGGACTTGATGACATATAATACGGATGGCAGGCTTATTGGGCCTGGATTGTATTATACATAACTGGGCCCTGGCCGTGATGATGTATAACACGGATGACAGGTCCACTGGGCCTAGATCACATCATATACAACTGGGCCTCGGCTCAACAAAATAGAAATACCGGATATCGCCAAAGCCCAAGCTGCAAGCAGGGCGCGATCCGGATTTCTAATGATGCACGTGGATCGTAAGAGCGACACTTCCAAAGTAAGCTTACAAACCGGCCCATGGTCCGGTAGATGATCCGCGTCTGTAGTCATGATTAAGCTGCAGACCTTTGCCCTACAATGGTCCCACTCCGGCCAATAATAATATTCGAAATACCAGGGAACCCTAGTATTCTGACCACCTATAAAAGGCAACCTTAGTACCCACTCGCGAGGTATGACCTTCTCACACATTTCAGTACACACACATTTCTCTGAAAACATGAGTACTTACTCTCATGCCAGAGCTTAATCGTGGGCTCCGTCCCCACCGGTAAGGCTAACGGTTTACTCTCATTTGTGCAGGGAATCGTCTATTACTTGGATTAGTGCAGAACTCACCATAGCGGATAGTCTGTCAAGGACGGCACAACGCATAACTAAGCCCCATCCTCACCTACTACACTTTTTGCACTAACAATTACATAGTTTTGTGCATTAAAATGGGCTAATTATCCATTAGTTTTCACAGGAAGTTAGTAAAATTGTGTTTCATTTAGAAAATCATGTCTTTTGTAGAATAAAAGTGTTTTATGCATTAAAAAATGGCTAAATGTGCATTATATTTTGTAGAAAGTTAGTAAAATTAGGCTAAATGTGCATTAATTTTTGTAGTAAGTTAGTAAAAATGTGACAAATTTCGATAATCATTAGTTGTTTAGAATAACACTCTTTTGTGCATTAAAATATTGGTTCTGCATGCTAAGATTGATGTAATCACTCTGTTGGTTTCTGATTTTGTTGGATTTGTATCATTGTGCATTATAAAATGGGCTAAATGTGCAATAGTTTTCGTATGTAGTTAGTAAAAGTGCAATATGTTAGATACTCGTGAGTTGTGTGGAATAACATTTTTTTGTACACTAAAATGGTCAAAATATGCATTAATTTTTATAAGAAGTTAGTAAAGGTATGGTACGGTTGGATAATTCATAAGTAGTGAAATTACATGGTTTTGTGCATTAAAAATGGGCTAATTATCCATTAGTTTTCACAGGAAGTTAGTAAAATTGTAGTGTTTTATGCATTAAAAAATGGCTAAATGTGCATTATATTTTGTAGTAAGTTAGTAAAAATGTGACAAATTTCGATAATCATTAGTTGTGTGGAATAACACTGTTTTGTGCACTAAAATATTGGTTCTGCATGCTAAGATTGATGTAATCACTCTGTTGGTTTCTGATTTTGTTGGATTTGTATCATTGTGCATTATAAAATGGGCTAAATGTGCAATAGTTTTCTTATATAGTTAGTAAAAGCGCAATATGTTAGATACTCGTGAGTTGTGTCGAATAACATTGTTTTGTACACTAAAATGGTCTAAATATGCATTAATTTTTGTAAGAAGTTAGTAAAGGTATGGTACGGTTGGATAATTCATAAGTAGTGAAATTACATAGTTTTGTGCATTAAAAATGGGCTAATTGTCCCTTAGTTTTCACAGGAAGTTAGTAAAATTGTAGTGTTTTATGCATTAAAAAATGGCTAAATGTGCATTATATTTTGTAGTAAGTTAGTAAAAATGTGACAAATTTCGATAGGAAAAATTACCAAAATGGCCCGTTGCCCTGCGGTTTAGGCATATTTAGCCCGTTTTTAAAAAATTTCTGTTTTCGTCGAGGTTGCCCTAGGAAACTTTCGTATAGCCACCCGAAAGATGACAAGTGCCCAAAATACAAAAAAGTTGCACAAAATACAAAAAAGTTGCCCTGACTTGTCACTCTGTAGTTGGCTATACAAAAGTTGCCCAGGGCAACCCATGCTAAAACGGGAATTTTTCGAAAACGGGCTAAATATGCCTAGACCCAGGGCAACTGGGCTATTTTACTACTTATCCCATTTCAATAATCATTAGTTGTGTGGAATAACACTGTTTTGTGCATTAAAATATTGGTTCGGCATGCTAAGATTGATGTAATCACTCTGTTGGTTTATGATTTTGTTGGATTTGTATCATTGTGCATTATAAAATGGGCTAAATGTGCAATAGTTTTCGTACATAGTTAGTAAAAGCGCAATATGTTAGATACTCGTGAGTTGTGTCGAATAACATTGTTTTGTACACTAAAAATGGTCTAAACGTGCATTAATTTTTGTAGGAAGTTAGTAAAGGTACGGTACGGTTGGATAATTCATGAGTTATGAAATTACATAGTTTTGTGCATTTTAAATGGGCTAATTATCCATTAGTTTTCACAGGAAGTTAGTGAAATTGTGTTTCATTAAGATAATCATGTCTTTTGTAGAATAAAAGTGTTTTGTGTATTAAAAAGTGGCTAAATTTGCATTATATTTTCTAGTAAGTTAGTAAAAATATGACAACTTTTGATAATCAATAGTTGTGTGGAATAACACTGTTTTATGCATTAAAATATTGGTTCTGCATGCTAAGATTGATGTAATTACTATGTTGGTTTCTAATTTTGTTGGATTTGTATCATTGTGCATAAATCTTGTGATTTATAGTATTCTAAGAATCTATTGTCCCTTCTGTTTGATAATATAAACACTAAGTAGTGATTCGATGCACCATTCATTATATGTATATGCATTTTATGCTTATATGTGAGAGCAATAGGGAACCTTAATCATTGGAACGATTTTAGCACATGGTTTACATTGTTCATTTCAGTTAACGATCAATCAGAGAATATTCTAGGAATGGTTATTAATTGCATTCAAACTTCTGCCCTTGGAAAATGACAATGTTTACTAGAAAAAAAATGTTTGAATTCATGAGACTAGGCTTTCCACTTTTAATGTCATACTATCTCTGCATGCTTGGGCCATCCAACTGTGATTGCAGTTCTTGAATGGGTGTCTGTTAAATTGCTAAATTACTGCTCATACTTTTCTTCAACTGAATACTTGGCAGTTATAGATGTTTAATATTTATGTCTAGATTACATGATAGTGATAGCTCACATTGGTGCTATCTAATTGTAGGTCACGTTATGATAAAATCTACAATTGCACTACGAGATATTGGATTTTATAAAGAAGTTCTTCGATTGCAGGTTAGTTTTATCAACAGAATATCTGTTCTTACTTGCAATAACGAGTATGCAAGCGTCATTTGCTGATATATGTTGTATATGCCATTTATAAAAGGTGTTTAAGCTCTTACTCTTCTTTCACTTCTTATTGTTAATGTTGTTGAACCCTAGTGGGCTTCTGCTTGACTTGTTGCTCGTAATCATATCCCTCTAGTAATGCATATTCCAGTAGTTTATACTGATAACCTTGTCACCTTGACTTGACTTATATTGCCTTTTTCTATCTATTAAAATGTTAGGATAAAGCCTTCTTTTTTCTGACTCTAGTTTTCACACAAAAAATAAATAATAAATGAGCAATGGCCAATAAATTTTTAACCTTTTATTAAGCTATGCATGTTTCACTTCTAACTTTTGTTTGAATTCTGTAATTCTAATACTTCTCATCGGCCTTGCAGGTTGAGCAGATACTGAATGACCGGTTTCTGCAATTTGTCAATAAGTAAAAGTGTGATACGTTTGGATAATCATGATTTGGCAAGACATCATCACCTTGTGTAATCATCTTACAATAGAGCTCAATGGCAGTTCTATCAAGGCCTCCACTTTGCACATATCCAGTAATCATCGCCGTCCAAGTCGTCACATTACGATCACGCATCCGTTCAAATTCTTTTCTAGCCTGCAACCACAACACGCTTGATTAATAGGATTTGGGGTGAATTTTACTCAAATTACTCACCTGAAGAGGTAAAGGAAGGCGATGTGAATAAAGATGACGAAGAGGATGAACCAGAAGACAATGAGTAGGAAGATTGTGAAGAAGAAAGCACCCTTCCTCTTCAGGAACCTGAAAAACCTCATTCTGCATCAAAGGAAAAGAAATTTTGCATTTCAAAAACTGACATCAGTTGGGTTAGGAAAATGGCTGATGGCAAGGCTCTTTATATGGTAGCCATTCTTTGGTGAAAAGGTGGTTGCTCTAAGCAGTTCGGTGATGGTTGAAGATTCAATCTATTATGTAGAATACCTGTTAGAAGACTATGACTCTACAAAGTTTGCTCATGGGCGATTGATGTTAAAAGGTTGTGACACTATTCTTGGTGACATTACAAACAAGAGGGAATTGTTTTTGACTAATGATTGCATGGATTTTTAACTTGATGATGTTACACAAGCTGTGGTGGTGGAGATCAGAAGATTGCCTTCGGTTCATGAGCATCGCAAGGCTAATGCAAATTCTGATAAATTGAACAGAGCAAAAGCTGATCATAGGAAAAATAAAGGCCTGCCCGTTGAGTATTACTGTAAGAGTTTATACTGGCCTGAAAGAGGTGCTTTCTTTTGTCTACATACTGATAAAATAGGCCTTGGAAATTGGCTCTGTCATTCATGTAAAATCATGGAAGATGAAAATAGAAAAGAGGCTTTTGAGCTAAATGAATCCAAGACAGGATTCACATACATGGCAACTGAGTACCGTGTTGATGATTTCCTATATGTTGGTCCACATCACTTGGATAGGAACTATAGCTATTTAATTTATATTTTTGGTTGCTATTATCTATGATGATGTTTCCTCAACAATAATAATAAATAAAGAATTTGTACTTTAGACATTAATAAATTGTTGTGAAGCGCAGAAAGGATTAGTGTATAGTGTGAAGTTGAGCTTTATTATATAGGTTTTAAGGATTATAGTTAGATTGTGAAATTACTTTTTTTTATCCTTAATAGTTAGTTAGGATTATAGTTAATCTCATCCATTGATTTTTAATCAATGGTAAAAAATCATCTTATTCTTTTTACCAAAATCTTTTTTTATTTGATCTCACTCGTATATATATATATATATATATATATATATATATATATATATATATACACACACACACTAGATGTCATGGCCCGCCCGATGGGCGGGCATGACTTATAATTATCGTTGACAAATTCTTTTTAGTTAAAGAATGGTCAATTATGTCCGTTTTTACTGTTCATATTGAATGCACGAGCAATGAAAAATAGATAAACCTTTACAATTATAGAACAATTAAAAAGTACAAAGTTATTCATAAAAAGATAGTTTATACAGTGAATAAATAAGAAAAAGAAAAAGAAATGAAATGGTAATCCGATAAGATGAAATAGAACTTAAAAAATTATCCGTCATTACAAAGTATATGCTTTTAGTTCAAATGAGAAATAAAGTATTTTTATACACAACGTTGGTTGTTGAATTTTTGTATTTACCATCTCTATCGCAACATAGAATCTTCAAACCCTTCATGTTCTTGACCCTTGCGCCAGCGACATATAGTTGCCCATGAGAGGAAACCGACTTTTTGAAAAACAACCCAACCTTGGACAATATTTGTTTCCAGCCATCATATACGTAAATCATTCATACAAAAACACGTATATCGTGTGCGTAGAATTTAAAAAGTGATCTAACAATGAAAATGGTCAAATGCATCAAACACATTAAATGGGCCAAAAAATAAATAATGGGTCTATCATGTTTTTCTAATTAGATAAGTTTTTATTTTAAGATCCAAAAGTTATTAACAGCTGTTTTAGGTATTCAGCATACAAAACTACTAATTCTTCATATATTTGCAAAAACGAATGCATTCATTCATTGAAACAAATGTTATTTAATCCTTGATATTCATATACAAATGAACATGTTTAAGTTAGCATGTTAGTGATGAGGATTATCTTATCGAGCAAACCCAAAAGCTATAGCTAACTAAAATTAGTATTAATGAACGTGCCTATGTCGGTGAGTAACTAACATTGATCTATATACGCTATCTAATATAACATTCTTCTACTACTGATCATTGTTATTGACTTGGGAAGTAAGTTTACCCTCTCAACTGCAGTTTTCAGTATTTTGCTAAAAATATCAAAGTACTCTATATCACATAAGATGGGGAAAGTTGAGTTTGTTGCTATTGTGAGCTCTCAACCCTACCCTAAAAGTTAAACAAACAATAAGTAAAAACCTGAAAGGCTAAATTAATGGTGTAAACTTTCAAGGTCGTGGCTCAAATGAAATCTTAAAGTTTATTAAAATACTCAAATTCATGGAGTTAATGTAATGAAAACTTACATTAGCAGAAGACGGTCTTGACATTTACCAAAAGAGAGCGAATTTGACCTGCTTTGAAGATAATCTGCTTGAAGACTCTATACCTATATAAGTTTTGACTAACAAATATGCTAACATGACATTATCAAGAAGCAAAGAGGAACTTGAAGGCTCAACATAACAAATATGCTAACATGACTCTATACCTGTATAAGTTTTATCTTTGCTTTATCTTGAATCCTTGCAGCTACTGAATAACTTCCCATCCTAGCATAACTAATAAAAATCTACACTTATAATCCAAGATAAAAGCAAAGAGGTTGGCATGGATACTTGTAAAAGAAGAGTTTACACATATGTGCATGCTGATTAATGATGGAACTTGAAGGCTTAAGCATAATACCTAAGTCCAGTGGTGTGCTAGAGCAAATAACTTTGTGGCGATTACTCTTGAATGGGCACTTCTATAACTCGATCATGTTACCTTTGCTAAAAAATGGTCTAACTCTAAGTGTCTTTCAACAGCATTCCATCTCCCTTCACTTAGAGTTTACACAACCTGAGACAATAAAAAGATGAATCAGCAGTGTCTTATTAAAAATTATAGTCATTTAAATTAAGTTAAGGAAAATAAATTATAAACATACCAATATAGTTGAGGAAAAACGACATCTTAGTTACATGGCCTAGCCGAATGAGCGGGTTAGCTTTACTCATAACTTTCCTATGTTCACCATTAATCGTTTAAGAGCATTCTTCAGCTTTTGCAGCTCGACTCAATGCATCAGACATCCAAAGAGAACCTTTTGAGAAGTAATTACTATTCACCACAGTAGTAGCAGCAACAACGGCCGATCTCCCAGTAGCTGATACTATTGATTTAGTAGTATTAGAAATATGGTCATCCTTGTCTACAGATCTAACAACTTCGACTCCAGCACAAAGCTTATCAGTGATCCCATATCTTTCACTAAGTTCAGCAACTTTGGCAGTTGCACTTGCTGATACTTGATGAGATTCATCAAATGCTTTGGCTTTTCCCAATGCGTCTTTACCCAGAATGTACCCTCCGGCTAACATTGTCTTTACCATATCTTGAGCCACAGTCACCGCTTCTCCAGCTGAATAAGCATATGGGTTTTCTTGGTGTGACGCATGCGCAAGTCAAGGAACGAATAAGCTCCATTTTTAAAAGCGTACCACAAATAAGTTAACTAAATAATATAATATTAAAATGCAGTTTGTTTGTTTGTTAATGCATTAACAATGGAAATTAATTGACCGTTATTAATTATTAAAAAGTTAATACGTACCTATTTATCCATAAAAAGATATTTAATAATTGAAATTCAAATCTTAAATAAAACTTGTTTATAGGAACCGTTAGTTGTTGATTTTGCCTACTTAGCGGCATTTCACAAAAAAAAGATTTTCAATACGTTTATTTTATTCATATTTGAGACAGCCGCATAAAGTTTGTGAGGGGAGAAAACTAACCACTGAAGAAACATGCCTACTTGCGACAATTTTTTACGTTTACTTTTTATTAATAGTCGTCGTTGAAGACAACACAACAGGCAATTGGATACGGTTTAGCCACATAAAGACACACCACAACAGTGATTTGGCTATGGTAGAAGTTTAATACCATCTTATTATCAAAAGGACTAAGGGCCATAATTGATATGAGGTTTCCTGGTCCAAAATGCTTCCTTTTCCAGAATTCACTCCAAAAGTACCTAAAATCACAAAAGGAACGATTTAAGGCAATATTTGATCAAATAAATTCAATTCCGGGTAAAAATGGATCATTTTTCGCCTCATCAGCAAGTTGATTCTCTGTAGAGATGTACTTGGGTAGAAGTTGACCTTGCGTGATTTTGTCTCTTACAAAGTGACAATCTATTTCTATATATTTGGTTCTTGCATGTTGCACAGGATTTGATGCAAGTGCAATGATTGAAGCATTATCACAGTAGATAGTGGTAGGAGATGAGATAGAAATACCAAGGTCTTTTAGAAGATATCTGAGCCAGGATAATTCACATGTAACATCTGCAAGAGCCCTGTACTCTGCTGCCTCTGTTGAACTTCTAGACACCACAGGTTGTTTCTTGGATTGCCAGGATATGAGACATGATCCTAGAAATATACAATACCCTGTCACTGATCTTCTAGTAAAACTGCAGCTTGCCCAATCACTATCGCAGAAGGCCTTGAGAGTTAGACTGGTATCTTTTCAAAAGAGAAGCCCTTGACCTGGACAGCCTTTGAGGTATCTAAGAACTTTAACAAGTGCCTTCAGATGTGGTGTCCTTGGTGCCTGAGAAATTTGACTTAAGGTTTGAGCTGCATATATATCAGGCCTGGTGATAGCAAGGTATAAAAGCTTGCCCACTAATGCTCTGTATTGAACTGAGTCTTCAATAAGATCACCATCAACAGGATTCAACTTGATAAGAGGATCAAATGGGGTTAAGGAAGGTTTAGCATTAAGTAACCCTGCACTTTGTTGTAGCTCCAAAGTGTATTTTCTTTGAGTGAGAATGAGTCCAGTAGAATTCCTCAGAATCTCAATGCCTAAGTAGTAGTGCAGGGACCCCAAATCTTTAATACTAAAATCCATGTGTAGTTTCTGTTTGATTTGATCTATGTAAGACTGATTGTTTCCTGTGAGAATGATATCATCTACATAGATCAAAAGACATAGAAAAATATGATCTTTCTTGTAAGTGAAAAGAGAAGTGTCACCAAAACTCTATACAAATCCAAAGCCTTGAAGAAAGGTTGTCAGTTTGATAAACCATTGTCTGTTTGCCTGCTTTAAACCATAAAGTGACCTTTGAAGCTTGCAAACATTGTTCTTGGAGTGGGGGCCAGTGTATCCTGGTGGTATTTTCATGTAGACTTCCTCTGCTAAATCTCCATGAAGGAAAGCATTATTAACATCTAGTTGGGCTATATACCATTGATTGTGAACAACAACACTTAATAGGGCTCTGACAATTACCATCTTTGCCACAGGGGCAAAGGTTTCATGGAAGTCAATACCCTCTTGTTGGGTAAAGCCTTTGGCAACTAGTCTTGCTTTGAATTTATCTATGGTTCCATCAGCCTTAAGTTTGATCCTAAAAACCCACTTACAGCCTATAGGTATCTTGCCTGGTGGTAATTCAGTGATGATCCAAGTACCATTTGCTTCTAAGGCTGCTAGTTCTAAGTCCATTGCACCTACCCACTTTGGGTGTTTGGCTGCCAGAGTATATGATTGTGGTTCAATGATGTTGGTGATAGTATTGATTTGGTGTCTGACTTGTGAAGTGGTTATGTTTTTATAATTAATAAAATTGGTGAAGTGATGTTTAGATGATTTTGGTAGAGTGAGTTTGTAGTCCTGTAGTTTGGTAGGTAGTTTGGATGTTCTAGTGGAAGTTCTGAGTTGAGGATGTGTTGGATTGTGAATCTGAGTAGAAGGTTGAGATGAGCTTGGTTCTGTGATTGGTGGTGGTTATGTAAGTGGTGGAGGTTCTGTGATAGGTGTTGATTGGATGTCATCAGAAGTGGTTGTTGATTGAGTGTTTGTGGAGCAGTCAGGGGGATTGATGTGATTGGTGTTGGGTGATGTTGTATGAGAGTTGTCACTGCAGCTTGAGGTAGGGGTTGATTGATTAAAGTGTGGTGGATTAAAGTGACTATCATAAGTTTGTTTTGGTGCTGTTTTGGGAGGCTTGATATGGAATGGGAATACATTCTCATGAAAAGTGACATGCCTACTTGTAAAAATTGGATGTGTTTGAAGATTGTAGAGAATGTAACCCTTTTGTGAGAATGGATAGCCAATGAGTACCGATGGTATAGCTCTGGGTTCAAATTTGTCATTTAGATGTTGATGAGCAAAGGTTTGACATCCAATTGTTCTGAGATGGTCTAAGGATGGAGGTTCACTATATAAGCATTCAAATGGGCTTTTGTTTTGAAGTGGTTGATGAGTGCTTAATCACTCATCCTTTTTAGACCCAAAATCAGACCAAATACACCAAACACTAACCAAAAATGCCAAGAGATTGTATGTTTTTGTATTTGTGTATGTGCAGGTACGGATATGTGAAAAATGAACAAAAACAAAGCAAAATCGACAAAAACGAGCACGAGATTGGAAAAAGGTAAAAAGCCGAAGCCGAGGAAGAAATCTATCCAAGAAAAGCCCAAAACGACAATTCAAATTCTTAAAGATTCATAGAATGACAAAAGAGACCCTTAGTGGAAGCGTGAAGATATTGACAAGAAAAATACTCCAAGTATTCACAAGTTGTCGATTTTGATCCTTTGAAGAACTTAGGAAGAAAAGTCAACTCAAATCCTCCAAGTCACAAGAAATGCATTTGGACCGTTCTCAGTCGTTACGTTTAATATTAAGTTATATTAGTTACATTTTATAATGTTTTAAGCTTGAATTTCATGATTTGTAAAGGTCTAGGGGCTAATTATGCAACAATGAAAAAGATTAGAGAAGCCCTAGCCCCTAGCCTATAAATAGAGATGTAAGCCTCATTTGAGAGGTTGGTTAGTTTTTAGTTTTGGTTAGTTCTAAGGTTAATTTTATATTTAATTTTTTGTCTAATTTTATTTTTATGAAGTATGTGTTTTATTTTACTTTCTCTCTCTAGCTTTCTCTCTCAATAAATCTTTAATTTTTAGTTGTTAAAATTTTGTTTTTATTGGTGGGATTTAAAGTTTATGGTTAAACTAGTTAGTCTAGTGTTAAATTTGGTGAAAAACATTAGTTTTTAGGCTTTATTTTGGATCAAAATGGTATTTTGTTATGTTTTTATAGAGTTAGAATTTTTATTATTATCAAGTTAGATTTTTTTTAAAAATTACCGAGTTTAAAAAAAAAATTAAAAACTAACGAGTTTGGTTTTCTAAAAAAAAAAAAAAAACTTGCGAGTTTGAATTTTTTTTTTTTTTTTTTTTTTTTTTTTTTTTTTTTTTTGTTACCGAGTTTGGGTGTTATTTGTACCGAGTTTGAATTTGATTTTTTACTTCTTTTTTTTTTATCAAGTTTGATTTCTTTTGGCGAGTTAACCAAGATTATCGAGTTAGATAATCATTGCCTCATCGTTTATCGAGTGAGGTTCTCTTTTGCTTAATATCTAAACGAAACTCTGCCGAATTTTTTTTAAATTTATCAAGTTAGGATTTATTATATAACAAGTTAGTATCTTTTACTTAGTAACGTCATCTAGTAAACATTTATAGTTTAATAATAATTTTTTTTTTATTTCTTATTACTTATTTCCTTTTTAATTAGTCTTTATATCCTTTTCATTTATTAAAATTAAAAAGTCAAAAATATAATTTTCCTTTTACGTTATTTTTCTTTTATATCTTATTATTTAGAAAAACTCAATTTGCAATCGTAGGACTAGTATCGCTTTTATTTTTCTTTTAAAATTAGTCATATTAAGTTTTCTTTACGTTTTTATTTCTATTTTATTTTTGAGAATGTTTGTTTTATTTGCTAATTTGTTTTGCATTATTTGCTTGTTCTCTTTACTTTAATTGCAATTTTATTCTCATTTGTAGTATAATCAAAAACCAAAATATTTCTTCTATCCTCATTCACTTCACAAGATTCACAAACCGAACCGACAAGATCGAATTCAACCCTCGTTGGGAGAACGACCCGGGGAACATACTTTCACGAGCATTTCTTCGGAAAAACAAAACTATACAATCAAAAAGGACTTAAAATCAATGGCGCCGCTGCCGGGGAGGCGTTGTTAAGATTTCGTCGATCGTTTGTTTGATTTGTGTTTTGAAGAACCTTCCTTTGGAAGTTATCGCTTTTATTAAAATTTAAATATATATATAATAATAGAAACCAAAAAGATTTTCTTTTCTATTTTCTTTTTCTTTTTAATTTTGTTTTTGGTGTATGCACACCCGTTCTACTTCTGAGAATCTTACTTCTCCGCTCTCAAACCCCGAGCGGGTTTTACGACATACGAGTCGTGCTCATTTCCTCGACGATGAGGAGATGAACCATAACGAACAACACAACGGGCCTCCCCCGCCGATGGGTGGTCCGTAGCACAATGTTGTCCCGCCGATGGGACAACAACCGGCATTTGATCCGCGTCCGATGGAAGGACAACTCCAATCACCATTTAACGGTGTGAGGAGAGCTATTGTGATTCCTGACATCAATGCCAACTTTGAAATCAATCACGGATTACTCAATTTAATCACGGGTATATCCTTTCACGGGTTCGATAACGAAGATCCCTATGCACACATCCGAAATTTCGCCGACATCGCTGAGACCATTAGAATGAATCAAGTTCCTCACGATGTGGTGAAATTGAAGTTGTTTCCTTTCTCCTTAAAAGGAGCAGCCCGGACTTGGCTGGAAAAGGAACCGCCTAACTCGATTCATACTTGGAATGACCTTGCTTCCAAGTTTCTGAATCATTTCTATCCTCCCTCTAAAACTTCTAATCTACGATCCCAAATCTTTCGATTCCAACAAGCTTTTGATGAGTCGTTCAGCGAAGCTTGGGATCGATTCAAAGATTTGAAGGAAAAATGTCCGAACCATGGGTTCACCGACCATCAGCAGATTGATACTTTCTATAATGGGTTGAATCATGTTGATCAAGACTCACTCAACTCTGCTGCGGGTGGGAACTTGTTGGCTCGAAACACGAATGATGCTTTCTTGATAATTGAAAACAAGGCTCATGTGAGAATGTCTAGGAACAAACCTCAAGTGTCGAATAATGAGAAAAATAATGATGAAATGAAAAGTATGATATTGGCTTTAACAAAGAAAGTTGATGCTATGTCTATCGAAAAACCAAACCATCAAGTCAATGTGGTTAGTCATGGTTGTGAGACTTGTGGTGGTCCACATTTGTATTATGAATGTCCGGCCGCCGGTGCCTTTTCTCATGAGAACGCGTATGCTGCAAATACGGGTAACAACGGTTATCCACAACCTCAAGGAGACCGTAATCTCCTCAGCTACCGTTCTACTCATTTTCTTGGACCACCCGGTTTCGAACAAAAAAACCAAGTCAATCAAGTCAACCAGAATCATAATGTGCAGAATCGTAATAATCAAGGAAATCAAAATCAGAGTCGAGTTAATAACGGTTTTCAAAATCATAATCAAGGATTTAATCAAAATCAAGGTTTTCAAGGTAATTACAATCAAGGCCCGCCTCAAGGGAATTTTCAAAACCAAGGAAATTATGGAAATCCTGGGAATTTTCAAAATGCTAATTATGGAAATCAGAATAATGGCAATTTTCAAAACCGTGGGCAAAATTTCAATAATAATCAAAATCAAGTTGTGATTCCAAATCCGTCGCCCACGGATGAGTTGATTAAGCAATTGATTAAAAGTCAACAAGCTTTAATTGCAAAACAAGATGAAACAACAAGGTTGTTTGCTACACAAATCAACGATATTAACAAACGTTTAAATGATCGACCCTCGGGATCGGGTACTCTTCCAAGCAACACGATCGCAAACCCGAGGGGCGAAGTCAAAGCGATCACGACTCGCAGTGGTGCTTTTTATGAGTCCACGGTTCCGACTACCTCTTCTTCTCCTCCTCCTATGGTAGTGGACCGTGAGACCGAGGCGACAAAGGACCCGGTTCCTCCTACTAATAACGGAGGTTCCGAAAACGTCCAACCTCCGGTTGTTCAAGTTTCAAAAGATAAAGGAAAAGCCGTTTTTGAAAACAATTTGAAATACAAGTCTAAATTGCCATATTCGTTATGATTTAATGATGAAGAGCTCCATGCAAAATCTAAAAAACAAATGGAAAAGTTTCTCGATATTTTTCAAAAGTTGCACTTTGATATCAGTTTCATGGATGCTCTTGTTTACATGCCGAAGTTTGCCTCAACGTTTAAAAATCTGATAAGTAACAAAGAAAAATTGCTTGAATTAGCCGAAACACCGATTAATGTTCACTGCTCCGCCATTCTTCTCAAGAAGCTTCCCGAGAAGCTTGGAGATTCGGGAAAGTTTCTCATTCCTTGTTCGTTAAAAGATCAAGAGGTTTGCAATGCCCTGGCCGATTCAGGTGCGAGCATTAACCTTATGCCATTTTCGATCTATAAACAACTTGGGATGGGGGAACTTAAACCGACCCGAATGACGTTAGAGCTGGCTAACCATTCGATTACTCATCCGGTTGGAATTGCGGAAGATGTTTTTGTTCAAGTGAAATCATGTACTTTTCCGGCCGACTTTGTCGTGGTTAATTTTGAACCCGATCCGAGAGTTCCTCTTATACTAGGGCGACCGTTTTTACGAACCGCAAAAGCCCTAGTAGATCATTTTGAGGATACTCTAACTTTACGACATGATGATGACATAATGATTTTTAAAGCCGATGCTTCAAAATCAAAGAAGTACTCCGTCAACAACATTGATGCTTGTGATTATTCCTTTGATGATTTTGTGAAAACGTTCGTCTCCGACTCTTTCCCATCATTTCCTCCGCTTAAGGAATATGATCCTTTTTGGGAAGAGGTCGATGAATTTCTTGCTATTAATACGATTCCGTTTTCTGAGATTGATGATTCTTACTTTGATTCGGAGGGAGATACTATTTTTCTTAACAATTTGTTGAACGATGAACCGTTAATCCCTCCGGATAAAGTTAAGTTAAAGATTGAGCTTACTTTTGACGATCCTCTAGAGCCCGAGCTCGAGGAATTTTTACCCGACTTTGAGAGTTTTTCGTTCGACACGACTGAGGAGATTAGTGGCAATCCCACTTTTCGTCCGACTTAAGAAGCTTTTCATTTTTATATCGATCACTCGGAAGAGACGAGTCGTGGCAGTACCACTTCTCATGCTTTTATCTCTCTTCCGGAGTATGAATCGTTTTGTTTTGATGAATTTGAAAGTAAAATTGAAAAGTTTTCCAATCCCGAATATGAAAGTTTCAGTTTTGATCTTAAAATTGATCATGATCCGGGTGGTATTCTTAATAATGAGAATCTTAATTTTATCCCACCCCTTCCACCCGGAAAAGTTTTTAAAATGTACTTGAATGATAAGATTCATAATTCCATAATTATGAAGTTCTCTTTTGATGAGGATGAGTTTTACAAGATTGTTATCATGACTTTCTTGCCATTTGTAATGTTTGGTGTGGTTTCTCTTATCCTTCACTCCGTGGGGAGTGAGGATGTTGTATTTGATCCCGGTATCGTTTCTAAACGTTTTCAACATTAAAATACCAGTGGTTATCTCTTCGGGATGGAACTTTCAATTAAGTCTTATGTTTTTCAAAATATTTTGAACGAAAGCCCGATGGAGATTATTTTCCATTTGCTCTCCCCAAGGACAATTGAATTCGGGGATCGAGTCAAGCTCATGTGACTCGGTTAACAAAAACAAGCGCTTCGTGGGAGGCACCCCATGCTTATCCAATTTCATTTTCTTTATTTTCTATTTTCTTAAATAACGTGACGTGAGGAGGGCGACCCTTTCCAAACTCGTGTTTTTGTGGTTGTTTGTGAATGTTCAGGAATTTCCCCGAAGTTTGAGGACTCTCGTGCTCGTGGTTTGTAGTTCTCTCCACTCGAGTCTCATCCTTCGTTGCTCTTTCGGAAATTCACCATATCCAAAATCTTATCGACTAACGTTTATCTCTTGGCATACTTAATAAACAGCCTTAGATATTACGTAGATTACCTTTACCCTTTAAACATTGAGGACAATGTTTCACTTTAGTCTGGGGGGGGGGGGGGGGGCGAATCTTCGATTCGATTTGACCTGTACCATCGTCTGAGCTGTTTAACTTACGCAACTCCGTTTTCTACTAAAAATTTTAATTTTTGTCACCGCTTTATAATCAAAAAAAAAAAAAAAAAAAAAAAAAAAAAAAAAAAAAAAGTATGAAAAAAAATGAATGAAAAAATATATATGATATGAATAATAAGTTTTGACACTTGTTTTGACTTTCCTACCGGCGAGAGTAGAAATAAATGTTTCGATTTGACCGGGCGTGTTGAGCCCTAGCTTGTTTCCCTTAACCAAAATAATCAAAAGATTATGGCTAAGCATCCGCGGATCTCATTATTTGGGATTTTAAATTTGCGGAGATCGAGGAATGATAGAGTTTATTTAGGTAGTTTCGTGCTATACACGGATCGCATTACTGGGATTTAAAAAACCCACGAGAGGTACTTGTGGCCTCCTTGTTCCCATCAGAAATGTCACCAATATATAATAGATGTTCTAGGTTAATTAGTGATATTTCAGTTTGAATAATATTTAGTTCTTTGTTTTCTTAAGAGAATTTTTGCTTTAGAAGTTGGGTACATATCAAGGAACATCAAAAATAAGAGCAAAAAGTGAAAAAAAAATCAAAAATCAAAAGTTGATTATCTATGTGGTTTTGGAGCTACCCGATAAGCTTCCATTGATGTTATGAGAGAAAAATCAAGAAAGAAAGAAAAAAAGTGAAAAAAAATATATGAAAAGAGTGAAAAAAGTAAGAAAAGTGAAAGTTGAAGTTGTATCGAATAAGAGCTTATGTATGTAAATAAGTTGTTGGCGCGTGAGGTGCATGTGATAAGTGATTAGTAATCAGTCACATGAGGTGCACGTGATTGTACTCCGCAACTTATATCTTTGATATTGTATGTACCCCAAATTCCTTGATGTGGACCGAATTTCTATTGCAGTGGTTCTTAAGAGAAAATGAATAACTACTTATCGTTTTAACTTAGGTATCACTATCCGACTAACAAATATCGAAACGAGAAAATATGAAGCAATTCATTTCTCACAAATTAAAATCTTTAGATAAAAAAAAACTTAGGACCTGGGGACAAGAGGTAATACACAAGTAACTTTTGTGGGCAGTGTTATCATCTAACTTCTGATAAACAATGATCTCGATTTTACGCTTAGTTTGGGAGCTTGTGAAAAATCAAGGATGACGATTTTTATCCGTACGGTCTCTTCTCTGTGAGAAGTGTTTCTACTCGTTAACCCTGAAAGTTATCAATAGATAAGAATTGATAATGAAAGTCAAGGCAAACCGTCACTTATATAAAAATGAAAAAGTACAAAAATAGTAGTTGTAGTTGTTATTCATGAAAATCGGAAAACGGAGCGTTTTTGAGAATAAATGATTTTACTATCTCTTTTGAACGTCGTTGCTACTTTACAACGTCAGTAAAGAGAGGTTTTGAAATTATTTATCTCTTAAGCGTGAGGTGATGACATTGCGTGAGGGCACGGCAATACCTTAGTCTGGGGGATTTTGATGAGTGCTTAATCACTCATCCTTTTTAGACCCAAAATCAGACCAAATACACCAAATACTAACCAAAAATGCCAAGAGATTGTATGTTTTTGTATTTGTGTATGTGCAGGTACGGATATGTGAAAAATGAACAAAAACAAAGCAAAACTGACAAAAACGAGCACGAGATTGGAAAAAAGGTAAAAAGCCAAAGCCGAGGAAGAAATCTATCCAAGAAAAGCCCAAAACGACAATTCAAATTCTTAAAGATTCATAGAATGACAAAAGAGACCCTTAGTGGAAGCGTGAAGATATTGACAAGAAAAATACTCCAAGTATTCACAAGTTGTCGATTTTGATCCTTTGAAGAACTTAGGAAGAAAAGTCAACTCAAATCCTCCAAGTCACAAGAAATGCATTTGGACCGTTCTCAGTCGTTACGTTTAATATTAAGTTGTATTAGTTACATTTTATAATGTTTTAAGCTTGAATTTCATGATTTGTAAAGGTCTAGGGGCTAATTATGCAACAATGAAAAAGATTAGAGAAGCCCTAGCCCATAGCCTATAAATAGAGATGTAAGCCTCATTTGAGAGGTTGGTTAGTTTTTAGTTTTAGTTAGTTCTAAGGTTAATTTTATATTTAATTTTTGTCTAGTTTTATTTTTATGAAGTATATGTTTTATTTTACTTTCTCTCTCTATAAATCTTTAATTTTTAGTTGTTAAAATTTTGTTTTTATTGGTGGGATTTAAAGTTTATGGTTAAACTAGTTAGTCTAGTGTTAAATTTGGTGAAAAACATTAGTTTTTAGGCTTTATTTTGGATCAAAATGGTGTTTTGTTATGTTTTTATAGAGTTAGAATTTTTATTTTTATCAAGTTAGATTTTTTTTACAAAATTACCGAGTTTAAAAAAAAATTAAAAACTATCGAGTTTGGTTTTCTAAAAAAAAAAAAAAAAAAAAAAAAAAAAAAAACTTGCGAGTTTGAATTTTTTTTTTGTATACCGAGTTTGGCACTTTTCGAGTTAGGGACCATATTAGTAAAAACTTTCGAGTTAGACATTTTAATACAAAAACTTTCGAGTTAGACATTTTAATACTAAAACTTTCGAGTTAGGTATTTTTATTAGTATACTGAGTTTGGATAAAAATATATGTACCGAGTTTGATATTTTCGATTATCGAGTTTGGATTTTGGTTTACCGAGTTTGGGTTTTATTTGTACCGTGTTTGAATTTGATTTTTTACTTTTTTTTTTTTTTTATCAAGTTTGATTTCTTTTGGCGAGTTAGCCAAGATTATCGAGTTAGATAATCATTGCCTCATCGTTTATCGAGTGAGGTTCTCTTTTGCTTAATATCTAAACGAAACTCTGCCGAATTTTTTTAAAATTTATCAAGTTAGGATTTATTATATAACAAGTTAGTATCTTTTATTTAGTAACGTCATCTAGTAAACATTTATAGTTTAATAATAATTAGTTTTTTTTTTTTTTTCTTATTACTTATTTCCTTTTTAATTAGTCTTTATATCCTTTTCATTTATTAAAATTAAAAAGCCAAAAATATAATTTTCCTTTTACGTTATTTTTCTTTTATATCTTTTTATTTAGAAAAACTCAATTTGCAATCGTAGGACTAGTATCGCTTTTATTTTTCTTTTAAAATTAGTCATATTAAGTTTTCTTTACGTTTTTATTTCTATTTCATTTTTGTGAATGTTTGTTTTATTTGCTAATTTGTTTTGCATTATTTGCTTGTTCTCTTTACTTTAATTGCAATTTTATTCTCATTTGTAGTATAATCAATGATTGATGCTAAACCACCTAACTTATATTGACCAAATAATGGTCAACAAAGTCAAATAGCTTAGGTCAATGCTCCGGGTAATATAAGGTATCACCAGGTCGTTAAATCCCGTTGTAGTGTGAATTGTAACTTTAGCGTATTCGTGATCGGGTAATTATTCACAGAAAAGGGTTATGATCAGAATTATTTGGAAATTATTAACAAATATAGCTTAGGAAAGCTACGTGAGTGATTACGAGAATTTAGATTATAAAGATTTGAGCTAAAACCTAAAAACGTACGTTTTAATTAAAAAACGTATACAGACGATCAAAACAAAAAGTACAACTGATGGATGGGAAGGGTTAAAAGTGTAAAATTAATATTTTTACAATTCTAATAATTAAAGAAAATTTTAAGAAAAATAAAAACTATTTTTACACTATTTAATTATTTATTATTAATTAATTACTAATTATCTATTTAATACTAATTAAACTAATTAGAATTATTAAAAATACTAAAAAGACTTAGAAAATTAAGAAAAATTTTACAAATCTAATTAACCATTACAGGAATCCTACAAAATTATAAAAAGTTAATTTTATGTATTTTTAAGCTAATTAACTAATTATTAATCTAATTACTTATTAATTTCTAATTAAACTAATTATATTATAAAAAATAGAAAATGAACAGTAAAAATTCTAGAAAAATTTATAAAAATGTTTTAACTAAAATAAAAGCTATAAAAATTATAAAAACTAGGTTATACTATATAAAATCTAATTATGCTATTTAATTGATTAATTTTAATTAAAACTAAATTAAACTAAAATTAATTAGAAAAACCACTAAAAGACAAAATAAAAATCTGGAAAAATTTATAAAATTATTTTAACCTAAAATAGAATTTCTAAAAATATAAAAGTGATATATTACTTAGAAATAAATTAAAAAGAAAAATAAATTGATAAATCCTATTAAATAGAAGCTATCACTATTTTTAAAATTGGTTTTTTGGATTTTTTTTCTTTTTCTAAACTAATTATAAACTAAAAACAATTACTTTTAATAAAGACACTTTTATTTTAACCCAAGGAATAAGCACTTGAAGTGCTTATTACACCCACAGTTGACTTTTGTTGATTGTGGAGTATTTTTAGCTCAAATGGTGAGATGTGGGGTCTACAATGATTGAGTATGGTTTCTCTGAGTCCAAAGAACAAGAATAAGCAGATAAAAGCACAATGGGTTTTCTGAATAAGCCAAAAAGCTCAAATAAGCACTTTGCTTATTGGTTTCTGAGGCAGTTGTGGGACAAAGTAATGGGCTTAATTCAAGTGGGGTCCACAGTCCTAGGGGTCAAACCATGAGTCAATACCTCAAGTCTGGTAGGAGGGGGGTTGATGGGAACCAAAATCAAGAGTCTTGGACCACTGTAGTGGCCACAAACCACCACAAAAGGTGGTGGTGTGAAGGTGAACTGCTGAGACAGGGCAAGTATCTTGCCCTGCAAGTCTCTTTGAGGGCTGGTGGGACCCACTAAACAAAATCCATAAAATCTGAAAAAAAATCTTAAAAATCAACAAAGTGGTAAAGATTGAGCTTGTAAAATCTCAAGTCCTAAATCCTAGTATTAAGCAATTTAAAGAGATCCAAACTTTGAGCAAAATAACTGACTCAGCCTTTTGACTTTTGAACAAAACTTGGTTCTTTGACTTTTTTTGAGATTTGGGCTTAATCTACTGATTGTATAACATGTAAATAATTGAAATAAAGTTAAATTAGCCTAAAGCTACCAGTTACAAGCTAATTTAGGAGATTGTGGATCTTAAATACCACCACAGTTAACTGTGGTGGTGGTAAGATGGTGATTTTGACTTTTAGTTGACAACTGACCAAATCAATGGTTGAACCAAGCTTAAATTGACCTAAGTAATGTGCCTAAACCACAAACAACAACCAGAACTTAGGACTCAGTGGTTAAATCCACTGATCCAAACACCCCTTATATTGATTTGATTTTGAGTTTTTAGATCAAGACATTGATTCAAACCATATTTCACACACCTACTGATTCACTATGATCAAATGGACCTATTTAAGCTCAAATATTCAGATTCTAACACCACTTACTCACAAATCATCAGCATGCTAATTGAATCAGTGAACTTTGAAATTTAAGAAACCATGAAGCCTATTGAACAATTATGTGAATTTAAGCATTAACTTAACTAACTTAAACCAAATGAGCATAAAAATACAAGTAACAGCAGGGTATGATTACTAATTCAATAAAAAGGTAATATGAAGAGAATTCCTTACAAAAGCTTCCAAGCTACAAGCATGAACTAATGACCCAGAACACAATCCTAAGTGGTCTCCACAGACCTCTATTACCCAATTCACATCCAAGCTTAGCTTCCAACCATCTCTGCCTTCCTTTCTTCTTTATTTTTTTTATTTTTCTTGATTTATTTTTGTTTTTACTAATTTTACTTGTTTTGTTTGAAACTTTAACTTGAAGCAGAATTAATGCTCAAAACAACTTATAAATCCTTACTAATACTAAATGTGAGCTTATGAGTCAATAAGAACCAAGTTTACCACTAATTTAGGTACACATGTAAATTATACTAAAACATGAAAAATGTTTAATTTAGACATAAACCTTGGATTTCATTGAACAAAAGTTCAAAGTACACTGCTTCACTAAGGATACAAGATAATTCAGAACTTGAAAGTTAACTTTTACACAAATAAGAAAATTACAATTTTAAACCTAAAAATTACACATTGACCACTGCTGCATCTCTTTCTCTTTATCTTGACTTTTATAGTCCCTGGATGTCTTCTCTCTCATTCCCACTCACTTTTGAGCCGTTTGATATCCTCCAATTGATCTCAGTCGTTTAATTTTTCTTTGGCGGGAAAATTATTTTGACAGGTTGTGGATTGCTTGTTAGGGTTTAGGGGTAATTAAGGGGGTTTTGATGTTAGTGGTAGGCAGAGGGGACAAGGAGAGGTGATGTTGAGGTGGAGGGATGGAAAGGTTGAGTGTGTAAGGGAGTAGCAGGTTCAAGTGGTGGGGGAGAAGGGTGTGGTCAAAGGGAGTTGACCGTTTTTTTATTTAAAACGGTTTGGGGGTTTTGGGTGGGCTAAAGTGGACATGGGCCTGGATCAGGTGGGTTTGTTTTGGTGTTGGGTAAGAATACAAAAGGGGTCCGTTTGGTTACATAGCAAAACAACACAAGGACCATTGTTGTAATTTAGCAAAAGTCAAGGGGCTGTTTTGTAAATTTTCAAAAAGTAACCATAAGGATCAAACATGCCAATCACTAATATTTCAAAAATCATTTTTTTGCATTTTCATTTTTTCAAAATTTCCCGGGGACCAATTTTGTAAATTTTCAAACCTCGGGGACTAAACTTGCAATTTTCTGAAAATTTCACCCAAGGATCATTTGTGATACATTTTGATTTTCCAAGGGCAAAGAATGATTTTCTTTTCAAAAATATCCCACCAGGGACTAAAACTGCCATTTTCTGAAATTCCAGGGACCATTTATGTCAATTTTGGATTTTGAGGGGTAAAAGTGTAACTTTCTCAAACTTTTTCACCCAAGGACTTATTTTGATAATTTTTGACTTTTCTTTGCCTTGGGTTGACTTTTCTTTCATTTTAAACTTCTAGGGACTAGTTTTGCCAAATTTTGAAACTTGAGGGACTGAAACTGTCAATTGTGCAAACTTTGTTCGTTTTTCATTTGTTTTTAAACATTTTGCATCTAGAACATATAAAACACACTTTTGGGATAAATTGTGTATTTTGATGCATTTTTGGGTGTTTTTGGATGTTTTGGCAGTCCAGATACGATAAAAATGATGAGTGTTTGAGCACTCATCAATCAAAAACCAAAATATTTCTTCTATCCTCATTCACTTCACAAGATTCACAAACCGAACCGACAAAACTATACAATCAAAAAGGACTTAAAATCAGTGGTTTTGAGGGAAGTCTATTGATAAGGTAAGTTGCAGTGAGAATGCAATGTCCCCAAAAATGGATTGGAAAGTTGGCTTGAAATCTAAGTGCTCTAGCTACTTCCAACAACTGTTTGTGTTTTCTTTCCACCCTTGCATTTGTTGGGGTGTGTAAGGACATGTTGTTTGATGTTTTATTCCATGGTGTTCAAAGAAATTGGTTAATAATGAATGGAGAAACTCTAAACCATTGTCACTCCTCACAGTTTTGATTGTTTGATTGAAATGGTTTGAAACATATGAGTGAAAAGCTTTTACTTGAGAAGTAGCATGATCATTTCTAGGAATAAGATAAGTCCAAGTAGCTCTTGAGAAATCATCTACTATTGTAAGAAAATATTTACATTTGTTTATTGTGGGGGATTTGTAAGGACCCCAAACATCAATATGAATGAGTTCAAAAGGAAAGGAAGCATGGGAAGTGCTTAGAGTGAATGGTGAAGCACGATTCTTAGCTAAAGGACAAACATTACAGGATGAAATTGCATCATTACAAGAAACAGAAATGGACTTGATTTCTTTCAGAACAGGGAAAGAAGGGTGGCCCAATCTTGAATGCCAGAGGGTGGTGTTGTCACTACTGCTGGTGGTGAGAATGGTGGAGCAGGGTAGTGTGTATTTGTCAGGATAGATGATGTAGAGTCCTTCACAGAGGTTGCCATGAACAATCCTCTTGTTGAGACCCTGAAAGTAGCATGATAATGATGTGAAAACAGTGGTTATGGACATTTGTTTAGTGAGTTGGCTAACAGATAGAAGATTATGTCGGTTAATAAGTGTTGGAGTGCTCCCATATTAGAGTAAAGATAATCAATGAGTACCGGATATTCACTTGAAATCGTGTTATCACTTTCCAAAAGAAACTATTCGACCCTATGCCTGGGTTACACGAATATCTCTATGGGATAAGACCAAGTGATTTTCTTGTTTTTAGGCACAAAACAAGAACAGAATCGTATTCAAGTGTTTAGGGTTTGTGTTGATAATCTCACCATGCAGAATGTTATGACCTCTATTTATAAATAGAGAATACTCAAACCCTATCCAATGGAATTATGTATAATTAACGGCCCATTAATTATATCATAATACTTTCCATAATAATAGGAATCAGTGGTTATCAGTGGAAACAATAACACTAGCAGTGGTAATGTTAACACATCTGTGGAAACAATAACACTAGAAGTGATAATGTTAACACATCAGTGGAAACAATAACACTAGCAGTGGTAATGTTAACATATCAGTGGAAACAATAACACTAGCAGTGGAAACTAGCAGCAGAATCCACTGTCAGTAGAATCACACTATCAGCAGAAACAGATTCATGCTATCAGCAGAATCAATACATAACCACTATTGAGTCAGGGGATTCAGTGACCAAATGGGTGTACACACCGTACCTCCAAACCCATTACCAGGTGTGAATTAATCCATCAAGTTCACTAAATTTTTCAACAATCCTCCCCAAATTTAGTTCACTTCCTTTGCATGAAAAATTAAACACAAAACAAAATATATGCATAAATGAAAATATCTTGAAGATTGAATTCTCATCTTAGTACGTTACACATTCAAATATTCGAGAATCAGGGTGTTATAAGAATTGAACCCTTCAACCCATTTGAATACCTGAAGATAAAATACACATACATTTTCAAACACTTAAATAAACCTGACACTATACAAGCCATGTGTCCATATCCAATTCATAAATGTTGTAAAAGCTAAAAGTCCAAAGCTTCCTGAAGCGGCAAAACTTCAACATTTACATAGGTGGTTCCTCTTTATTCATGCTTTTGCTTAGCACTTTTTCAAAGAAAATTAACCATTGAGAAGTTAAGACTTCATCCTCCTTTTCCAGCAGGTTCTGAGCACAACCTTGGGATGACAATAAACATGTGCTCCAGTCCACTAAATGTTCAGCTTTCCACATTGAACTCAGCTCCCAAGTTTCCTCAGGAGGGAGTTGGGTGTCTTAGCATTCAGTGACTAAGTTGGACTTCAAACCCATCCCTTTAGCAGACTTCAAAACCAAGTCTCTAGCCAAACCCTTCGTCAAGTGATCAGCTAAGTTTTGTTGAGATTTAACAAACTCTATAGATATCACCCTATTCATGATAAGCTCACGAATCATGCTATGCCTGACACCTAAGTGTCTAGACTTCCCATTGTACATCTGGGTATAAGCCTTTGCCAATGTAGCAGCACTATCACAACGGATAGAAATAGGTGCTATAGGTTTAGGCCACAATGGAATCTCAAGAAGCAAGTTTTTCAACCATTCAGCTTCTTTGCCAGCAGCTGCTAAAGCCACAAATTCAGATTCCATGGTTGAACTGGTGATGCAAGTTTGTTTCTTGGATGCCCAAGAAATTGCACCTCCACCAAGTAGGAATACCCAGCCACTAGTAGACGAATTGTCTTCAGTGTTACTGATCCAACTTGCATCAGTGTATCCTTCTAATACTGAAGGATAACCAGTATATGAGAGACTATAATTCATTGTTCTCTTCAAATACTTAAAAACCCTCTGAATTGCTTGCCAGTGATGAGCACTAGGATTACTAGTATACCTGCTCAGTTTACCCACAGCAAAAGCAATGTCAGGTCATGTACAAGTCATGGCATACATCAAGCAGCCAATCACCCTAGAATACTCAAGTTGAGATACAGTTTTACCAGTATTAGGCATTAGCTTCTCACTTGTATCCATAGGAGTACTCACTGGAGTACACTCAAAGTAATTAAATTTCTTCAACACCTTCTCAATGTAATGAGACTGAGAGATAGAAATTTTGTTACTTTCATGTTTAATCCTAATGCCAAGGATAACATCAGCCTCCCCCATATCCTTCATGGAGAACTTTGATGACAAAAATTCCTTTGTAAGGTCAACTTGATTTTGGTCAGTGCCAAAGATCAACATGTCATCAACATATAGATAAATAATGAATCCTTTACCAGATTCATCAAATTTGCTATATACACATTTGTTAGCCTGGTTAAGTAAATAACCACTTGACAAAACCACTTCATCAAACTTTTGATGCCATTGCTTAGGTGCCTGTTTCAGTCCATAAAGAGACTTAATCAGTTTACACACCTTGTTTTCATTGCCAAACATGATGAAGCCCTGAGGTTGGTTCATATAAACTTCCTCATCTAAATCACCATTCAAGAAAGTTGTCTTCACATCCATCTGATGAATAATCAGATTGTGAATTGATGCCAAAGCAATCAGCAATCTTATGGTACTGATACGAGCCACAGGAGCATAAGTATCAAAATAGTCTATCCCTGACTTTTGTCTAAAGCCCTGAATAGCTAGTCTTGCCTTGAGCTTTTCAAAAGTTCCATCTACCTTCATTTTCTTTTTGAAAATCCATTTGCTACCTAAAGGTTTGCAACCAGGTGGTAGATCAGTCAACACATAAGTGTTATTGCCCATGATGGAGTCCATCTCATCATTAATTGCTTCTATCCAGAAAGCAACATCCTGGGACTTCATTGCTTCTTCAAATGTTTTGGGATCATCCTCAACAATAAAGCAATAAGAGTATTTGTCAGAGACCTCACTCCTTGTACCTTCAATTAAGTATAATTGAAAATCAGGTCCAAATGACTTTGGAGTCCTGACCCTATTGCTCCTTCTGAGCTCAGGTTCAGGTTGTTGTTCCATAACCTCATCAGGGGCCTGAGATGATAATTCATCTGAGACCTCTGATACACCAATGTCATCAGTTTCATTTGGAATTCTTTGACTTGGTTTAGGGACTGATGAGAATCTATTCTCATCAAATAGTGCATCCTTTGATTCAATTATTGAATTAATTGAAGCAGATTCATTAGGTTCAATAACATAGAACCTATATGCCTTGGAATGCTCAGCATATCTAACAAATATGCATTCAATGCCTCTTTCACCCAAAGTTTTCTGCTTTGGATCAGGGAGTCTTACAACAACCCTACAACCCCAAACCCTAAGATAATTCAAGTTGGGTTTCTTTTTAGTCCAGAGTTCATAAGGGGTAACCTTATTCCTTTTATTAGGAACCCTATTTAGTAAATAGCAAGTTGTTAACATAGCTTCACCCCAGAACCCTTGACTCAACCCTGAATAGGACAACATGGAATTAACCATCTCCTTCAGCACCCTGTTTTTTCCTTTCAGAAATACCATTTTGTTGAGGAGTATAAGGAGCAGTCGTTTCATGGATTATACCAACAGACTGAAAATACAGAGTATCCATGTACTCACCTCCCCTATCAGTCCTAAATCATTTGATTAGAGACCCTTGTTGCAATTCAACTTCAGTTTTAAATACTTTAAATTTATCTAATGCTTCATCCTTAGTATGTAACAAATAAACGTAACAAAACCTAGAAGCATCATCTATAAATGTCACAAAGTATTTCTTGTTGCCTAAAGAGGGAGTAGCATGAGATCACATAGATCACTATGAATCAACTCCAAAACTTTAGTTTCACGTTTTACACTTTGAAATGGTTTCTTAGTTATTTTGGTCATCATGCAAGTTTTACACTTTTCAGTGTCCATATCAAAGGCTGGAATTAACCCATCCTTAGACATATCTCGCATTGTTTTAAAGTGTACATGGCCAAGTCTTGCATGCCATAAGGTTGAATCATTAAGTTTAGAGGTTGAAATAAAAGCAGAATTAACATTATCATAAACAATATTAAGTCTGAACATTTGATTACACAAATAGCCAAAACCAATAAACACACCATGTTTAGATAAAATAAACTTATTAGATTCAATCACTTGTTTATAACCACAATTATTCAAAACACTACTAGAAACCAAGTTTTTTCTAATATCAGGAACATGTAAAACATTAAATAAAGAAACAATCTTTCCAGAACTAAACTTCAAATCAACACATCCTTTTCCATGCACCAGGGCAGTTGACTCGTTTCCCATATGAAGAATAGAACCATCATTCATTGACTCATAGGTCTTGTTGGGATCATAGTTTTTACCATTTTATCAAGTCTCGGTTATTTGTAATAATAGGTTGCTTAAGTTACTAGTTACTTTCATTTATGTTATGTTATAAGGTTACAAGGCTTAAGCTATTGAGTCCATGGGCTTTATAGCCCACACGAAATCTAAGTAGGGAGGACTAGGAGTGTTGCCCTAGCTCCTCACCTATAAATAGGAGTCTTAGGCTATTGTAAAACTTGGTTGTTTATTTGAAATCATAAGGAAACTCTTGCTCTTATCATTCTCTTATTCAAATATTCATCCCATCCTTATATCTATCTCATTCTTGTATGTGTGAAATCAATATGGTGACCTAACAAGTGGTATCATTCGCCATATGAAGGTGTAGTTGTTTTTCTCTTTGAAATTCGATCCTTAATCTTTGTTTTTTTTTAGTCGTTATTTTTTAATAAAAACTTGTACTTTCTTGTTTGATCTTTTGGTTTTTTATCACATATTTGCTTACAAATTTGTGCTATAAATCACTTCAAACACAAAAGTATCAATTTTTTCTTCAAAAATACGATTTGCATACTTGTACTATTTTTTCGAAAACCTTTAAATTTTTGAAAATCATTGTCAAATTTACAACTTTCTTCAATATTTCATCATTTTACAACTTGAAGTACAAAAATCTTGCACTAAAAAATCGATTTTGGATTGCTTTCATTGAAAAACAAAGTTTAGCATAATTTCGAAATCCCTCACTGCCTGAGTTTCGAAATCTTGTGAATTGGCTTCATCTCGACTTACGGATTGTGTACTCAGTCTTTTCTCTCTTGTATAAGAAAGAAAAGTACTTCGACTTTTGGTTTATTTTCGAAATTGTATAATTTCAAAAACTGTTCCTTGTGTTCTCGAAAATCTGAAATTTTCGAAATCACCTTTGATTTTTCGAAAAACTTTTTTGTTTTTCGAAATATTTAAGTTTTTCGAAAATTAACTTTCTTTCGAGATCTCTATACTTTCGAAAACTTACAATTTCGAAATCCTTGAACAACAATTTTTTTCGCAAACCTCATAAAGTCAAGTCTTCGCAATCTCCAGTTCTGTGACTAAGTTTCGAAAATATTTACTTGGGCATACTTTTCGAAATTTGGCAAAACTATACCCTCTACAAGATCCATCCTCTCACACAAGTCTTTCTTAATGTCTCAACCACCGTATTACAACTTTAACAATCCTCAGCAACATCAGTATCAACAGTATCATCAGCAACATCAGCAACAGGAACAGTATCAACAATCACCACAATATTATCATCAACCGGTTTACTCACAACAACATAACTTCATGCAACAAATGGTTCCAATACAACAATCTTATCCGATGTCACAACAACAAAGCCCACTTCCACCAAAACCTACTCACTGGTTTGACAGGATGTGTGAAGTCATTTCAACTCAACAATCCAGGCACGAAGCAGGCTCTCCTGACACCCCACCAATGCTAACACCAGGTAATTATGTTCAATGGGCAAGTCGATTCTTAAGGTTTATTGAGCTCAAGAAACCCAATGGTAAGTACATGAAACAAGTTATCCTTGAAGGACCATTTCCTTGGCCTGTTAACTACGTTGGCGGTGACCTACAGGCTGATCCTACGGTAGCTCCAACTGCTGTGCGTGTTCCTGAGACTCAACTTACTGAAGAACAAAAACACCAACGTGAAGCAGATGAAATTGCTATGTCTTACATACTTCAAGGAATACCTAATATCATACTCAGAAGTGTTGATGCTCAAACAACTGCTAAAGCTATGTGGGAACATGTCCATCTACTAATGCAAGGCACACAACTGAACAAGGAAGACATGGAATCTAAACTTTACTTGGAATACACTAACATCATGATCGAACCAGGGGAATCTCTTGAGTCTTACTTTCATCGTTTCACTAATGTCGTCAATGATTTAGAGAGACATGATATAACTCTTCCAAGAATCGTTGTCAATATAAAGTTTGTTAGTAGTCTGGGTCCTGAGTGGCAAAAGTATGTGACATTTGTGAGACAAGCCAAGAATCTTCACAGGGATCCATATGGATTGTTGTACGACTATCTCAAGCACTATGAGTCTGAAGTTGAAAAAGACAAACTCGCCCGAGGAGGATACACATCACCACCTACCTCTAATCCCCTTGCACTCGTTGCTCAAACTCCTGCTTCACATCCTCCGATGTCTAATCGTGCTTATGATCAGGAAAAGAATTATTTCAGTCACCAGCATCCTCCTGCTCCTCAACACGCTTCAAATCAATTTGCTCCGTATGACAACAATGATAGCATGTATTACTCTAATCAGTTTGAAGATGATGATGATGACGTCAATACGTTGAATCAAGGACTTGCTCTTGTTGCTCGTGCTTTTAGCATATTCTCCAACAAAACCAACAACCGTCTTCGTTCTTCATCAAATACAAGAAACCAAGCTGTCATTCAAGATGGTCGAGTTGAGATTCAGAATCGTAATTCAGGACGTTCAGGTGGGTATACTGGAAATTCTGGATATGGACAAAGAGTTAACAACAATTGGGGATTCAGAAACAATCCAGGTGCTCCTCGGCGAAGTAATGACAATGCTGCTAGTAACAACACAGTCTCTGGGAATGCGATATGGTGCTACAACTGCAACGAAAAAGGTCATATTGCAACTGCATGCCCTCACCCAAGAAAAGGTAGTCAGTTTCACAAGCAGGCATTACTTATGGCTCTCAAAGATGAAAAGGAAGGAACTTTTAACGCTCAAGAGAACAGTTTCTTTGCTAATGCTTACAATGATGATGAAATGGAAGATCTTGAAGCCAATTCAGCTGTGATGCTTATGGCTAATAAGCAGGAACATCAGTTGAATGATTCAGGCCCAGTGTTCTCCACTGATGGCTTGTCTCAGGTACATGACCCAACCATTAGCTCCATACATATTAATGCATCACCCTATGTTTCTGAATCAGATCAGGCGCAAGTTATTCCTTCTGAAACATTTTTTTCTTCTCAAGAGGATGAACTATTTGATGATGACACGGTCGTCTCATTTGATGATCCTATTGCGGAAGACTAAAATGACTTTAGTGAACAACATGAACCTCCTTCTGATCCAGCTCCTGACTGTACGGTTACGGCCATACAACTCAATAATCAACTTCTTTCTAATCACATAACGGACATGAAAACTGAAATTTTGAAAGAAAATGCCAAGTTAAAAAAGGACATTGAATGTTATAAAACACAGCTTTCAGGTTTTCAATATGTCGTTCATCGTGAACAAAGTTTTGAAAAGTCATTTCAAGAATCATATGTCAAAGAACAAAATCTTCAAAAGCAAATACATGACATTATTGAATCAAACGGTAAAATCGTTTCCAAACTGGAAAATGAAAAACATGATCTTCAAATACAAGTTATTCAACTCCAACAGGAACTTTCAAAAACACGTAAAGAGGTGATAACTTGCCAACAGGGATTTTATGAACATAAATTGCAAAAACGAGAAAAAGAAAGCTCTTTACTTGATGATAACATCGTTCTCGAAAAACAAATCAAAGCTTTTCAAAACATCGTTTATAAACATGGGGAATCTGTAACGACAATTCAAAAGTTTTCTTTAAAACCAAGACCAGGTAAAGGTTTTGGCCTCGGCGATTACAGATCCTCTTTTCTTCGCACTGTGTTCAAAACAAATCCTAAGCTGTACAGTTTGGACCAATTGATGGATAACAATGTTGTGCGCGTTATTGTACATGATACTGAGGAAGAATACGAACTTGAAGAGAAGAGTCGATCAAAAATGAGTCAAGTTGAATATTGAAAACCATATGATTACTCAAAACCCCACATCTTAAAATTTTTTGTTCCATCAAGAGAAATACCTAAGAAATCATGGTATGTTACTGAGTCTTACGTTTCATCTTCCAATGGGGCTCCTGTCAAACCCGTGGCACAAGTTAATGGTCCATTACCTTCTTCTGGTCATGTGACACCATTACCAACACGCTGTAAAGTTTTAGATTATTTTCAAACATTCATGAAAGGCATCGATACTTTGGAAAACATCATTGAACAACATTCTGAAAATTACTGTTCATACTTTTCAATCAGCTTACGAGCGGGAAAAACAAGATATTTTTCAAAAACAAATTCTGCCTTTAGTTCATCATTTGCGTTATTGTGCTACCCGGTAGGAACAGGACCTCCAAACAGAAGTTAAAGATATGAAAGAAATTTTTGCTCTTAATGAAAATGCAATTTTGGTTCAACAAAGCAAAAACCAATTTTTTTGAAAGCTGATTCTGATCGACTCTTGGAACAACTTCTTCAGGCTGATTTTCATAGTTCTCTTATGAATGAACTCCATATTTCCAGCAATGCTGAATTATTTGCTGAGTACTGTGCTGAACTTGTTTCGTTGAGATCACAAAATGAATCATTGAAACATCAAAATGATATATTGCGTCAAAACAGTGATGTTGTGATAAACAAACTTTCAAACGAAATTTGTCAACTTCAACAAAAGATTGATTGGTGTCAAACTCAAAGTATTGAAACTGAAGTGCAGCTATGTACCAATATTGAGTATCGTGATAAAGAAATTGCGGTGTTAACAAATGAAATTGCCGAGTTAAAAATTAAAAACGCCGAATGGCAACAAAACCGCGATGACATTCGTTATTGCAATGGTTTACTTGAGTCTGATATTCAGGACAAAAAACACATCATCATTGATTTGAAAGAGAAAATTAAGCTACTTCAAAAAGGAAAGTTCATTGACACCACTGTCATTGCACCAGGAATGTTTCAAATAGACATAACAGATAAGGCTAAGCATGCTAAGAGTTCTAACGTTACCTCTTCCACTTCCACAGGTCTAGTTTCCCCTAAGAGCGTTAGAAGCCCAAAGCCAAAAAGAGTTAAGAAGACTAAAAAGAGTAGGCTCTCGCAACGTAAAAGTGGAACACTAGAAGTGCAAGAAGTAGAAGATCACCTTAGGAACTTGAATAAAACTCAAGTTGCATCTGATTTAGATTCTAATCTGGCAAATGGTAATCCAAATCTTAATGTAACGAATGCTGAACCTTTAAATGTTTTGAATATTCATGCATCTTGTGTGTTTTGTCGTAAAGAAACGTAGATCCGGCTCTTCTTCTAGGTCCACTAATGCCTCTAAGTCTACCTTAAGAAAAACGCCTACTACAGTTTCTAATAATGTTGTAGTCAACCCACAAATAGCAATCAATAAATTCTAGGAAATCGCCCAAAGCTAGTGCATTCACTAAGAACAAAGCAAAAACTAGTTGGAATTGGCAACGTTGTTTACAATACAAACCAAAATTTAAATGGATTCCAAAATTGTCAAATATTTGCATTTCTAACCAACAGGAACCCACTATTTCTTCGGGTTCCACCCTTACTTCTGTTCCATCTCTGTCATCTTCTTTTGATGCAGGTGGTTCAGATCGTTCTCTGGATTGTTGATAGCGGTTGCACCCGACATATGACAGGCAATCTCAAACTGTTAAAGAACTTTGTCTCAAAGTTTATTGGAACTGTCAGATTCGGGAATGATCAATACGCATTAATCATGGGTTACGGCGACTACATGCATGTGAACATTGAAATTAGCAGAGTTTATTATGTTGAAGGCTTGGGTCACAACCTCTTCTCAGTCGGTCAATTTTGTGATGGAGATTTAGAAGTAGCATTTCGCGAGAAAACCTGCTTTGTTCGTGATCTACAAGGAAATGATTTGATGTCTGGCAAACGTGGCACTAACCTTTATACTATTTCCATGTCCGACATGATCGCTTCATCTCCAATTTGTCTTCTATCCAAAGCTGAATCAACTAAATCTTGGTTATGGCACAAACGCCTTTCTCATTTGAATTTCAAAACGATGACTGATCTCGCTCGTCACAAATTAGTTGAAGGCTTTCCAAGATTCCGTTATGCCAAAGATCATCTATGTCCAGCCTGTGAACAAGGAAAAAGTACTCGTGCTCATTTTCCCTCAAAATCTGAACACAGTACCAATCATGTTTTACACTTACTTCATATGGATTTGTGTGGTCTGATGCGTGTTCAAACAATCAACGGTAAACGCTACATTTTAGTAATTGTTGATGATTACTCTCGCTGGACTTGGGTTTATTTTCTTCGAAGTAAAGATCAAGCTCCTCAACTGATCATCACCTTTCTCACCAAAATACAAGTTCAGCTTCGAAACACAGTCAGAATTGTTCGAACAGACAATGGCACAGAATTTAAGAATCAGACTCTAAGGTCGTATTTTGAGAAAGTGGGAATTGAACATCAAACATCTATTCCACGCACACCCGAACATAATGGAGTAGTCGAAGGACGCAACAGAACGTTAGTGGAAGCTGCTCGAACGATGTTAATCAACGCTCAATTACTAGATTACTTATGGGCAGAAGCTGTTTCAACCACCTGTTACACTCAAAACCGTTGCATGATCACAAAACGCCACAACAAAACCCCATATCAGATTGTTCACAAAAGAAAAACAAACATCAGTCACTTTCACGTATTCGGTGCGTTATGCTACCCAGTCAATGATCGTGATGATCTAGGTAAACTTAATGCAAAGGATGACATTGGAGTATTCATAGGTTACTGTGAAAATTCTAAAGGCTATCGGATCTGGAATCGTCGTACTCGGGAAATTCAAGAAACTATTCATGCTAATTTCGATGAACTCACTCAAATGGCTTCTGAGCAACACGGCTTAGGACCCGCAACCAATCGTCTTAACTTTCCGGTCTCTTCGGCTGAACCATTGTCACTTTCTCGTAAAGAATTAGAAACTTTGTTTGCTCCATTGTTTGATGATACGCCTGTTCACCGTCCACCTGAGGCCACACCAAATTCCACTGCAAACCTTGATCAACATCAAGTACCTGATACACCTCAACAAACAACAACTTCTGTTGGAAGAGACGGTCCTCCAGTCACATCACCTACAACAACCGAACAAACCGGGTCCAACTCACGACAATCAGCTGGAGATTCCATACCTTTATCAGTTCCACAAACCACAGAGCATGACCCAGAACCATTCGTTAATCCATTTGCAAATGCTCAACCTGTCCTCGACATTGCTGAGTCATCTACACGCAATTTGGGTCCTGCTCACTTGCGAGATTCTTACCAACTTCATCCCTAGACACACAAATGGACTAGAGATCACCCCTTAGTACAAATTATTGGCCATCCAGATGCACCTATCATGACAAGACAACGCCTTCACACAGACGGTGAAACTTGCATTTATGCACTCACAGTTTGTGAAACCGTACCTAAAAACGTCAAAGAAGCAATGACTTATGAAAACTGGATTGAGTCTATGCAAGAAGAATTCGAAACCTTTCAAAGATTATAAGTATGGGAATTGGTTGAAAAATCTGAAGGCATCATTGTCATTGGTTTAAAATGGATCTGGAAAAACAAACTGGATGCAGAAGGCACAGTCATACGCAACAAATCACGCTTGGTAGCAAAAGGTTATTCTCAAGAAGAAGGTATCGATTTCGAAGAATCATTTGCTCCTGTTGCTAGACTTGAAGCTGTACGGATGTTCTTAGCATTTGCTGCTCATCAGAATATGATTGTTTACCAAATGGACGTGAAAACGGCTTTTCTGAACGGTCAACTCCGTGAAGTGGTTTATGTCAGTCAACCTGAAGGTTTCATTGATCCAGAACATCCCAATCATGTCTACAAGCTTAAGAAGTCTCTCTACGGTCTTAAGCAATCACCTAGGGCGTGGTATGACAAGCTTTCTAAATTTCTGTTGGCTAATGATTTTACTCTAGGCTCGGTGGATCCAACACTATTTACAAAAACCTACGGGATGGACTTATTAATTGTTCAAGTTTATGTCGATGACATTATTTTTGCTTCAACCAACAAAAATTACTCAATGGATGTTGCAAAATTAATGACAGATAATTTTGAAATGTCCATGATGGGTGAACTTACGTTCTTTCTAGGACTACAAGTTCATCAATCACCCCGTGGAATTTTTCTAAATCAGTCCAAATATGCTCTTGAGATTTTAAAGAAACATGGTATGCAAAGTAGTGATACTATGAATACACCGATGGCCAACTCTACTAAATTAGATGCTGATTTACATGGGACTCCAGTTGACCCTACCAAATACCAAAGTATTATTGGGTCCCTCATGTATCTCACATCCAGTAGACCTGATATTGTATTTGTTGTGTTTATGTGTTCTCGCTATCAGGCTTATCCAACTGAAAAACACCTCAATGAGGCAAAA
This sequence comes from Artemisia argyi, assembly GCA_030686995.1. Lineage (NCBI taxonomy): Eukaryota > Viridiplantae > Streptophyta > Magnoliopsida > Asterales > Asteraceae > Artemisia > Artemisia argyi. The sequence goes on along the minus strand of CM060676.1, from coordinate 170,677,059 downwards.
AGAATCCTTCGATACATAAAAGGAACCATCCATTTGGGGATCTGGTATCCGAAGGATTCTGGTTTTGAACTAATAGCTTTTTCAGATGCTGATCATGCAGGATGTTTAGACTCACGTAAAAGTACATCAGGTGGCTTACAGTTTCTTGGAGATAAACTTGTGTCTTGGCAATCAAAGAAGCAGGATTGCACATCACTCTCATCCACCGAATCTGAATACGTAGCTATGTCTGCTTGTTGTGCTCAAGTCATTTGGATGAGATCACAACTTAAAGACTATGGCTACTTATTCAACAAGATTCCGATTTACTGCGATTCTAAGAGTGCCATTGCAATCTTATGTAACACAGTTCATCATTGCAAATCCAAACACATTGATCTCCGATACCATTTCATCAAAGAGCACGTCGAGAAGGGTACAGTTGAGTTATATTTTGTGGGTACTGAGTACCAATTAGCGGACTTACTTACAAAACCCTTAGCTCCATCAAGGTTTGCAAGTTTAGTTCACCAAATTGGTATGCGATGTTTGACACCATTTGATTTACAAAAGTTTTTAAAACAAAAGTAAAGTGTCAAACATCAATTATTTTTACTATCTTTGTAATATAAATACTTTTCTTTATTTTCTATTATAACTCAAAAAACACAAAAATGTTTTTCTCTTAAAAAAAAAAAAAAAAAAAAAAAAAAAAAAAAAAAAAAAAAAAAAAAAAAAAACTGCAAGTATATCGATCTTTTTCAACACCTTGTCATTTTACAAGTGTTGAGGGGGAGACTCGCCTAAAATTTTATTAATTTCTTCAAAATCGATATACTTGCACATTACCTTTGATGCGTTGTTTCGGGATTTCATAAGTTATCTCATATCTCGCAATGGTGTCGTAAGATAGGATAACTTTAAGCCTTTACTTAGTTCTAAACTTTAGGACTTGTATTGCAATATCAATAGTTTAGGGACCAAAAGAGACAAATATTCAAAAGTTTCAAAATAACTTAATCATACACCCCCCCATTTTTTTTTCTTTTCATTATAATCATAAAACTCTAAAACCCTTAAACCCTTTCTCTCCATATCCACGGCCCTAATTCTTTCGAAAAATCCGTGCTTGTGATCATCAATACGTAAGTCTCTACATGATTCTTAGTTGATTTCTATCATTGGTTTTTGTTTAATCACAAAGTTAATGGCTAGATATCACAAATTTTCGATTTAAAAGTTAGGGTTTATAAATTTTCAGAATCATGCAACATGTGATTATTAGATTAATTAATGATAGGGCTTTTGTGTTAGAACATGTGTCTATCCTTTCTATCACGTTTAATCTTATTTTTACACACGATTGTATGTCTTTTCGAAACCTAGGGTTTTAGTACGAATTGGGTTTTATTGAATGGTTGATGTTTTTGTCATTCTTGTTGGTGGGATATGGTCTCATGGATGTATTAATCATGTTTATGCTCTTTTATTTAAATATTTTTCATGATAGCATGAATCTCCATAGATAGGGTTTCGTTCAAGATGGGTTTCTCTCATATTGTGTTCAACAGTGATGTTTAATGTGCCTAAATGCTTCTAATGCACGTATGTGATATGCTAGCACCTGTAATCATCGATTGTTTCATGATTTTGCATTTTATCGAGAATGTGTTCTTGGATATTTTTTCGAAATCATTGTACTCGACTGATTTGTATGTTTCTAATCATTGATAATCATCGTTTGCAACAGGTTTCAACACTTGGAACACTTGTTAACACATAGAAACGTACGTTGGCTTAGTTTCGAAATTCTTGTATAAGAATTTTCAAAAAAAAATCCTTATCGCAAACCTGCTTGAAAAATTTCGCAATCTCAAGGTTTTCGAGAAATATCAAAATATTGTATTTTTCTCGAAAATACACATTTAGTTATTTTCTCGAAAATGTTTGAGTGTTTGCGAAATTTTCTCATCCATGGCAATATTTTTCGAAATCATCATTCAACCTAACAATTTCGCAATCCCTTATTATCAGTATTCTCGAAAAACTCTTTTAGTGGACTGTTCTCGATAAACCTTTATCGAGAACACACTTGATAATTTTTTTCGAAAACACTCAAAATAATAGATTGCGAAAATGTTATTTAATGACTGTTTTTCGAAATTATTGGTTCTTGTTACTTGATTTCGAAAACATGTTTATTACTTAGGTGTTTTGAGAGTCACTTAGCTCTATGTACCATGACATGAACATTGTTGTAATTTTTTTTTTTTTCGAAATCATGTAACTTGAGATAATGGTACTTTATCAATGTATTGTGTGATGTTATTTGTGACAATTCATTGGACATATGTGATTCATCTTCTAAATACACGTCACTTATCTACATACATGCAATTATTGAACCATACGTGCTTACATGATTCTAAATGCTTATTCATATTCTAACATTGCAACCGTGCTAACTTGTAACAAATCTCGATGTTTTGTTTATGATCATGCTTTTCAGAATAACATGGCTGAGCACAACGAGAACGTCCCTGAACAAGCTCTTCCATTACTCACCATGGATGACATCACTCCCGCTAACTACGATGTTACAATTGGCAACAACAATCCACGAGTTGATTTCGACAAGTTGAGAATTACTGAGAGCTCGTGCAAGATTGTTAAAGATATTCTACTTGCACATCCATGCAAACATCTGCTCATCTGTTCTACTTCAGTTCCTCTGTTCTACCTTCATCAGTTCTGGCTTACGGCTAAGGCAAATTTGGATGATGAGTCTTTTACTGTTACGCTGGATCGCCAAGTCTACACTGTAGATCACGACGTTCTTCGTACAGTCCTTCACCTGCCTCAAGCTGACAACGAATTCGCTCCAATACTGCCTGAACTGGACCTTCTTTACTTCTTTGTTGAATTAGGATATGATGTTGATGACGACGTACCTCTAGTCAAACATTCCCGATTCAATGCCAAGAATATCCCTCAGCCTTGGAGAACATTCTGTCTGTTGGTTGTAAGATCGATATCAGGAAGAAAGAGTGGTCATGAACATCCTAGGCTTGAACACTTGCAAACATTCTGGGGAATGGTGACTTTGACACCTATTGACTTTGCAGTTCCAATCATGAATGATATAGTCTACAGCATTCAAACCGATCGTGTGAAGACTATGATACCGTTCACAAGATTCACCAAGCTTCTCATAGAACATCTCTGCAAAGACACTCCATAATTTATCAAGAGGATGGCAGATCCTAATGAGCCGAAGCACCTCTTCGAGGACGATTTCACCACCTCATTCATCAAAACGGCCACTTCCTCTACCAAGATCAAAGGATTGAGGCTTCCCGAATACCTTCTTGATGACAAAATCAAGAAAAGTCTGAACTACAAGTTGTATGATAATGCTTACAAAGGGGTACAGGAAGAAGCTACTATACAGACTCGAAGCAAAGGAGGTGTAAAGTCTGGAAGTACTGCAAGCACCACTGGCTCACCTCAGACTAAGTCTAAGGCTGCTCCCAAAACAAAACCATCTGCTACACCCAAGACTTCCGCCAAACCTAAACCAACATCCAAACCTAAGCCTGCTACCAAACCAAAGAAGAAGGTAACTCCTGAGTACTTTCTTCAGGATGAACCTACACCTCCACCTTCTGACAGCGAATCTGAGTTCAACACGGAATCTGAAGAAGAGGAACCAGACTATGAACTTAGAGTAAGAGCACCTGAAGAAGGATTTCCTGCAACAGAGATCGCTATACAACAAAGTCTAGAAACTTATGAAGAAGAAACAAGAAAAAGGAAAGGGATCACTATTAATGAACCTAATGATGATGATGAGGACGAACCAATCGTTGAACAATTGGTCGATAAACGGAAACTGAAAAGTATAGTTGTCGACACACGAGCTGAAGAAAAGTAACTTCGCAAAGAACAAAGGAGAGTAGCTCTCGAAAGCCGACTTCTGTCTCAACCTTCAACACCACCACCTGTCGATCAGTCAGAACATGAAGGAGCTACAAGCAGCATGATTCCTCCCATTGTGTCCACTACGTTAGACTCAGCTCCACAACCTGATGACAAAGTTAAAGACACCGATGATACAGGAGACATCACCATGACTGAAACTGCTAACGTAGAGGAGAATGTTGGCGGACAAGAGAATATTGCTACGGATCAGGAACATGAATACCTCATTACTCCAGAGTTTCTTGCACGAGAAGCAGAGGAAGCAGAGGAACGTCGTAGAAAAGAAAATGAAGAGAAGAATGCATTCGACACCAACATATTTCTTAAGTCATCTTCTCAGCAGACTTCCTCAGCACAACCTCCACCTCCTCAAGACTCTCCACCAAAGGATCCAACTCGTCCTGCTTCTTCTTCAAACTCTCACAACGAGTCATCATCCGAATCATCACCTGAGCATTCATCTCCCACACCTTCCGAAACAGCATCAAAGCAGCATTCAATCAATGAACCAAAACAACCAGTTGATCTTCAGGAGCAAGTCAACAAACTTACCAACCTGGTTACCGGTCTGTCCAAACAAGTTGAAGATTTTCAGGAGTCAAAGCAGCTGATCGATAAGTTCTTGAACTCTGATTACACAGGATTTATCAGGACTGTCACACAAGATTTTCTCTCTGAAAATCTAGTTGAGATGATCTCTCCTGAAGTAGCAAACCTTCTTGAACCAATCAAGGACAATTTGGATCACAGAATCAGAAGTGTCGTAAGGAAAATGTTGTCTACAACACCATTCACGCTTCACACTGCAAAAACTTCTACTGCAGCTCCAACCGTCCCTGAATTATCCCTCGATGACCTGCTTGCTAAACTCTTCGACAAAGTTGCCTACAAAACCACACAGACTACTGAAGAAAAAGCACTTGTTGATGCTATGTCGGCTTACATGTCCAAAGAGTCATGCAAAGATGCAGCTGGAAACCTGAAAAGGTCAAGAAAAGATGACGACCCTGACCCAAACTCAAAAGGCAAGAAACCTAAGTCTGGAACCGGTCCCTCATCTTCTCTACAACCACGCAAGGACTCCACTCCTCCTAGAAATCAACAACACCCATCAGCTACCGGTCAAGGTCCAACTGAAGAAGAAGAAACGTTCATGGAACCTATTGATGACTACCAGGTTCAACCTGACACCGATTACCGTGCTTCACCTATTCCCGATTCTCATGCTGGACCATCGTCACAATCTAAGGCTAAAGACAAAGATGCTACATCTAAGTCCAAGAAATCAAAGAAGAAAAGACGTCATTCATGGCTCGACAATGATGACACTCCTCAGAATGATTGGTTGACAGAAATGGTTCAAGCTCAACCTCCTCTCGAAGAAGAAGAACCCCTTCCTGGTAACACTCTACAGTTCATCCAAGTCATAATGAAGGATCTTAAGATCAACAAACTTACAAAGACGAAGCTCAGAAGAATCAATAGGGATGCACAAGAATTCCTTAAGTCCAGATCTGGAAACAAAGTGGAATACAAATATCATATGCAGAATATAGCTAGTACAATGTCTGCCGACTTTGACTGGCTAAATCCCGAAGTGAATATCGATCTCAGTTCCAAAAATCATGAAAAACCTTACTTCACTGACTGGACCAAACCATTACCTTTGAAAGGATTTCCAGACAAACCTAAGATACCTTACAGCTTCTTCTTCAACAAAGATCTTCGTAACATCCAGCTCACCCAGGAGACATCCAAGAAGAAATATGCTTCCTCACTCACAATCTCAGTACCTGCCGCAAGATACGAAATTCCTGCCATTGAAGAAACCACTCGTATTTTCAGCAACTCCATCGTAGCTTACGACAGAGATGCTCTACACGGAATTCAACACTGGCCAGAACGTCGTCGTCTCGGTTATACCAGCAGATTAGGAGAGAAATCATTGGAAAATGTCAAGCAAAAATCTAAGATCATCGCTATCTTGGAGATTCAAGAGTTGCAACGATTTAACTACATATTCATGCGTGAAATTGTTGTTAAACGACAAGATGAAAAGAAGTACAAGTTCTCCGAAGCAGACTTTCCAGACCTTAATCTCAATGACATCGAAGACATGTATCTCGAAAAGGTTCAAGGAAGAATGCGTGGATTCGATAGAGAAGTACAGTACAACTTCATGGCATCACTACTTCTTTACATCTGACGATTGATAGTTCAAGAAAGAGTGGAAGATCTTCAGCTTGGAGTGGAAAGTTACCAACAGAAGATCAATTTGACAAAGCCACAATTCACATTTGATGGAATCTATCAAACGTCATAGTTTACTCTCAACCAAGAACCTTTTGGTTTCACCTACATCAATAGCAAAAAACTACAAAGCTTCATGAGGTTCGATGAGGTACACAAATTCTGTGATGTTACACTCAAATCCGTTCGTGATGGGCTTGTCAAAAGGTTGAATGATGATCGCCGAAAGATAGCTAAGGGGGAACAACCTAGATGGAAATCCAGCTCAAGAAGACAAGTTCGTAACTTTGTCTTAAAAATTGAAGAAAGGTTATTTCGACGGGAACATATCAGACGACTGGAAAGCTATATCGGTGCCAGACCATCGTTTCCTATCAGAAACTTCGAAAGACCAGAACCTAAGTTCACTGACTTTGATGCTCCACTTCCTGACGAAGTTTAACTTGGTACATTTGGTTATTCATTTTTCAATATCAATTGTTTCATTTGATTGAATAATTTTCATTATGGCTTGTGCACACATTTCAGTGTACAACCCGTTCTTGTAAAGAAAGGACCCTGAGGTACGCATCAGTGCCTCAATCCTGATATAAGAAGCGAAGGCTTCTTACTTTTGAGTAGAGTTAATCAAACATTTTCTGATTTTCATAACTCTGCTCAAAAGACAAGTATTTCACCTCAATGAGTATTCACTTGTTGAGGGGGAGCCCTTGAAAAACTCATCGTTTGAAATACAAAGTTCTTGTTGATATCTCCCCATAAGACTCAAAAAGCATATTTTAATCAAAAGTTTATCAAAAACAACATCTCATATGCTATTTTTGAGGGGGAGAAAACTGAAAGTGATTAAAATATGAAAGTTCTAAGTTGCTTTAAGTCAAATCTCATGCGAGCTAGACTCAGAATTGACCCAGGAATTGACGAAACATAAAAGTTAGTAATCTCGAAAAGACTTATCCTCGACGGGTAATAACATCAAGTTAGTTACTAGAGCTAGTTGTCACCTAAAAGCTGACAATGGAACTCTTTAACTAGCCACGTAAGTGTGTCTCGAAAAGGATTTGTCTTAGTAGAAATGTACCGTTTCGAGAAACTTTCTGTGGATTTGACCAGGCCGGGTAATAACTTCAAGCTAGTCTAACTAGTGATGTAAGCGTGTCTCGAATCGGTCAGGTTCACTGAAAGTGGATCAATTCAAAAAGTGCTTGTTCCTCCCGCATGTGCAAAATTTATTTAAACACTTATGAGCACATGTGAAGGGGGAGCCCTTCATAAGAAAATACAAAACTCTCAAAGTGTTAAACAAAATATTTGATATTCACAAACACTTTGAGAGATTTTCTATCAAAGGTTTCTTGGCTATTGTAGGATATTCTTGGAGTTATAAGGTGATTAAGATAGGAAATACAGTCCTATGATCCGCCAGAGCCGGAGGGATCTACCCAAGGACATCACCATTAGTTAGAATTAGAAGTCCTTAGATATGATACGATAAAAGGAGAAAAGAATGAAAGGGAAAGAAGGAGTTGAAGAATTAAAAAGAAAAGTAAATAAAAGGGTGAAAAGAAATAGCCCTCCATATGTTCAACCTTAGGGCAGACACCGGGTTCAATTCATATGCTACTGGTTGTTGCTAAGGCGACGCCGGTATTGAAGATAAAGTCGTCATGGACCCAGTGACGCAATGTACTAAACCTTCTAGCCACTCAAGTTCTCTTAAAAGAGCTTGTTTCATTCTCATGGGGAACCGATGTAATCTATCGACTTATCTCTTAGAGATGGTTGATATTGAAGCAGGAGACCCCTCCCTAGTCTCTGCATAGGAAACCTAAGAGTGCACTTTTCGAGTCTAGAGCCATGAGATACATCAAAGATCTCCTAGGAACACTTAGTATTTCTGCAACTGATGTTCTACATCAATGGACACCAGCTGTAAATTATCGAGTCCTTCGCAGATCTTAGCAATCTGCCGAGAACGTTTATGAGAGAATTTACATAAGTATTTCTCAATGATTGAACGGAAATCCTGCCAGGGTCAACATCAAACAGCCCTGACAGCAGGTCACTTCGGTAACTCCTTGTGGGTTACGCTTAGTGTTTGTGGTGGTTTCTTAGCGGTCTACAGTCGTGGAGTGATCCCCAGCGACTCACCCAGTCATTGAGCTACTCAGTAGGTCTTGTAAGCTCCCTCGGGAGTATCTGATATGGGAACGGCCTTGATAAGGGTTAGAAGGAGTCTTCACAATATGCTGTTGACAATCTCTAATTCCTTATCTGTAAGTACCGGATGTTTTATTGCTAACTGTTTACATGCAGGGTTACATCATCTCCATGGCGACGGATTCCACATGCTCATACATACATCTTGAAGTCATCAAAAGCTCTCTCAAAGATCAAAGCAACACAAAGTTCAAAGAAAGATTCTACGCCAAAAAGAAGAATCTACAAAGTATAAAGACTAAAGATCTTAAATGAAAGAAAGGGACTACGCGCATGTATAAGTCAGAATTCAAAGATGTATGAGCATGTTGGAATGGCGGACTACCACCACAGACGCGGAAGTGACAAAAGGCAGACAACTTCATTACTTGATCACTTTCACAACAACAATGAACAAAGCACAAAGAACGATGAATGATTCTTATCTCATTATTATTGAAAGACGTCTCAAGCTATGAAAGTCAAAGATGAAGAAAAGTCAAAGACGTCAAGCAACCGTGATGACCGACCCTTAGGGGGAGATTGTTGGGATCATAGTTTTTACCATTTTATCAAGTCTCGGTCATTTGTAATAATAGGTTGCTTAAGTTACTAGTTACTTTCATTTATGTTATGTTATAAGGTTGCAAGGCTTAAGCTATTGAGTCCATGGGCTTTATAGCCCACACGAAATATAAGTAGGGAGGACTAGGAGTGTTGCCCTAGCTCCGCACCTATAAATAGGAGTCTTAGGCTATTGTAAAACTTGGTTGTTTATTTGAAATCATAAGGAAACTCTTGCTCTTATCATTCTCTTATTCAAATATTCATCCCATCCTTATATCTATCTCATTCTTGTTTGTGTGAAATCAATATGGTGACCTAACAGGTCTTGAACCAGTTTCTATCTTTACACACATGAATTGTTGTACCAGAGTCAACCCACCAAGCAACATCATCATCATGCACAAAATATATTTCAGATATATATGTAACATAATAAATCTCAAAAGACTTATTAAATATATTCTGACCTTTCGGAGAATTGGTGTTACTATTCCCTCCACTTGTGCCTGATCCATTGGTTTTATTGCCAATCTTAACACCTTTAAAATCCTTCCTGAAGTGTCCAGTTTTACCACACTTCCAAAAAGTCACTTTTGGTTTCTTGTTAATATCAGATTTGGTGTTATCTTGATGCTTACGCTTGCCCTTGTTGTCATTGTTCCTGGAGGAGTTGTTATGCTCCACCATATTGACAACCGATGGATTAGTAGCATTGCTACTCTTTGGCTTGTCAATGTCTTGTGCTTTGAGTGAATCCTCAATACGCAAGTGACTGCCCAACTCAACAAGAGTTAATTCCTCCTTCTTATGTTTCAGCATATGCTTAAAATCTTTCCAAGAAGGAGGTAATTTATTAATGATACAAGAGACTAAAATAGCCTCATCCATGTTCATCTTGTGTTGTGTGAATCGACCAAGTATACTGAGAAGTTTATTGTATTGTTCCATGACAGGTCTAGAATCAACCATTTTGTAATTGTTAAAATTACTTACAAGGAACTTCTTACTTGATGCATCCTCAGCCATATCTTTGGCTTCCAAGGAATCCCATAGTTCTTGAGAAGTTTCAACATTCTGATAAATATCAAATAGAGAATCAGACATACCATTGAGAATTAAACCCCTGCATATGTAGTCATCATTCTCCCATTTGCTTCTTGCCCTCATTTGATCCATAGTAGCATCATCTCCATAATCTTCAGGAATCTCAGTTGTCAGAACATAAACCACATTCATACTTGACAACAAAAAATGCATCTTCTTTTGCCATCTTCTGAAATCAACACCTTTAAACTTTTCCAACTTGGAAAAGTTAGCAGCCATTTGTCTCATAGCAGCAGCCATTGATTATCACTAATAGTTTATATTGATTGTTGGTTAATAAGTGTTTGAGTGCTCCCAGATTAGAGTAAAGACAATCAATGAGTACCGGATATTCACTTGAAATCGTGTTATCACTTTCCAATAAAAACTATTCGACCCTATGCCTGGGTTACACGAATATCTCTATGGGATAATACCAAGTGATGTTCTTGTTTTTAGGCACAAAACAAGGACATAATCGTATTCAAGTGTTTAGGGTTTGTGTTGATAATCTCACCATGCAGAATGTTATGACCTCTATTCATAAATAGAGAATACTCAAACCCTAGCCCATGGAATTATGTATAATTAACGGCCCATTAATTATATCATAATACTTTCCATAATAATAGGAATCAGTGGTTATCAGTGGAAACAATAACACTAGCAGTGGTAATGTTAACACATCAGTGGAAACAATAACACTAGCAGTGGTAATGTTAACATATCAGTGGAAACAATAACACTAGCAGTGGAAACTAGCAGCAGAATCCACTGTCAGTAGAATCACACTATCAACAGAAACAGATTCATGCTATCAGCAGAATCAATACATAACCACTATTGAGTCAGGGGATTCAGTGACCAAATGGGTGTACACTCCGTACCTCTAAACCCATTACCAGGTGTGAATTAATCCCTCAAGTTCACTAAATTTTCCAACAGATTATAGGCAAATTATGGAATGTGAAAGACATTTGTTAAGGTGATGTCTGCATTTATCCTAACTTTTCCATAGATTTTAACTTCCACAATTTGGCCATTAGGTAAAGTAACATGTATGGGAGGGCTACACAGAAAAGTGTCATGCATGATGGATAATGTTATGCATATGTGATCTGTTGCACCACTATCAACTACCCAAGCAGCCTTAAACTTAATCATAATAGATGCAATGAACTTATGTTTTCTAATGGTGTATGAGTTAACAATACCAGATGGAGGGTTCTGCTGGCACTGCTACATCATTAGCATCACTTGGTTGAGTTGATTTTAGAGCTGATCCATCTTCACAAAGACTGCCTCATTCCCATTTTTGGCTTCTACTTGTTCTTGGCTGGTGGAAGGTCCTGCATCATTGCTCTGAATAGAGTACACAGCTCTAGTTCCTCTGTTTTCATTCACTGATCTAGTGATGGGAGGCTTGTATTTTCCATGCATAGGTTGTCCTATTGGATTGCCTTTTAGCCTATAGCATTCATTACTTGTGTGTCCTTCTTTGCTACAATTGGTGCAGTACACTCCAGCCTTAAATGTACTTCTTCTCCCACTCTGTGGTTTTGGTTGAGATTGTGAATTGACATTTCTGTTTGAGTTACTAAATCTGTTGGTGTTGGTTGGGTTTGAGTGACCTGTAAATGATGTGGATCCTAGAGGTTTTGGCAAAGTACCTTCCCTTTGCTTTTCTTCCTGCCTAATCATGCTATAGGCCTTAGCAAATGTGGGTAAAGGTTGCAACAAAAGGATTTGACCTCTAAGGTTAGAATAGCACTCATCTAAACCCATAAGAAACTGAATTAATCTTTTCCTCTGTTCCCTATCTCCATTATTCCTACCATTTTCACAATTGCATACACAGTTACACAGATAGGGTGCTCCTAAAGCATCATGCTCATCCTAAAGTCCTTTAAGCCTATGATAATACACTTTAATACTACTGTTTTGTTGTTTCAAGCCCACAATATCATTGACTAACTGAAAGATCCTATGTCCATCTAATTGAGGATAGTGTTCAAACAGCTCATTCTACAACTCAGATGCAGTAGTAATGAAATTCAAATTGTTACTTATCTGATCAGAAATGGTATTAAAGATCCAAGAAATGATCATATCATTGGTTTTTTCCCACATTTCCCTTTCATCTGAGTCACTGCTTGGTTCCCCATACTCACCAGTAACAACCTTCAATTTGTTCTTTGCATTCAGTGTAATCATCATGCTTCTCTTTCATGAGCTATAGTTATCTGATCCAGTGAGTTTCTTGGAGATTAAGATCAAGCCTGGATGATCATTTGGATGTAGGTATAATGGATGATTGGGGGAATTGATATCAGTAGTGGAATTATGAGTTTCTGCTGTGTGTTGATTCAAATTTGTGGTGTTTTGATTCAAGTTGGTGTTTTCTTGATCACCATTGATGTTACGGTTTTGATTGGTGGTTGAATGTGCCATTGTTAAGTGATTAATGGATATTTGATTGAATTGGTGATTGACTGGTTGTTCTTGATTGTTGAAATGTTATTTGTGATGATTACGATGAAAATTGTGATGGATTGATGGTGATATTTGCGGAATTTTGTGGTGGTTATGGCGGAGTTGTGATGGTTTAGTGGCAATTATTGCTGCCGGAGTTTGTTAGAGTGGTGGTGAGTTTGTTAGAAACGGTTACAGGCCACCGGAGGTGGTGGCTCTGGTACCATAACGAGAGTTGAAATCAAGAACCAGTGAGAGGAAAATGAGAAAGTGTTATTGCATAAAATGAATTCTTAAATTATGAAAATGAATAGTACAAGTATATATACAGAATAGAAGTTTGACTAACATACTTCCTAACTTTGACTTTTAACTAACTTTTGAACTCTAAACATTATTACAAGATCTCATTACACATTGCCTATTTCTTTGTTGCTTGTTCATAATCTGAGTAGACTGTAGCTTGGACTTGTGAATGCTTGTAGCTCTTGAGATGGTATTTATCTTTGATGGACCATTATAAACAACTTAAGTGATGCGGTAAGTCTCCTCCGGATATTAAGAAAATTGTAAGTAAGCCCTAATATTATTAAGACAAAATCATGTCAGGGGTGGAGAGACAATGAAAGGAGAGGGGGCAGTGTCTTCTATGATTGGTCAAAAAACTTATGAGTGAGGGTGAATTTTTTAAATTTTAGCAAATTTAATCATGTTTCCCTTTGATTTGCCCTCAACGAGTCCAAGAAAAAGGCCTATAAACAACTTGATCAAATATAATTTAATAAGAATGTAAAGATCTCTATCCGAAAAGGCCTTATGAAAGTCTATAACCACCAATTTATTTATGTGGCTTTAAATGCTCTATAGTTTATTCTCAATTTGTTTGTCTATTGTTATGATATAATGGTGAAAAGGTTATTAAGTTTGAATTTTGCTAATTGTTGTATTGTTTAGCCAAAACTATGCAAGGTTACTATAAAAGAAATGTCCCATTCTCGTTAACAACAAATAACATTTTTTTAACCGCAAACATTTATAAACAAAACAACATAGTTTTTAGTTGTTTTGTTTACGTTAAAACTCGGTATTTTATAAACATAAACGGGGTTTTCATGCAACTTTTTTCTCATATAAATGGCTTTTTAGTTGCTCAACATCACTGCAATCGTGTTGTAGTTTCTTCTTAAAGATAAACGTTTTTTTTTTTTTTTTTTTTTTTTTTTTTTTAAGCACGATATTAGCAATTTTTTGTTGTTGTTTTGCATGATATAAGTTATATTTTTGGTGGTGTTTTTTGCTCACTTTTGCACATGAATAGTTGTTATTTTACTAAGTGTAAGTTATCTTGTTGTAGCTTTTACACAATACAAAGAAGGTTTTTCATTGCGTTTTTTACGTGATATATACGTTTATTTGGGGCATTTTCGCAATATAAGCTTTTTTTCTTTGCTTTTATTTTAGTGTGAACAACTATGTAAAACTATAACTCCCCCCTCCCATGCTCCGGTTTCCTGGCTCCGCCACTGCTCCACGTTGGAACAATCCACCGGAGTAGCTCGGGTGACGAATGTCACCTTAGGTCCAGAGGCGATGACAATGGAGCAGTGTCTTACATTGGAGTCAGTACAACAACATATGACATAGAGTGTACGAGAAGCTTGGTCCACAGCTAATACTTGGAGCATGGCGACAACTTAGACCCCGAAGACCAAGCCTAGGCTCATAAACGATTTGTGCGTTGCCTCTAGAAGAAAACTTAGTCTCCACAATGCTCGTGTCGTGGAGCTAAGCCCACGTAGTATAAAGGAGTCATTCACACAGATGAACATGATATTCATACACACTCTGATACTCACTTTCTCTTTACTCTTTACTCTCTCTTCACTATTATTCATACCAAGCAATGCTTACTCTCACGCCAGAGCTTGGTCTCAGATTAAAACCCCAGGGCAAGCTAACGGTGTGTTGTCTTATTTTAGCCTAAGAGAGGAAAGAGTAGTTACATGACCTCATAAGGATTAGGGATCAAGAGCATTTACGAAAAATTGCTCAAAAAGTAATTAGGTCACTTAAAGTATGAATGAAATTTTATTTTATATGGAGTAGATATCTACACCTATAATAAATGTTAGCTATTTGCTTGATGACTCTAAGACTACTAGTAATGAGACTAGCAACCCCGCTACATTAGCGCCAACTTGCTTTAACTCTCCCAGCCCAAACACAGACCAAAACTCGTAGTAAATAGATCACAGTCAGAAAACAACCTTACAAAAAAAAAAAAAAAAAAAAAAAAAAAGGACACACACAAACCCTTTTGATTATTTCGGTCCAGTGATAGACCCAAACTTTAAAAATTAAGGTAGAGGACGTGTTTGGTTTGTGTGATGTAGAGGAGGGGACGCGTCTAATATGAGGAGACCGACGTGATTCGGTCTCACTACGAGTAGTCTAATCACATTTTAAGTAAAGGGATTACAATAAATCAACACACTAACTTTGAAGGAGAATACTGTATATTTTTGTATTTTGCTAGCAAACCTTTTAAAGCCGTAAAGGTTAAACCCGCCAAAAGCGAAAATTAAAGAGGTTAAAAATCCCAATGAATCCATCTCCAGCGTTGAAATATAATCTTGTAAATCCAATAGCCAATATTCACGATCCGCGTGACTGAAAACCAACCAATCACAAAACACCTTAACCCAACCATCCCCACAATCTCTTCATCACTCACACATTCAAAAAACACACAAATCATTTTTTAGCAATGGCACCAAAGGCAGAGAAGAAACCAGCAGCAGCAGCAGAGAAGGCACCAAAACCCAAAGCAGAGAAGAAGCTCCCAGAAAAGGATACGTCAGCATCAGCAGACAAGAAGAAGAAGAGACACAAGAAGTCAGTGGAGACATACAAGATCTACATCTTCAAGGTTTTGAAACAAGTGCATCCTGATATTGGGATCTCAAGCAAAGCCATGGGAATAATGAATTCGTTCATTAATGATATCTTTGAGAAACTGGCTGCTGAGAGTTCAAAGCTTGTGAGGTATAATAAAAAGAACACTCTTTCGAGCAGGGAGATTCAGACAGCTGTGAGATTGGTGTTGCCTGGTGAGTTGGCTAAGCATGCTGTTTCTGAAGGCACCAAGGCTGTCACCAAGTTTACCAGCGGTTGAGTTGTTTTGTTTCTATGGATGTAATGGGTTTTGATATTGAAATTGATGTAAATCGGTAACTGATGGTTGTTTTTAATGAATGGAAGAATGTTATGTTGTTTTTCTGGTAAGTGGATGTTGAAATTGATGTAAATCTCTTGTGTTGCCACTTGCCAATAACTATGTTTTGATTGGCTCTTTCCCAGATTAGAAGTTGTTATTTCGCGGTGAAGTACCCAACATTTTCATTTGTACTCTCACCATTTTGTCTCCATCAGTTGTGCATATTTTGTATGCCTCTCAGGTGAGAATAAATGCTTACTTGATCAATGCTATTGCCCCCAAGTACTAGCGTTCTAAGACTGGTATCCACATCTTCCTTTTTCCCAAATCAGTATGATAGTGTTTGTTTCTAACAATTTTGACATCCACGGTGGATTGTAGAATTGCTTGGAGATAAGTGTTCTTTGAATCGACTCCTCTTGTAGTGAAATGTCAAAACACAAACGTTGATGGAGAATCCTTCTTAATTCTTCTCCAATGTGTAAACTAATACCCCCTCTGTCCCATATTAAGTGTCTACTTTTAAAGTGCACAAAGTTTTAGAAAATTCCACTAAAGTCTCATCTCAACCAATCAAATACTATCATTTTTACCCACTAAAGTCTCATCTCATTGGTTGAAATAGAATATGGACACTTGATTTAGGACATCTCAAGATTCCATTGTAGACACTTAATATGGGACGGAGGGAGTAGTTAAGATAAGTAATTCTCTGCATTAGAGCGACAGGAAGAAACATCAGATGGTAACCACACACCCAAAAGGGTCTTTTACAAACCGTGCCAACAATATGTTATCGCCACAGCATATATCACTATGCATATGCCATTTACCTTTTCTCTTAATTGCATAGTTAATTAGTTACAGATGATGAGATGCCACACACACAAGAATTGCCTATGCCATTTATGGAAAAAGGTGAAAGCTGAAAACACGTAATATACTTATTCAAAACACACGATGTACGCAAGGAACTTTCAAAATTATCATTGTACGCAAATTATTTTCAAATTTCGTACAATGTACGCAATATGACCTGGAACCAGCAGATTACCAGGTTTCAAACTTTGAAAATTGACAGGGTTGGTCCCTGTGGTTTGCGTTAACTTTCACCGGTCATCCATTTAATTTTTATCACTTAGTTAGAAAATTTCACGTTTGGTCCTTAAATATTTATAGGCATTTCATGCACAGTCCATCAAAAAAAAATCCAAAAAAAATAGAAAAAAAAAAACGAAATTTTTTAATGAAAAAAAACACAAATTCTTTTAAAAAAAAATATTAGAAAATAAAAAAAAATAAAAAAATTTAAAAAAAAAAATAATTTTTTAAAATTAAAAAAATATATATAGAAAATAAAAAAAAAAATCGAAATAGTTTTAAAAAAATCAAAAAATTCAAAAAAAAAATCAAAAATATTTTTTTGAAAAACAAAAAATTAGAAATAAAAAATTTTCGAAAAACAATTTCCAAAAAAAATTTTGAAAAATAAATATTTCAATATTTTCGAAAAAAAATAATAGAAAAAAAATTTTAAAAATTTGAAAATATTAGAAAATAAAAAAAAAATTTATAAATTTATATATATATATATATATATATATATATATATATATATATATATATATATATATATATATATATATATATATATAAATTTTAAAATAGATATAAAATAAAAAAAACAAAAAAGTTTAAAAAAAAATAAAAAATTTTAAAAAAATTCAAAAATTTTTTTTCGAAAATATTTTTTTGAAAAACAAAAATTAGAAAATACAAAAATTCCGAAAAAAAATTTTCAAAAAAAATTGAAAAATATTCTTTTTTAAAAATAATTATCGTAAAAAAAATTTTGGAAAAAATTTTCAAATTTAGAAAAGATTATTTTAAAAATAATTATCGACAAAAAAATAATTTATTCTAAATTTGAAAATTTTTTACGATTTTTTTTACGATAATTATTTTTCAATTTTTTTTTGAAAATATTTTTTCGATTTTTTTTTATTTTCTAATTTTTGTTTTTCAAAAAAAATATTTTCGAAATTTTTTTTTTTGAATTTTGAAATTTTTTTATTTTCTATATTTTTTTTAAATGTTTAAAAATTATTTTTTTTTAAATTTTTTTATTCTTTTTTTATTTTCTAATATTTTTTAAATTTAAAAAAAATGTTAATTTTTTTTCAATATAAAATTTCGATTTTTTTTATTTTCGATTTTTTTTATTTTTTATATAATTTTTTTAATTTCTAATTTTTTTTTTTTTTTTGAATTTCTATATATTTTTTTGTAAATATTTTTTTTGGATTTTTTTTTTTTGTGATGGACTGTGCATGAAATGCCTATAAATATTCAAGGACCAAACGTGTAATTTTCTAACTAAGTGATAAAAAGTTAATGGATGACCAGTGAAAGTCAACGAAAATTGACAGGGACCAACCCTGTCAATTTTCAAATTTTGAAACCTGGTAACCTGCTGGTTCATGTCATATTGCGTACATTGTACGAAATTTGAAAATAACTTGCGTACAATGATAATTTTGATAGTTCCTTGCGATATCGTGTGTTTTGAATAAGTATGTTATGTGTTTTCAGCTTTCACCCTATGGAAAATAATATAATTGAATTTACACACGCATTGATTTCATCATAATTAGATGGAATCATGCCATTATAATTATGATATCAAATGTGGGATGAAAAGTTCGATAGAGTCATCTCATTTGTAGAAAATTTGATAATTTTTTGGTAATTAGCTGTTCATTGATTCTACTCAATAAGGATGCTATATAAAATCATTATAACTACATCCTTTATATGATGTTTGCAACTACACATATTTGTGTATTCATTCCCAAAATTTATGTATGGATGGATGGATGGATATCACAAATTTCCTTCGTGATTCTTTAATGTTGAGCTAACTGTTGTAGTTCCTTGTGCTGGAGGTAGGTCAGGTTTTGCCAAGTGCACCACCACCCAAACCCAAGTACCAGCTCCGATGAACAAGCTCAGCTCCTTTCTAACTCGTCTCAAGGATTATGTAGATGCGTTTTGCCTTTAATTTTTTGCTTTTTCAGTTTTTATTAGAAGACATGGTTTGTGTTTGCTAGTGTTTTTTCTTAGTTTTATCTGGCGTATCGGGTCAATATTCTGGTTGATGGATGGACTCTCCACAAGTGTCATCATGCATTGCCCATGGTTGTGACTGATCCTAGATACCAATACATTTCCTTGTATGTATACTGTTAAGACAAGTCTGAATTTATTAATGCAAATTCGAGTTTTTTGCTCATATGTTCATTCCTTGATTGGCTTAACTAAGCTTTACTACAACAATGTTGCCATGTTTAGTCTTAAAAAACTTCAGAATTTTGAAACAAACTTGAATCTTAAGTTTTGAAACTGCTGTTTAATTAAACCTTTGAACATAGTTCGAGTAACCTTGTAACTGTTAAAAGAGCTACAGGCACCTAAGTGGGAATGTGCAGTGATATGAAACAAACTAGTACTCGACACTCCTATTGTAAATTTAAGGATGAGAAATGATATATCTTCTTGCCAAATCTTCTTAATTCATCTTACTACTCACACATTCATGTCATGTGTCATCTACTAATCTCACTTCTCACTAGTGATTGTTGGGGGCTGGTAAATGGATCTTCGAGTGGCTGTGGGCTTGAGGCTCTCATGACCTCTCCTCTCTATTATCTCTTATTGGTAACTTATCTCTAGCATCGTATGGGGTTGATAAATGGGTTTGGATAGAGAAGCATCAGGTTCCTATAAAATGAATACTCTCTACCTGTCATCTCCAAGAAGCTCTCCTGCCAGATAGCCGTTTGGGCCTCCATCGCGTCTAGAATTCTTGGTCCCCTTGTAAGATCAACATTTGTGTTTGGCGTGCCTCAATTGATAGGCTCACCACCAGGTCTAACCTCATCTCTAGGGGCATTAACATCGGTTCAGCTCAGTATATATTGGCCGCCTCACAAAGACTAAACTTAAAGACCCCAAAATACAAAATTTTGCTAATGTGTATTCAACTCTAGGATTACTTGACAATATTCAACACTTGTAAAAGATGGATGCATGTTTTGATCATCCCAATTCTTCGAATAGTATCCATGGCATCGTCTCATATTAATTCAACCTTTAGATTGATTCAGCAGACCTTCAGTCAATCCACAATTTCCAATTGCCAAAACAGCTTCCGGTGTAATGAGATAACTAATATCGATCACTTCATTTTTCATCATTTATTTGGCTTACTAAACAGCTATTGGGCTTTTGACAATGGTTATATCTTTGGTTTTATTTAGTATCTAATTCTGTAGCGTATAATAGCTTTTGCAACATCTCACGTCCGACTTCACACATGCTAAGATTGGGATGTTAAGTCCTCCACCTGAAGAAATGGAGCAGATGTTGTTTAATTGTCGTATGTGGGGTAATAGGGTATCCTGATAGCAATTAGAAGTCACGAGTATGAACGCTTTCAGATCGATTAAATTGGAGTGGATACCAATTAACGACCGGATAAAATCTAATTGATTCAAGTTTGTGTATGTTGTTATGTTTGCAATCAGAAGGGTTTCTGTATCCTTCTGTTTTTTCTGTATATCACACAGAACCGTTTTTCTGATAAAACGGGATATTAGGGTTAACTGTCTTTTGGCAGTTTCAAGGTTTCAAGCTATCAAATTTAGTCCCTCACCAGCCAGGGGCGCTGCCCCTTGGACCCTGCCAGGGGCTGCCGCCCCTTGGACCCTGCTTCTCTCAGGGGCGTTGCCCCCGAACCCCCACCAAGGGGGCTACCGCCCCCTTGGAACCCCCGTTAGTCCAGTTAATATTCATATAAGTGTCGACCCTTATATGCATATTAAACTCAATCTATTTTACACTAAAATACCAACAAACCTCCCCCATTTTAGTGTAATCATAAATTAACTAACTAGTTCACAGCAAACAATCAAACTAATGCATAAATGAAATGTCGAGACGATTGAATTTCATATTAGTATATTACACATTCCAAATATTCGGATATCAAGGTTTCCCGAAAGATTGAACCTTGTAATATCACTATTGAATACATGAAGATAATATACACATTAGTTTTACATACACAATTTCTTACTTGACACATTATTTTACTAGCCTATGTCCCTATCCTTTCTTGAGTACATCGAAGCCAAGTTCCAACTTCTTGAAGCAGCTAAACTTCGTACTCATATAGGTAGTTCTTTTAATCTCGCACCTGCAAATGCAATTTTTCAAAAGAACTATTAAGAAGAACACTTCAACCTTCTTTATCTTGCAGAACCGAACACATACCTTTGGGATAATTTAATGTTGTGTTCCAAACTCTAGATATTAAGCTTTCCACATTCAAAATTCAGCACCTAACGTCATATTAGGTGGGAATTGGGTATCTTAACATGAGAGCTTTTATATGGACTTTAACCTCAATCCCACAGCTGATCCTTTCACGAGATCTCTACATAACCCTTTGGTTAAATGATCAGCTAAATTCCGATGAGTTGCAATCCACTCAACGGATATGACACCATGCATTATGAGCTCACGAACCATGCTGTGTCTTACACCTAAGTGTCTTGACTTGCCATTATACACTTGACTATAATCCTTAGCCAGAGTAGCTTGACTATCACACCTGATAGAAATAGAAGAAATCGGCTTTGGCCACAACGGAATTTCATAAATCAAATTCCTTAACCATTCAGCCTCATTACCAGCTGCCGCCAAAGCAACAAACTCGGATTCCATAGTTGAGTTTGTTATGCAAGTCTGTTTCTTTGATGCCCAACTAATGGCACCTCCCCCAAGAAGGAACACCCATCCAGATGTAGAAGAATGATCTTCTTTATTGGATATCCAACTTGCATCGCTAAAACCCTCAATTACTGAAGGAAACCCAATGTAAGTTAACTTATAATCAACTGTTCCTTTCAAGTACTGAAATACTCGATCCAATGCTCGCCAATGAAATGTACTAGGATTGCTAGTAAACCTACTAAGCTTTCCGACTGCATAAGCAATATCCGGCCTAGTACTTATCATAGCATACATTAAGGATCCAATCCTTTTCGAGTATTCAAGTTAAGACACCGCTTTACCTTTATTAGGTAATAGCTTAACTTGCGGATCCATGGGAGTACTTGTGGGAGAATAATTCTTAAAGTCAAACTTATCCAAGATCTTCTCAATATAATGAGATTGAGAAATTGAAATACCCTTGTTTTCACGTATGATCTTAATACCTAAGATCACTTCCGCCTCCCCCATGTCTTTCATAGCAAATTTAGATGACAAGAATTCCTTTGTCTCATCTACTTGATCTTGGTTTGTACCAAAGATCAACATGTCATCTACATATAAGCATATAATGACTCCATTCTTAGAAGCATCAAATTTACTATAAACACATTTGTCATCTTGATTTAAAACAAAACCACTTGACAACACAATTTCATCAAATTTTTGATACCATTGTTTAGGTGCTTGTTTTAACCCATAAAGAGATTTAACCAACTTACATACCTTGTGTTCATGTCCAGGCATAACAAACCCTTCGGGTTGTTTCATATAAATCTCTTCATCTAATTCACCATTCAAGAATGCAGTTTTCACATCCATTTGGTGAATTACAAGATTGTGTATAGCAGCTAATGCTAATAACAATCTAATAGTAGATATCCTAGCAACCGGAGCATATGTATCGAAATAATCAATACCCTCTTTTTGTCTAAAGCCTTGGATTACCAACCTGGCTTTATACTTATCAATAGTACCATCTACTTTCATCTTCCTCTTGAAGATCCATTTACTTCCTAATGGTTTACAACCAGGAGGTAAATCAGCCAATTTCCAAACTTCGTTTTGCAAGATAGAATCCATCTCATCTTGGATTGCTTCTTTCCAAAAAGCAACATCCCTTGAAGCCATTGCTTCACTATATGTCATTGGATCCTTATCAATATTAAAACAATATTGATATTGATAATTAATTTCATTCCTTGATCCTTCAACTAAGTAAAGTTGAAAATCATCACCAAAATTTTTGGTTTTTCTTACTCGTGTACCCTTTCTTGGTTCAGTGCTAGTCGATGGAACATCTTCGGTATTAACCGGTTCCTTAGAACTATGAATCATGTCCCTTGGCCTAGGTATAGATGTGAATCTTTCTTCATCAAAGATTGCATCTCGTGATTCTATCACAGAATTCACAGAAACATACTTATTAGGTTCTAATACATAAAACCTATATGCATATGAGTTTTCAGCATACCCAATGAATATGCAATCTATACCTCTTTCACCTAAAGTTTTCCTTTTAGGTTCAGTGAGCCTAACAACAGCCCTACATCCCCAAACTTTGAGAAAACTCAAGTTTGGTGCTTTTTTATGCCAAAGTTCATACGGAGTTTTCTTATTGCTTTTACCGGGGATACGGTTCAGCAAATAACAAGCCGTTAACATGGCTTCTCCCCAAAATCCTTCACTTAACCCCGAATAAGATAACATTGAATTCACCATTTCTTTCAATGTCCTATTCTTTCTTTCAGCCACACCATTTTGTTGTGGTGTGTATGGAGCCATTGTTTGGTGTATTATTCCGGTAGATTGGAAATATACCGGATCATAATACTCCCCTCCACGATCGGTACGCAAGATTTTTACCAAATCCTTTTGATGAAGCTCTACCTCTTGTTTATAAATACGAAATTTATCAAGAGCTTCATCCTTTGAATGCAATAAATATATATAGCAATAACGTGATGCATCATCAATGAAAGTTATGACATATTTCTTATTTCCTAGAGATGGTGTAGCATGCAAATCACATAGATCACTATGAATAAGGTCTAACAGTTTGGATTCACGATTTGCATTTTTAAATGGTTTTCTAGTAATCTTAGTTAACATGCAAGTTTTACACTTATTATGGTCCAACTCAATAGATGGAATCATACTCATTTTAGACATCTCTTTCATTCTTTTATAATGAACATGTCCTAGTCTAGCATGCCATAATTCCATGTTACTAAGTTTAACACTAGATATAGAATTAACCATACAAATCGAATTAAAAGTAGAAGGCATATCTAAATTAAGCATAATCATTCCATTACACAAATAACCAAATCCAACAAAAGAACCATGTTTCGACAAGATATACTTGTCGGATTCTAACACTTGTTTGTACCCATAATTATTTAATAATACACCGGACAACAAGTTTTTCCGAATACCGGGCACATACAATACATTACACAACGAAATTGTTTTTCCAGAAGTAAAAGTTAAATCTACTAGTCCAATTCCAAGTATTGGTTCTGTTGCGACATTTCCCATAGTTAAAACACGTCCATCATTAATAGTTGCAAGTTCCTTGAACCATCTTCGGTCCTTGCACACATGACACGTCGCACCAGAATCATACCACCAAGCAATATCATCATCCTGTACATAGAATGATTCACAAATTAATGATACATAATTCAAATCCGAATTATAATTAATTGTTAATATTTTACCTGCTTGTTTCGGATCTCCTTTGGATCCACCACTAGTACTAGCCTCGTTTTTGCCTTTTCCACTACGGCAATCACGTTTGAAATGTCCAGGTTTCCCACATTTCCAACAGCCCCCATCGTTGGACTGTTTTGCTTTCTTTACATTTCCCTTTTTGTAATCGTTACCTTGAAACTTTCGTTTCTTGTTCTTAGAATCCGAACCCTTTTTGAAACTATTATTAGTTTCTTCAACCATATTGACATTTGAACCGCCAATATCCTTGTCTTTTTCATTCACCCATGTTTTCTCCATACGTCTACACCCTTCCTCAATACTAATGGTACTTCCCAACTCAACCAAATTGTATTCTTCCTTCTTATGTTTCAAAGTAGTTTTGAAATCCTTCCAAGAAGGCGGAAGTTTGTCAATAATAGATGCCGTCGCAATGGATTCATCCATGTTTAAACCATGTTGGGTAAAGCGACCAAGTATACTAAGACACTCATTGTATTGTTCCATAACGGAACGACCATCTATCATTTTGTAATTCATGAAATCACTAACCAAGAATTTCTTACTGGATGAATCTTCAGCCATGTACTTGGCTTGAAGCGTTTCCCATAACTCTTTTGCAGATTCTACGTTTTGATAAATATCAAAAAGAGTGTCACACATACCATTTAAAATTGTTCCTCGACATATGAAGTCATCATTCCAGAACTTGTTGCGTTTTCTGATTTGATCAATGGTTTCACCCTCCACTTCCTCCGGTGTTGGTGTTGTCAAAACGTACACAACCTTCATGGTGGTTAACAAGAATTGCATCTTCTTCTGCCATCTTCGAAAATCCTGCCCTTCGAATTTGGCTAACTTCACAAACTTAGATGTCATATCTCGTACAGATTCTCCTGCCATCTTGTTAAGAAATTTAATCGATCTTTGTTGTTTAATTGTCGTATGTGAGGTAATAGGGTATCCTGATAGCAATTAGAAGTCACGAGTATGAACGCTTTCAGATCGATTAAATTGGAGTGGATACCAATTAACGACCGGATAAAATCTAATTGATTCAAGTTTGTGTATGTTGTTATGTTTGCAATCAGAAGGGTTTCTGTATCCTTCTGTTTTTTCTGTATATCACACAGAACCGTTTTTCTGATAAAACGGGATATTAGGGTTAACTGTCCTTTGGCAGTTTCAAGGTTTCAACAGCAGATGCCACAACATGGCTTAGTGGTTCATTTTTTTGTTTAGCTACAAGAAGACATCATATCAATCCTACTTCTTGTAACATTTTTCAATGTTGATGCTGCATACCTTGATATACAGAATGCTGTTTTAAAATTTTGAACAATATTTAGTGCCTAGCTCTGAACGAGATTTGGACAAGATTCGAACAACGATGAGCCTTTATAGTAACTACCGGATCAGGTTTTCCTTGTTCAGTTATCTAGAGAAGGCAAGTCTTTGACTCGGATGTACGTAGCTTGACCGAGGTATCCTCGTGATCGTTCCTACCCTTTCCCTAGACACCCTCTAAATGTGTACATATGAAGTTTGAACCTTAAACTTCTTGTAAGGAGGTCAGTTTACCACTGCACTATTCGGTGATGGTTTTTGATTTTGATGAGCCTTTTGCCTTTATAAGCTATACCAAACTATTTCCACCATTATAGATATATCATGTTGCATAAGATAATCAATAAATCAGAGTGGCGCAGCGGAAGCGTGGTGGGCCCATAACCCACAGGTCCCAGGATTGAAACCTGGCTCTGATATTATTTCAAGAGTGGCTTCCGAACATTTTTTCGTTTTTTCTTGCAAAAATTTACAGTTTACACCCTTATAAGCTCTGTTATAGTTTTCACTTTTCACAATTTACACCCTTGTACAAATGTGTTGTTAGTTTCTTAACCTGCTACTCAATCAAAAGCTCTGTTATAGTTTTCACAATTTACACCCTTGTACAAATGTGTTGTTAGTTTCTTAACCTGCTACTCAATCAAACAAGTGTTTGCAGACTTTGAACCGTGGAGGTTTTTTTTTTTTTTTTTTTTTTTTTTTTTTTTTTTTTTTTTGTGAACGGCAAAATAGATTAAAACTCTAGCAAGAAGCTAAAAAATATATATATATATATATATATATATATATATATATATATATATATATATATATATATATATATATATATATATATATTACAAAATAGCAAGATTAGGGTCTTTCATCCAAGTTATCCAATTAAACTTGAATTTACATCGATTAGAACACCAAGTATAAGATTGGGACACAATTTCATCAAAAATGGTCGCCCCTCTAGGAATACTTGTACCAAATAAGAGTTGATTCCTAAAGCTCCAAATCTTCCACCACATCACGTAAAAGATTCCCTCTAGCACATTCTTCACTTTCCAACTTAAACGAAGACCCGTAAACCAAAGAAGCCACTCTTCATACGATTGGAAATCTGAAAAGGAAATACCCCACCATCTACTAACCTTAGATAACACATCACGAGCCAAAGAACATGAAAAAAGAAGGTGTGCCAAAGATTCAACGCCCGCACCACAATTAGGACACAAAATAGATTGGATATCTATGCCTAACCGAGACAGATTGAACCGTGGAGGTATTATGGAGTAATTCTGATCAAATATCCGGATAATAAACATATAGAACTTGAGTAATGTATTGCAGACTTTGTTTCAGATTTTGAAAGCACAATTAGTGTCAATTACCCTATCAATTGCTTTAGATTTGACTGTCACCCTTATATTCGATCAACACAATGTGAAAAACGTAACAAAAAAGTGGAACAACATTGAGCACAACACTTAAATAGCCTTCAACAGTCATGTGTAATGTAATCAACACTTAAATTTCGTTGTCGAGAATATACTGAAGAACCCATTTGTGGTTTCATTCTCGATAACAACAATATGGGGGATCTTTTAGTACAAGAGCAATAATGCAGGGGAATTGTTAAAAAGGGAAAATATAAATGGAGATGCGGGGTATCGATCCCCGTACCTCTCGCATGCTAAGCGAGCGCTCTACCATCTGAGCTACATCCCCTTTTTATGTTTGTGTATTTCACAAACTCATTTTCTATTTA
This sequence comes from Artemisia argyi, assembly GCA_030686995.1. Lineage (NCBI taxonomy): Eukaryota > Viridiplantae > Streptophyta > Magnoliopsida > Asterales > Asteraceae > Artemisia > Artemisia argyi. The sequence goes on along the minus strand of CM060676.1, from coordinate 170,649,658 downwards.
TATTTTAGCTGTTGTTGCAGAAATTTTTGCAAGGATTTAAATGGAGCCATGTAAAGAAAGTTTGCCTATTGTACTTGTTTTGTTATCTGATAAGTTTGGTCAGCTTAACCTTTATGAACTATGTGTCGATAGATAGAAGTTATACTTGTATACTAGCTAGCTATATGTTAATGATTGGTCTTTCAAAGCATTGTTTTTTGCGAAAATGCAACGAAAGAGCATTATAACTTGGATGAAAAATGTCTTAGTAAGGTGATTTCTTCTTGGCATTATTACTTAAGTTTGTCAACATCGCAAATTCAAAGTGTTTTGTTTGTATTTGCACAAAAACAATGATTACAGTGCAATTACAAAAATAGAAACAAAATAACATATACATTCATCAGGTAATAATGAACGAATTAAGTGATGAGGTATAGTCTCCTCCGATCCGAGTACTCCAGATGAAACAACTGTAAGTAAGCCCTAATATTTTTAAGACAAAATCACTCCACGTCAAGGGTGGAGGGACATTGAATGGAGAGGGGGCGGTGCCCTTTATGATTGGTCAAAAAAACTTATGCGTGTAGGGTAAAATTTTTTAAGTTTACCAAATTTAATCATGTGCCCTCAACAAGTCATAAAAAAAAAAAAAAAAAAAAAAAAAAAAAAAAAAAAAAAAAAAAACAACAACTTGTAAACAACTTGATTAGATATGATTAATGAGAATGTAAAGATCTCCATCGAAAAAGGTCTTTATGAAAGTCTCTAACCACCAATTTGTTTATGTGGCTTTAAATGCTTTATAGTTTTATTCACAATTTGTTGGTGTATTAATATGATATATCGGTGAAAAGGTTATTAAGTTTGAATTTTGCTCATTGTTGTATTGTTTAGCCAAAACTATGCAAGGTTGCTATAAAAGAAATGTCCCATTCTCGTTAACATTCAATAATGTTTTTTTTTTTTTTTTTTTTTTTTTTTTTTTTTTTTTTTTTTTTTTACCACGAACATTTATAAACAAACAACCCTCATTTGTAGTTGTTTTGTTTACGCTAAAACTCGGTGTTTTATAAACATAAACGGGGTTTTCATGCAATTTTTTTCTCGGATAAATGGTTTTTTAGTTACTCAACTTCAGTGCAATCGTGTTGTAGTTTCTTCTTAAAGATAAACGGTTTTTTCAATGTGCATTTTAGGCACAATATTAGCAATTTTTTGTTGTTGTTTTGCATGACATAAGTTGTATTTTTTAGTGCTGTTTTTTGCTTCCACTTTTGTACAAGAATAGTTGTTATTTTACTAAATGAAAGTTATTTTGTCGTAGCTTTTAAACAATACAAAGAAGGTTTTTTGTTGCGTTTTTTACGTGATATACACAATTATTTGAGGCATTTTCGTAATATAAGGTTTTATTATTTTTTTTAGTGTGAACGACTATGTAAAAGTATAAATTTTTTGCCCCCATGCTCCGGTTTCCTAGCTCCGCCACTGGAGTAGCTGGGGTGACGAAGGTCATCTCAGGTCCGGAGGCAATGACTATAGAGCAGTGTCTACATCGGAGCCAGTACAACAACAACTGACATACAGTGTACGAGATGTACGAATAGCTTGGTCCATAACCAGTACTTAGGCCATGGCAAACAACTTAGTCCCAGAAGACCAAGCTTGTTGCTCATCAACGATTTGTGCGCTATCTCTAGAAGACAACTTAGTCTCCACAATGCTCGTGTAGTTGAGCTAAGCCCATGTAGTATAAATGAGTCATTCACACATATGAACAGGATATTCACACACACTTCGATACTCACTTTCTCTCCACTCTTTACTCTCTCCACTATTATTCATACCAAGCAAATACTTTACTCTCATGCCAGAGCTTGGTCTCGGATTAAAACCCTGGGACGAGCTAACGATGTGTTGTCTTCTTTCAGCCTAAGAGACGAAGGAGCAGCTGTAAGATCTACTAAAGATCAGGGCTGAAGAGCATCTATGAAAATTTGCTCAAACAAGTAACTAGGTCATTTAAATTATGAATGGAATATAATTTTATACGTAGTAGATACCTACACCTATAATAAATGTTAACTCCATCACGTAAAGTACTTTTGTTGCCAGCAATTAAACCCAACTGAGTTCGTGCAAAGTATATTGAAGCCTGGTTATTTGCTCGATGATTCTAAGACTGCTAGTAATGAGACCAAACAGTCTCGTCACATAAACGCCAATTCAGTTTTTTCTCTCTCAAACTAAACACAAACCAACACTTGACATAAAGAGATCGTGGTCACAACAACAAACAACCCCACGAAAAATAAATAAATAAATTAAAAAAAAAAAAAAAAAAAAAAAAAAAAAAAAAAAAAAAAACGCACACACACACAAACCCTTTCAGTTGTTTCGGTCCATTGATAAACCAAAACTTTCAAACTTTTTTAAGTAAGGGGATTATTGTAAATAAGTGGAGAAAATGTATTTTTGTTAGCAAAGTTTTAAAGCCTTAAACCTGACAAAAGTGAAAATTAAAACGAAATTTCAAATCACAATGAATCCAATCTCCAGCGTCCAAATCTAATATTGTAATCCAATGGCCAATATTCACGATCCGCGTGACTGAAGACCAACCAATCACAAGACACCTTGACCCAACTATATAACCATCCCCACAATCCATCAATCCCCACAATCTCCTCATCACTCACACTTTAAAAAACACACACATCTCTTTCATCAATGGCACCAAAGGCAGCAGAGAAGAAACCCGCAGCGGAGAAGACGCCAAAACCCAAAGCAGAAAAGAAGCTCCCATCAAAGGACACGTCAGGAGACAAGAAGAAGAAGAGACACAAGAAGTCAGTGGAGACATACAAGATCTACATCTTTAAGGTTTTGAAACAAGTGCATCCTGATATCGGCATTTCAAGCAAAGCAATGGGGATAATGAATTCCTTCATTAATGATATCTTTGAGAAACTGGCTGCTGAGAGTTCCAAGCTTGTTAGGTATAATAAAAAGAACACTCTTTCGAGCAGGGAGATTCAGACCGCTGTGAGATTGGTCTTGCCTGGTGAGTTGGCTAAGCACGCTGTTTCTGAAGGCACCAAGGCTGTCACCAAGTTCACCAGTGGTTGAGTTGTTTTGTTTCTATGGATGTAATGTAATGGGTTTAGATATTGAAATTGATGTAAATCGGTAACTGATGGTTGTTTTTAATAAATGGACGAATGTTATATTGTTTTTGTGCTAAGTTTGGATGTTGAAATTGATGTAAATCTCTTGTATTGCCAATTACTATGTTCATTATAAGTATATTCTAGATGTTTGCATAATTCATTTCTGAACTTTCATTCCCAAAATGTATGGATGGATGGATATCACAAATTTCTTTGGGATTCCTTTTTGTTGAGCTAACTGTTGTAGTTCCTTGTGCAGGAGGTAGGCCAGGTTTTGCCAAATGCACCACCCCTAAAACCTAAGTACAAAAGTACCAGCTCCAAAGAACAAGCTCAGCTCCTTTCTAATTTGCTTTTTCAGTTTTTATTAGAAGACATGGTTTGTGTTTGCTACAGGGGTAGCAATTTTTGACCCGACACGAAACCCGACCTGAAACCGACCTGAAAATTAACAGGTTCAGATTGAGCTAAATAGATTGTGGGTCAGGTTTGGGTCGACATATCTAACCCGTTTATTAAACAGACCCGGCAACCCGTTTAAGTTTTTTTCTTAATTAAAAATTATTTATATTTAATTATACGGGTTAAATGGGTTAAACAGGTCGACCCACTAACACGCTTAACCCATTTAACTCGTGTAATGTGCTAACTTTTATATATAAAACGAATTAAATGGGTCAACTCGAAACCCGTTTAACATATTCAACCCATGTAACCTATTTAACCTGTCAACCTAAGTATATATACAGGTTAAGTGGGTTACGTGTAAACATGTTAGGGTTGACATAGCTGACCCGATGATTTAAATGGGTCAGGTTCAGGTTGAGGCTTTTTGACCCGCCAACCCGAACCCGACCCGAATTGCCACCCCTAGTTTGCTAGTGTTGTTTCTTAGTTTTATCTAGCGTATCGGGTCAATATTTTGGGTGATGGATGGACTATCCACAAGTGTCAATGTGTCATCATGCATTGCCCATGGTTGTGACTGATCCTATATACCAAGACATTTCCTTGTATGTATATTTTCAATTATCTTTTAGCCGTTGCTGCAGAAATTTTTGCAAGGATGTTACCTATTGTACTTGTTTTGTTAGCTGATAAGTTTGGTCAGCTGAACCTTTGTGAACAATGTGTCGATAGATAGAAGTTATACTTGTATACTAGAGCTAGCTATATTGTTATATAAAAGTTAATGATTTGGTCTTTCAAAGCATTTTTTTTTTTTTTTTTTTTTTTTTTTTGGCGAAAATGCAACAAAAGAGCATTATAACTTGGATGAAAAATGTCTTGGTAAGGTGATTTCTTCTTTGGATTATTACTTAAATTTGTCGGCATTGCAAGTTCAATGTGTTTTGTTTGTATTTGCACAAGAACAATGATTACAGTGCAATTACAGAAATAAAAACAAAAGAATATATACGTTCATCAGGTAATAATAAACAACTTAAGTGATGCGGTAAGTCTCCTCCGGATATTAAGAAAATTGTAAGTAAGCCTAATATTATTAAGACAAAATCACTCCACGAGTCCACATCAGGGGTGGAGAGACATTGAGGGGGGGGGGGGGGGGGGGGGGTTCTTCTATGATTGGTCAAAAAGCTTATGAGTGATTTTTTAATTTTACCAAATTTAATCATGTTTCCCTCAGCCCAAGTTTTGATTTGCCCTCAACAAGTCTAATAAAAGGCCTATGAACAACTTGATTAAACATGATTTAATGAAAGTCTATAAACACCGATTTGTTTATGTGACTTTAAATGCTCTATAGTTCTCAACGAGTGGGGTAAGCCCGCGCGTTGCGGCGGGGCTTTATATGTTTTGTAGTTTTGTGTTTTGTAGATTATTCGTTGTAATTATTAATTTTGGTATGTGAATCTTGTGTATGTTTGGTTCGAAGCAAGTATTGTTGTTGCTATTTTTATTTGCTAATGTGGGTAACATAGAAAAGTAGTAAAGTCTAAGCTTCCTTTTTCGATAGTTGCGTTTGAAACTTTAGCGGAATATGGAATTATTGAATAACGTTTGATTTTCTTCATCGGGATGAGCGGAAGTGGTTGTTTTTTGTTTTTTTAATTTAGTTATTTATTAATTTTTTTTTGTTAATAATTTTTTTTATTTTTTTTTATTTTATTTTTTTTTTTGTTTCTGTTTTAGGTTTTTTTTTTCGTTATACATAAAACAATTGTGATAATGTATATTAAAAAAAACAAAAAACAAAGAAACAACCCCATTTGTCATTCAGATCATCAAATAGAGAACATTTCTAAAAAATGATACAACAAAGTGGTAAACTGAATACGGTCATTACAGACAACAAATTTGTGTCAAAGATTAATCTCGCGTTTGTCAGCAAAAAAGTTACCAATGATCGATTGGTCTTGCGGCAATGTATGCAATACGGTTGTATTAGCACCTTCCTCCTGCATTGCTGATGTTTGGTCTTCGGTAACCAAACAAAGGCTTCACCCTCTGATTGTTTTTGTATTATATCAATCTAAGATAATCCTATTATTGGATGCTAACCTTTTTTAACAATATAGAATAACCATAAGGTGTAACGCAGCAGCCGCCAAGAGGATCACCAAATGTTGGTCAAGAACACAAAATATCAAAGGTTAAAATAGTAAGCTCTTACCAAGAGATGGAACAGTCAATATTGTGAATGATAATAAAAATATAGATTTCTATGTTCATTAATAGCTAGTAGAGCTGACCTGCATTAGAATTATGTAAGGGTTAAATATAGATTTCCATGTTCATTAAAAATATAGATTTCCATGTTCATTAAAACAGTAAGCTCTTACCAAGAGATCCATCATCAAGCTGAGATCAGAATTATGTAAGGGTTAAATTTTCTTGCAACTGAGATCAGATCCCACACAGCAATATAATCCGCATTGCGACACTTACCATTCTCCCATGGAACATTTATATTATACACTAAACCTGGTCCCTACCCCATGTGATCACCACCAGGATAAAAATTCCCATTCTCATGTCTGCATTTTTCACACTATAAACGATAAGCATAATCGGAAATCATGTGATTTGCAGAAAAAATTACCTGATTTACTTATGAACAGAGAAGACCAGCACTCAGGAGTCCTTCCAGAATATGTTTTGAATAGCATTTCCATGATGGATATCCCAGTCAACAATTAGGATCTTCCCTATAGCCAATTTATAAGACATCAGAAGTTTCAACTTAATTAATGATACATAATAGTCGATGTGGTTTCGATCAAGCATTGGAGTGCACATTAATGACATACGTCCCACTTTTTGGTTAAGGTGAACTGATCTTGTCGGGAATGTGCAGGTGAAGTGATTACCGATTTATCGGAAGAAATCTTAAAACAAACTACAGTTATTTAGTGATAACGCAAAAGTATTCCAATTTCTTTTAATTTACATGTCATATAGGTCATATATCTGATCATCTACACAAAATGGTAAGAGGCACATTTGAAAACATGGTAGCGGTATGGTTTTTATGAACAATAATAAATGACATATAGTCTCTACAACTTGGACTAATTCATCTTAAGATATTTGACTGATTACCATTAAACTGTGAGATGTTCTAAATTTGATTATTTGATTGAACCACAATGCAAGAAGATTAAAAAAAAAACGGCTAGCTGGAAGCAAGCAAGTGGAGTTGTTGAAGGTTAAATCGGGAATACGAATAACAGGGCTTGTTCTTATACTTGTCGCTGTTGTGGTAGTCATGTCATTCTTTTCCTCAAACTTGATCGATTTGCCATTTGAAGTGTCTGTGAGCATTAAAAAATAAATAAATAAATAAGCCTTCCACAGAACCTTATGTTAGAGCTAATGATGAGTGTGTAAATACTCATCATTTTTAGTCAAATCTGAACTGCAAAACATTTAAAAACACTCAAAAACGCACCAAAATACGGAAAAAATCCCAAAGATCGTGTTTTATATGTTTCAGATGCAAAACGAGTGAAAACAAACGGAAAACAAACAAAATTTGCACAATTGGCAGTTTCAGTCCCCAGACTTTAAAATTTTGACAAAACTAGTCCCTGAGCATTTATTTTAAAGAAAAGTCAATCCAAACTCTTTAAAAGTCAAATGATAACACAAATGATCTTTGGGTGAAAAGTTTTCAAAAAGTTACACATTTGGTCCCTGTACTTTGGCAAAATGGCAATTTTAGTCCCCGGAGGTTTTATCTTGGAAAATTAACAACAAAGGACCTTGTGGAATTATAAATTGGCAAGAATGGTACTTTTGTGGGCTTTGAAAGATGTACAAAGGTGGTCCCTCAATTTTTAGCCAAATTACAACAATGGTCCTTGTGATACTATTGACACCAAACGGACCAAGTTATATTATCAAATCCAAACCAACACAAATAAACCCTAGCCCATCTCCCCTACCCCATCTCACTTGGCCCAAAACTTAATTATTAAAACCCTAGTTTAATAAAATACCGGTCAAACACAGGTCAAACAAATCCCCATCTCTTTCACTTCCCCCCTCCCCGTGAACCTGCAAAACTCCAAACTCAACCATCACCATCCTCCCATCACTCTCCACTCCATTCCCCCATCCCACTACTACCCCCTCACACTCACAAACCCATACCTAACTCTCCATGTCACCAATCCACCCACAATTGTTTGCCGCCAAAAACCAATTCAAAGGCTAGGATGAAGCTTCACTAAAATTGATGGCTGGGATTTGATGGCAAGATTGAAGAGAGGGCATTACAACCCTAATTTCAGAGTATGAAGCACAAAAAAGGCAGTTTCCTACCTACCTCTTGGTTTTAGTATAAATAGGGTATTTATGTAAGCCATTGAGGCATCCCATCTTTATCTTTGTATCTTTTCTGTTTTCTTAAAGCTTAGTCAACTTTTGTAATTGCAAATTCAAGTTTAATTAAAAGTTCTTTCAGTTTATTTCAATTCGCATTTTTATTCAAAGTCTTAAGTTTCTTATTATTACTTTCAAGTGTTACTAGAGTTATCTCATAACCATAGTTTGAAACTATTTTAAATTAAGGAAAGCAGAATTGAGAAAAGAAAAGAAAGAAAGAAAACTTTTTTTTTAAAAAAGGGAAATAAAAAAAAGAATGAAGAAGAAGAGAGTAGTAGAAGCATTAATGGAGTAGGGTTAGAGTTCTATGGGGAACACTAGGTTGTATTTGGGTCCTTTGATCTCAGTTCACTAAGTGCTTTGGATGCCAAGTATGATCTTGCACCATGTTCCACTATATCATTTGTTAAATGCTATTGTTGTTATTGATTATTCAAAATTGCTTATTTAGGTTCAATTTAGTTTAGTATAATATAATTAGTGAAGTTTAGATGTTAATGTAATCATTTGCTTTGGAATTCCTCAAAACAGTCTAGATTAGGGGTGTTTGGATCAAGCTTATGCATTGTGTTGTGGTTGTTATATTGGAATAGGTCTAGTTTGTTCAGCAATCCTAGCTCTATTGTAGACCAAATTCATCACTGATTTGGTGAAAGTCCCACTTAAAGTCAAAAATCTTGATTCATGGCCATTAGATTGTAACTGTTTAGTGTTTAGGTATCATAATCACCACCTTGGTTTAGAATTTGGACATTTAGCTTATTTTAGTCTTATTAGGTCTTAAAACATCAATATCATTCAGAAAATCAAGATCAAAATTCAGTTGAGTCAACTTTGCAAGTTTTCTTAAAAGTCAAATTTGTTCATTAGTGAAAATCCCACTTTTTGTAAGAATTTTATAGAATCTTGTACTAGGATTTAGGGGTTGAAACTTTCAGGATTCAAAGTCCCCCAGCTCATCTTTTGATTCCCATGCTTGTTCCATTATTATGATTTTTATTGTGGGTCCCAGCTAGCTCCAAACAGACCTGCAGGGAAAGGTCTTCCCCTGTACCAGTTTGACCCATACTTCAAAGTATCATAACTTGGTCAATATTTGACCTCTAGGATTGATGCTCAGTAATTTAGGTAGCCTGCTAGGGTGGTTTGTTAGTTCCATAAATGGTTTAGCCTGAATTGCTTGTTAGAATAACTTAATTTTGCCCTCAAAATCACCCAAACCACTATTGAAGCTGATGCATCAGATATGCATTGAGCTTGTTTGTTCCTTTGTGTTCTTGATTGATAATTGGTGAATGAATGATGTTATTACTTGCATATGTTTGAGTTTTAGTTTGTTGAAATGTTCCTTGTTTTGAGCTTATGAGCTTGTTTGATTGGGTGCTTATCTCAACAAGCTCACTTAAATCACAATTCTCCACTGTTTGTTTTTTTTAGCCTTGCACAAGCTTGTTTAAAGCTTTTCAGAAAAACTTCCACCATAAAAGTTGGGTAATTTTGTTGTTCGAATTAGTTGCAAAAAGAAAAATTGAAAAAGAAAATATTTGCAAAAATTTGGGGGTTTGTGGGAATCGAACCTAGGACCTCAGACTCTCAACAGACACAACACACAACACCAATACCACCTCGCCCTTGGGACTTTTTCAGTTATACTATGCATCATTAGATACTTAATATAGTTTGTGAATTGGGCTTAATTTAGCTTATCAGCTTTTATTTGCTTATTTACTGCTTATTTGCTACTGTACTACCACTTTTTTTTATTTTTCCTAGGTAAACATTAACTTGTAGTATTTTTCTAAAAAGTTTCATATTTTTAGCCTTTGTAATTTATTTATCATAATTTAATTAGTGTTAATTGGTTTTTAATTCATAATAAATAGAATTTTTGTTGGAAAATTGATTTTCTTTTTTCTAAAATTTTCTTTTGTCTTTTAGTACATAAGAAAATTAGTTGGAAACCCGTAGGACCTTTGTAGCTCAAAATTCGTGTTTTATTTTGGGCACTCGCGTAATTTTTAAAATAACTTTTGCGTTTTTTAATTTAGTTAACGTTTTAGGATTCCCGATACCTAATTATGTTTCCCGTAGTATTTTAGGACTTCCCTAGTTTGGTAATTATCTTTTATTTACCCTTAGGTTAACTTATTTTCACTATTCGTTCGTTAATTTTCCAATTTCGTTAATTTAACGTATCGTAAAACCAAATAATCTTTCCAATCATACAAGATTTTAATCCCGATCTCATTCGAAGCTTTCCATTCACACCTCGTTGGGGTACGACCTGGGAAATCACTTCTCGGTCTCACAATTTAAATATCACTTTCACAAGTTTCGCGAGATAATCTTTTTCCTAAAAGGTTTACTCGTATTACTTCATGTCTATTTATCTCACGATAAATTAGACCTCACGTTTGTTGATATTTTGATAAATTGTTTTTGCACACACCAAAACACAACGAATCAAATGGCGCCGCTGCCGGGGAGGCTGTGTGTCGAAAGTCTCGATAAGGTTTAGACGATTAGTCTTGTAGAACCTTCGCAAGAAGTTACGTTTTCATAAAACTTATAAAAAACCAAAAATATTTTTCTTTTGTTTCTATATATGTATTATATCTATAAAAGTTAAGAAAAACACAAAAAGATCTTCCCGTTTCTTTGTTTAATAATAACAACATTAAAATCTTACCACCGCAAACCAAGGCAGAACACTTACCAACTGGGGGTGTGACCATAATAAGTTCCCAAACCAAAGATCAAAACTTGCCTTTGTATCACTTGCATTTTGGAAAACTTTTAAACGAAAAACACACTTTAAGAGGAGCCGAAACGGTATGTGGCGATCCAACGAACTTCGCCCAGTGAGAGATCCATTCTTTTCTCCCGCTCCTTTGTGCGTTTTTCTTTAGTCGACCTTGCGTTCTTGATTATTGGTTTAAGTTCCCTTGTCGTTAAAGTGGTATTGTTTTAATTGATATTTTTTGTGGTGCATGCGCACGCGTTCGTCTACGTCAACAAGTCCTTTGCAATCACTTAACAATATTCCAAGAAGAAGGCGTAATCGACGACGTACCAATCCAATAGTCGAACCCGAGATTCGTACTATTCCCATCATGGCGGCTGAGCCCACTATGAATGAGCTTCTCCAAGCACCCATCGAGGGTTACGGAGATGATATCATCATTCCAGCCATCGTGGCTGACAATTTCGAGCGTAAGACGGGGTTGATAAACTTAGTCACCTCGCGTCAATTCTATGGTTTCGAGAGGGATGATCCTCAAGATCACATTCGATGGTTTAACAAAATCACGTCCACCATCAAATGCAAAAATGTCCCTAAGGATGCTATCAAACTTCTTCTCTTCCCGTTTTCCATCGATGGGGCTGCCAAAAATTGGCTAGACAAACAACCCCCTCGATCGATTGAAACATGGGAAGATTTGGTTAAGAAGTTTGTGAATGAGTTCTTTCCTCCTTCTAAAACCATAGCTCTCAAGAATGAGATCATGAAATTCACGCAGAAATTCGATGAATCATTCGGTGAGGCATGAGACCGTTATAAGGACATGCTTCGTAAATGTCCTCATCATGGTTTCTCCGAGTTAATGAACTCGACACTTTCTATAATGGTGTGAGCCAAGTCGATCAAGACTCTCTCAACGCCTCCGCGGGAGGTAATTTCTTGAATCGAACCACCAAAGATGCTTTGATGATCATTGAGAATAAGTCTAAGGTCCGCATTCTACGAAGCAAATCGGTTGTTTCCCAAGTTAATGTTGGTCCTTCTACCTCATCACCCGTGGCTCAATCTAGTACCGATGCTAGGCTTGACAAGCTCACGGAAGCTATTCATGCTTTGGTTCTCACCAAAACTAAGAAAGTTTCTTCTCAACCTGTTGAAGTCAAAAAGGTTGACGTTTGTGTTACTTGTGGTGGTCCACACGCATATTACAATTGTACTGCCACCGATGGCAATCCATTTGAAGTTAATGCGATAGCCGGTAGTTCTAATCAAGGAGGTAACCAATATCGTCCTCAAATGGAACCAAATTACCGTGCTAACAATCAAAGTGGTCCACCCTGTTTTTCTCAACCCAATAATCCAAATCGATTCAATCAAAATCAACAACAAAGAAATCCGAATGTTCAAAACCAATTTCAGGCCCCTATGAATCAATTTTCAAATCAAGGGGAAATTACAATCAAGGTTCTCAAAATCAAGGAAACTTGAATAGAAACCAAGGTTATGGTAATTTCAATCAAGGAAACAATTTTCATGGTAACCAAAACCATGGAAATTTTCAAAATCAATGTTTCAATCAAAACAACCGAGCTCAAAACTTTTCTCATCAAAACCAAGCCGTTGTTCAAACTCAATCAGCAACCGATGAGTTATTAAAACAATTTATGAAAGCTCAAGAAGAAACAAACAGGTTGTTGATCAGTCAGATTTCCGAACTAAAGAAGTCTTTAAATGATCGACTTCGGGATCGGGAACGTTACCAAGCAACACGATCGCCAACCCGAAGGGCGATGTAAAGGCGATCACAACCCGTAGTGGTGTTTCTTATGATGGACCCGCGATTCCTACTACCTCATCTACTTCTCCTCCTAAGGTAGTGGAACGTGAACCTGAGGCTACAAAGGACAAAGTGCAAATTACTATCCCACAAAGCACCGCACACGTCCAACCTCATGTTGTCCCAAAAACCAAATCCAAACCGGGAATTGTTTTTGAACCTCTGGAAAATCCCGTTCAACCCAAAGCTTCAATACCTTATCCTTCGCGTTTAAATGATCAAAGACTCCGTGAGCAAACTAATGATCAAATGAAGAAGTTTCTTGAAATATTTCAAAAATTACACTTCGTCATTAGTTTCGCGGATGCTCTTCTCTATATGCCCAAGTTTGCTTCCACTTTCAAGAGTCTTTTAAGTAACAAAGAGAAATTGTTTGAACTCACTAAAACTCGTTTGAATGAAAATCGTTCGGCGGTGCTTCTAAAGAAACTCCCCGAAAAATTAGGAGACCCCGGAAAATTTCTCATTCCATGTGATTTCCAAAAGCTTGAAGAGTGCTTCGCCTTGGCCGATCTTGGCGCTAGTGTCACACCCCCAAGATCGGGTCCAGCGGAAGCATACGTGTAGCTGGGGTGTAACTCAATCGGTAACACAACACAAGTACAAAAATAGTTTTCACTTTAATTATTTAGAATAAAATCGTTTAATCAAAATGTTGAATTTACATCGTTAAAAGTAGTGCGGAAGTAGGCCCTTAAAAGTAGTTTAAAACGGTCCCCATATAAATTATCAGAGTCTTCTATGACCATGCCATGCCCTGCCAAAACCTCCAGTAGCGTGCCATAAGATTAAACCCTGAAAATACATGCTAAAGTGTCAACACGAGGTTGGTGAGTTCATAGAGTTGTTTAACAAATAAAGTTTATAGAAAAGTGATCACACAGCAAAGGCATCGTAAATCCACTCAGTTGCAAATCCCGCCATAAGAGACTTGCAACCTGTGTGTTTACAACCCACTGCTAAATAGTTTAGGTCTAATAGTCAAGTACACGTGGTCAATATAGTTCACAATATGGGCACATAGTATATAATAAAGTAAGTGGCAAGGCTCCTAAAATAAATAATATGCGTTCCGTAGACAGGGGAACGAGAGGTTGGCCGACCTCTAACAGCGCTATCCATACTACCTACTGCCCCACACAAGGAGGCCGCACGAACGGTACGTATAAACTGGAGTGCGAACGGCAAACCAGCAGGAGACTAACAATTGCTGATGCACGTACGGTACATCTTTCACAAACTATTATATAGTAATAAGTCAAAGTTACTCCGTAGACAGGGGAGATTTTATGTTGCTCCGAACATGGGAGACTTGATAATGCTGCTCCGTAGACAGGGGAGACTTTGCACTGCTCCGAACATGGGAGACTTTAGGTTATAGTACGTACGGTACTTTAGGGTCAAAAGTTTAAGTCAAGTTCAAAAGTCAAGTCAAGTTCAATAGTTCAAAACAAGTTATAAGGTCAAATGAGTAATTCATGTAAAAAAGAGCATGTATTCTCCCCCAAAAAGTTAACAAAACAATTTAAAAGAGTAGGGGCTATGACTCACCTGGTGCAAATAGCTACGAAGACAAAAGTGGTTACACAGAAATGAGGTTCGATCTCTAACCGCGACCTATAATGAACAAATGATACGATCTACTTAAATTATGAGGGGATGCGATGAATGTACATGCACATGAAGCCTATACCACTCGTAGTTTGAAAATAAGTGTTGACGTTGATTTATAGTATTTCCATAACTTAAGAGAATATGTGTTATTAGAAGTTGTCAAATATATATATAGTTCGCCTAGTTTCAAAAGTGTATAACTTGGTCGTTTTAAGCTCGTTTTCTACGTTCTTTACATCCACGGATTCGTTTTAGTATATACTAATATATTTTTGATAGTTCGGCACCTCTAGGTTACGTCTAACGCCTCTATTTGTCCAACGAAAAATGTCAAACAGCATGCAGTTTTCAGAAAAATAGTTTTCGTCGTTAAATTCGGAAAATCATATCTCCTTCGTTATTAACTCGTTTTAATCCGTTCTTTCGCCCACGGCTTCGTTTTTGAAAGTATTTTCTAAGAAAAGTGTCAAAGCTTACTGTGTAAATTCGGATTTTTCTGGGTAAGCCAAAATGGGACAGCGTGTATATTTACTTGTTCAAAAACCATTTTCAAGGTTTCAATCTAGTTTCTACTTTAACCAAACCACTTTCAATCACCACAAAACTAGTCTAATCCTACCATACACCTTCTTAGGGTGTCATGGGTTCCTAAACATCATAAATCAAGGGGATCTAACAAGGATCTAACTATAATCCATTTCTAGAGTTTCAAAGTTATAAAAAGTATAAATAGAGTGGTATAAACTAACATATGCATATGGATCTTGAATAAACAACATGATACTAGAAAAATGAAGGTATGGAAAGATCAACAAGTGATCTTGAAGCTTACTTGATGATTGGATGAGTTTTGAAGATGATTATGTAAAGAACCTAGGGTTTTATCACAAAACCCTAACAAGGAAAACATATGAGACCCAAATAACACTTGATCTTCAAAAATCCATGGTTTCTTGTTGTTCTTCTTTACTTGGCCGAACCCCACACCAAAGGAAAGAAAAAAAAAATGTTTGCAAGATCTTGATGTGTTAAAAATGAAGGATGTAATAATAATGAAGTATATATATTATTGAAGGGAACAAGATCCACAAAATGGGGAAGAAGTCATGGGGGGGGGGGGGGGGGCGGCATTTTCAAAGAAAAGGAAGAAAAATGGTTGAATTTGTGTATTAGTGTGTTGAGGTAGTTAGATATTATTAGTTTTTAGGGGATACCGGGTACCGAGTTAACTAAAAATAAAGTTGTAACGAGATAAAATAAAATATAATGAAGTTAATTGGGTCATAATAAAGTTATAAAAATTGTGAAAATATGTTGGGTATAAATATTGGGTGTTCGGGTGATCA
Source organism: Artemisia argyi (assembly GCA_030686995.1). Taxonomy (NCBI): domain Eukaryota; kingdom Viridiplantae; phylum Streptophyta; class Magnoliopsida; order Asterales; family Asteraceae; genus Artemisia; species Artemisia argyi. The sequence goes on along the minus strand of CM060676.1, from coordinate 170,634,115 downwards.
TTGTTTAGTTTTTACGAAAACCGTCGTAAATAAATTAGGCGTACGATATAAGTTAAATAAATTTCCAAAATATCGGGTATATTAATAATATAATTTTTATATTATTATTATGAGTATAAAAATGTGTTAGAACCATAGTTGGGATTGTCGGATCAATTATTTAAAATAATAGCTCATAAGATAACGTTTATTAGGTCGATAATCGTACGTTTACAAAAGTGACGCAACCCACGTATAAATGACAAATTTTCTCCGGAGGTGAATAGTGTTTTATGAATAGTAAAATTTTTAAACGCTTCTCAGAATATCAAACTGACCTCAAAAATGATGAATAGTAAAATGATGAATAGTGATCGATGAATAGTAACCTATGAATAGTAAATGTTAAAAGTTCGGGAAAAGACCAGATTTTACGAGTTGTGACAGTCTCTACCCCTAAAGGGAACTTCGTCCCGAAGTTCAGTTAACGTTGGTCTCCGAAGTGTTATATAGGTGAAGATTCATGAGATGAAATGACAAGTTGACGTGTTTCTAGGCGGCGGTTCACGAGGTGAGGAAAAGTATAAGCGTTCTGACAACGAGGGTACACACACACATGAATGAAACATTCGGAAATTGAGTAGAGGATTCAATCCAGACAAAATTTTATTATAACCATTCTCAGTGTTGCAAAATTCATTTCTGAGTCGGATATAGGTAGTCAGCCTATGTCCCACTATCCCGGGTTGAATATAGGTGACTAGTCTATATTCCACCGAGGTTCCATGAAGTTTGAAATACTCAGCTCAGTTATACTAAGACTATGTCCTTCACAAATACCAAGACGTTCAGAAAGAGTAAGGCAGGTGACCAAACTCGAGGTCAAATGATGAAACTATGCAAGGAGAAACATAACAGGGTGACATATATGATACGTGAACATGCTTATATGAAAGACAATGATAGAAATCAATTAGAACAAATGAACATAATATACCAGATAATGAGACACAAATCTCATCACCTAAGTCAGCAACAAACCACAAGTGAGGCATCAGCTTGGCAGGCAGGCACGTGACGGTCATAGGGTTAAGTTTTTCGTAAAAGTAGCTATAGTCTAGGTTTTAAAAACACTTAGTTCGCTATAGCCAAAGCTCTGATACCAATCTGTCACACCCCCAAGATCGGGTCCAGCGGAAGCATACGTGTAGCTGGGGTGTAACTCAATCGGTAACACAACACAAGTACAAAAATAGTTTTCACTTTAATTATTTAGAATAAAATCGTTTAATCAAAATGTTGAATTTACATCGTTAAAAGTAGTGCGGAAGTAGGCCCTTAAAAGTAGTTTAAAACGGTCCCCATATAAATTATCAGAGTCTTCTATGACCATGCCATGCCCTGCCAAAACCTCCAGTAGCGTGCCATAAGATTAAACCCTGAAAATACATGCTAAAGTGTCAACACGAGGTTGGTGAGTTCATAGAGTTGTTTAACAAATAAAGTTTATAGAAAAGTGATCACACAGCAAAGGCATCGTAAATCCACTCAGTTGCAAATCCCGCCATAAGAGACTTGCAACCTGTGTGTTTACAACCCACTGCTAAATAGTTTAGGTCTAATAGTCAAGTACACGTGGTCAATATAGTTCACAATATGGGCACATAGTATATAATAAAGTAAGTGGCAAGGCTCCTAAAATAAATAATATGCGTTCCGTAGACAGGGGAACGAGAGGTTGGCCGACCTCTAACAGCGCTATCCATACTACCTACTACCCCACACAAGGAGGCCGCACGAACGGTACGTATAAACTGGAGTGCGAACGGCAAACCAGCAGGAGACTAACAATTGCTGATGCACGTACGGTACATCTTTCACAAACTATTATATAGTAATAAGTCAAAGTTACTCCGTAGACAGGGGAGATTTTATGTTGCTCCGAACATGGGAGACTTGATAATGCTGCTCCGTAGACAGGGGAGACTTTGCACTGCTCCGAACATGGGAGACTTTAGGTTATAGTACGTACGGTACTTTAGGGTCAAAAGTTTAAGTCAAGTTCAAAAGTCAAGTCAAGTTCAATAGTTCAAAACAAGTTATAAGGTCAAATGAGTAATTCATGTAAAAAAGAGCATGTATTCTCCCCCAAAAAGTTAACAAAACAATTTAAAAGAGTAGGGGCTATGACTCACCTGGTGCGAATAGCTACGAAGACAAAAGTGGTTACACAGAAATGAGGTTCGATCTCTAACCGCGACCTATAATGAACAAATGATACGATCTACTTAAATTATGAGGGGATGCGATGAATGTACATGCACATGAAGCCTATACCACTCGTAGTTTGAAAATAAGTGTTGACGTTGATTTATAGTGTTTCCATAACTTAAGAGAATATGTGTTATTAGAAGTTGTCAAATATATATATAGTTCGCCTAGTTTCAAAAGTGTATAACTTGGTCGTTTTAAGCTCGTTTTCTACGTTCTTTACATCCACGGATTCGTTTTAGTATATACTAATATATTTTTGATAGTTCGGCACCTCTAGGTTACGTCTAACGCCTCTATTTGTCCAACGAAAAATGTCAAACAGCATGCAGTTTTCAGAAAAATAGTTTTCGTCGTTAAATTCGGAAAATCATATCTCCTTCGTTATTAACTCGTTTTAATCCGTTCTTTCGCCCACGGCTTCGTTTTTGAAAGTATTTTCTAAGAAAAGTGTCAAAGCTTACTGTGTAAATTCGGATTTTTCTGGGTAAGCCAAAATGGGACAGCGTGTATATTTACTTGTTCAAAAACCATTTTCAAGGTTTCAATCTAGTTTCTACTTTAACCAAACCACTTTCAATCACCACAAAACTAGTCTAATCCTACCATACACCTTCTTAGGGTGTCATGGGTTCCTAAACATCATAAATCAAGGGGATCTAACAAGGATCTAACTATAATCCATTTCTAGAGTTTCAAAGTTATAAAAAGTATAAATAGAGTGGTATAAACTAACATATGCATATGGATCTTGAATAAACAACATGATACTAGAAAAATGAAGGTATGGAAAGATCAACAAGTGATCTTGAAGCTTACTTGATGATTGGATGAGTTTTGAAGATGATTATGTAAAGAACCTAGGGTTTTATCACAAAACCCTAACAAGGAAAACATATGAGACCCAAATAACACTTGATCTTCAAAAATCCATGGTTTCTTGTTGTTCTTCTTTACTTGGCCGAACCCCACACCAAAGGAAAGAAAAAAAAAATGTTTGCAAGATCTTGATGTGTTAAAAATGAAGGATGTAATAATAATGAAGTATATATATTATTGAAGGGAACAAGATCCACAAAATGGGGAAGAAGTCATGGGGGGGGGGGGGGCGGCATTTTCAAAGAAAAGGAAGAAAAATGGTTGAATTTGTGTATTAGTGTGTTGAGGTAGTTAGATATTATTAGTTTTTAGGGGATACCGGGTACCGAGTTAACTAAAAATAAAGTTGTAACGAGATAAAATAAAATATAATGAAGTTAATTGGGTCATAATAAAGTTATAAAAATTGTGAAAATATGTTGGGTATAAATATTGGGTGTTCGGGTGATCATTGTTTAGTTTTTACGAAAACCGTCGTAAATAAATTAGGCGTACGATATAAGTTAAATAAATTTCCAAAATATCGGGTATATTAATAATATAATTTTTATATTATTATTATGAGTATAAAAATGTGTTAGAACCATAGTTGGGATTGTCGGATCAATTATTTAAAATAATAGCTCATAAGATAACGTTTATTAGGTCGATAATCGTACGTTTACAAAAGTGACGCAACCCACGTATAAATGACAAATTTTCTCCGGAGGTGAATAGTGTTTTATGAATAGTAAAATTTTTAAACGCTTCTCAGAATATCAAACTGACCTCAAAAATGATGAATAGTAAAATGATGAATAGTGATCGATGAATAGTAACCTATGAATAGTAAATGTTAAAAGTTCGGGAAAAGACCAGATTTTACGAGTTGTGACAGCTAGCATAAATCTCATGCCTTTCTCTATTTAGCAAAAGCTTTCACTTCCCGAGCTTACACCAACACGAATGACTCTTGGATTAGCAACCCGAACGGTTACGGTTCCGAAGGGTATTGCTGAAGATGTCTTCGTGAAGATTGGCAAGTTCCATTTTCCTGCCGACTTCGTAGTCGTTGATTTTGATGCCGATCCTCGTGTTCCCCTTATTTTGGGAAGACCATTCTTAAAAACGGCTCGTGCATTAATCGACGTCTTCGAAGGAGAAATGACTCTAAGAGTTGGCGATGAAAAGTTGGTCATTAACATTGAAAACACTTCAAAAGATCTTCTCGAACTTGAACGAGAAGAAATTAACCGACTTGATGTCATCGATTTTGCATGCGATGACTATTTTGAAGAAGTGTTAAATGTGCAAGGATAAATCGATTCTACCATTGATGTCTCTCCCCCTTCTCTCACTCCATTTCTGGGAGGTGACTTCATTTTGGAAGAAATTGAAGCTTGTTTGTCATGTGATTCTCGTGTTGATCATGATTCTATCAATCCCGAGGAAGACATACTTCTACTTGAGAAGTTGCTTAATGATGATCCATCATCTCTTCCTCCAAAAGAACTTCATAACATGGAAGTCAAATATGTTGAAAAAACTGATGACTTTCCTGAGGTCGAACTCAAGGAACTTCCGCCTCATCTCGAGTACGCATTTTTGGAGGGTGACGATAAGTTTCCCGTCATAATTGCTAAAGACTTGAATGAGGAAAACAAAGTCGCTCTTCTCAAGGTTTTAAAGTCACACAAGCGAGCCATTGCTTGGAGACTTTCCGACATCAAGGGTATTAACCCGGAATTTTGTATGCACAAGATTTTGATGGAGGATGACTTTAAACCGGCGGTTCAACAACAAAGAAGGGTAATTCCCAAAATTCATGAGGTTATCAAGCAAGAGGTCATAAAACTTCTTGATGCCGGTTTGATTTACCCTATCTCGGATAGTCCTTAGGTAAGTCCCGTTCATTGTGTGCCCAAGAAGGGTGGTATTATGGTTGTAAAAAATGATGATAATGAGTTAATTCCAACTCGATTGGTAACGGGTTGGCGCGTTTGCATTGATTATCGAAAATTGAACGACGCCACCCGTAAAGACCACTTCCCTCTACCTTTCATGGATCAAATGCTCGAAAGATTGGCGGGAAACGAATACTATTGTTTCCTTGACGGTTTTTTCGGGTTATTTCCAAATTCCCATCGATCCTCAAGATCAAGAAAAAATGACTTTCACGTGTCCATATGGAACATTTGCTTATCGACGCATACCTTTTGGCTTGTGCAATGCTCCGGGCACGTTTCAAAGATGCATGATGGCCATTTTTCACGACATGATCGAGAAAACAATGGAGGTCTTCATGGATGATTTTTCGGTCGTTAGGAATTCATCCGAATCATGTCTCGCCAATTTAGATAAAATGATTCAAAGGTGTGAAGACACCAATCTTAGTCTAAATTGGGAGAAAAGTCATTTCATGGTCAAGGAAGGAATTGTCCTTGGCCATAAGATTTCTAAGAGCGGGATTGAGGTTGATAAAGCTAAAATCGATGTCACTGCTAAGCTTCCTCCTCCAACTACCGTTAAAGGTGTTTGAAGTTTCCTGGATCATGCCGGCTTCTATCGTAGATTCATTCAAGATTTCTCAAAGATAGCTAGGCCTATGACCCGACTTCTTGAAAAAGAGACTCCGTTTGTCTTTTCTGATTAGTGCATCGAAGCTTTTCAAACTCTCAAGAAAAAGCTTACCGAAGCACCAATTCTAGTTGCCCCCGATTGGGACCTACCTTTCGAACTTATGTGTGATGCAAGTGACTTTGCCATAGGTGCGGTCTTGGGGCAACCAAAAACCAAACATTTTCAGCCGATTCATTATGCAAGCAAAACCTTGACCGAAGCTCAAGCTCACTACACCACTACGGAAAAAGAATTACTAGCCGTGGTGTATGCGTTTGAGAAGTTTCGGCCATATTTGATCTTGACTAAATGCATAGTGTACACGGATCACTCGGCTCTCAAATATCCATTTGCCAAGCAAGACGCAAAGCCGAGATTGCTCCGTTGGGTTCTCCTCCTACAAGAATTTGATATCATCATTCGTGATAAAAAAAGGAGCCAAGAACCTCGCTGCTGACCATCTTTACCGATTGGAAAATCCTCATCAAGGTGTTCTTAAGAAAAAGGAAATAAATGAAACGTTTCCTCTCGAGACACTTAATGTGATTTCCTCTCGTGGTGATTCTAGTACCCCATGGTTTGCCGACTTTGCAAACTACCATGCGGGGAACTTCATTGTTAAAGGGATGTCGTCCCACCAAAAGAGCAAGTTTTTCAAAGATGTGAATCATAACTTTTGGGACGATCCCTATCTGTTTATGATCTGTGCGGATCAGGTTATTCATAGGTGTGTTCATGGCCAAGAAGCCACGGAAATCCTTAAGGCTTGTCATAATGGACCCACCGGGGGACATCATGGCCCGAACTACACCGCTCGAAAAGTATTTGAGTCCGGTTTTTATTGGCCCACCATTTACAAAGACGCCCATGACCTAGTCAAATCTTGTGACTCGTGTCAATGTCAAGGAAAGATAACACAACGGGATGAAATGCCACAAAATGTCATCCAAGTTTGTGAAATCTTTGATGTTTGGGGCATAGACTTTATGGGGCCGTTCCCGTCTTCACGAGGGAATAAGTACATACTCGTGGACGTTGACTATTTGTCAAAATGGGTCGAAGCCAAAGCTCTCCCAACCAACGATGCCCGAGTAGTTGTAAAGTTTTTGAAATCTCTCTTCTCTAGGTTTGGAACTCCCCGCGCTATCATTGGTGATCGCGATACTCACTTTTGCAATGAGCAATTTACAAAAGTCATGCTCAAGTATGGTGTCACTCACCGACTTGCTACCGCTTATCACCCACAAACAAGTGGGCAAGTGGAGGTTTCAAACCGTGGTTTGAAAAGAATTCTTGAAAGAACTGTAGGCGAAAACCGTGTCTCTTGGTCGGACAAGTTAGATGACGCTCTATGGTCTTTTCGCACGGCTTATAAAACACCCATCAAGTGTACTCCTTATAAGCTCGTGTATGGAAAAGCATGTCATCTACCGATTGAGCTCGAGCACAAGGCTTATTGGGCTTTAAAGAATGCCAATTTCGATCTCAAGTCTGCGGGTGATCATAGGAAAGTTCAACTCAATGAACTAAATGAACTTCGTGATCAAGCTTACGAAAACTCTTTAATCTATAAAGAGAAAACAAAGAAGATCCACGACTCCAAAATCAAGAACCGCGTTTTCAACGTTGGTGACCGAGTCCTTCTTTTTAACTCTAGATTAAAGATATTTTCGGGTAAGCTTAAAACCCGCTGGACTGGACCTTTCACCGTTGCTGATGCGTAGGGATTGCACCAGGATTTACCTCTCGAGGAATCTCGAGAAGCTTACAACCCCCACCAGGCAGTGTACCTGATCGTTGTAGTATAGTATAGTGACAAGTACCGGAGGATTGATCATTCAGCTAGGAATAGTGTCGCTAGGATTAGAAAACCTAAAGACTAGGTCTAGAGACGAGGGATGATTCTTTTTGTATTTTTATATTTTATGAAAAGCAGGTAAAAATCTCGGTTTTGAAGGAGTTGGGCGGAATTAGTTGCTAGTCAACTAACCCAATTACTAAGATGCAATCAAAATAAAATACTAAAAATGAAAATAAACTAAATTAAACTAGTGGTGTGAGCAATATATAGGAGAATTGTGTTTACTTAGGTTTCACTACTCCCTAGATATCTTTTACAGGTTAATTACTTGTTACAGTTGCGTGGATGACGGATTGTATTCCTTAATACCATTGATGGGGTGGCGTACTTACTTCCCCAATCCTATAAGCGCCTACTTCACTCCTATGTCGAGCCGGCTAAGAAGCTCCTAACATGGGGTCACTAGAATTTGCTCATGCATTAAATACAACCAATAAAACCTAGTACACATCGGTTCATGTTTCTTAAGACGTTGAAGCATGTTACACAATGGAGACAAGCAATCAACCTATAATCAACATCTAGGTTTCACTACATCTAAGCAAACACATGAAAGATCTAGCCTAGCATGTTGAAATCAAGACAAGCATAAGATATATTCAAACAACACATAGACATATTGAATGAATTGAAAGAGGACTTATCTTAATTGAACATGAAAGGTTTCAAGGGGTAAAAACCCTTAAAATACAGTTACAAACGACTTAGGGTTTATTAGGTTCGACCCTAGTATTCTCCACACAAGTTCCTCTCTTAATGAATGAAAAATAGAAAAGTATATATAGATTTTGTGAGGTGACGACGTCAAGAGCAAATGTCTGACACCGTCATCTCGCCACCAAATAAATTCTCGGACTGCCTAGATCTGGGTTTGACGCCGTCACGTGTACTCCTTTTGCAGGCCGTCACAAAAATTACTCTTGACGCCCTTCTCTTGACGCCTTCAGGTTTTCTCTGGGTCGTCATGGATTTTACTCCTGACGCCGTCACAATTTCCTTCTTGACGCCGTCAGGTACTGTTCTCAGCATGGAAAATTAAGTTTTTGCCGTTTTCTTCACTTTAATGCTCCAAAAACGTCAAAAATGCTTCCTTTTCCAGAATTCACTCCCAAAGTACCTAAAATCACAAAAGAAACGATTTAGGGCAATATTTGATCAAATAAATTCAATTCCGGGCTTAAATGACCCCCTAAAAACGGTTCATTTTTCGCCTCATCAGTTGCCAAAGTTTTTCCTTATGGTACCGTCGAGTTATCTCAAAATGACGGTCCAAATTTTAAAGTAAATGGGCATCGGTTGAAGCATTATTTTGGAGGGGACATACCACCCATTGTCCCGGACCTCCAAACTTTCCCCATGGACCAATGAATTCGGGGTCGAGTCAAGCTAGCGACTCGATAAACAAAAACAGTAACAACAACATGGGTTTTCACCTATGTCTCTGATTTCTTTCTATTTTCTAACACCCTAGTGAGGGGGAGTGGCCACCTCCTGCAGCTATTTGCAATGTATATATCTTCAAAAAAAAAAAAATGTGTGTTTGTATAAATAAAGTGAAAAATGAAAAATGACGTTCCCATAGTTAGCTTATAATATTATCTTCTTTCGTTCAAGGATTCGGCATAATAGCCGGGACTTTGAATATTGAGGACAATATTCAATTCTAAGTGTGGGGGAAGGGAAAATTCTAGCGAATTTTATCAAAATATACCGTCTAGTACCCCCGTTTTTGGCCAAAAATTTGAATTTTTTTTTTCACTTTATTTCAAAAAAATTTTGTGGTTATCAGTCTGCCGTGTCTTAACGACAAAAGGATTGGCTAATCTATGAGCAAACGGCACTTGGTAAAGATAACTCAAACCCGTTGATGGCTTACAATTTGCCCAAAATTGTATGGTACCTCCACTCGCCATATCCTAAAAAGTAAATGAGTTGGCTAGCCCGCAAGATTATGGCTTGTGGTAAAGGCAGTGGAAAAACAATAATTGGTAATCAACTCACCAAGATGTTGACTGTTCCATCAAGAGTTGGCTAGTCCAGAAGCAAACGGCTTCTGGTAAAGACAAGTCAAAACTGTTGAAAGCTGGTGGTTTGCTCAAAATCATATGGTTATCGGATGGACCATAATTCTTACTTGAACCGAAACATTCGGCTACTCCAGAAGTAATGGCTTTTGGTAAAGAGACTTCAAATCCATTAATTTTTCTCAAAAAGTTTGCTAGGGACTAGCAATAGTTTAGTGTGAGGGATTGATGAGTGTGTAAATACTCATCATTTTTAGTCAAATCTGAACTGCAAAACGTTTAAAAACACTCAAAAATGCACCAAAATACGGAAAAAATCCCAAAGATCGTGTTTTATATGTTTCAGATGCAAAACGAGTGAAAACAAACGAAAAACAAACAAAATTTGCACAATTGGCAGTTTCAATCCCCCGACTTTAAAAATTTGACAAAACTAGTCCCTGAGCATTTATTTTAAAGAAAAGTCAACCCAAAATCTTTAAAAGTTGAATGATAACACAAATGATCTTTGGGTGAAAAGTTTTCAAAAAGTTACACATTTGGTCCCTGTACTTTGGCAAATTGGCAATTTTAGTCCCCGGAGGTTTTATCTTGGAAAATTAACAACAAAGGACCTTGTGGAATTATGAATTGGCAAGAATGGTACTTTTGTGGGCTTTGAAAGATGTACAAAGATAGTCCTTCAATTTTCAGCCAAATTACAACTATGGTCCTTGTGATACTATTGACACCAAACGGACCAAGTTATATTATCAAATCCAAACCAACACAAATAAACCCTAGCCCATCTCCCCTACCCCATCTCAATTGGCCCAAAACTTAATTATTAAAACCCTGGTTTAATAAAATACCGGTCAAACACAGGTCAAACAAATCCCCATCTCTTTCACTTCCCCCCTCCCCGTGAACCTGCAAAACTCCAAACTCAACCATCACCATCCTCCCATCACTCTCCACTCCATTCCCCCATCCCACTACTACCCCATCACACTCACAAACCCATACCTAACTCTCCATGTCACCAATCTACCCACAACTGTTTGGCGCCAAAAACCAATTTAAAGGCTAGGATGAAGCTTCACTAAAATTGATGGCTGGGATTTGATGGCAAGATTGAAGAGAGGGCATTACAACCCTAATTTCAGAGTATGAAGCACAAATAAGGCAGTTTCCTACCTACCTCTTGGTTTTAGTATAAATAGGGTATTTATGTAAGCCACTGAGGCATCCCATCTTTATCTTTGTATCTTTTCTGTTTTCTTAAAGCTTAGTCAACTTTTGTAATTGCAAATTCAAGTTTAATTAAAAGTTCTTTCAGTTTATTTCAATTCTCATTTTTATTCAAAGTCTTAAGTTTCTTGTTATTACTTTCAAGTGTTACTAGAGTTATCTCATAATCATAGTTTGAAACTATTTTAAATTAAGGAAAGCAGAATTCAGAAAAGAAAGAAAGAAAGAATTTTTTTTTTAAAAAAAGGGAAATAAAAAAAAGAATGAAGAAGAAGAGAGTAGCAGAAGCATTAATGGAGTAGGGTTAGAGTTCTATGGGGAACACTAGGTTGTATTTGGGTCCTTTGATCTAAGTTCACTAAGTGCTTTGGATGCCAAGTAAGATCTTGCACCATGTTCCACTGTATCATTTGTTAAATGCTATTGTTGTTATTGATTATTCAAAATTGCTTATTTAGGTTCAATTTAATTTAGTATAATATAATTAGTGAAGTTTAGATGTTAATGTAATCATTTGCTTTGGAATTCCTCAAAACAGTCTAGATTAGGGGTGTTTGGATCAAGCTTGTGCATTGTGTTGTGGTTGTTATATTGGAATAGGTCTAGTTTGTTCAGCAATCCTAGCTCTATTGTAGACCAAATTAATCACTGATTTGGTGAAAGTCCCACTTAAAGTCAAAAATCTTGATTCATGGCCATTAGATTGCAACTGTTTAGTGTTTAGGTATCATAATCACCACCTTGGTTTAGAATTTGGACATTTAGCTTATTTTAGTTTTATTAGGTCTTAAAACATCAATATCATTCAGAAAATCAAGATCAAAATTCAGTTGAGTCAAATTTGCAAGTTTTCTTTAAAAGTCAAATTTGTTCATTAGTGAAAATCCTACTTTTTGCAAGAATTTTATAGAATTTTGTACTAGGATTTAAGGGTTGAAACTTTCAGGATTCAAAGTCCCCTGGCTCATCTTTTGATTCCCATGCTTGTTCCATTTTTATGATTTTTATTGTGGGTCCCAGCTAGCTCCAAACAGACCTGCAGGGAAAGGTCTTCCCCTGTACCAGTTTGACCCATACTTCAAAGTACCAGTTTGACCCATACTTCAAAGTATCATAACTTGGTCAATATTTGACCTCTAGGATTGATGCTCAGTGATTTAGGTAGCCTGCTAGGGTGGTTTGTTAGTTCCATAAATGGTTTAGCCTGAATTGCTTGTTAGAATAACTTAATTTTGCCCTCAAAATCACCCAAACCAATATTGAAGCTGATGCATCAGATATGCATTGAGCTTGTTTGTTCCTTTGTGTTCTTGATTGATAATTGGTGAATGAATGCTGTTATTACTTGCATATGTTTGAGTTTTAGTTTGTTGAAATGTTCCTTGTTTTGAGCTTATGAGCTTGTTTGATTGGGTGCTTATCTCAACAAGCTCACTTAAATCACAATTCTCCACTGTTTGTTTTTTTAGCCTTGCACAAGCTTGTTTAAAGCTTTTCAGAAAAACTTCCACCATAAAAGTTGGGTAATTTTGTTGTTCAAATTAGTTGCAAAAAGAAAAATTGAAAAATAAAATATTTGCAAAAATTTGGGGGTTTGTGGGAATCGAACCTAGGACCTCAGACTCTCAACAGACACAACACACAACACCAATACCACCTCGCCCTTGGGACTTTTTCAGTTATACTATGCATCATTAGATACTTAATATAGTTTGTGAATTGGGCTTAATTTAGCTTATCAGCTTTTATTTGCTTATTTGCTACTGTACTACCACTTTTTCTTATTTTTCCTAGGTAAACATTAACTTGTAGTATTTTTCTAAAAAGTTTCATATTTTTAGCCTTTGTAATTTATTTATCATAATTTAATTAGTGTTAATTGGTTTTTAATTCATAATAAATAGAATTTTTGTTGGAAAATTGATTTTCTTTTTTCTAAAATTTTCTTTTGTCTTTTAGTACGTAAGAAAATTAGTTGGAAACCCATAGGACCTTTGTAGCTCAAAATTCGCGTTTAATTTTGCACACTCGCGTAATTTTTAAAATAACTTTTGCGTTTTTTAATTTAGTTAACGTTTTAGGATTTCCGATACCTAATTATGTTTCCCGTAGTATTTTAGGACTTCCCTAGTTTGGTAATTATCTTTTATTTACCCTTAGGTTAACTTATTTTCACTATTCGTTCGTTTATTTTCCAATTTCGTTAATTTAACGTATCGTAAAACCAAATAATTCTTCCAATCATATAAGATTTTAATCCCGATCTCATTCGAAGCTTTCCATTCACACCTCATTGGGGTACGACCCGGGAAATCACTTCCCGGTCTCACAATTTAAATATCACTTTCACAAGTTTTGCGAGATAATCTTTTTCCTAAAAGGTTTACTCGTATTATTTCACGTCTATTTGTCTCACGATAAATTAGACCTCACGTTTGTTGATATTTTGATAAATTGTTTTTGCACACACCAAAACACAACGAATCACTAATAACCTTATTTTAAGTGTATTCTATATCACACAATCACTTTCCATATATTTTTTTGCAAAATTCCTTATGTGACTCTCTTTATTGTACCTGCTCAACTGCTTCGCCGTGTCTTTATTTTAAACTGTTTTAAGCTTTCAGTGTATGCCAATTATGAATAAGAAAGATAGTTACATCTGTGACTAATCATGAAATAAACAACAATACCCTTTTCCTTCTCAAGCTGAAGCAACCTTTCAGCTCGTCCAAAAACATAAAGACTTCGCCATTTCAAAGAGGCAATAGATAATAAATAATTCAATAAAGAAACAGATAAAGAGATGATTACCCTTTGCCACCCATGTTTCTGTAATCGAATCACATTTCTTTTCGATGCTAAAAGAATTGTTAATCCAAATAAACACAATATTTCACATGTACTCCACTATCATAACATTGATTCTAGTTCATCATTATGATAAGACAATTCCCCTTAAAAATATCAGGCTTGGATGTGCAAACAGGGAACCGTCAAACGCGTTAAAAGGGATCCAAACCCACCTGGCTGCAAGCACCATTCTGGCTGGATTGCCCACTAAGATACGGGTCAAATAAACCCTCCATGATCCGGTAACATATGTTCTAGGAAATACAAATGCACAAAAATAATATCTTCATCGCCTACATAACAAATTTCCCTTACCTTTGTGAAAGGTCTGTAACTATGAGCATTATTGGTTCCTTGCACGCTCTGATAAATAGTAACTATAAACCACGAATTTGAGAGACATGAACATCACTAAAGAATGAGAGATTCCTTAAAATATCATAGTACTTTGCATAATGGTCTAATTAGGAAACATCATGTTTTATGTCTATGTCAACCAAGCGACCATGTATAAAGGCATATCTGGCCTTTCTGCGCGCATAACATTATAATAAATTCAAATTCACTACGATGCGTCTATATCTAAACTTGCTATTCAACTCATTAGCATATTAGAAATTATTAGTAACTTTATTTGCATTACAAACTCCACGAATCCAAAATTGTAATTTGGGAACTAATAGCAACACCTATCTGCTGTTATTCTGCAAAACAAAGTTTTCAACTTCCACGCTCATCGACATTTAGAAACTGAGCATAAGAAAAAAACGATATGATACCATATTCTATTTACATCAACCAATATTTCAAATTGGCCATGTAAGCTTTAGACTACAGCTCGTTAACCAAGCAGAATTTAATGTAGAGGAGATAATGACGACATCGTGTTTTCTATTAAACCACCCAGACGGCCACACAGTAATGATAAGTTTAGTTTTCAAAAAACACACATACACAATAGACATACCAGTTATTTGCATCTCTTTCTAGAGCATTGTTACCAGTTATTTGCATCTCTTTCTAGAGCATTGTTGGCTGACATTACTTCATATAAGCATAGTTGATACACCTGGTTACCCATCGTTTTGTATATTAACCAACATCCTGCAATATTTAATGGTCAAATTAGTGTACACATCACAAAAAAAAAGTTCCTATGTTTACACAGTTAAAACTGTCTAATAGATAAATGTAACGAATTCTCCTCTTGAAGATCCCATATATAACATAGAATTGCGACACATTCACAACCGGAACAACCGTCATGACTGCATTAAATATTCTGTATATGTGTGACCGTTGTAGGATTATAAGCTTATCAACTTGAGCTTAATGCCTTTTTAAAGGTCGTATAAGTTTGACTTGATAGGGTTACAATTTTTTTCTATAATAAACAACCCCTTAAGCCATTTAAATAAGCTAATCCAAATACTCCAAAAAAAATATGTTCATAAATTACACCATAATAACAAAACTGATTTGATAAACAAAAAATATAAAGTAAATAAAGTATACTTTCAATTGTGTCTCTCGGAGTCTTGAATCCCAAACCAATACTCTTCGGAAGCTGTTCCCACCTTTCCCTTGCCTCTTGCTCATAAAGGTATAAAAAAATCAAAAAAAATAGAAGGCTGTAAATTATTTTATAAAGATTAGGATTTACAAAGATTAAGGTTAGCACCTACCTCACAATTACAAATTGGTGGTTGTTCAATCTTGAGTTTGATCTACTTAATCAAAACCCATATAAAAAACACAAAGAAAAAAAACCTTAATTGGATGAAAAAGAAAACACCTTTTTTTTTTAAGATAAAAACATCAATAGGATTAAAATAAAGAAAAAGATCTTACCTTTGGAAGAATTATTGTTTTCAAAATGATCTTGTTGATGACCCCTTTTGCTTGATTTCGATTGTTTTCCCCTAATTTTTTAGTAAGGGATTTTTTTGGTAATGAATTAATGATTCAGGCACTGTTTTTTGTTGTTGTTGATGAAGAGGCAATCGAAGTTTCTATTTGGTGTACATTTGAGAGAGAATACAGAGGTTTTTTATTTGTGGGAGAGGAGATGTGTACAACTAATGTGAAGCACGGGTCACTGTAGAAACAACTGTTACGCACAACACTTTGATGCACTCGCCTATGACCCAAGCATCCTCCCCTCTTTTAGTATATATATATATATATATATATATATATATATATATATATATATATATATATATATATATAATTTGTTTGTCTATTGTTATGATATAATGGTGAAAAGGTTGTTAAGTTTGAATTTTGCTCATTGTTGTATTGTTTATCTAAATCTATGCAAGGTTGCTATAAAAGAAATGTCCCATTCTCGTTAACAGCCAATAACATTTTTTTTACTGCAAACATTTATAAACAAAACAACCTCGTTTTTAGTTGTTTTGTTTACGCTAAAACTGAGTATTTTATAAATGGTTTTTTAGTTGCTCAACATCACTGCAATCGTGTTGTAGTTTCTTCTTAAAGATAAACAGTTTTTTGTGTGTGCATTTTAGACACGATATTAGCTATTTTTTGTTGTTGTTTTGCATGGCATAAGTTATATTTTTGGTGTTGTTTTTTGCACTCACTTTTGCACATGAATAGTTGTTATTTTACTAAGTGTAAGTTATTTGGTTGTAGCTTTTACACAATACAAAGAAGGTTTTTCATTGCGTTTTTTACGTGATATATACAGTTATTTGGGGCATTTTTCGCAATATAAGCTTTTATTTTCTTTGCTTTTTCTTTTAGTGTGAATGACTATGTAAATGTATAACACCCCCCCCCCCCTTTCCTATGCTCTGGTTTCCTGGCTCCGCTATTGCTCCACGTTGGAACAGTCCACCGGAGTAGCTCGGGTGGCGAATGTCACCTTAGGTCCGGAGGTGATGACAATGGAGCAGTGTCTACATTGGAGCCAGTACAACAAAATATGACACACAGTGTACAAGATGTACGAATAGCACATAAGCTTGGTCCACATCTAGTACTTGGAGCATGGCGACAACTTAGACCCCGAAGACCAAGCCTAGGCTAATAAACAATTTGTTCGTCGCCTCTAGAAGACAACTTAGTCTCCACAATGCTCTTGTCGTGGAGCTAAGCCTACGTAGTATAAAGGAGTCATTCACACAGATGAACATGATATTCACTTTCTCTTTACTCTTTAGTCTCTCCACTATTATTAATACCAAGCAAATACTCTCACGCCAGAGCTTGGTCTCGGATTAAAACCACCGAGCAAGCTAACAGTGTGTTGTCTTATTTCAGGCTAAAAGAGGAAAGAGTAGTTGCATAACCTCATAAGGATTAGGGCTGAAGAGCATTTACGAAAATTTGCTCAAAAAGTAATTAGGTCATTTAAGTTATGAATGAAATTTTATTTTAGATATCTACACCTATAATAAATGTTAGCTCCATCACGTAAAGTACTTTTGTTGTCACAAATTGAACCCAACTTAGTTATTTCAAAGTATATTGAAGCCTGTTTATTTGCTCGATGACTCTAAGACTACTAGACAGTACTAGTAATGAGACTAAACAACCCCGCTACATCAATGTCAACTTGCTTTATCTCTCTCAGCTTAAACTCAAACCAAGCACTTGTAGTAAAGACCGCGGTCATAGCAGAAAACAACCCTACAAAGATAAATTAAAAAAAAAAAAAAGAAAAAAAAAGAAAAGAAAAAAAAAAAAAAAAAAACCTTTTGATTGTTTCGGACCAGTGACAAACTGAAACTTTCAAAATTAAGGTAGAGGATGCGTTTCGTTTGTGCGAAGTAAAGAAGGAGACGCGTCTAATAGGGGGAGATCGACCAATTGGTTCGGTCTCACTACGAGCAGTATAATCACATTTTAAGTAAGGGGATTATAGTAAATCAACACATGAGAAAATATCTTGTATTTTTGTTAGCACAGCTTTAAAAAGTCTTAAACCTGCCAAAAGTGAAATTAAAGTGAAAAATGATCAATGGCCAAGTGGTCTAGTGGGTGGGGCTTATTTAGTTAAGCACCCACAAATGAGAGTAGTACCGGGTGGGTGACCACCCGGGAAGTCCTCATTTGTGGTCCACTTGCAGACCATTTGTTCCGGAGATATATCCAATGCGATGAAGATTCGAGCCTTAGGTCAGTAGACCGGGGTTTGAATCCGAGCAGCGTCGGGGTTTTATCCGACCGTTTCTCTAGCAGGGTAAAATCTGTGTAGAGGCGGCACGGTTTCCTCGCGACACCGTAGAGCCACATTCTGTACACCAGCGTGGACCCGGTTAAGACAACATAGTCTGGTCAGAATGGTGGTTAGGGCCCTGGTCTTCGGGGTGGTAAACCTAAGTTGGAAATTTGCCTGTAAAAAAAAAAAGAGGTTAAAACGAAATTTCAAATTAATCGAATCTCCAGCGTTGAAATCTAACTTTGTAATCCAATGGCCAATATTCACGATCCGCGTGACTGAAGACCAACCAATCACAAGACACCTTGACCCAACTATATAATAACCAATCAATCCCCACAATCCCCACAATCTTTCACACTTCAAAAAAACACACACATCTTTTTAACTTTGTTAGCAATGGCACCAAAGGCAGCAGAGAAGAAACCCGCAGCGGAGAAGAAGCCAGCAGCAGAGAAGACGCCAAAACCCAAAGCAGAAAAGAAGCTCCCATCAAAGGACACGTCAGGAGACAAGAAGAAGAAGAGACACAAGAAGTCAGTGGAGACATACAAGATCTACATCTTTAAGGTTTTGAAACAAGTGCATCCTGATATCGGCATTTCAAGCAAAGCAATGGGGATAATGAATTCCTTCATTAATGATATCTTTGAGAAACTGGCTGCTGAGAGTTCCAAGCTTGTTAGGTATAATAAAAAGAACACTCTTTCGAGCAGGGAGATTCAGACCGCTGTGAGATTGGTCTTGCCTGGTGAGTTGGCTAAGCACGCTGTTTCTGAAGGCACCAAGGCTGTCACCAAGTTCACCAGTGGTTGAAGATTTTATATTTAATTGTTTTTGTGGTAAGTGGATATTGAAATTGATGTAAATCGGTCACTGGTGGTTTGTTTTTAATGAATGGAAGAATGTTATGTTGTTTTTGTGCTAAGTGGATGTTATATAAATTTAGAATTTTATAAAACATCCTTATAATGTGAGATTTTTGGTGATTAGCTGTATTGATTCTACGGATGCTATATAAAATCCTATGTTTATTATCAGTACATTCTATGTATGATGTTTGCAACAACTCATAATCCATTTCTTAACATCATTCCCAAAATACTAGTATATATGTATGGAGGGATATCACAAATTTCTTTGGGATTCGTTAATGTTGAGCAAACTGCTGTAGTTCATTGTGCAGGAGGTAGGTCAGGTTTTGCCAAGTGCACCACCACCAAAACCCAAGTACCAGCTCTAATGAACAAGCTCAGCTCCTTTCTAATTGGTTTCGAGGATTATGCAGATGCATTTTGCCTTTCTTTTTTGCTTTTTCAGTTTTTATTAGAAGACATGGGTTGTGTTTGCTAGTGTTGTTTTAGTTTTATCGGGCGTATTGGGTCAATATTCTGGGTGATAAGGTGGACTCTCCACAAGTGTTGTCATGCATTGCCCATGTTTGTGACTGATCCTAGTTCCTAGATACCAAGACATTTCCTTGTATGTATATATTTAAGACAAGTATGAATTTTAATTATTAATGCCAATTTGAGTTTTTTGCTCCCATGGTCCTTCCTTGAATCATAAGTTGTTAAACCTGTTAAATCTTAGAACATGGTTTGAGTAACGTTGTTGTAAATTTAAGGATGAGTTGATCATATATCTTCTTGCCAAATCAATCTTCCTACTCACATGTGTCATCGACTAATACTCAATTCTCATCTGCATTATTGAATGTGTTGATCACATAATTAGAAAGATATTTAGGAACAAGTTTTAAAATGATGAATCATTCTCCGTTACTATCGAAGACTATGCAATACATGAGTTTGGCACCGATAAACTTACAAGCTAGTTTGGTGTCAAAGCGAACTCTAAACAAGAATCAATTTTTGGGCCAATGGATTAAGGAAACAATTATCATAATAATAAAATTTAATGTTTAACATTATTATTGTTATTATTATCAGTTAAAGAGTTAGGGCTGTTTGGTTGAGGGGTGCGGGTGATTTGGATTTGGGTAGAGGAGATGATAAATGATATGAGTAGAGATTCATGAAAAACTCATACATGCCATAGAACCTATCAACCAATCATAGCCACCCATTTATATTTTTCACTTTTTTTCTTCAAAACAACATATCTTGCAAACGGTAAATCTTCAAGCTACAAAAAAATACCATCACGACGAGAATTAAATGATTTTTCTATAGATATGCATTGTTATATACTTTCGACCATTTTTTTTTTTTTTTTTTTTTTTTTCCGCCCAGAAAGAATCATGTATGATTCGTAAAAATCATATATGATTCGTAAAAAATCATATATCATTCGATTCTTACGAATCATATATGATTCTTACGAATCATATATGATTTTTCTAGGCGAAAAAAAAAATTATTGAAAAAAAAGTTCGTCGAAAGTATATAACAATGCATGTCTATAGAAAGATAATTTAATTCTCGTCGCGATGGTTTTTTTTTGTATCTTGACGATCTACGGTTTGCGAAATATTTAAGTTTTAAAAAAAGGGTGAATGTTTATTTTTTTATTTTGATAAAAAAAAAATGAGTGACTAAGATTGCTTGATGAGTTCTATGGTAAAAGTTGGATCTATAAAGAACTTTTGGCTAAATGATATTTGGTAGATAAAGTAATATACTTTGAGGTGCTCACTACTTTTTCATTCTACTCAAATATGATAGGTTTTATGTAAAACTCGTGGGATCCATTGTACATCTCTCACAATATTTTTTTATTATTAAAATGTTATATTTAAATACAATTTAATTATTATAGTAATTAAAATATATTTTCTCTCTCTTAATATTCATGCATCACAAATCCAAATACAAATTCAGGGTCCGTTTCGTTATTAGATGGGTTTAGGATTTATATTTGGATTTGGATTAAAAAATATGGATTTAGATTTGAATTTAGATTTAATGTATATTTATAAAATAAAAAATATATTATAAAATTAAGAGAGAGAAAATATATAATATTTTAAAATTTGTTGTTTTGGGTATTAACTACAGTACAATGTAAATGTAAAATTTTTATTTAAAAATAATAAAAAAAAGTAAAGAAAATAAAACTTGTGGCTAGTAACTAAAATGGTCCCACAAAAGTTTTCAATCCCCACATAAAGGGGTGGGATTTATACATGCCCTTATATTTGGCATGACACCTTCTCTCAAAAAAAGAAATAACAAACCAAACAAAGGATTTACCTCATCTTTCATGCCAAACCCATTCAAACCCGGATACTAAACGGGCCCTCAAATATGAATCTGAATCCGAATCCAAACCCATTTATAAACCAAACTGGCCCTTAATTAAATAGCTTATTGGTAATTGGTAAAGCACATAAATTTATAAGAGGGCGTGGAATACAAGGTAGCTTAACCTCACTAGGTACACATTTGAACGGAAAGGATTAGAAATAGTCACGAAAATACTTTGATCAAAATCTCCAGTTGACCTTAGGAAAAGAAAACCTTATCTGTATCAGTTTACCTGTTTTACAAAATAGGGTTACAAATAAGTAAAGCTTTTATCAAGCGACTCGAGTTCAATTAGTACGAGTACTTTCTGTAGTAAAAAAATATTAGTTCGTACATTAAGAATGTATTTCTTTAAATGTATTGATTTGATACATTTTTTTTTAAATGTTACGAACGTGCAACGTTATAAATGGTGTCAAATGTCAGACTTTCAAGTATGACACGACATCATCACGTATCAAATTAGAACAGTTAAAAAAATTCGTTACATTAATACATTTACACAACTATTCAAAGTTCACTTTCCAAATCGGTATATTTGAAAAAAATACATTATTATTTTTTGAGTTAGGAAAAAAAAAAAAAAAAAAAAAAGTGAAATGGAGGGAGGATTCTAGAAAGATAAAAAGATAGGGTGGTGTTTGGGTATTGGTTTTAGGCAGGCGGGTGCTAGAAAGTTGGTGAAACCAATCTCCCTATCCATAACTTCACTTGCTTCATCCCCATTGCACATACCTTGAATCTCATTTTTTAATATAAATTTCCAATGGCTTCTGCTTCTGCTGCTGCCACAACTACACCCACACTCCATCTAAATAGGCTTAAATCTCCATATTACTACTCAAAACAACAACAGCAGCAGCAGGTTTCATTCGCATCTCGTAGCAACAGACAGTCACATAGTAATAATAATAAGAAGTTATTATTAAACTTATGTTGGTCATCCTCAGTAGTTCCTTTGACTCATAAATCTCGTGGTGTTGGCTTATTCTCGTCTTCACAAGACGAAACTGTCGTAACTGACGATGTTGTCACCGATGAACCTCAGCAGCAGGTACTCCTCCTACTACTACTACTAGTCTAATTAATTAACATATGTTCATTACTTTAGTAAGTAATAACTTTGGTTTGTATTTCTGATTAATGCAACTATTTGTATTCATCATCTCACAAATTAAATTAACTTCCTGTTGACCTAGATTCAAACTTTAACAAACTTACATCAGTATAACTTTACCTTCAAATAATAACACTCTTTTCGACCCAACAAACAAACAAACAGAAACGGATGAGGTTTTCCCGTTTAATAGGGTGAGACTTTTTGACTCAGATGTACGCGGGTTAATCCCGGGACCCTTTCAGACCCACCTCCAAATGTTCAAACTTGTGAGGACACCAAGGACCTTACAACCAGGCCATTTGGTGGTGGTTTTTTCGACTCATACCATAAAAAGTCTGAATTGGAACATAATACTTTAAACAAACGAAAGTGTTGCCATTACTCATTTTGATTAATAGAATGGCAAAAGGATTACATTCCGTCTCAAACCCACTAAGTGAATTCTGTTATTATGCTTAAATTGATCTTTTTCCAAACACTGTCTCTTAGGCCTCGTTTGTTTTTTCAAAAAAAGCTCTTATTGCCTCTTTTCACTTCTTTCCTCTGCGGGCGCAGTGGAACATGTTTGTTTTTTTTTCAGACAAAAGAGCTTCTTTCCTCTTCTTTCCTCTTCCAAAATGCAGACATCTCCTTCCTCTTATTACCTCTTCTTTCACTTCTTACCTCTTCATTCACAAACCATACATCTCTTTCTCAATATTCATTTTTTTACGTTTTCGTTTGTTTTTTTACGTTCTCATCCGTTTTTTTACGTTTTCGTCTGTTTTTTTACATTTTCTTCCATTTTTTACGTTTTCACCCGTTTTTTACGTTTTTGACCATTTTTTACGTTTTCGTCCTTTTTTTAGGGTTTTGCCCCTTTTTTTACCCTTTCGTCTTTCTTCGTTTTCGTCCGATTTTTTACGTTTTCGTCCGTTTTTTTATGTTTTCGCCCTTTATTTTACGTTTTTGCCCGTTTTTACGTTTTCGTCTGTTTTTTTAAGTTTTCGTATGTTTTTTTTACGTTTTCGTCCGTTTTTTATGTTTTCTTCTGTTTTTTAAGGTTTTCGTTCGTTTTTTACGTTTTCTTCTGTTTTTTCACGTTTCCCCCGTTTTTTACGTTTTGTCTATTTTTTATGTTTTCGTTTGTTTTTTTACGTTTTCGACATTCTTTTACGTTTTCATCTGTTTTTGTATGTTTTTTTTACGTTTTCAACCGTTTTTTTTTTTTTTTTACTTTTTTGTTTGTTTTTTTTACGTTTTCATCTTTTTTTAACATAAAAAATAAAAAAAAAATCGGGCGAAACATAAAAAAAGGGACAAAAATATAAAAAAACCGACGAAAACGTAAAAAACGGTGGAAAACGTACCAAAACGGTAACAAGCGGAAGAAAACGTAAAAAAACTTGTGAAAAAGAAAAAGGAAAAGGTAAAAAGTACTTCAATAGCACAAAAAATAGTTTTGAAAAAAAAATGAAAGAAGTACTTCACTAGCACAAAAAACAAACGGTCTTCTTCTTGCAGATGAAGAGCTTATATGTACCTCGTCTTCTGCAGACATGGTTTGCAGATGAAGAGGTAAAAGCTCTGAAAAAACAAACGACACCTTAGTGTGTAATTGGCGAGTTTAGTGTTTAATCACAATCACAATTCGCATTCTGCTGAAAGAAAGAACTAGTGTTGTGAGTCCGTTGAAATATTATGAACCTTGCTAGTGACATGTGAATGAAGGGTTCTTTAGAATATTGAAAGTAAGGATCTTTTGGGAACACATATGATGTATCAAGTAAAGATAGTATCTAAGCGAAAGTTGAGGCTTTTCCCCTATGTTCTAAATTTGGCATATAGGGAGTCAGGATAATAAATGGATAAACTTTGTGGACATGGTGTTAGGCCCAAAAAAAATAAAAAAATAACTAGGATGTGCCCCAAACGGTCAAATGAATATGTAATTCAGAATCTGCTTCATGATGCCAGAATTTGTGGACAAGTAACTTCTATTTATTTTCATAGTGTGGTTGAGCAAAATAGAAGAACACACATGCATACACACTTTGATAATGCATGAACAAGTTACCTTTATCCGAACATAACATTTGTAGTTTTTTTTATTATGTATATTGTGATTGACTTGTTGGTTCTGATTTACATTTGCTCATTATTGTATTCATAGGTGGTAGATACCGAAGGCACTACTACGGACGAGGATACCATCGAGGCTGATGGTACCGCAGTGGAAGACTCTCCTGCGTCCATTTTAGCATCACTGCAGTCATACAAAGAGGCTTTGGCAGATAATGATGAGTCAAAAGTTGCTGAAATAGAAACTCAAATCAAGTCGGTTGAAGATGAAAAGTTAGTTTTAGAAAGACAGCTGGCAGCGCTATCTGAAGAGCTTTCAAGTGCAAAAGATCGAGTTCTTAGGATAAGTGCTGACTTTGACAATTTCCGGAAGAGGACAGAGCGTGAACGTGTTTCGTTGGTAGCAAATGCACAAGGTGAAGTTGTTGAAAATCTTTTGCCTGTTTTGGATAACTTTGAGCGAGCTAAAGCTTCTATTAAAGTGGAGAATGAGAAAGAGGAGAAAATTAACAACAGTTATCAGAGCATATACAAGCAGTTTGTTGAGATCTTGAACTCTCTTGGTGTCGTCCCTGTGGAGACAACTGGACAGCCGTTTGATCCATTGGTAAGTCTCTCTAGAATCTACAATTGTTTTCAACATTATAAATCATACAAATACGTCTAACATTATAGTAAAGGATGTTTTTGCACTAAATACCAACTTGTTTTATTTTCACCGGTACCCTTTTTGTACATATGAGTCACTAAAGATGGTTTCATGCCACGTGTGAGTCATTTGGTAGCAGAAAGAACATTTAAAATCAGGCTTTCATTTTAAATGTTAAAAATACATGTTACAAATTGCCCAAATGGGACAAAAAGCCATTCGTTAAGGACTTGCTTGTACATAAAATACAATGACTAAAACGGGAGGAATGAAAAGTATATTTGTACTTTATGCGATAAAATCTCCAAGTAAACTGTCTATATGATAAATATGAGTGGGGAAGGCATTGGGTGTAGGTCATGCCAAAGGGGAACATTCTAACTTCTATAAAGTCGAGACTCATTTTCAACAAAATGGTAGTGTTTGGTTGCACATGTGTTTCTTCATTAAAAAAATGAACTTTTATCTATTACTTACCCGTCTTGTTGGTTCTTGATAGTGATTAGCCTACTTGATAATTGGCTGCAGGCAAAACCCAGAGTTGGCTCGAAATTCAGTCGAGTACTTGATGATCTTTATCAAAGGCTGGAAAAACTTTGTTCAGGTTTTATCAAGACCTAAATACATTTTTTAGGTCAAACCGTCAAACCAAGTCTTGATTGATTCGAGCTAACTCGCACAATAATGGGATCCTGTGTGTCACTTCAAGTTTGTGTTTAGGTTCCATTTGTAATGGAACTCACTGTTAATTCCCTTTCATTCATTTTGGTATGTCACTTATCAGGTTGACTTGCTAGTTAAGTTTGTGATTAACATTCTTAGATATTGTACAAAAGAGGGGTCAGGTTTATTGAATACCTGAGTACTTTATGAGGATTTTCTTTCATCATTGGTTTTGTCGTGTTTCTAGAGTTGTTACTTTAATAGTTTACATCAAGTAGTTTGACATTTACCTTTTTCATGGTAAAAGCTGCATGAAGCCATTATGCGCGAAGAGTCTACCGAATTTGAAGAAGGTGTGGTGATTCAAGAATTTCGCAAGGGGTTCAGAATTGGTGAACGACTTTTACGGCCCTCAATGGTGAAAGTTTCGGCTGGTCCAGGACCTGAAATCACTGAATCAGTGAGCCCATCGCCTGATACTCGAGAGTCATCAGAGGAACCAGAAGATGTTGCCGATGACCAGTCAGAAGCATCTCCAGACGAGTGATACACTTTTATAAATTTTCAGTTATAGTGAACCCATTATTACTTTTGCAGGAGGGGTGTTGTGTCATACCTTTGCCTCCTGTAGTTAGATTGAATCGATCTTTGAAAAGAACTGCCAATACAATGCTTGTGAGACGCTACCATGTTCTAATTTTGTTATTATAATTTTTGTCCTTTCACTTAATCAAATTTATCTTTGAAGTATAGTACTGTTAATTCATTCATCTTTGCATTGCAATCAAAGGTGTTATACATCTATAACATTAAGATTGTGTGAATAATATATGAACTGTAGAAAAGATAAGCCATAGTATATAAAGCTTTCAGCTATATAACTTTACACTCGCAACCGCGACACACCAATGGTCTATAAACCACGAAAATACATCTAACCTGAATGCCAAGCCGACTTTACACTCAAAACAAAAATGAAGACTCAATCATGCCTTACATAACCTTAAACCGACAAAAACCCTCCTTTCCGACAACACACTTAAAGAACACAAAGTAAGAAAATCACAATTTTAAAACCAAATCCCGAAAACGTGGACAAGCAAAACCCGAAACTAATATAGAGCAGCATCGAATATCATATCAAATGCCAACCCAAACAAGCGAAAAAACTTGCAACCAGACATAGTTTATGCTTGTATTTTCATTCCTTGTCTGTTATACTTGTGCTAGTTGCATTCTCTGTTCCTTGGTTAGCCGTTGTGGTACTACTGGAACTAGCCAAAGATGTACTTGACTCAGACCCTTGGGGCAATAGCACTTCACTAGCATCGTTGATCAACTCTCTATTGGATGCTTCAGCTTCAGAAGCACCTTCAACCTTGGTGTAGCTAGTTTCCTTCTCATTCTGGGACTTCATTACCTCTGTGTCACTGGAATTGTTGGTTCTAAGATCATGCTCCAAGGCATGCTCGTCATGGTTCATCTCATTCAAAGTAGATTCCACATGCTTGGAGTAAAAATTATCATCTACAGAATAAAAAGTTTCAAGACGATGCTCCAAGGCCTGTGGGTCCCTTCTTATCTCATTAAAGGTCGATTCTAAGTCCTTGGTATAGGATTCTTCATCTATAGAACGCTTAGTTTCAAGATCATGCTCAGAGGTATGTGGGTCCTGTTTCATCTCGTCTAGAGTTGATCCTAAATCCTTGGAGTAAAAATCTTCATCTCCTGGACGCTCGGTTTCAAGATCATGATCCAAGGCTTGTGGGTCCTGTTTAATCTCATTTGAAGAGGAATTTAAATCCTTGGAGTAAGAATCATCATTTCCAGAATGCTGAGTTTCAAGATCATGATAGCCAGTTGGGCCCTTTTTCACTTCATCCAAAGTCGAATCTAAACCCTTAGAGTCAGACTCTTGTTCTCCAGAAGATTTAGTTTCAATTTCATGCTCCAAGTCACGTGTCTCCTCGTATAAAGTTGATCCTACTTCCTTGGAGTAAGAATCTTCATCTACAGAATGGGTAGTTTCAAGATCATGCTCTGAAGCGTGTGGGTCCGGTTTCGTCTCATTTGAAACTGATCCCAAATCATTGGAGTAAGAATCTTCATCTGCAATTCTATGGGTTTCAAGATCATACTCCAAGGCATGTGGGTCCTCTTTCATCACATTTAAAGATGATCCTAAATCATTGACTCTGAAATCACCAACAGCATCCAGTTCCACAAGTAAAGTTTCATCAATATCTTGAATCTCATCTAAATCGTCAGTGTCATCAGGCCCATTTTTAGTGTCAATGCTATGTGTGTCACTTGCATAGTCCGGACCTCCTGTTGTTTGAGTTTCAATATCACCAACTTCAACCACATCAGGTTCAGCACTAGAGACAGAGTTGATGTTTAGTGAAACATCATTCTCCGTCTCATGGATTTGAAAATTGTCCATGTTGCTGTCAGTGATTTGCTCCTGAAAAGAAAGTTATTCCCAGTGTTGTCAATCCCGTATTCATACAATGATATTAAGTGCTAACGGGTAATATAAATATCATAAAACGGCCCGCATAAGGAGTTATTCACATAATACGAATATAACTAACTGAAAATGGAAGAATTGTCAGACCAAATAATCAAGGAGTGTTAAAATCTTACTTGCAATACTTCAAGATTCTCTTCTGATGGTTCATTCGCGGAGGTGTCTAACAACGGGAACTCTTTCTGTGCTTGTGATATGGCTTCTTCAGATGGGGTTTCATGTGTTTCAACATGGATGATCTCATTGATTTGTGCTTCACTATTTGATAAGACGGCCTGACCTTCTTCAAGCTCATGATCCTGTTGACCACAGAGAGAACGGATAAGTTTTAAATTCGTTAACTGTTGTAAAAGTGGTCAAATGGCTACTTGCACTCGTACGTAAACAAAGAAACTAAGAAAAGCAATACAGCAAGACCAGCAAGACCCATTAAAACTAAGATAACAGAATAAGAGACCCAATGTATTTGTAAGAGTGTTGAATTATATAGGAGAACTTGAAGAAATGCAAATTGAGTAGATATATATTGAGGTCAATACCAGTTCAATATCAGTTTCGATATTACTTTAGCCCTGCCCATTTACTTTAAAATAGAGCTTTTGTTCAACTGAGCTGAATAATATAAGCTAAATTGCCTACAGTTTATAATAGTACATAAACGACAGAGGGTACTAACGTCACTGTATATTAAGCACTATAAGGTTCCAAGTAAAATACAAGTCTTGTTGCAAGCCCAGTTTGCCAAGTGAGCTAGCAGTGATAAGATCAATAATACTGACAGGACAAATGGAGTTCAGCAAACATATTAAGAATTCGGATAAATTTAGAGGTGGTGAGAGCGACTGGTCATACATGTTGGATGATGGGTTAAATTGGGTCTACTTTTAGTATGGGTCAAAACAGCCCTGATCGAGTTGGGTTGACCCACACAATCTACTTAGTCCACCTTTCTAATATCTATATGGAAGATTAGTTCATGACATATATTTACAAAAAGAATATCATTACAGTTAAAATCTAAAATAGAAAAATAAAATCGCTTAAGGAAATTGTTTGCATTGATAATAGACTTCGGGCAACTTTCAATCCGTTCGACCCATTTGACCCGTTCCCACTGTTAGCTAACTTTATTAATTTGGCCTGTTAGAGATAAAGGACACAATCCAGAACGGCTACATCATCTATAGAAGACTCGAAATTGACTTATATAAAAACAACCATACACCTTAAATTTGTAAGTTACCTTTAATTCTTGAGAATCTGCCGCCAATGGTTTGTCCAAGGATCCATCAAACAAAGACTCCACCTCCTCTAATCGAGATATAACCTCTTCCTGGTGAATACTTTCACTGGATCTTTCATGAGAAATGGATGCGGAAACTTGGACATGCTCTGGTTCATGAGATGCATCCATATCTATTAGAGGTTCTTCGTAATCTGGTACAGCTGGTAGTTGATTTTGCGTATCCATAGTTTCAGGACCAGAATCTACAACGGAACTTGTTGGCTGATGTTGGTCTTCAGTATGCTGAACGCTTTCATCTCTATGCGGATGATCTTCCCCCACAGGTATTTCTGCTTGTAGATCATTCAAAATTGACGAAGATGAAAGATTCCTAGAAACAGATCGAGGACTTGAATCATATACGGGTTCCCTTGGATGACTCTCTTCCACCAATAAACTCGTGACACCAACGTCAGACCTTTCCATCGAGTTAACGCGATCCACAAAATAATAAGTTGGTTCTGAAACCGATGCATCCACCTCATCATCACCTTCGTTATCATTATATATTTGGTCACTCACTTCACACAATGACGAAGAACTCGACACATTGCCATGCAATTCTTGATCACCCAAATTCACATGAATTTCATCAGACATGAGGTCCATAGAAGACGCTTCATTTGCTACTTCTTGTTCATTGCCATGCAATTCTTGATCACCCAAATTCAGATGAATTTCATCAGACATGAGGTCCATAGAAGACGCTTCATTTGCTACTTCTTGTTCATTGCCATGCAACTCTTGATCACCCAAATTCACGTGAATTTCATCAGACATGAGGTCCATAGAAGACGCTTCATTTACTACTTCTTGTTCATTTGTCACACTCCCAACAATGATTTCAGCCACATCTCCTCTCGGAACTTGAATTAGGTCCACGATGCTATCGTCTTCAATGGTATCGCTTCCATGAGTAGCATGATCAGATATATGCTCGCTTTGATACAATGGCTGCTCATCTTCAGAAGTTATCTCCGGATGCTCTCTTATCACGGAAGCATGTTCGTCGTCTATTTCAGAAACCAACTCTGCTTCTAGAGAATGTTCGTCTTCGATATGATCCTTATTTTCAGAATCATCGTCTGAAGAAACGGACTCTGTATCAGGTACAGAGCTCGCCTTCGAGTCACTAACTTCACTTAACTGTCTTTGAAAAGTGGAAAAGCCAGTTTCATCTGAAGCAACCTGTTCAGGTACAAAGTACGGTCTTCTAACATGATCGGATACATGCTCATGCTCACTTTCAGAATCATGTTCGTGATCTTTTTCGGAACCCAGTTCCACTATTAAAGATTGTTCATCGTCAATTTGATCCTTGTTTTCAAGATCACCAACAGAAGAAACAGACTCCGTATCAGGCACAGAGCTCGCCTTAGAGTCGCTAAGTCCACTAAATTGTCTTTGAAAATCAGCAAAGCTTCGTTCCGGCACAAAGTACGGTTTTAGTCTAGATTCCTGCCTCTCGCTTCTAGTAGCCCCAAAACCTGAGGGACCCACATTAAAACTTTCATGCCTACGGAAAAACGGCTCCTTTGGTTGAACAACAGCAAATTCTTGTTGAAAAGTGTCTCCTACCAAATCAGGTTTTTCTTCAGTTGAATCATATGGAAGATCAAACGGGTTTCTTCTTTGCATAAAAACAGAAGGAGCAGACCCCGGAATGTTATCATTTGAATCATAATCAAAAGGGTTGGTTCGAGCGGTTGAAATTGGAGGAACATTCCAAGGAAGATCCGCACTTTCTAAGTCTATCAAATTATTTTCAGCTTGCATCCTCATGGTTTTTCTTGCTCGTCGTCTTGCAATAAGATTCTCCAAACGCCGGTTTCTTTCCATTTCCGATGTTCCTAAATTCATGAGATTCTTTTGGTCGTATTCCGTCCATTTAATAGCAGACTGGATCTCATCTAGTTTGTCAATATGTGTGGATTCCTTATTCTCATCACCATTCCCAACTTCTAAACCTTCAAGATTCTCAACCCCGCCATCATCATCATCATCATTAGACTCACTACTACTATCACTCGATTCAAGTGAATGGTCCGAACCAGCAACACTCCCATCACGTGGCGACAAATGAGGCACTTCACGGCTCTCTTGTTCTTCCGAAAGAAGCGGATGAAGCTCATCCAACATAGGTATAATATCAGCCATCGATGCATCCGGTGAAGAACTCTCAGCAGCATCAGATCCCGAATCATCATCATCATCCTCATCATCATCCTCATCCTCATCCTCGTCCTCGTCCTCGTCCTCATCCTCATCCTCATCCTCATCCTCGTCCTCATCATCACCTTCCACACGCTTCCACAACAAATTAGGATCAGAATTCACCGGATCAACCGACCCCTCCCATAGCCTATCACTACTCTCCGACTGCTGAAGCGGAGAATAATGACTTCCTAAAACAACTTTCTCCTCAACAAACCGCCCCTCATCCTCCTCCTCCTCTTCCTCCTCCTCAACAACATACAACTTCTCACTACCACCCCCCTCAACCTCAAACGCGCGCTCATTAACCAAATCAACAACAGGCCTCTCATCCTCAAACAACTTATCCGAAACCTCAGTTCTACTCTCACTAACCTTACTTTCCAACTTTCGACTCTCATCTACCTCAAATTTCCTATCCTTCTTACTATCAGGTTCGATTTCGGGTATATTAGGCTGGCCATAACTTAACAAAGTCCCAAGCAAAACAGCAGTGGTAACAACAACAGGAGAAACAGATACTAGGAAGGAAAACAATAAGGGAAACATTCGATACATCGAAAACATAACAATAATTGTACTAATGAGAAAAGGATGCCTAATAACTGATCTGTAACATATTGTAACATACTTACTCAACAACTCAGTCTTCATTTTCATATAAATAAATAAATAAACAAAAACTAGTTAGTATGATGGATCATACGAATGAAAATGAAGTTGTAAAGATGTGGATCGAGATTGTTTTTTTGAATTTATAAAAAGTTTTAAAAAAAGATGGGCATGAAGGTGAGTGGTGTGATGGAAAGGAAAGGGTGGGTCGTGGGGCGGTGGTTGCCGGTAAAAAGGACTGTTAGTTGTTTCTACTTTTGTTTTTCCAAAATGACATGACAACTATTCATTTCATTGGTCTTTTGCTTTTTTGTTTTTTCAAAGGTAGGAGCAAGAGGGTCTTTGCCTTGGAATGTATCAAGTCAAACTTACTTTTTCACCAAAAATAAATGTTTTAAAATCTGGTTTGACCTGGCTGGTTGAACTGAGAACTGGTTATGTTACCGGGCTTTTACTACCCGGTTTTATGAGAATTTAAAACCCGGATTGAACCGTCGGGTTGAACCGGTTTACTAGAACCGACCGGGTTTTACTTTTGTTTGTGAAAAAAATGAAACGAAAACAATTTTTAATCATATTTTAGATACCATTGATGAATCATAAAGTCCATTATTTTCTTAAACTTAAACATGTTTTATTAGTGTGCTTATCAAGAGTAAAAAGTGAACTAGACTGATATATAACATTTTCATATTTGAGATGAAGTTAATATGCAAAAGAAGTTCATAGTAGATGTGAGAAATAAAGTCATGTACTCAAAGAGTTAATTACCAGTCGAGTTATTCTGGAATATGTTTTCAAATGACATCTTGATAAAAAGTACCAAAACTAAACAATTATGTAAAAAAAGAAACATTTGTATAGCATGTAGACCTTTATATCTGTTTATAAATAGGATAACTATGAATATTAGATTTTGCTTTACGTTGCAAAAAACCACCGAGTCAATGAAAAAACCAGTTTTCAAAACATTGCTTTATACTAATATATCACAAAACTTACTTTGAATGTGCCAAGACAAAGTGACATGCTAGAATCACATGAATTTCACAAACAAAAATCACAAAATGATGTGTTTTAGTGATTATTAGCTACAAGTATAAGAAAGAAAGAGTGAGAATACGATATATTAACATGACACGTCATTTTATAGATTTTTTATGAAAATTATGTGATTCTAACAAATCTTTATAACAAATGTTTATCAATTTTTTTTTTTTTTTTTTTTTTTTTTTTTGGAACGGCAAATTTATCAAACTAGCAAGATGCTAGAAAGAATTATAACAAATGTTTATCATAAAAACTCGATTAATTAATAAACTTTTTAAAATAATACTTTTTGCATGTCTTGATTCATTAATTTACAACTAAACTAACATTGATTAATTAGAAAAAAAAATTAAGTGATCTCATGAGTATTAATTTACAGAGTTTTTATTGTATCTTATTATTTTAGTTTGTATAAAATAAAAACTGTAATTTCAATTTACCAAAATTGTGTTACATATAGTACGACCATTACACATCTTAACTCCATAAAAGTACTTTCTCATCACTTTTACCTTACAATAATCATTAAAACTTTTTATTGTTAAATAACAAAGACAAAAAAATAGAAACAAAGCAACCAACACCACCAAGATCGTGCTCCCAACAACGAGCATACCCATTTCGCGTTGCTTCACCACGATATGCAATGGTGACCACTAGCTACGTAAGCACGATGATCGGTTTCAATGCAATATACATAAGCATGATGATGATCGATTTCAAAGCCATTACGCTTGCTCTTATAATTATACCATATATGTTTTCAAATAATTTATGATGTTACTTGTGCTTGAAAATTCTTAGTTGGTGCATTAGTCACACACGACTAATTCGAATACTGTTAGCAATATTACAATCGAACGTAGTGATTGAAACAAGAATAAAACTCAACCACAACTACCTAACTAGTTCACACATCTTGAGATTGGCCTAGTTACTACAAACAATCAAATTGTTATGGAGATGTAAAATCATTGTATTTTAAAAGCATTGTATTTATGCACTAAAAACTTATGTTTTGGTTAAATATGAAATTTTAATATTTAAGGCTGAGCACACCAATGAAGGTTGACCATTCGGTCGCTGGAGGTTTTGTGGGTCTGCTCTAGTGTGGTCATTCGGTCCTTGTAGGTCGGCAAGTTGGTTTTGGGGTGAAGTGGTCGAGAGGACGATCCAAATAACATTTACAAACAAATAAAAATGTGTGTATGTTAATTAATTAAAATTGAATAATTGTGGGGTATGTTTTTTGTACTGGCGGTCGTTTTGATGTGATAAAAAATCGTCTGTAGGTGAGTAGGTCGCAGGAGAGAAAAATCTAATATGACAGTTCAAAATGAAAGTCACTGGCAGGGACGGACCCAAGATTTCTGAGAGGGTGTTGCACTTTTTTTTTTTAATGATCATGAGTAGTAAAATTGTCTAATAAA
Source organism: Artemisia argyi (assembly GCA_030686995.1). Lineage (NCBI taxonomy): Eukaryota > Viridiplantae > Streptophyta > Magnoliopsida > Asterales > Asteraceae > Artemisia > Artemisia argyi. Next base: position 170,599,342 of record CM060676.1, on the reverse strand, counting down.
AAATTTATTAGGTAAAATTAAGTGTTGCATGAATCCAGAAAAAACATATTTTATAAAAAATTTATATTTCGTAACCTAAAATTAGGTATGTCCCGTACCACACCCACTTGTCATTTGGGTCCGTCCATGGTGTGCTTAGTCTAAGTTGGGTAAATATTGAAGTATCCCAAATTTATATATGTGCTTTTTGGGCTCTTTGTAAAAAGTTACATAGATTATTTACTCGAATATGGTTTTAAGTCGAAAGGCTAAATAAATGTCTTTAGGTTTTTATTAAGGATTTTTCTAACTTGTGCCATAAGAGCACAAGTTAAGCACACTAAAAGACAGCGGGATCTCACAGAAAAGGACATAGGGATCCACAAAACTGTACTTTCCTGTGGATCCCTATGTCCTTTTCTGTAAGGTCCAGTTGTCTTTTAGTGTGTTTAACTAAAGCACAAGTTAGACTTATTAAAGGTTGCTACATCTAGAATGATATAATCACCCTTGTTTGTATACCATTTTTAACACATAATGGTGTTATGAATGCAATATTTTTTTCATTTACCGCATTTTTCCGCAAGATATATAAATGATACTAGTACTACTTAGTAGTTTAGATGATCAGACATGTCATGAAGGACTCTATTATTGAAGTCCATTCATATACCCAACCAACCTCATGATTTCTTGTTGCATTGTTGGAATTTTACTCATTTAGTTTATTTGACTAATTCTTGTTGTGTGTCTTTTCATATAATTAATAATGAAATTTTACATGTTAATCAGTCGTATTAGTGTAGAAGTACACACATATGTTCACTACATGTACAGGTATGAATGCATCTATGTGTTCATTTGCTATCATAAAAAATGAGCTCTTTTTAAAGAGGCTTGCTACACTCACATAAACTTCACACAATTTTTCCCACTCGCTGACGTGGCGGTGTGTTGATTGGTTGTTTTTTTGTGGCCCACAAAAAAACAACCAATCAACACACCGCCACGTCAGCGAGTGAGAAAAATTGTGTGAAGTTTATGTGGATCTAGAATTATTCCTTTTTAAAAGTGTTCTTCATCATTATGCTTGGACCACATAACTTTTGCCTCACATGGTCAGCATACACGTAAAAAGTCATCAACTCGATCATGACTCCAAAATAGCTACGACTTCCAACCAGGGGCGAAGCTTCATAGGGGCTGAGGGGCCGCCCGACCTCCCGAAATTTTTTTTGCGATGTAGGGGTATATAGTTTTCGTGTAGAAAAATTTCGGTATATTCGGTTTCGACCCCCCAAAAATTTCGGTATACCTGAAATATAGCCTTAGGAAAAAAAAATTTAGATCCCGACCCCCCACTTACAAAATCCAAGCTTCGCCACTGCTTCCAACCTGTAGATTAATGTGGTGTTTGTTTGTTAAGAGGGTCTGAATCTGAATCTGAACCGCACATCTGAATATGAATATGAATCTGAGCGTAAATGTATGAATCTGACCGCATCTGAACGGAAAAAAAAAAAAAACTCATGTTTGAACCGCATATTTGGTTGCTCGTACTAATTTTTTTTTTGGTTTTTATTTGTGTCAGCAAGAGGCAACAAGACGCATTCAGACACCCCTCTCAAGTTTAAACCATTAAAATCTTACTGTATCTGAACGCGTCTGAACGGAAAAAAAAAAAAAAAAAAAAAAAAAACAAACTGTCTGAACGTCAAAATGTCTGACCGATTCAAACATAATGCCCATTCAGAGGCTGTTAAGAGGGAAAAAACAAACGCAGCCTAACAAGTGCTCTTCGTATGCGTCTGTAAAGTAATGGTGCGCGTCTACGTCGTTTTGCTCCCACTTACGTTACTTCTAGCGTCCCAAGATTGCCGCGCATCTTTCCATCTTAGTACGACACAAAAAAAATTGTCTGTCTTTTTTGAAATTTTAACTAATCAAAAAACTTTTATAATGTAAGAACATGACGTTGTTCCTAGCTTCAATCAAACACCAATAATAGTAAAAGAAAAGAACATGATAAAACATATCAGGTCTTGCAGTGAACACATCTTTTATATAATAAAACAAGAGGAAAATTCAATTGCATACTCTTATTTTGGTGCATACCAATGGACAAATCCCCATCATCCATATTGTTTGATCTAATGGTGAGGGATTAACCTAAGATTTAATATGAAAACCTAAGTCCATGTTTTTTCCCTCATTTTTTTTTGTCTTTTTTTTTTCTTTCTTATTTTTTTTATTTATTTTTGTCTAATTTTCTTTTGTTTTTTTTAATTCTATTTAGTTCCACGTTTTTTTTTTCTTTTCCAAAAATTCACTTTTTTTTTCTTCTAATTCATTCTTTTTTAATAATTAACATTTTTTTCCTTCCGATTTCAAACGTTTTCGTCCGTTTTTTTACGCTTTCGTCTACTTTCAAACGTTTTCGTCAATTTTCATCCGTTTTCAAACGTTTTCGTTCGTTTTTATACGTTTTCGTCCGTTTTCATATGTTTTTGTCCGTTTTCATACGTTTATATACGTTTTCGTCCGTTTTCAGACGTTTTTGTCCGTTTTCATACGTTTTCGCCTGTTTTCAAACATTTTCGTTCATTTTTTTACATTTTCATCTCTTTTCAAAGGTTTTCGTATGTTTTCGTCCATTTTTATATGTTTTCATCCGTTTTCGTTCGTTTATATACGTTTTCGTCCGTTTTTATACGTTTTTGTCCGTTTTCATACGTTTTTGTCCGCTTACATATATTTTCGTCTATTTTTTATGTTTTCGTCAATTTTTTACGTTTTCGTCTATTTTTTGACATTTTTGTCTGTTTTCATACGTTTCATACGTTTCTGTCCGTTTTCTTACGTTTTTGCCCGTCTACGTCCGTTTTCATACGTTTTCATTTTTTTTAAAACTTTTTCGTCCGTTTTCATCTATTTTTCATACATTTTCGTCCGTTTTTAGACGTGTTTTTATGCTTTCATACATTTTCGTCTGTTTTCATACGTTTTCATCCGTTTTCTTACATTTTCGGCCATTTTCATATGTTTTCGTCCGATTTCGTTCGTTTAAGTTTTTTTTCATACGTTTTTGTCTGTTTTCCTCCGTTTTCCTTTATTTTCATCCATTTTTCATATGTTTTTGTCCGTTTTCATACGTGCTTTTACGCTTTCATACGTTTTTGTCAGTTTTCATACGTATTCGTCCATTTTCTTACGTTTTCATCTGTTTCTTACATTTCTGAATATTACAAATATTCATAATATCACTTGTGATTTTCTGAATATTACTTGTAATATTCAGAATATCACTTGTGACATTCAGAATGTCACTTGCGATTTTCTGAATATCACTTGTGATTTTCTTCTGTTTTCATCCATTTTATTACGTTTTACAAATGTTTTTGAATATCACAATTGATATTCAGAGTATCACTTGTGATTTTCTGAATATCACTTGTGATATTCTGAATACCACTTGCGATTTTCTGAATATCTATCACTTGTGGTTTCCTGAATATCACTTGTGATTTTCATGTTATAAAACATTAATTGAAAATCACTTTTCAGAATATCACTTGTGATATTCAAAAAATCAAAGAATATCACGTGTGATATTCAAAAACTCACTTGTAATATTCAGAATATCACTTGTGATATTATGAATATCACAAAATATCTCTTATGATATTCAGAAACATATGAAAATGTCTGAAAATGGCAAAAAACATTTAAAAATAGACGAAAATGAATAAAAATGGATGAAAACATCTAAAATCGTAAAAACACATATGAAAAAGGACGAAAATGTATGAAAAATGGATGAAAACGAAAGAAAACTGATGAAAACAGTCAAAACATATGAAAATGAACGAAAACATAAGAAAACGAACGAAAACTTAAGAAAATAGATGAAAACGTATGAAAACGGATGAAAGCGTGAAAAAAACGGATGTAAATGCAAGAAAACGGACGAATATGTATGAAAGCGGACAAAAACGTATGAAAGCATAAAAGCACGTCTCAAAACGGACGAAAACATATGAAAAATGGACTAAAATGAAAGAAAATGGATAAAACGTATTAAAACGAATGAAAATGGATGAAAACGTATGAAAACGGACGAATGTCACTTGTGATTTTCTTATGTTTTCATCCATTTTCTTACGTTTTCCATATGTTTTTTAATATCACAATTGATATTCAGAGTATCACTTGTGATTTTCTGAATATCACTTGTGATATTCTGAATATCACTTGTGATTTTCTGAATATCTATCACTTGTGGTTTTTGAATCACTTGTGAATTTCATGTTACAAAATATTAGTTGAAAATCACTTATGATATTCAGAAAATCACTTCTGATATTCGTGATACGCTTATCACTTATGATATTGAAAAAATCAAAGAATATCACATGTGATATTCAAAAAATCACTTGTGATATTCAGCATATCACAGAATATCACTTGTGATATTCTGAATATCACAGAATATCACTTGTGATATTCTGAATATCACAGAATATCTCTTATCATATTCAGAAACATATGAAAATGTCTGAAAAACGCCAAAAGCATTTAAAAATGGACGAAAATGAATGAAAACGGATGAAACATATGAAAATGTAAAGACACATATGAAATGGACGAAAATGTATGAAAAATGGACGAAAACGAAAGAAAACGTAAGAAAACGGACGAAAACGGACGAAAGTGTAGTAATCAAAATATCACTTGTGATATTCTGAATATCACAGAATATCACTTGTGATATTAAGAAAATCAACGAATATCGCATGTGATATTCAGAAAATCACTTGTGATATTCAAAATATCACGAAATATCATTCGTGATATTAAGAATATCACTTTTGATATTCTGAATATCACAGAATATTTCTTGTGATATTCAGAAACGTATGAAAACGTCTGAAAACGGCCAAAAATATTTAAAAAGAGAGTAAAATGAATGAAAACGGATAATAATGTATGAAAGCGTAAAAACATATATGAAAAAGACGAAAATGTATGTACAATGAACGAAACTGAAAGAAAACGGATGAAAACGGACGAAAATGTAAGAAAACGGACGAAAGCGTAAGAAAATGTATGAAAACACAAGAAAACGGACGAATATGTATGCAAACGGACAAAAACATATGAAAGCGTAAAATCACGTATGAAAACGGACGAAAACTTATGAAAAATGGGCGAAAACGAAAGAAAATGGATGAAAACGTATTAAAACGAACAAAAACAGACGAAAATGTTTGAAAACGGACGAAAATGTATGAAAACGTAAGAAAACAGACGAAAACAGGCGAAAACGTATGAAAATAGACAAAAACATTTGAAAACAGACGAAAACGGGCGAAAACAGAAAAAAACGTAAAAAGAAATGATGAAAATAGACAAAAACGTATGAAAACGGGCGAAAAAGTATAAGAGCGGAAAAAAAATAAATAAATAAGTGACATAAAAAAAGTGATTTATTGAAAAAAAAAGAAATTAGAAAAAAAGCCAAAAAAAAAGGAACGTGATAAAAGTGTTAAAAAAAAAAGAAAAAAAAAGGTAAACAAATGTCGAAGGAAAGAAAATAGACAAAAAACACAGGAAAAAAAAAAAGAAAAGAAGAGAGAATAATTAGAAATACAAAAATACAAAGAAAAAGGGAGAAAAAAATCATGGACTTAGGTTGTCCTATTTAATCTTAGGTTAATCCTCACCATTAGATCAAACTAAATAAATGGTAAGAATTTGTCCATTGGTATGCACCAAAATATGAGTATGCAAAATAAAGTGCCTCAATAAAACAAACCCTTATTGGAAATTTTCCAATTCAAAAAAATGCATTCATACCTTATTTAGTAATAATTTATTTAAAAATAAGATTATTTTCTTATTAGATAATATTTTATATTTATCCATAAAACAAGTAGAAGATAAATACAAAAAATATAAATAAGATGCAATTAATAATAGGATTAAAAAATTTAAATAATTATCTTTAATAATAAAAAACTATAATTAAAAATCATAAATCAAATAAAACAAAGATTAAATTATTTATTTTTTAATAAATCAAAATATATGATTCAAAAAATTTTAGAAAACCCGCGCGTAACGTAACCCAAATGGTCAAACACCCAGTGTGCGTATTGATCCATAACTATCAACCATAGGATGGATTGTTAGACCAAATCAAGCAACTAAACAAAAATACATGCCATAAGCCAATGACCACGATTAATATATACCAGATCCTTGTCGGCAACGAAGGAGGTCACACCTCCCACCAATTATATATTCTAGTTAATTAATTAAGTCAAAGACGTCCATGTTCATTGTCTAAACTAAATTGTTCTTATTTTTTAATCACCTAATTCTATGAATTATGAGATATGTTACTTAAAAACTTAAAATTATCATTTCATACATACAATATAAGGAGACCTTTGGTATGAGTGAATAACAAAAAATGAAAATTCAATAAAGAATGGAATCACAAAAATAGAGAATAAAATCTATAAAAAATAAGATTGATTCATTTGTTTGGCACGATCATAGAATCAACATGAAAAATATGTTTCTCTTGTTTGTTTGTGTAAATGCACCGGAATGAGAAAGTGTTAACTTAATCAAATATCCATTTTCAACCATTGATTATATAAAACATTTCATGAGTATTTTATATTTGGGGAACTGGGGTCATCAATTGCAAATGTTATTAAAAGAACGCAACTTGTGCAGGGGATTACTCTCTTGAACTTCAAAACTCAAATACCATTAGTGATGCTTTATTAAAGTTGGCCACCTTTGACACGTCATACATAAGAGGAGAAGATGTGAAGTTACTCATAGCTCCTCATGCCAACCACGTTGGCAGCTCCTCATGACTACTCATCACACCAGCCCAACATCCTCAAAGCTCCCTTGCTCGTTTGCACGGTAAGCATTCTGACATATGTATTATTTTTTTTTTTTCTTTTTGTGAGTGGAAAATAAAATAAAGGTGTAAGTGGTTGGCCTCAAATGAGTAAGTTGTAGTTAGTTATGAGTGAGGGGTTGTAAGAGCACAAGGTGCAGCTAGTTGTAACACCTCGTTGTTCCATGTTGGAAGCTCGTTGCAGCTTGCCAAACATGTTGCTGCACCGGCCCCCTTGTTGCAACTCGCTAAAAGCCACTTACTCGTCTTCACGACGAGCTAATATTCTGACAATTATAATTTTTTTTTCTTTTTTTTTTGAGTGGAAAAAAATAAAGGTGTAAGTGGTGGGTCTCAAATGAGTAAGTTGAAGTTAGTTGTTAGTGAGGAGGGGTGAGTTGTGAAGAGGTGTTAAGGTGATGTGGCACCCCGTGGGCCCCAAATGACGAGCTAAGGCTTGTTGCTACACCTTGTGAGGGGAGGTTTGTTAAGATGATATGACACCCTGTAGAGCCCGAATGAGGATATTTACCTCATCACCACACCTTCCCCTCTAAAACATTTGTACTTAGAGCATGGGGAGTGGTAACTTGAGTTATTACATAACTCAGCACCAAGTCAGTGCCACATCATCTCAACACTAAATAACATAACACCAAAAAACATCAGAAAATCATAACACCCAATAACACCACTTTTTTTAAAAATTATAATTTACAAATTTTACCCACAACAATTTTATTCATTAAATTAAATAACATTTTTATAAAAACAAAATACAAAACTAAGATTTAAAATAAAAAAAATAAAAATAAAAAAACACTTAAAAAGTGGTTTGGTCCACGTTTATCATTACTGTACCAAAAAAACTTATCCAAAGTTGTTTGGTCCACGTTTGTTATCCACACTCTTGTTAACTAAAAAGCAAGGTTGTCAGGATCGGGATCCTACATAGAATCGTTTTCGGCTTTGCAAGATCGGGATCGTAGGATCGGATCGGGATCGTAAGATCCTATGAAAATGTATATATTTTTGTGTAGGGGTTTTAGTTTTATATTTCTATATAATATTTCATATGATAAACAAATCTAAATAGATGATAAAAGAAAAAGTTATATATTTAAGTACCGGAGTAGTAGAATATAGATATATTGCAATGCTCACTTGCACAAAGTTACAACATACGTGCACCTACTTCTTATTTAATGTTTTTTATTATAGGTTTTTTGTAATAACATTTAGATTAATGCAAAAATTTAGTGTTAATTTATTGGTACGTGATTCTGTGACTTTTTTTATTACAGTATATAGAATGTGCAAAAAGATAAATGGATTAAATTTGAAAATGAAGCCACATAATTTTATAATAGTGGGCAACACAATTTTTTTTGATAATCAAATAAATTAAATTAGGATATTCTGATAATATTACTGAAAATTTTTAACATATAGTTCATGCTTTTATATGAAACATAAAATAAATTATGAACAAAATTGGACCGAGTATCCATATGGTTTACTTCGATAACAAGCTTCTGACATGTTATAAAGCACGAAACCAAAAAAGACACATGTAAAATATTTCTAAATAATCCATAAAAGCATAATGATTTGTCACTCATTAATCTTGCAAAAGACAGTTAATTAACAACATCAAAATAATAGCTTTCATGAAGAATTCTTTGTCATTGGGCTTTAAGACATGGACTTATGCTTAATAAGTTAATATAGAAAAAAAAAAATTTTAAAACAAAAAAATAAATAACTCGGCGATCCTACGATCCTACGATCCGATCCCACGATCCTACGTGCGATCCTACGATCCTGATACGATCCTACTCGAATTACGATCTTGTTAAGATCCTGATCGTTTTGTGTGTGTAGGATCGTAGGATCGTACGATCCTACGATCAGGATCGCGATTTTGACAACTATGCTAAAAAGAAGATGAAGAAAAAAAAAATATCTTCTTCATTATTCCCCACCCCTTCGTTGTTCCATGCTGGAAGCTCGTTGCAGCTTGCCAAGCATGTTGCTGCACCGGCCCCCTTGTTGCAACTCGCTAAAAGCCACTTACTCGTCTTCACGACGAGCTAATATTCTGACAATTATAACTTCTTTTTTTTTTTTTTTTCTTTTTTGAGTGGAAAAAAATAAAGGTGTAAGTGGTGGGCCTCAAATGGGTAAGTTGAAGTTAGTTGTTAGTGAGGAGGGGTGAGTTGTGAAGAGGTGTTAAGTTGATGTGGCACTCCGTGGGCCCCAAATGACGAGCTAAGACTTGTTATTACACCTTGTGAGGGGAGGTTTGTTAAGATGATATGACACCCCGTAGAGCCCGAATGAGGATATTTACCTCCTCACCACACCTTCCCCTCTAAGACATTTGTACTTAGAGCATGGGGAGTGGTAACTTGAGTTATCACATAACTCAGCGCCAAGTCAGCGCCACATCATCTCAACACCAAATAACATAACACCAAAAAACACCAGAAAATCATAACACCTAATAACATCACTTTTTGAGACCCATTTTTTTTTTAAATTATAATTTACAAATTCTACCCTCAACAAATTTATTCATTAAATTAAATAACATTTTTATAAAAACAAAATACAAAACTAAGATTTAAAATTAAAAAAAAAAAAAAAAAAAAAAAAAAAAAAAAAAAAAAAACCTTAAAAAGTGGTTTGGTCCACGTTTATCATTACTGTACCAAAAAAACTTATCCAAAGTTGTTTGGTCCACGTTTGTTATCCACACTCTTGTTAACTAAAAAAAAAAAAAAAAAAAAAAAAAAAATCATCTTCTTCATTGTTCCCCCCCCCCCCCCACACACACACACACACGTTACTTAAACATACACACACAGATGCAAACCCACAAACACACACCGAAATACACACAGACACACAGTTAAGCTGCTACTAGCCATTATATATATATACACTAAAGATGAGAATTTACTCCGCATCAAATTGTTGTACAACACTGTTGAATGAACAATGTGAACAGTGGTTCGCATAGTAACTTGGCTTCAGGATTGTACTTCACTGTTGAATACGTACACTTTTTGTTTTTAAATTTTGTTTTTACAAAACTACTGTATCTCAAAGATTTACCAACTTTTTTCATCATGCTTATATACGACAACCCAAATCGAGTGAATCAAGCGGTCCATCATGCTTATATACGACACCAACAAATCCACATCCTAATCCTAACCACGCCTCGCTGTGAATCAAGTGGCTGCCGAGAACAACCAACCCAAATCGAGTCCAAACAGCACCAAATGCTACAAAACAAGTTAAAATAATTAGTAAAGGTTTTAAAAGTTTTATAAAGGTTTTATAAATTAAATCGGTTTTATTAAAAAAAAATAGAATTAGTGTTTCCATCATAGATCTTTTTTAATTCGGATTTAAGAAAAACGTTTCATAAATATACAATTCGGATTTTAGAAGACATAGGTTCAATATTTTTTGTATCCGAAATTAAAGTAAGGAAAATAACATATTATGTTATTTCCTCCCTTTGATTCGTTCTTTGTAGAAAGATACACCAACAAAATGATAATCAACCTGCCAGAGACCTTTCAAGGATCTTGATGCTTAACCGAGTGAAACTTCTTCAAAAGGGTTGCGTTTCATTATGATGTGTTGTTTACGATTTGTTCACAGGAGATACAAGGAAGATGGGACTTGATGAGATGATGAATATGAGATGAGTTGTGTTAGGTCAAAAAGAAAAGTTAGTGATGGGGGCGGACTAAAAGTTGTCTGTGATTAGGTTTTGGTAAGTATGAGTAATATTAAGGTATGTTAGGTTTATAACTGGTGTGGATTCGGATCGTGTATTGGATTTGGATCGGGTTATATCATTTATGTTATACGGATTGAATCAAGGTTTGGGCTTCTATACGAATTAATATGCTGAAATGATATATCACAAACCATGGAATAGGCTTGCAATGGATTGGGCTTGAAATTCTTTTTGAATCTGCAAAAATGGCATATAATGGGCTGTAAAATTAATTAGTAATATCAAATGTATTTTTAATACATTGTGTGCATTTTGGTACAATGGTTGGCTATAAGAAATTGGTTTTATAAAAATTTGAGAGATCAAATGTTTACAATAAAAACTCAAATGTTATTATTAAAAATAGGGTTGAGGGACTAGAAGGGACAAGTATCAAAACTTTTAGTAAACACCATCCGGGACTCATTCGACATACCAAACCGACTCGAAAAATTATGAAACTTCCGCCATTGTTCTCGAAATAATTTTTCCAATAAAAACGAAATAACTTTTCAATTTATTTGGCAAATTCGATTCGTTTCGTACTTTCTAGGTTGTGCCTGATCGATAAAGGAATAATGCACGCATTTACTGTGACTGAAGTCAATTAAAATCAGGTCACGCATACATAACCAAACATGTTTTGAATATGTGTTAATATTTTGTAAGAAAACGCAAAACCTCCCGCAGCAGCGCACGAGTTTAAATTTTTTGCACAATATATTTTGAAAATTTAAAACACCTAAGCAACAACAAAAAATGTCCCATTTACCAAATACATTTCAAACCTAACAAAATACAAAAAAATACACACAAACTCACCCGCCGCAATGCGCGGGCTTCCACGCTCGTTAAATTTAAATGTGAGGGGGTGATTTGAATTTATTATTTTATTTTATTTTTATTCAAGCTTGCGTTAAGTTATAACGCGACCTTAACGCTTGGAACCTTGGAGTGGAAAACGGCCAGTAACACCGTTTTTTTTTTTTTTTTTTTTTTTTTTTTTTTTTTTTTTTTTTTTTGCCATTTAGGCATTAACGCCGATTCGGCGTTATCACTCCCCATGCTCTTAAGTTTTAAAATAATTTTACGTTTGAAATATTAAACATTGCTAAATATTTCATATTTGAGCCTAGCAACAATATTTAGTTGCACATAACATCAATTTGAGTTACTTATAATAGATTAAGGATCAAATAAGAAATAAAAGTGAAACCAGAAGATGAGAAATAACCTCAGTTGCACATTTCAGATGCATTTACAAAAAGAGACACATAATTCTCTTTCTACATTTGAAATGTGTGGTTGAAAACATTACTATTCTATTGTCGACGGTGCATTTTACATAGATTTATTACATCCATTGGATCAAGTAGGTTTTAATATGGACCATTCTAATTCATTAATTATCTTTTGCAACTAACGAAAGGTAATAGTGGAAGCATTTGAATTTAAATAATTGGTAATATATGAAAATAGCATAAGTAGAATCTGACTAACAAATGGTTAAAACTAACTCACTAAAAAAATCCGATAATTGGTAAACACATCAATACTCATACTCATTTATAAATACTAGCCAACCAATCATTTTCACCGGATAAAAAGAGCTAATATACAAGAAAATGACGGTATGAATACAATGCAATATATTTGATCCATTATATTACTAAGTGATGATTTTAAACCTTTTTTTTTTTTTTTTTTTTTTTTTTTTTTTTTTTTTCTTTTTTTTTTGTGCAACTATGAATTATATTAATATCAAACAATAGTACATCATGAATAACATAACCTGAGTATGGACACACCCATATCAGTAACACAACAAACATCAGATACTATACTACTCTATAATACCCGAAATCAGACAACATTAAGCTACTATATCTAACAACACTATACTCTGCCACTATTCCAGAACAGAGACATGAACAAACTCTGATATCCTCAGTATCATCTTGTGTCCATATCCATCCATTGAATTCACATCAAATGTACCTACCATCTAGCTACATTTCCATTTTCCATTCCACTTATCCACTCATCCTGCCACCACAGTAGACTAAGTGAAAATGAAAAATGGCATCACTAGGAACCCTTACCCATCCATGGGGAGGGGGGCTCTGCCAAAGTAACCTACATTTCCCTCTCATATAAGGGCTTCAGTTACTTGGGAACACACACCCACCATGATGCCAACCATTCCTCCTATGACAATGTATTGAGAGGACCAAGCAGGTTCATCTTTCACTCTTCACTATTCTTCTCATCATACATTGTCCTCCAAAACCATATACCCTTCACAATGGGTGCCCTACATTATGGTACATTCAAGTGAATTAGACCTCTCACTTGAACAGTAAAAGTCAACCATTTTCCTCCCAAGGCCAAAATGGTTTAAACTTTGAGGTTCAAGTAAGTACAGTCATACCACATGAACTCCATGGTACTAGTAACAACCCATTGTTATGGTTTGATATGATCAATTGACTATTTGACAATAATAGTCAACTGAACTTGCATACAGCCACTGTAAATCACATATCCAAACACCCCTTAGCCATCAAAATCATACTGTCTCATTCACCATACAAAAACTTTCTAGCAGCATCACTTATTCTATTTCAGGGACCATTTGAAATATCACATTCCATTCTTTTTCAGTGTCACTAACAGCTTTTGACTTTTCCACTTTCAAGCTTGATAACCTCATCCTCACAATGTCACATACAGTATTAAACAAATATTCCACCTTTCTCTTTTCATCTCTAAATATTCTATTGTTCCTTTCTTGCCATATTAGGTATACACTAGTAGCTAAACACAGCCTTCTGACAACACTTCCCACTGAATTACCATTAGACATCTCCCCAAATCTTTCAATCTCCTCACCCCAATTAGTACTTTTAACTATTAAATGAATTTTTTGCAATACTTTTGACCATAACATTCTAGAAAACGGACATTTGAAAAATAAATGGTCATGAGAATCCATATCATTGTAATACAGCAAACATACCATAAGGTCATAATTACCCCATTTTCTGATCTTATCTTGTGTAGGCAACTTCTTTTGAACAGCTAACCATAGAATGAAAGCTTGCTTGGGAATATTTTGTGAAAACCACACCAACTTATGCCATTTAACTTCTTCACCATTTTCATGTATATCTCTATAGGTCTGCCTTATGGAGAATTTGCATAAAGTACCATCATTCCTCTTCCACTCTAAACTATCTCTTCTATCACTGTCAAGTATAATAGGTTGCATTTGAGTAATCTTAGGAAACTTGTGACGTCATTCTTCAGGCCATTGTCCTGTTCTATCTACTACAAATTCACTTACAGTCATACTAGCTTTGAACCTAGCATCATATAAGTCCCTGTAGCTGAGAAATTCATTCAAAGCACCAATAGGAGACCAAGAATCAAACCACATAGAAGTGTTAGTCCCATTTCCCAGTTTAACTATCATATGCTTCCTTACTTCATGTCTCATCCTAATAATATTCTTCCACCCCCAACTATCAGAACTCTTTATTAATTTCCCACACACTCCTTCCTGTTAGCTTATATGTATTGATCCGCTTTACCCAAAGAGAGTTTTTATCCATAGCTACATGACACAGATGTTTAACAATCATTGCCTTATTCCACACAAACAAATTTTTCAGACCAGGACCTCTTTGAGATTTTGGTTTGCACAACCTTTTCCATGCTACCCTAGCTCTACTATTTGCCTTCTCACACTGATTCCATAAGAAACCTTTCAGAATACTATTAATATCTTCAATCAAAGCATGTGGTAGAAGAAAAATAGTGGCCCAATACACATGAATAGACTCCAACACAGATGCCACAAGTTGTAATCTACCAGCATATGATAAGCATTTGTTCTTCCAATTCAAAACCCTGTTCCTCACCTTGTCTATTAAACTTTTACACTCCTTAATGCCAATTCTTTTAGTGATTAAAGGGACCCCAAGATATTTCACTGGAAGTTTCTCCACTCTAAAAGGCACCACTTTTAATAATTCATGTTGCTCTTCTAAACTCACACTACCAAATATAACAGTGCTCTTGTTGTAATTAAGAAGCAAACCTGAAATAGCACCAAATTCTTCAATAACCTCCTTGATAATCTGAACTGAATGTTGATCTCCATGGAAGAACATTAACAAATCATCAGCAAAGCAAATATGAGTGATTTTCAACTTCTTGCATCCAAAGTGATATTGAAACAAACTGTTGCCTTCAACTTTCTTTATCATAAGTAGATTGAGAATCTCCATTACAAGAGTGAAAAGATAAGGGGACATTGGGTCTCCTTGTCTTAATCCTCTTCCACCTCTAAAATATCCATAATTTTCTCCATTAACACTTATAGAAAAGGAAGTAGTAATCACACAGTGCATGATCCATTTAATCATTCTCTCATGAAATCCAAATCCTTTCAAAATTTTATCTAAAAAGACCCAATCCACAGTGTCATATGCTTTTTGCAGGTCTATTTTCATAGCTACTCTTTTTGGACCTTCTTTCCTTCCATACCCTTTGAATAATTCTTGTGAAATCAATATGTTATCCTGAATCTGCCTACTTGGAATAAAGGCACTTTGATTGCTACTAACCAATTTACCCAGGCACTTCTTCATTCTTTCAGTAATGACCTTGCTTATACACTTATAGATGCCATTACAGCAAGCTATTGGTCTATAATCAGACACTTTAGCTGCTGTTTGAATTTTAGGAACCAAAGTAATGAGTGTTGAGTTGATCTCATTTAAAATTTGACCAGTTTCAAAAAATTCCTTCACTGCTAGACATACATCCTTCCCAATCACATCCAAAGCTTTCTTATAGAATAATGAAGAAAAACCATCTAGTCCAGGAGATTTATTATTATAAATTGAGAACATTGCTTTCTTGATTTTAGCATCAATTACTTCCCTTACCATATACTCAACCTCTCTTTCATTGATTTTATTTATGAACAATATCTCAGGATCAGGTAATTCAACCACATTGGATTTATTACCCAAGAATTGTTTAAAATGTTGCACAAATTGATTAGATACTTCTTCACCTTCAAATCTATTTCCCTTTTCATCATGTACTGCACTTATTCTTTTCTTATGGTTTCTGCTTTTCAAAGTTTTGTGAAAAAAAATGCATTATTCTTGTCTCCCAAGCTTAACCATTTAACTTTTGCCTTCTGATACAAAAATTGCTCCTCAGTCTTCATAGCTTCACTGAACTTTAATAAAGTGTTACTCTCATCTTCTCTTAACTTCTTATCATTAGGATTTGTGTCAATCTTTTTCTGTAAATCTTCCAACTCTTCTCTAATCTTTTTCACATTATCAAACGCATCCCCATCTTTCCATGCAAGTTTCTTCAAGGGCTTCTTTAACATCTTCAATTTTTTAACCAAAGAAAACATATGACATCCAGGGACCCTGATTTCCCAATTATCTTTAATCACTTCTAAAAATTCCTTTTTCTCAGCCACAAAATTAGCAAACTTAAAAGCTTTTTTCCTAGGCTGCATTATGTTAGGCAACACCAAAACCATAGGACAATGATCTGAAATTATGTAAGGGAGAAATATTGCATGAGCTTGAGAGAATTTACTTACAAAGTCTTCAGTCACCATTACTCTGTTCAGCTTCTTAAGAACACCAGTAGGATCACCAGTTTTAGCTTTATACAAATTCTTTGTCCATGTGAAAAATATGCCAGAACTTGCAACATCCTCCATTTCAATAGCATTAATGCATTCTTTAAACTCAGTCATATCCTTTGTCATATTGGGGCTTCCACTAAAATGTTCACTTGGATCAAGAATAATATTAAAATCACCCATCATCACCCAAGGCATATCTCCCACAATCCTCTTATATATACTGAGCTCCTTCCACAATTCTTTCCTTTCATTTCCACCATTTGCAGCATACACAATGGTACAGAACATGTTCCAATTACCATGAATAGCTTCAGCTTTACACAACACAGCTTGTTTACAGAAATTAACAGTATTCATATTCACCAAATCACCATTCCAACCTAGGATGATTCTACAACCTTTATCACAATAATTCATATTATGCACCCATTCCCAATTCCTGAAAATACTATCTCCAATCTTGAACAATTTTTTCCTCTTCAGTTGAGTTCTAATCACAGCACATATACCTAATTTTTCACCATCAATAAAATTCCTCACTTCTTTTTGTTTATCAGAGGTACGCATACCCCTAATATTCCAACATCCAACTTTTAAATCCATGACTATATCTATGTTAATACCCCATTATCCTTAACCTCAATAACATCATCTTCCATACACTTAGCAATACCATTTTCATCCTTAAACACATCATTTTATTCCCTGACATCACCTTCTTTATTCTCCTCAACACCAATAGCTGTTGTATTACCATCTCCATTAGAATCTAACATAGCATACTTATTTGCAAATCTTTTAAAAGCTTCCAAAATCTCACCTCTTACATTCCATGCACCCCTGCTATTGTTATTTCTTGTTGGACTCTGGTTCTTTTCTACATTAACACTTGAGCTACCAACTTCCTTTAAATGGTGTTTTATGCTTCACTGGAACCTGTTCTTTACTCACACTTTCTTGTTGTCTTCCTTTATTATTCTTTTGATACATAGCCTGAGTGGTAACTTTTTCTTTCTGCATAAACTCCCCTTTCCTCTGGTATTGATAGTTTGGCTTATTAAATTGTGTTATGTATTTGTTGCCACCTCCATTAAATCTCTTGTACCTCACTTCTTCAAATCCATCATTTACTTTCACATCATTCACCTTATCTTTCTCTGGTACTTTCCCGTTATCCTTGTCCATAACATCTGGAACCTCATTGTTAACTTGTTTACCACACCCTTTGTCTGAGTGTCCAAACACACAACATTCAGAGCACCTTGGTGGAACCCATTCAGTTTCCACATTGACAACCTTTCTACACACTTCAACTCTTTCTCTATCTCTATACACAACTTCAATCAAATCAGGCAAAATTTTCTTTGCAGACACCTCAACCAACACTCTAGCATATCCAATCCTACCCACCCCTAGCCTACACATATATGCAGTAACATTATCCATAACAAGTGGTCTCCCCCATCAACTAGCAAGTGCACTGATTCCATGTGTAGTCCAGGCCTCCAAAGGCACATTACTTAGCTTGATCCAATTAGGTAATATATCAGGCTCTCTTTTATCCAAGCAAATATGAATGTCCTACTTTTGAACAAAAAAAGGCTTGTTACTCACCATCCATGGTCCACTATTGACAACTTCATCTAATCCTTCTTCATTATAGAACTTTATGTAATATACCCCATTATTAACATCAATCACATCTTTAAATCCTTTCCTTCCCCACATTCTTCTCAAATTGTATCTTAGCTCATTAATAGACATGTTATGTCCAACAAAATAGCCACACAATGTTAAATCCCATTTCTTACAACCTTCATCAATCATAATATCATCAAAAATCACATATTCCTTTCCACTATCATCAATTTCAATAGGTACAACAAACAATTTCTTACTCAAATCCTTAAGATTACCTATTGTGGCTATAGCATAAGTCTTATCACCACTCCTATTATCCTTTTTCAACATATGATCATCTGCCTTCTCCTCCTTATCACCCACATTCTGCTTATTACCTTTATCCAAATCACCCTGTTCCGTAGCCTATTCCATTCTGTTTTCCTGCACTTCAGCATCAGTACTACTTACCCCTTGTACCTTCTCATTCACATTTGCACTTTCCAAAACCTTAATACCCTCACTTTCAGTCCCCTCATACTTTCCTCCTTCCTCAGTCCCACTCACAATAGCCTCAGATACATTCAACATCCTATTATTTCCTTCACATTTATCCCCTTCACTCACAGTTTTTCCATTCTCCATAACATCCTTTTTAGCTCCTTTTTTTGATACTGTTTTCTGACTCTTAGTATTATTAACAGAGTAATCTGAATCAGAAAGCTTCTGAGGTGGTCTAATTTGTCTCTTAGTTCTCATTTCCAAAATTAGGGTTTATACAATTTGGGGAAAATGAAAATTAGAAGTGAAATCGTCAATTAATCAACACCAGTTGAAAATTAACACTCAGGAATGTAATATTAAGACTCAAAAGGCTACAATTAACTAATATCCAATTATACCCAAAATTGAATTTTGGCACCAAATCTCCATTATTTAAAACAAACAAAAACTAACCGTGGAAAATCTCTAAAACCTACTAGGAAATGAGCAGAATTCAAAACTAAACACTATGAATGGATTACTTTTTAAAATAGCTTTGATTTGAGATCAGAATCACGAATTTTGAAGGTTTTTTTAATGGTGGGGATATGGCAGGAGATTAGTTGGAAGTGAGAGAATTTTTTTTTGTGTGTCTTTTTTGCAGAATAGTGAGTAAGAGTTTATTTTAAACCTTTCTTTTCTTGCATTAATAGATGGACTATCAAACAATATGCTCACTAGCGAAGCCAAAAATGAATTAACCAACGAAGTGAAAGTGACTAAAGAAATCAAGGTAAATTTCGAGTCTACACTTTTTCGATATCACGTTTCAACATCTTACCTCATAGTTTTATATTTTTGTGAAGACCTAAGTTATTTTTTCCATTGAATAACAAGCCGAGAACAATGTGAACATGGGTATTCATGCGTCCTTTGATGATGTAACATTTATTTCTACACTTTTTTTTGGTTTCATCTTTCAAAAAAAGAATCGTATACTCATATTCGTATGAAGGCCTATTAATATAGTTTTTCTTTCTTTGAACACACTCTGATATGATCACACACATGGTACTGTATATCTTTGAACATGTAGGGATGGGTATTCAACTATTCATGCATTGTTTGATGAGGTAACATTTATTTTCACACTTTCTTTGTTTCATATTCCAAAAAAGAATCGTATTTTCATATTTGTATAAATGTTATTGTATGACTTAATCCCTTTGTATAAAGGCCTAATATAGTTTTAATTTCTTTGAACAGCAGTCTGATAACACATGTGGAACTGGATATCTATTCGTTGCTTGATGTCGTGGTCATTTTTACTATAGCTTCATTGTCTCAACTCATATTTATATCCCATATACTAAAAGCTGATAATTTGTTTTTATTTGAATCACAGTTCTAAGAAAACAAATAAGGAGGCAAACTTGGCAACATGGAACTTCAACGCTCATATGAACACAAAGTATTTAGAGTTTGGTTGATGAGAAAGTCTTTTCGATTGGATTAATAAAATTCTAGGGATGATATAAAATATATAAATAATGCATGTATTAGTTATACATAAATCAAATATAACTTAATATGTATCTTATGGGTTCACTATTCATATTCATAGGATAAGATTGTGGAGGATGTTTTCTCAGTGGCGTCAAGAGGAGAAAAAGAAATAAATTTTACACACTTAAACAAGGATTTCAAATTTTCAATATACATGGTAAATTATTGTAACAGGCAACGCACGGGTATTGCATTAGTTTCTCATTGTTCTTAGTTTTATTTTTCTTCTTAGTGGATCTATTATCACTTATAACATGATATAATTGAAAGGCAAAGCGACCAATTAAAAAAAAAAAATATCAGTAAAGATATTGTTTTTAAGATTAAACTTATATAAGAGAAATGTTAAGATTTCTTTTCTCCTCTTTTCATTCATTTATACCAAACATCATTAGTTTCTTTTAATTAGGCATATATGATGGTAATTTGAGTATTTCACTTGTATGATACACTAGGTTTTTCTTAATTATATAAAAGACATGTTGTAATTTATATTGAATCAAAGATGAAACTTGAATAATGTACAAAATGAGGATGTGAGCCCGCGCGCTACGGCGGGGTTTTGGTCTATGCAGTTTATGTGATAAGAAAGAGGAGCAAAATCGAGCATTTATATATTACATAAGCTAATAGAACGGTTTACAAAATAAGCTGCATATGTTTTGGCAGATATTTGTGCTGTTGTAGTTCTAAAGCACAAATATTTTACAAAACATGGATCATATGTTGGTCACATATGCAAATTCTGAAAGTAGTCATTGTTGCCTAGCAGTGGAAGCAAAGTGGTTAAATATTTACATTGCAGATAGTTTGCAACAAAAGTTAATAGAGGTTGAGTGATATGGTGGTTTGATCTTCAGTCTTGTTTTTTCTTGAGAACATTTTTGCTTTTCATTTTGCCTGCCAATGAGCTTCCTGGTGTGGCTGCATTATTTAAAAAAACAACCGGATTAGTGTTTAGAGAAAATAAAATATAGCAATGATAATCTTTTGTGCTTGTATTATTCTAAAAGAATAGTGAAAGCATGCATTATTTCTGGCAATGATGCACTGTTGAAGATCAATAGTGTTATAGTATTTTGTAGGGATATGAAAAAGCTGGCAAAAGTGGCTGTATGTGGATAAAAAGGATGCATACGAGAAATTTTTGTAGGGCAGTTTGGTTATTTAAGGTAGGTTAGTATGTTTTGTTACACAACAACTAAGAGAACACAGTGCCGAGGCATCCTGAGTGTGCTAAACTTAGAGATGATGCAAATTCTAATAAGTGGCCAGAAATGTTGGTTTTTTATTGTCATCGGGCTTCGATTGAAGATATTCAAATTGTAAGGGAAATCAATCAGTTGTCTATAAAACTGGTTCGGGTCATTACTGAAAGAGGTCGTTTAATTGAAGAACTGCAAACAATTGAAAACATGTATGTGGAGAAAACTCTTGAGCATTTAAGGGAGAGTCAATTGAAAGTTGATAAGAAGTTTATGCATATGGAGAAAATGAAAGATGAATTGGACTTAAGTGCTCGTGATAAGGATGTGTTTATCCTGAAACTTAAGGGCTTAATGGAGTTCTAAATATTTAGCATGATGTTTTTATAGGCTCTCTTGTTTTGTAATATATCTGTGTCTTGCTAATAAAGATGATGCCTATATGGTTTGTATGGTTTGCCAATGTGTATCTAGAAAAGGTTGTTAATAAAGATGATGTGTTATGTTATTTGTAGGTTAGAAGTGTTAGGTAGAAGCTGATAATTTGTGATGGTTAGGTAGGAACTGTTCAAAGTGAATATAGTTGTTAGTTTAGTTTGTTGCACTGTTTATAGTTATATATTTCTATTGGTTGTCTATATAAGGAGTGGGAAGCTGTGTCTGAGTGTACCTTATAAGTTCTATGTAAGTGTGGTATATAGGTTCTCAAGCATTGTCTAAAAATATTGGTAACAAAGATGTCTGTGACTCCTAAACTTGATGAGTATAAAGAAGCAGTCGAGTCAGATGAGCTATATCTTCCGCTTCGTGTGCTGTTTTTGCATGAAGAGGCTGATAATGAAGGGCTTATTTTGGTTTTGGTTGAAAAGTGTGATGATGTGCGTGCTAGAATTGCTACTAAAAGAGCATTGCTCCAAGAGGTTGGAAGTTTGAGTTGATTGGACCCTGTTGTTGTTACTGGGTTGCAATGTTCAAAGGATGCACAAAATAAGGATTTTCAGTTGTTGGCGGCTTTGGTTGTTGTTGTTGATCTTCTGCATGAAGAACGTAGCCAGAAGCGTCGTTATGTGTTGGCGATGGAGCAGTACAATTAGAATGGTTATTTAGTGTTGTGTTGGTGGTGAGAAGTCGTTGTAGTTGTTTGGTCATGTTTAATATTATGGTTATGTGATGTTTGCATCCACTGTTGTAAAATATTGTATGTATCAATAAAACTTGGTAGTGTATTTGTGTGTTAAGAAACTTTGTTGTATTATATATATATATATATATATATATATATATATATATATATATATATATATATATATATATATATTGTAATTGTATTGCTGAACATTGTTTTCTGTGTTATGTTTCTGTGTAAGACTGCGGTTTTAGTAGTTGGAAAAATGAACAGTGTTAAATGAAACTGAAAGAATCAGTCAATTATTAAAGTGGTGAAATGACAATTGGTATAGAGAAAATGCAGATGTCGTAAAGGAGAATCAAAAAGAAATCTTGGTAACTGTTTTGCGAATAAAGACATGTGACTAATTTGGTTTTATGCATGGAAAAGGTTGGTGTATAAGGTGGTATTATTAACATTTTGTGCCTATTTAAGAAAGTTCAAAGGGATCGATAATTTATAAGTTTTCTTGTTAGTGTAAAAAAAAGTGGGTTTAAACAATGTCTAATCGTCTTATATGTGATCAGCTAAGGGCTGAGGCTAATTCGAATAATTGGTCAGAAATGTTAATCCTATACTATCGACAAAGTGCAATTGAAGATATTCAAATGGCACAGCAAATGAATGCATTGTGTCAAAGGCTGCTTGGTGTTACTTGTGAAAGGTTCACTTTTATTCAGGAGCTAGAGACTGTTGGAAATATGTATGCACAGAAGACTGCAGAGTATCTAAGAGAAGTCCAGGCAAAGATGATCAAAAGATCATGTAGATGCGTATAATGGTTGGTGAACTGGAGCTTTAAGGGGGTGATGGATTTCTAAGTATTGGTGCACAATGCAAGGTGGTGTGTGTTTACTACAATTGTCTTATGCAGGTTGTATTTTTACTTTTAGTAATGTAATGTTTGGAAAATGTGTGCTGAAGTTGGGTGTAAAATATCTAATTAAATAAAACTGGCCAACTCTGTGTAATAAGCAGTGATTTAAAGTCAAGAAGTTTAGATGTTCACCTTTTGGCTTCTTTGGATCTGCTGTTTCATCTTGAAACAATGCTCTTTTCGCTGTTTTGCGGGTATTGTCATCAATTATCTTTTGGCTTGAATCTTTTTCAGTTGTTGGTGGTGTTCATGGGTTTTATAAATAAAAGAATGAGTATTTGCATTTGTAAATGATGCTTTTAAATATGAAAGATTGGTGAGTGAAATGACGTTACCTGGATTTAGTTGTGTTGTTGTCATTAGTTGCTCTTCTTGTTCGACACCTACTTTTTCAAGGGCTATAGTTGTGCTTTGGTCGATCGGTTTTTCTTCTAGGCTTTCTTCATATGTTATTGCAAGTGGAGGTGCTGATGGTCCTAGTTTTTGTGAATAAAAAAGTTGATGTTTATATATACATTCGGTATTTTTAAATAAGGGAAAGTGTCAAGTTAAATAGCCTTACCTGCAGTTGATTCTATTGGTATGAGTGATCTTTCTTGTCTCTTTTTCTTGTTGAAAACTTGATCAAGAATAAAACTTGTTGTTTTTGCTGTTTGGTTAAAATGGAATTGGAAAACATTTTTCTGCCGTTCGGTTTCAAAGATTTGAGCTGGTATTTCTTGTGGATCTGTCGCTTTGTGGATACGAATCAATTCTGGACATGAATACCCGGTTAGACCATCTGCTGCAGGTGTAAACAAAGTCATTGGAGTTGTTGCAGATGGATCTGTAATGAAGCCTTTGAAGCAGTACCTGTATATGATGAATTATGTGAATGAATTAGTCATTTTTTTGGTATAATCTTTTAAAGGGATTTTTTTAAAACTAAATATTGTCTAATTGTTGGGCAAAATATAACGCACGTATTGCAAGGGTTTGGCTGTTTTCCATGATCAAAACAGCGGTAAATTCCATTTTCTTCTCTGACTTTGCAAAGACATTCATTGCAAGATATGTAAAACCAGTCTCTTCTGACGTCGATGCTTGCTAGTGTTGCTTCAGCGGTAAACTGTACTCCCTACAAATCATCATGCAAATCGTTAGTTACTTAACCAATTTTATATGAGAAGTTGTTGTTCTGTGTAGGAAAGTTACCTTGTAGGTTTCTGGATCTTGTTTCAATAGTGTTTTTAAAGGAAACCTGTTTTGAAATTTTTCTTTTTCAACATCTTCATAAGGAGTTTTGCAAATCCGCAATGGTGGAGTTGTTTGGTGCTTTTGCCTGTACCTGTTTAGTTTTTAAAATTTAGAAGAATATGAAGTGTTTTAAAATTTTTAGGGATTAAAGGTTCTTACTGTGCTCTTTGTTGATCAACCTCTGGTATTTTTGGGTTGAGGTAACAGTGTGTTGCTGATGTTGCTGTCAATTGATAATCTGCCATTATATTGTTTAAAAATGCATTAATAATATGGTATTTACATACAAAAGGTTATTAAAGTGCTAATTCAATACCTCTAAACCTTGTCACACGGCAAGAACTAACTGCAATTATAACTGGCTGTTCCATTGCATCAGTGTCGACATTTACAAAATTATCAGCCATATCATCACACATCGTGAATTCTATTATAGTAACACTGCAAATATAAATAAGTGATCAAAAACATTGAAGATTGTGTTGAATGCAAAACTTTGTTACTGAAAGGATACGCACTTTAAATTTTCAATATCAATTTTTCTGTACACAGTTTCACCTTGGTCGCCATTGGGTTTGCGTTTCACTTTGCCTACTGACCTTAGAAAACCAATGTAATCTGCAATTAAATAAGCGTTAGCATTTTGACATTTTGGCGGATTTGAAAATATTGAGGTTTAAAATATCACATGTGAGGACTGGGTATTCTATTTTTCCAGAAGCATCTTCTTTTGGTAGCCTGAATTGGAGATGGTTGTATGCAATAAATCTAAAGTAGTGGTATGGAATTTGTGGTGCTGTTATCTAATCAAATTTTGTGATTTTTCCAAACTTGAGACTTGTTTTGTTGTTGATGAGGCGAAAAGTGAACCGCTTTTAAGGGGTCGTTTAAGCCCGGATTCGTGATTATTTGATCAAATATTGCCCTAAATCGTTCCTTTTGTCATTTTAGGTAGGTTTGGAGAGAAATCTGGGAAAAGGAAGCATTTTGGATGTTTTTGGAGCATAAAAGTGAAGAAAACGGCAAAGTCTCAATTTTCCTTGCTGGAACAGTACCTGACGGTGTCAAGACTCTCCACATGACGGCGTCAAGAGTTACAAAAGAGGTGGATGTGGAAAATACACGTGACGATCCAGAGAGTTTTTGTGCATAGGAGATGACGGCGTCACCCAAGGCCGTCATGGTCCAAGTATTAGTGACGGCCCAGAAGAAATCCCTACATGACGGCATCACAAGTAGGTCTAGGCAATACGATTTTATTATGGCGGCGAGTTGACGGCGTCAAAACTTAACACATGACGCCATCACCCTGTAAAATCTATATATAGTTTTCCAAATTTCATTTATAGTGTGCAACTTTGAGGGAATAAACCCTAAGCCGAATTTTACAGCTTTTTCAAGGGTTCCAACCCCTTGAATCTTTCATATTCAATTAAAGATAAGTATTCTTCCAAATCATTCATTATGTCTATATGTTGTTTGATTATATCTTACGCTTGTCTTCTATTTAACATGCTAGGCTAGATTTCTATTGTGTTTGCTTAGATGTAGTGAAACCTAGATGTTGATTATGGGTTGATTGTTTGTTTATGATTGTTACAGATGATTGTATTCGATGTTAGGCTTAAAAAAAATTGGCAGACTTCCATTGGTAACTTGCTTGAACGTCTTAAGAAACATGATCGGAGGTGTACTACGATTTTTGGTTGTATTTAATGCGTAGGAGAATTCTAATGATCCCATGTTAGGAGCTTCTAACGGCTCGACAGAGGAGTGAAGTAGGATCCTATAGAGTTAGGGAATATTGTACACGGCCCTACGACTAGTATTAAGGAATATGACCCGTCATCCATGCAATTGTAACAAGCTATCAACCTGTAAAAGATATCTAGGGAGTAATGAAACCTAAGTAAACACAGTTTTTCTCATTATTGTTTCACCACATTAGTATAAATAGTTTTTTTTTTTTTTTTTTTTTTTTTTTTTTTTTTTTTTTTTTCATTTCTTTTATTTTATTTTGATTGCATCTTTAGTTAATTGGGTTAGTTGGCTAGCAACTAATTCCGCCCACTCCTTCAAAACCCGAGATTTTAATTGCTTTCCATAAAATATAAAAATACAAAAAGAATCATCCCTCACCTCTAGACCTAGTTTAGTAGGCTTTCTTATCCTAGCGACACTATTCCTGAGTTGAACGATCAATCCCCCGGTACTTGTCACTATACTATACTACAACCATCAGGTACACTCCCTGGTGGGGGTTGTAAGCTTCTCGAGGTCCCTTGAGAGGTAAAACCTGTTGCGAGGGTGCGATCCCTACGTATCAAGTTTTTGGCGTCGCAGCCCGGGGAATAGTTATTGTCTAGGTTAGGATTTCTTTTTATTAAGTCTACTTGCTAGATTCCTTTCTAGTAAGATTTTATTTTTATTTTTAGGTTTTCTTTAGTCTATCTTATTTCTTCGTGTCTTTGTTCGTAACCTTTACCATCCGATATCATGGAAGGTGGTAACATCTTTGAACCCATCAACCCACCACAACAAAACCACCCACAAAACCCACCACTAGCAAACCCACTTCCTAGGCCCCGAACTTTAGGAGA
Source organism: Artemisia argyi (assembly GCA_030686995.1). Lineage (NCBI taxonomy): Eukaryota > Viridiplantae > Streptophyta > Magnoliopsida > Asterales > Asteraceae > Artemisia > Artemisia argyi. The sequence goes on along the minus strand of CM060676.1, from coordinate 170,572,201 downwards.
GTATTCCCGTACTAGCCACCAAGGCTATCGAAACACTATTGAGCTCACTCAAGGAGCCAATGTGTCCCCCTTGCGATCCGACATCATCCGGTTGGTGCAAAGCGGATGTGCATTCCATGGACTTCGTTCCGAAGATCCTAATCAACATCTCAAGGATTTCCTTAAAATCGTAGATTCCATAGACCTTGATGTTGTAACTAGAGACTCGACCCGATTACGCCTATTCCAATTCTCTCTACGTGATCAAGCTAGTCAATGGCTTGAACATTTACCTCCGGGATCCATCACCTTATGGGATGATCTCACAATTCGTTTCCTTGCTCAATTTTTCCCACCGAGGAGAACTACCAAGCTTAGAAATGATATCTTGATGTTCCAACAACGTCAAGGTGAAACTCTATATGAAGCATGGACTCGCTTTAAGAACTTACTCCAAAAAGTCCCTCATCATGGCATAGATCTTTGGCTCCAAGTCCAAATCTTCTATGACCATATCGATCTCTTCATAAGGCGAACCATTGACCAATCGGACGGTGGCAAGCTACGTGATCTAAGTGCAGAAGAATCATGGGAACTCATAGAAGATCTTGCTCTCTATGACAACAAAAGTTGGAATGATCCCCGTGATTTGAACAAAACGGTCAAGGCAATATCTTTGCCTTCGAACAATTCTAGCACTCCCGACCATAGGATCATGGAACTTGAGGACCAAGTTAAGTTTCTCATGATATCTTATGAAGCTCCTAAGCCTTTAAGCCAAGTGAACAAGATCACTTCTTCATGCGAATTATGTAGTGGTCCCCATGACACTCGTGATTGCGTGGAACTCCCCGGACAATCTTTTGCGGACTACGCATCCTCGCGTACCGACGAAGCGGGAGATAAGTGGTACACTTTCAAACCCGAGCCAAACCCTTACGGTGATTCCTACAACCCTTCTTAGAAAAATCACCCGAACCTTAGGTGGAAACAAAACCAAAACATGCCCTAAAACAATTCTTCCAATCCACCTAATCGTTACCAACCAAACGGTCCACCCTCTAACCGTACTTTCAACAACAATCCTTCCAATAACTATGGTAGTACCAATAATCTTGAAGGATTGATGTCCAAATTTATAGCATCTCAAGAAGCTCGCATAGCTAAGTTTGAAATCGAATTCAATCAACAACAAACAGAGATGACCAATAAGATTGACAACTTGTTGAAAGCCTTCAACAACCAAGTGCTAACTACACCTAGGAAGGACACTAGGGACACTAATAGCGGAATCCAAGTTAAGGACCCCTCATCATCCAAACACGTCCACTTTGTCAACGTTGTCACCATTAAGCTAATAGATAAGAATATAGAAGAAAGTGATAAGGATGAAGTTGGAATAGAAACCGGGACTAAGGATGAGGTTAAGGAAGTTGAGGATAATAAGGGAGAAAAGTTAGAGGAAGTAGAAAACGTAAAAGAATACTTTGATAAGTTACCTACCAAGGAAGAACGGGAATATCACAAGGATCTATTTGATGATCCCGAGACACCATACATCCTTGGTTCACCCCTTATTAAAGTAGGTGATCCCTCTAACATTAACATACCATGCAACATTAGGCATATGCATGTGTGGAAAGCTTACATCGATCTGAGGTCTCCTATAAACATCATGACTAGGACCTATTATAATTGGGTAATGAAGAGGCAACATGGATATAGGATGATGACTTCTTCATGCGAAACTTTGTAGGAAGAGTGAAAGGATTGCATGTCTTGGTAGGAAACTTCACTTATGTCACCGACTTCGTGATAGTAGAGGATACTCGTCCGGTAATAGATGGTTGCCTAAGTCAAGTAGTGTTCGGAAAACCGTTTGTTGAGGCCTCTAAGATGAGTTATGACCCGTCCCTAGGGATAGTTAGATTCAAGGAAGAGAAGGATGAGATTGCTTACCAAATGCCCTATAAGATTGAACAATACCGCCTTCTATCAAACATAGAAAAGGAACACAAGCAAGCGGTTTATTATAGGAATTATGAGGATGGACGTAGAGGAGTAGATTATGTCATGAGTAGAATACTTGTTTCTACGAGGAATGTTTGCAACTAGGTCCGGAATACAAAACTAAGACTGGAGATGACCTAGCGAACGAGACCAATGATGAGGTCATGTAATAACCCATGACCTTAAGTCTAGCTACAAGACTCGTAAATAAAGAAAAGCGCTTCTTGGGAGGCAACCCATGTTTTGTGTGATTTTTATTTGTTTGATTGTTATTTGCTTCCGTATGCATGCTTTATTTTTATTGTTGGTAGATCATGTTTCAAACAAAATTGCGAAAATGCTTTATTTTGTTGTTTAACTTCGTCTTAACTTCATATAAAGGTATTTTGCAAAAGCTAAGTGTAAGGGGAAACCTCAAATTTGTTACTAAGAACGAAATTGATCTTGATTCGCTACAATATTAAATGAACATGTGTATTAGTATTTGTTAGAGTCAAATGCTTGTATCGAGTCATAATGATGTTTTGCAGGATTTTCCAGGAAGTAGGACATAAGTTTTTCTAGATATTTTCCGGAAACTTAACGTAAAGATTTCTGCAGGTCACTTCTGACGGCGTCAGGAATTAACTCCTGACGGCGTCATGTGTAAAATTCTGGAAATTTTGCGAGTTTTGTTTTTCTAACGGAGTCTTAAAGTTTTTGTTAATTCTTTAGTTTTATAAACTCCAGAAAATCTGCAAACATTCATTCCACAAGCATTATATCTTACATTGTTTTCTAGGATTTGCTAGTATATATAGATTGACGCCGATTGTACACGAGGTTGCCTTGATTGTTTTCTCAGGTTTAACAGGTTATATATGACAAGAAAATGATTTACATTTCTGGAAGGGAAGCTTTGAATGTTCATTTTCTTGGAGAAAGATCTAATCTTGTTGACACACTATCCGCACCGAACGAATCAGGGGAGTATTTGTTTTCATTCTTTTACCTATTTTACTTTTACATCCTTTAATTGAACATTGGGGACAATGTTCATCCTAAGTGTAAGGGGAGGATAAATGATGATACCTTATAGGATACAATTGCACTTGAGTTTGTTTGTTTGGTGGTAGGTGTGTAATAAAACTAAGAGAAATACTTGTTAGTATAATTTTAGCGCCAAATTTAAATTTTTTTACAACATTTAGGAGTGAAACTTTAGCCTTAGTGATTCGTGAAAATCAAGTTATAGTATAAGTATAGTATTACTCAAGAGATCCGCAAAGAAATACGGATAACCCGAGGTCGTAGTCCGTGTGAAGGATGAATGGAATTTCGAATTCCCGATTCGTGAAACGTGTCGTGAAAGTGGTAAAAAGTGATTTGAATGAGATTATACTAATGAAATAGTAAATGAAGTACAAATAATCAACTAAACACGTAATTCAAGTAAGGCAACTAGAAACGTAACGTAAAATCGAAAACGTAAGCTAAAACGGAAAATAAACGTTAACGTACGAAATCAAACGCGACTTTTAAGCTACGCTACTCCTATGGACTTGGAAATAATTTTCAAAAATTAAAAATGATAAAAGAAAATTTTGAGAAAAAGAAAAATATTTTTTTGATATTTTGTTTATTTTTTATGAATTAAAACTAATTTTACTAATTAAAAATTAAAAGAAAATGTAAATAAATTGAGAAAAATGCAAAATAAATTTCTAAAATTCTAAAATAACTACAAATAATTTTCTAATATTTTTTGGATTTTTCTGGGGTTTTTCTGATTTTTTTGTATTTTCAGTAATTAAAAAGTAATTAAAAATGAAAATTAAATAGGAAAAATAACAAATTAACTCATAAAAATATGAAAATTTCAGGGAAAATCTAAAATAATATTTTGAAGCTAGGAAAAATATAAAATTTGAAAAATAAGAACTGGAAGTGCTTAATGACCCAAAATAGCTTATTTGAGAGTGCTTATTTATAAGCACAGTTGACCAAAAATTTACCAAACCTTGACTAAATGATTTTAAGACTTACTAAAGCTCAGATTATCAAATTTGAAACCAACAAGTACTCAAAAACAAAGGTGTGGGCCAAATAAGGTCAAATTAGCTCAAGTGTAATAAGCAATAAGCTAAACAAATTAAGCTAAGACTAAATATCAATTGAGACAACAACTTTGGGTACTAATAAACTTAAATGAACAAATAAACTCAGAGTATGATAAAAATAGAGCACTTGCAGCCCTCAAACACCAAACAGATTCTAGGTTTTATGCACTCACTTTATGAGTCCAATGAGCTGATCAAATAAGCTGTTAAGATTAATCTTATGGGTGCAAACTACTGACTGACCACTAGAGATAATAGAAACACCAACAAAGCTTATTTCCAAACTTATTTGGACACCTAATTAATGCTCACACTTATCCTAGAAACTGATGGTGCAGGGTATTTTTGGCTCAAACAGCTGATTACAAAGGCCTTTTTTCAATAAGCAATTAATGCCCAAACTAGATTTTTCTTTTTGAAACTATTTAATCACCTGACCAGGATTACAAAACAACTTTCCAATTTGATTTTGAATACAAAATGAGTAATGTGCACCTCTTTGAATGTCTGACCAAATCAGACAACCAATAACTTTTTGACTTTTTGATGAACACAAAACTTTGACCAAATTAGATTTTGATTACTAAAATAAAGCTGAAAATGATATATTAAACTAATATAAGATTGAAATAAGCTAGAGCTTACACTTATGCAACTACTTGAATGATTATGCAAACTAAATGACCCTACTGATATGCTAAATGAAGAAACAAAGAATGATTTTGACTTTTAATTAAGTAACTAATGAATTTTATGTTTTATATAACCTAAATACTACTGATATAAACTACTTAAACTAATTTAACCCTCTGAAACACACTTACTACTACCAAGCTACTCTAATCCAAACACCCTTGATGAGAACCTGTTTCACTCAAAGCACCACAGACACAATGAAATACTGACCCAAACCTCAAACTTAGACCCAAAAATGATTCAATGATTCAAATAACTCTCAAAAACACAGATCTCAGCTATAGTATTACTCAGACACTCAAATCCCCAGATGTGACAGATATTATGAATAAGCAGCTATACTAGAAAATCAAACCACTAATTATCAAAAGTGACTAAATAAACAAGTAAAAATCAAATATCAGACAAGTAATAAGCAATAATGAGCAGAATTCAAACCAATAAGAACAGATCTAAACTTATATAAATAACAATAGATGAAACAGTAAATTGGTATGAACTTACAAAGCAACTCCCCCTCAGCTCAAAATAGAGGGGGTTCACTTAGCTAGCCTGTCTCTTAGATAGGCCTTTGGACACCTTAAGGCTGCCTCAACTCCAATATAAGCTTCAGCTTATCAAATTAAGCTAATTCAGTTGACTTTGTTTGACTCTTGTATTTTTGAGAAAAAAACTATGAAACAGTACTTGTATTAAGTTTGTAAAAATAGAAACAATTTAAATGAAACTAAATTTAACTGTAAAAACTAAATTGAAATGTATTTATTTATTTATTTATTTATTATTTTTTTATTTATTTTTTAATAGACAAAGACTGAATTGGAAAGTAATTTAACTAATTCAAAACTAAAAAGCAGTAACAATAATAATAAGATAAAAGAGACAATAAGCTGAGATTTCTAATAAACTTGTATTCTATTAATAGCAATGAAAAAGAGTACAATATATTTGGAAAATGGAAATTACAATAAAACTTTTTAAAACAGAAGACTAAAATTAAAACAAAACCTACACACTATATACATGAAGGAGGGGGGTATATATAGTTGCTGAGGAGAGCTTGGAAGATGCTTCTGGATTGCCGTGTCACTGATCCTCGCCACTTTTGTGTTTCTTTTGAGTGAATGTAAGCCCTTGATCTCTCCTTGGTCCCTAAGCTTGTGATATCAACCCTTGGATTAAATGATGTGACAACCTCAATCCTGCGTGTGTATTCCTATTGGTCCACGTATCATTCCCTGACTCTCTCTGACATGTGACTGACATGTGACTGACCTTCAAGAGACCTCATGATTGGGAAATTGTTTATTAATCGAGGTAATTGGGCATGTGGTGAGGCTAGGGTTCATAGGAACAATGAAATACTGGGTTGGGGGTAAGATTTGGGGGGCGGTAAATTTAATTGGGGGTTTTTATTTATTGTGGGGTTGACCGGGTATAAGTCAAGGGTTGACCTGGGTATTGGGTAGCAGGCCGGGTAAAGGAGTTGGGTGGTGGGCTTATCAATATTTTGGGCTTAAGGGAATGTATGGATCCGGTTGTGTTTATGGTTTAGGATTAGTAGTATTTAACAAGGACCATAAGTGTAATTCTGAATTTCATAGGGACCAAATTTGTAATTATACCAAACTTCTATCCAAGGGTATAAATTGTAATTTCCTGAATATTGGAGGACCACTGATGATTTTCTTCTAAAATTCATTAAAGGACCATATTTGCCAAGATTTGAAACTGTAGGGACTGATGTTGCCAATTTCTCAAAACTTTGTCCAGGGACTTATCTTGTAACTTTAAGAATCTCTGAGGACTTAAATTGATAATTTGAGCTTTCCTTGATCATTTTGCTTCCCCGGCTCCGGCTTTTGACCTTTTTCCATTCTCGTGCTCGTTTTTGTCGGTTTTGCTTTGTTTTCGTTCATTTTTCTCATATCCGTACCTGCACATACACAGATACAAAAACATGCATTCTCTTGGCATTTTTGGTTAGTATTTGGTATATTTGGTCTGAATTTGGGTCTAAAAAGGATGAGTGATTAAGCACTCATCAAAATCCCCCAGACTAAGGTATTGCCGTGCCCTCACGCAATGTCATCACCTCACGCTTAAAAGATAAATAATTTCAAAACCTCTCTTTACTGACGTTGTAAAGTAGCAATGACGTTCAAAAGAGATAGTAAAATCATTTATTCTCAAAAACGCTCCGTTTTCCGATTTTCATGAATAACAACTACTACTACTATTTTTGTATTTTTTCTCATTTATATATGTGACGGTTTGCTTTGACTTTCATTATCAATTCTTATATGTTGATAACTTTCAGGGTCAACGAGTAGAAACACTTCTCACAGAGAAGAGACCGTACGGATAAAAATCGTCATCCTTGATTTTTCACAAGCTCCCAAACTAAGCGTAAAATCGAGATCGTTGTTTATCCAGAAGTTAGATGCTAACACTGCCCACAAAAGTTACTTGTGTATTACCTCTTGTCCCCAGGTCCTAAGTTTTGTATCTCAAGATTTTAATTGTGAGAAATGAATTGCTTCATATTTTCTCGTTTCGATATTTGTTAGTCCGATAAGAGCACAAAATTTGAACACTAACTAGTTTCCAAACTTTCCCTCGAAAACCCCTGCATACAGAAATCGGGTCCACATGAAGGTCTCTGATTTAACACGATTTGTGGAGGTCCCCCTTTTTATTTACGACCAAGACATACCATGTTTGATACCCGAAACAGAAGCTTTTTATTAGGGAAACCCCCGGAGTCGAAGCTTGGCATTTTTGCATAATCATAAGCACTTTAATAATACTTTGGTCATTAGTCCTTTATTTCTTTTACAGTCAACGGTTTATGAGCCGCCAAGATGTAAGAGCTTTATTATGACTTTGGATTTTTATCCGCTGCTTTTTTATAGATTTGGATTCCTCTGCCTTTTTATTTGGCTTTGGACTATTATTATTGATATTCATAATTATATGCCAAACCCCGAGTCCTACGGTTTTTACTAAGATCACAACATCGGCTGCGAACCGGCAAGATGCAATAGTCTATTTCACCGTAACACTGGCAGTACCCCTATGTGCACCAAACCCCCATATGCAGAGATTTTGTTGGGAACGAGAAAAAACTAAGTATTGCCCAAACCGCATACCCTTAATTAATCCTAGAGATCTATTATTATTGGTGTGCAAGCTTGTGGGAACAAAGAGGCCACAAGTACCTCTCGTGGGTTTTTAAATCCCAGTAATGCGATCCGTGTATAGCACGAAACTTCTAAATAAACTCTATCATTCCTCGATCTCCGCAAATTTAAAATCCCAAATAATGAGATCCGCGGATGCTTAGCCATAATCTTTTGATTATTTTGGTTAAGGGAGACGAGCTAGGGCTCAACACGCCCGGTCAAGTCGGAACATTTATTTCTACTCTCGCCGGTAGGAAAGTCAAAACAAGGTGTCAAAACTTATTATTCATATCATATATTTTCTTCATTTTTTCATTTTTTTTATACACATAAAAAGGTGACAAAAATTAAAATTTTGGTGGAAAACGGAGTTGCGTAAGTTAACAGCTCAGACGATGGTACAGGACAAATCGAATCGAAGATTCACCCCCCCAGACTAAAGCGAAACATTGTCCTCAATGTTTTAAGGGTAAAGGTAATCCTACGTAAAATCTAAGGCCGTTTATTAAGTATGCCAAGAGATAAACGTTAGTCGATAAGATTTTGGATATGGTGAATTTCCGAAACAGCAGCGAAGGATGAGACTCGAGTGGAGAGAACGACAAACCACGAGCACGAGAGTCCTCAAACTTCTGGGAAATTCCTGAATACTCATAAACAACCACGAAAACACGAGTTTGGAAAGGGTCGCCCCCCTCACGTCACGTTATTAGAGAAAATAGAAAATATATAAAATGAAAATGGATAAGCATGGGGTGCCTCCCACGAAGCGCTTGTTTTTTATCACCGAGTCACATGAGCTTGACTCGATCCCCGAATTTAATCGTCCTTGGGGAAAGTTTGGAGATCCGGGACAACCATGGGTGGTATGTGACTCCTCCCAAATCAACAAGTCAGCCGTGTGCAGCTGTTAGGCCAACCTGGGAGAAAGTGCAAGTTAATATTGACCGTGGAAGTACAGGGAAATCCCCGGGTCGTTAAATCCCAACGAGATTGAAATTGTATTTGTAAACGATTAGGAAAGTGAGTGGTACTGAGGACAGTAACAAAGATGATTTGAGGGTTGATTATACTACTGATTGCTTGATATTTGGAAAATATAAAACTATAACAAAAATACAGATATAAGCACAAAATCAGATAATCAGATAACAGACCGATAAAAGTGGTGTTTAACAAGTTACAAACTACATGGGTAAAAAGTGAAACTTTTGAAAACTTAAAATTAAAGAAAATGGAAAATGAAATTTGAAACTATGAAAATGATTATTATAATATTTAATTACTATTTAATTAATAAAACTAATTAAAATCTAATTTAAAACTTAATTTAAATTAACTAAAAATTACAACTATTACTAGTTAACCTAAAAACTTAAATAAATAATTTCTAAACCTAAATAAGAACTTGAAGAAAGTATAAAAAATGAAAATAAATATTTTGGTCTTTTTATAAGTTTTTTATTAATTAATAACTATTTAACTTAATTAAACTATTTTAACTATTTTAAATTACTATTAATACTTAGATGACTTATAAAATTATGTAAAAATTTATAAAACTAATTAACCATTACAGGAATCCTAAAAAATTATAAAAAGTTTCTAAAAATTATATTTAAGCTAATTGACTAATTAATTACTTATTAATTAATTTAAATCTAATTTAATTAAATTAAATAAGAAAATTAGAAAATGGACAGTGGAAATTATGAAACTATTTTTTAAAAGTCTTAACTACTTTATAAAACTTAGGAAAAATATAAAATTCTACTTTTGTTAATTAAAATTAAAGAAATCTATTTAATTACTAATATTACCTATTTAATTATTTAAACTAGTTTTAAATCTAATAAATAGTAAACTGCTTAGGAAAATTCTAAGAAAATTATTTTAACTACTTTAAGGTACTAAGTAATTTATAAAATTATAAAATTGGACAAGTGCTTATTAATAAGCTGAGATGAAAATTAAATAGATAATTTCTATTAAATAGAAGGTATCACTATTTTTATGCTTGCTTTTTCTGGTTTTTCTTTTATAAAACTACTTAAATACTTAAATAATGAAACTTTAACAAAGACAACTACTTTGGAAATCAAGAATAAGCACTGTAAGTGCTTATTAGCTTATACAGTTGACTATAGTTGACTAAATTGAGAAATAAGCTAAGTTGAGGTTATGTGGGGTCCACTATGGTGAAATCTGGTTTACTTAAGTTACTTATACCTAATTAAGCTAGATGTGGTGAGATAAGCTCCTAGGATAAGCTGGAAAGCTAAAATAAGCACTTGCTTATTTGGTTTCTGACTCAGAAATGGGACAGAGTTTGGGGACAAGTTTAGGTGGGGTCCACTGATCTATAGGTCAAACCAAGGGTCAAGTTTTGAACCTGGGTAGGAGGGGGTTGTAAGAAGCTAAGTTTGAGGTGTGGGACCTACTGGTGTGGGCTGCAGCCACCACTAAAGTTGGTGGTGTGGTGGTGGTAAGCTGGTGCAAAGGGTATTGGTTTGCCCTGCAGTCCACTTTCAATGAGTGTGGGGTCCACAAAAGTAAAAGAGGGTTCAAACTAAACCTAGGGGTTCAAAGATGGGTTGTTAAGCTACAAATTAAACCAAGAAGCTAGGCTTTTGGCTCACTAATAAGCTCTGTATGAGCCTTTGAAATGGTGGTTGTACACTGAGTGATCAGTGTAGCTTGTTTTGGGTAGGGCACAAATTGAATCCTAAAAGCTCTGCTGTAATAAGCTAATGGCTAAACTAAACCTAAATGTGAAAAGGTGGACTAATAAGCTACAAATTAAGCTAAGGGTTGGGGTGTGGGGTCCACTAATGAGCACACAAGAAGTCTTGGTATTTTGCTTAAAATCTGTGCACAGGGCAATGTCTTTGCCCTACAAGGTACTTTGATTGAGCTTTTTAATAAGCAAATGAGTTTCAAACCTGGATTTTCTTTTTGACAGATTAAGTTAAGCTACCACACAACACAATTCAACAACTGGTTTGGATTTCCAATTACTAATGAGTCCTACAGATCATGAAGAAAAACTTGCTAATTTGACACACTTGGAATTTTTGACTTTTTGATCTTTATAAACAATTGACTTTGATGAACTTCTGATTGATCCTACTTGTTTAATAAGATGTTATAAGCTAGTATTAAGTTAAATTAAGCTAGGTTGTTGACTTATGAGATGATATGATGAAACTTGGACTCCAATTCCACCACAGTTAACTGTGGTGATGAATTAAGTATGATTTTGACTTTTAACCAAATGAGACCTGAATATTATTGTTTTTCTGAGCTACTATTATACTAAATGACTTGTATAAACTAGAAATAACAACAATAACAAGCTGAGTTACACAGAACATGCAAATCCAAACACACCTTTATACTAAACTGTTTTGTGATTTGTGAAGTAAATGGCTTAAAGAGCTTATGCTACTGATCTATAATGACTTATTATGTTATATTAGATCTTAATAAGTGCTTAGAAACAGAAAATGATCACAATAAAACACTAATACTAATTATGCTAAGTTGACTGTGAAACTTTAATTGTTTAGTAACTAGAAATTCCAACTAACAAGATACCAATATGATGTTATATTATCACTATATATATCTGAATAAGCAATAAGCAACTGAAAAAGCTGAGTAATAAGCAAGGGTACAGTAACAAGAAAAATAAGAGATTTTGAGGACTTACAAGATTGCTTTCCTGCTCAAACCATGAACCAAGAACAACCTATTTCCTCCCCTGAGGATCTAAACCAAACTCCAAAGCTGCTTTATGCTTCCAAATCTCTTCTGAAACCCAGAAATCACAACCAAGTGCCACAGTTGACTTTCTTTGACCAAATTTGTATATGATGAATTTTTTATCTTATACTGATTTGTAGATTACTAAAAGCTTTATTGAGCTTATGGGAGCTTATATGAGCTTATTCAATCCATATAATCAAACAATAACAAGTACACAGCTTAATGAGATTTTTGATATGAAATTGAAAATGGCATTAACTAAGATAACAATACAAACTTTATTTTTATTAACTCAAAAGATTACTAGTACAATGAGATTACTTAAACTGAAACTTGAAAGCTTTAAATTACACTTGAACTTTTAAATCAACTAATACGACATACACTTTTTTAAAATTAAAACTAGATAGGCTTCTCTTCTGCTTCTCTTCCTTTTATAGGCTCAATTAGAGTTCCTTGTGAGTCTCTGAGTCATTCCCACTTTAGATCTTGACCCTCCATTGCTCTGACATGATCCTAGCCGTTTAAATGATTTTGGCGCCAAAAGTCCCCACGTTTACTTGGGGCCAAAGCTGAGCAATTAAAGAATATTGGAAGCATGTGGAGGTGGCAGGGGACAATTTAGATGGTTTTCAGACAAGTTGAGGTGATATGGAAGAAAAACAGGGAGCAGGTATGGTTTGGAGTGAAAAATAGGTGTGGGATGCATTAATTGGTGATGTGGTTTGGTTGTGAGGTGGAAAGGTGGTTTAGTGGGAGTAGTGGATGAGGTGGTGGAAAACCACCCTGGTTTCAGGTAATCAGGGGTGAGGGAGGAGGGTGAATAGTGGTAGTGGTTTGGCGGTTTGTTGACCGTTTGACCCGGTTTTAATAACTAAGGGGTGTTGGGTGGGCTTATGTTTGGGCCTGGTGGATTGGATCACAAAAACACAAGGGTGGGCTGGGGTAATGGTGTATTTGGATTTGGATTAAGTTAAATAAAGGGTCCGGTTTGGTTGTGGTGTACACAAGGACCAATTATGTAATTTGGGTAAAATAGAGGGACTGAATATATGATTTTCCCAAAGTATTTTCAAGTGCTATTTTTTCCAAATATGATAAACCAAGGACCAATTTATTTATTTTTTCATTTTAAAAATATCCAGGGACCTTTTCTGTAATTTCTCAAACTCCAGGGACCATTATTGTAAATTTGGATTTTTCAGGGACTGTGGTTGTAATTTCTCAAAAGTTTATCAAAATTGTTCCATTTTGTCATTCATGCATAGTACAAGGGTATTATTTGTAAATTTCCAAGTTTTGAATACCCAGGGACCATTTTTGCCAATTTTGTAACTTGAGGGGTAAAAGTTGCTAGTTTGTGTAAACTTTCATCCAGGGATCATTTGTGAATATTTTTGGTTTCCCAAGGACTTAAGTTGACTTTTCATTCATTTTAAACTTTCAGGGACTAGTTTTGACATTTTGTGAAACTTGAGGGACTGAAACTGCCAATTATGCAAACTTTGTACGTTTTTCATTTGTTTTTGCATATTTTGTATTTGAAACATATAAAACACACTTCTAAGATATTTTAAGTATTATGATGCATTTTTGAGTGTTTTTGTATGTTTTGGCAGCTCAGATTAGTATAAAATGATGAGTATTTAGACACTCATCAATCCCCCACACTAAACTATTGCTAGTCCCTAGCAATCTATTTGAGAAAAAATTAATGGATTTTTACTCTTTACCAAAAGTCATCACTTCTGGAGTAGCCAGGTGTAAGAACTGTGGCACACCTGATAACTGTGTGATTTTTAGAAAACCACCAGCTGTCAACGGATTTGATTTATCTTTACCAAAAGCCGTTTGCTTCTGAACTAGCCAACTCTTGATGGAATAGTCAACATCTTGGTGAGCTGATTACCAATTATGGTTTTTCCACGGCCTTTACCACAAGCCATAATCTTGCGGGCTAGTCAACTCATTCGCTTTAAAGGATATGGGGAGCTGAGGAACCATACAATTTTTGGCAAATTGCAAGCCATCAATGGTTTTGAGAAGTCTTTACCAAGAGCCGTTTGCTCCTGGACTAGCCAATCCTGTTGTGGGTTAGACATGGAGGATTGATACCATTATTTGCATTTCTAAGTGTGAAAAAACTGATAATTTTGATCAAATGGGGGTTCTTGATGGAACATGTGTTTTGCATTCGTGAGAACGCTCCCCCACACTTAGAACTGAATATTGCCCTCAATATTCACAGTACTTGGTGTCCCACCAAGACTTAGAACGTAAGGAGGCAATACTATTAACCTTTTTATTTTACTCTATTTACATACAAACTCACTTTTTTCTTTTTATTTGTCTTATACCATTTTTTTTTTTTTTTTTTTTTTTTTGAAAAAATATTTTACATATGTACAACATGTGGTTCGTCTCCCCCACACTAGGGTGTTAGAAAGGGATGAGAAGACAGAAATACGGGTGACGACCCATATTGCTACTGTTTTTGATTACCGAGTCGCTAGCTTGACTCGACCTCGAATTGATTTGTCCATGAGGTAGCTTGTTTTTGATTCCCGAGTCTCTAGCTTGACTCGACCCCGAATTAAAATTGTCCTTGGGGAAACTTGTTTTTGTTAACCGAGTCGCTAGCTTGACTCGACCCCGAATTTATTGGTCCATGGGGTAAGTTTGGAGATCTGGGACAACCATTGGTTGTATGTCCCCTCCAAAATAGTGTTTTAACCGATGACCATTTACTTTAAAATTGGGACCGTCGGGTTGTAATAACTCAACAGTTCCATATGGGTATACTTTTGTTATAGTAAATGGTCCAGACCAACGGGTTTTTAGTTTACTCGAGAAAATTTTTAACCTTGAATTGAAAAGAAGAACTCTATCACCAACGTTGAAAACGCGGTTCTTTATTTTAGAGTCATGTATTTGTTTAGTCTTTTCTTTATAGATTAAAGAATTTTCATAAGCTTTATCACGTAATTCATTTAGTTCGTTTAGTTGAACTTTACGGTGATCTCCCGCTGTCTGAAGGTCGAAATTTGCATGTTTTAAGGCCCAATAGGCCTTATGTTCTAATTCGATCGGAAGATGACATGCTTTCCCGTACACTAGCTTATATGGAGTACACCCTATGGGTGTTTTGTAAGCAGTGCGGAAAGCCCATAATGCATCGTCCAGCTTATCCGACCAAGAGGCACGGTTTTCACCAACCGTCCTCTCGAGAATTCTCTTAATACCCCGATTTGAGACCTCCACCTGCCCACTTGTTTGGGGGTGGTATGCTGTAGAAAGACGGTGAGTTACACCATATTTCAGCATTACTCTCGCAAATTGTTCATTGCAAAAGTGAGTACCACGATCACTGATAATGGCACGAGGAGTCCCGAATCTGGCAAAGAGAGACTTTAAAAATTTAACAACTACTCGGGCATCATTGGTGGGTAAGGCTTTTGCCTCAACCCATTTTGACAGATAGTCGACAGCGACGAGTATATATTTATTCCCTCGTGAAGACGGGAATGGCCCCATAAAATCAATGCCCCACATATCAAATATTTCACAGACTTGGATGGCGTTTTGCGGCATCTCATTCTTTTTAGAAATATTCCCGTGACGCTGGCAAGCCTCACAGGTTTTGATAAGTTCATGGGCGTCTTTATAGATCGTGGGCCAAAAGAATCCTGAATCAAACACCTTTTTGGCGGTGTAGTTTGGGTTATGATGTCCCCCCGTGGGTCCATCATGACAAGCTTTAAGAATTTCCATGGCTTCTTGGCCATGGACACACCGTCGGATGACTTGATCCGCACATATTTTGAACAAGTAGGGGTCGTCCCAGAAGTAATGTTTTACATCTTTAAAGAATTTTCTTTTCTGTTGGGACGACATCCCTTTCACAACGAAATTTCCTGCACGGTAATTTGCAAAGTCGGCAAACCATGGGGTGTTAGAATCATCCCGGGTAGAGATTAGATTTAGAGTCTCCAGAGGAAAAGTTTCATTTATTTCTTTTCTCTCAAGAATATCCTGATGAGGATTTTCTAACCGGGACAAGTGATCAGCAGCAAGGTTCTCTGCTCCTTTTTTATCTCTTATGAGAATATCGAATTCCTGGAGGAGCAGGACCCAATGAAGTAGTCTTGGCTTTGCATCTTGTTTAGTGAACAGGTATTTCAGAGCCGAATGATCCGTATATACCACGCTTTTGTTTAAGATTAAGTAAGACCGAAATTTTTCAAAGGCATATACCACAGCTAATAATTCTTTTTCTGTGGTGGTATAGTGTGTTTGAGCCTCATTCATGGTCTTACTTGCGTAGTGTATTGGCTGGAAATGTTTGGTTTTGCGTTGCCCCAGAACTGCACCAATAGCATAATCGCTAGCATTGCACATAAGTTCAAAGGGTAAGTCCCAGTCGGGGGCAACAAGGATTGGTGCCTCAGTAAGCCTTTACTTTAAAATTTCAAAAGCTTCGATGCACTCGGGGGAAAAGATAAAAGGAGCATCCTTTTCAAGAAGATGAGTCATAGGCCGGGCTATTTTGGAGAAATCCTGAATGAATCTTCGATAGAACCCGGCATGGCCGAGAAAACTCCTTATTCCTTTAACAGTGGTGGGATGAGGCAGTTTAGCAATAACATCAATTTTGGCCTTATCGACCTCAATCCCACTTTTTGAAATTTTATGGCCGAGGACAATGCCCTCTTTAACCATAAAATGGCTCTTCTCCCAGTTTAGACAAAGATTAGTGTTTTCACAACGTTGAAGCATTTTTTCTAAGTGGGAGAGGCACGAGTCGAAAGAATTCCCGATGACTGAGAAGTCATCCATGAATACCTCCATGGTTTTTCCAATCATGTCATGGAAAATAGCCATCATGGACCTTTGGAAAGTGCCTGGAGCATTGCATAACCCAAAAGGCATGCGACGATAGGCAAATGTCCCGTAAGGGCATGTGAAGGTAGTTTTATCTTGATCCTGTGGATCAATGGGAATTTGGAAGTAACCCGAGAAGCCGTCAAGGAAACAATAGTACTCGTTTCCCGCTAGTCTTTCGAGCATTTGGTCCATAAAGGGCAGAGGAAAGTGGTCTTTACGGGTGGCTTCGTTAAGCTTTCTGTAATCAATACATACTCGCCACCCTGTAACCAAACGAGTTGGTATTAACTCGTTGTCCTCATTTGTGATAACCGTGATGCCACCCTTCTTTGGAACACAATGTATTGGGCTTACCCAAGGACTATCAGATATAGGATAAATCAATCCCGCATCAAGAAGTTTGATAACTTCAGCTTTTATAACTTCGTGGATTTTTGGATTTACCCTTCGTTGATGTTGCATGGTAGGTTTAAAGTCCTCTTCCATTAGGATTTTGTGTGTACAAAAATCCGGGTTAATACCCTTTATGTTTGAGAGCTTCCAAGCAATTGCTTGCTTGTGGGACTTTAGAACCTTAAGCAGTGCGGTTTTCTCCTCATCCTTTAAGTCTTTTGCAATAATGACCGGTAACTTATCGTTACCTTCCAAGAATGCATATTCTAGATGAGGAGGCAGGTCCTTAAGTTCAACCTCGGGAAAGTCATCATTTTTCTCAACATATTTGACTTCCACCTTATGAAGTTGTGGAGGTAGAACAGGAATGGGAGAAGGATCTTTGTTCAATAACTTCTCAAGGAGAAGTATATCCCCCTCCGGGTCAATCTCTTGGTAATCAATTCCTTCGGGAATTGAGTCACTTTTGAGAAAGGCCTCTAATTCCTCAAGGACGAAATCACTTCCCCCAAACGGAGTGAGGGAAGGAGAAGAATTAGCAATTATGGAATCAGAAGAAGTAGTGGGATTGCCACTCGGAAATTTATCAGTGAATCCAAGGAATTCCTGAGCATACTCCTCGGATGCAATGTCAATGACATCAATTCGGTTGACCGAATCAGCATTATAATTCGAGGAGTATCTCGAGGTTTGATCAAGGTTGAACGTTATCGCTTCATTGCCAACTCGTAACGTGATTTCCTCATCGAAAACATCGATTAATGCACGTCCCGTTCTTAAGAATCCCCTCCCAAGAATGAGAGGAACTCTTGGATCTGCATCGAAATCAACAACGACAAAGTCTGCCGGAAAATTGAATTTTCCCACTCTCACAAATACGTCCTCGGCAATACCGAGGGGACGTGAAATTGAACAGTCTGCAAGCTCGAGAGTCATGCATGTGGGACTAAGTGCCTGAAGAGAAAGCTTTTTCCAAACTGAGTGAGGCATTAAGTTGATGCTTGCACCAAGATCGGCCAAGGCAAAACATTCAACCATACCCGGGAAAGTACATGGTATTAGGAATCTCCCGGGGTCTCCTAGCTTTACGGGAAGCTTTTTCAATAGAACCGCAGAGCAGTTCTCATTGAGTGGAGTTCGTGCCATTTCAAACATTTTTTCTTTATTGCTCAACAGGTTTTTGATTGTCGATGTGAATTTGGGCATTAAAAGAAGAGCATCCGCGAAGCTAATATCGAAGTGTAGTTCTTGGAAAATCTGAAAGAATTTTTCCATCTGATGATTAGCTTTTTCACGGAGCTTTTGATCTTGCAATTGTGAGGGATATGGAATTGTTGTTTTTGGGTTGGCTTTTGGATATTCAACAGGACCTTTGGTAGTTTCAAACACGACTCTTTTAGTGGGAGTCGGGACCGGGATAACTGGAGGAGGGATGTCATTGGTACCTCCGTTATTATTAGGAAGTACCGTATCCGTAGTATCCTCAGTTTCACATTCCTCTACAGGGATAGGAGATGAGGTAGAGGGAGCTGTAGGTCCTTGGTAAGAAACTCCACTTCTTGTGGTGATCGCCTTTACATCGCCCCTCGGATTAGCGATCGTGTTGCTAGGTAAGGTTGTACCTGAGCCCGAGGGTCGATCATTTAAAGACTTCTGGAAATTAGACATTTGACTAACCAGCATTCTGTTCAGTTCTTCTTGGGATTTCATAAACTGTTTTAATAACTCATCATGTGATGGTCCAGTTGGAACAATGGCTTGATTTTGGTTTGGAAAATTTTGAACCCGATTGTTCTGGAAATTCCCATGTTGCTGATTGTTGTTACCTTGGAAGTGGTTTTGTTGTTGAAAATTACCCTGTGGGTAATTGTTCTGACCTTGATTACGGTTATAGTTCCCTTGGTTCTGATTTTGGTTAAACTGATTTTGACTAGAGATGAAATTCCCTTGGTTGTTATAACCTTGGTTCATTCGATTCTGGTTAAAATTCTGGTTCCTGTTTTGAGGCTGATTAAACCCTGGTGGTCCGATATAGTTATTAGATCGATAGCTTAAAAGGTTTCGATCCCCTTGCGGTTGGTAAGAATTACCTCCCGTGTTATAGGAACCTTGAGCTGCAGACACGTTTTCACGAGAAAAGCCACCGGAAGCTGGGCAATCTGTGTACGTATGTGGACCACCGCCAGTTTCACAACTTGGGTTAACAGTTTTGACCTGATTAGGATTATTCTGATGGATACGCAAAACTGCTGTAGACAAATCATCCAGCTTTTTAGCTAGGATTGATATTTCATTGCTTGCCGGAGTGTCTGACTTAAATGAGTCGTTCCTCTCAGCAGAGGAGTCCCAAAAATTATGATGGGCAGTCATGTTTTCGATTAAGTCATAGCACTCTTCAGGGGTTCTTTTCATAAAGGTACCCCCAGCAGCAACATTGATGGTGTCACGATGACGGAGTGTCAAACCATTATAAAAGGTGTCAATAATGGTGACAAGAAGCATGTTATGATTGGGACACTTATCAATGGCAAGTTTGTAGCGTTCCCATGCCTCAAATAAGGACTCTTCGGGAAGCTGTCTGAAGTTGCTGATGTCATTCCTCAGCTTTGTGACCATAGATGGTGGAAAGTATTTGGCCAGAAATTTAGTGATCATCTCATCAAAAGTGTGGATCGAATTCTTTGGAAGTCGATCGAACCATGAAGTTGCATGATGAGTGAGAGAATAGGGAAACAAGTATAAACGTAGGCTGTCTTCGGCGACGCCATGTTGTTTCATGCTTTGGGTGACAGTTAAAAATTTGTCGAGATGCCTGTTGGCATCGTCACCCGGCAATCCGTGGAACTGGCACGTATTCTGGATCTGTTGTATCATGTGGTGTTTTAATCCAAAATCTGTGGCTCCAATAGTGAGTGGTGCAATTGGTCCACCCCTCCCTTGCATGGTAGGTTGACACAGTTCCTCCATAGTTCGGGTGTCAGGAACTGGTTCATCCTTGGGAGGGAATGGGGGCTCGTCGTTCATTTTTATTGTGTGTTCTTCTGCAACAGTACGTAACTCGGGTACGTTTTTCTTCTTTTTATTCTTTGTTTGTGAACGAGTGCGCATGCACAAAAATTATTTTTTTCAACACAAGATCGAGGCAAAACTACAGTGAACTTAAACCCAATAATCACAAATTAACAGCTCCTTTAAAAAAGTACACTATTCACAAGGATACAATGGTAAGTTTTTAATCTTTTAGGTTTGGGAACTTATTATGTTCACACCCCCAGTTGGTAGGTGTTCTGCCTTGGTTTGCGGTGGTAAACTTTTATGTAATTATATTCACAGTAAAATGTTTTTGGCTTTTCGTGTATGGGTGAAAAAAAAACTTGGACAATATTTTTGAAACTGATTCGTTAACCGAAATCATTCCTTTAAGATTACTCGCAGGCTGGCGGGAGGAAATAAATGGATCCCTCTTAAGTTCGCAATTTAATGTCAGAACTTACCTTAAACCAACTGTATGGGTTGTAATCGTAAAGATACGAAGTAATTTAACTTCACAGTTTGTTTTGTTGTTTATGATTTGTTTGGTGTTGTTAACACTTCAGGAGAAATGTTATTGAACGTTTTCAGATATGATTTTGATTTTTCTTAAAAATTTACAAAGTGGTGATATTGTACAGGAGGGTTTTTGAAAACCACTAAACTTTTACCGTTTTGAAATACGCAACAACCTCCCCGGCAGCGGCGCCAAATTTTGACTCCTCCCAAACCAACCAGTCAGCCGTGTGCAGCTGTTAGGCCCACCTGGGAGAAAGTGCAAGTTAATATTGACCGTGGAAGTACAGGGAAATCCCCGGGTCGTTAAATCCCAACGAGATTGAAATTGTATTTGTAAACGATTAGGAAAGTGAGTGGTACTGAGGACAGTAACAAAGATGATTTGAGGGTTGATTATACTACTGATTGCTTGATATTTGGAAAATATAAAACTATAACAAAAATACAGATATAAGCACAAAATCAGATAATCAGATAATAGACCGAGAAAAGTGGTGTTTAACAAGTTACAAACTACAGGGGTAAAAAGTGAAACTTTTGAAAACTTAAAATTAAAGAAAATGGAAAATGAAATTTGAAACTATGAAAATGATTATTATAATATTTAATTACTATTTAATTAATAAAACTAATTAAAATCTAATTTAAAACTTAATTTAAATTAACTAAAAATTACAACTATTACTAGTTAACCTAAAAACTTAAATAAATAATTTCTAAACCTAAATAAGAACTTGAAGAAAGTATAAAAAATGAAAATAAATATTTTTGTATTTTTATAAGTTTTTTATTAATTAATAACTATTTAACTTAATTAAACTATTTCAACTATTTTAAATTACTATTAATACTTAGATGACTTATAAAATTATGTAAAAATTTATAAAGCTAATTAACCATTACAGGAATCCTAAAAAATTATAAAAAGTTTCTAAAAATTATATTTAAGCTAATTGACTAATTAATTACTTATTAATTAATTTAAATCTAATTTAATTAAATTAAATAAGAAAATTAGAAAATGGACAGTGGGAATTATGAAACTATTTTTTAAAAGTCTTAACTACTTTATAAAACTTAGGAAAAATATAAAATTCTACTTTTGTTAATTAAAATTAAAGAAATCTATTTAATTACTAATATTACCTATTTAATTATTTAAACTAGTTTTAAATCTAATAAATAGTAAACTGCTTAGGAAAATTCTAAGAAAATTATTTTAACTACTTTAAGGTACTAAGTAATTTATAAAATTATAAAATTTGACAAGTGCTTATTAATAAGCTGAGATGAAAATTAAATAGATAATTTCTATTAAATAGAAGCTATCACTATTTTTATGTTTGCTTTTTCTGGTTTTTCTTTTATAAAACTACTTAAATACTTAAATAATGAAACTTTAACAAAGGCAACTACTTTGGAAATCAAGAATAAGCACTGTAAGTGCTTATTAGCTTATACAGTTGACTATAGTTGACTAAATTAAGAAATAAGCTAAGTTGAGGTTATGTGGGGTCCACTATGGTGAAATCTGGTTTACTTAAGTTAATTATACCTAATTAAGCTAGATGTGGTGAGATAAGCTCCTAGGATAAGCTGGAAAGCTAAAATAAGCACTTGCTTATTTTGGTTTCTGACTCAGAAATGGGACAGAGTTTGGGGACAAGTTTAGGTGGGGTCCACTGATCTATAGGTCAAACCAAGGGTCAAGTTTTGAACCTGGGTAGGAGGGGGTTGTAAGAAGCTAAGTTTGAGGTGTGGGACCTACTGGTGTGGGCTGCAGCCACCACTAAAGTTGGTGGTGTGGTGGTGGTAAGCTGGTGCAAAGGGTATTGGTTTGCCCTGCAGTCCACTTTCAATGAGTGTGGGGTCCACAAAAGTTAAAGAGGGTTCAAACTAAACCTAGGGGTTCAAATATGGGTTGTTAAGCTACAAATTAAACCAAGAAGCTAGGTTTTTGGCTCACTAATAAGCTCTGTATGAGCCTTTGAAATGGTGGTTGTACACTGAGTGATCAGTATAGCTTGTTTTGGGTAGGGCACAAATTGAATCCTAAAAGCTATGCTGCAATAAGCTAATGGCTAAACTAAACCTAAATGTGAAAAGGTGGACTAATAAGCTACAAATTAAGCTAAGGGTTGGGGTGTGGGGTCCACTAATGAGCACACAAGAAGTCTTGGTATTTTGCTTAAAATCTGTGCACAGGGCAATGTCTTTGCCCTGCAAGGTACTTTGATTGAGCTTTTTAATAAGCAAATGAGTTTCAAACCTGGATTTTCTTTTTGACAGATTAAGTTAAGCTACCACACAACACAATTCAACAACTGGTTTGGATTTCCAATTACTAATGAGTCCTACAGATCATGAAGAAAAACTTGCTAATTTGACACACTTGGAATTTTTGACTTTTTGATCTTTATAAACAATTGACTTTGATGAACTTCTGATTGATCCTACTTGTTTAATAAGATGTTATAAGCTAGTATTAAGTTAAATTAAGCTAAGTTGTTGACTTATGAGATGATATGATGAAACTTGGACTCCAATTCCACCACAGTTAACCGTGGTGATGAATTAAGTATGATTTTGACTTTTAACCAAATGAGACCTGAATATTATTGTTTTTCTGAGCTACTATTATAGTAAATGACTTGTATAAACTAGAAATAACAACAATAACAAGCTGAGTTACACAGAACATGCAAATCCAAACACACCTTTATACTAAACTGTTTTGTGATTTGTGAAGTAAATGGCTTAAAGAGCTTATGCTACTGATCTATAATGACTTATTATGTTATATTAGATCTTAATAAGTGCTTAGAAACAGAAAATGATCACAATAAAACACTAATACTAATTATGCTAAGTTGACTGTGAAACTTTAATTGTTTAGTAACTAGAAATTCCAACTAACAAGATACCAATCTGATGTTATATTATCACTATATATATTTGAATAAGCAATAAGCAACTGAAAAAGCTGAGTAATAAGCAAGGGTACAGTAACAAGAAAAATAAGAGATTTTGAGGACTTACAAGATTGCTTTCCTGCTCAAACCATGAACCAAGAACAACCTATTTCCTCCCCTGAGGATCTAAACCAAACTCCAAAGCTGCTTTATGCTTCCAAATCTCTTCTGAAACCCAGAAATCACAACCAAGTGCCATAGTTGACTTTCTTTGACCAAATTTGTATATGATGAATTTTTTATCTTATACTGATTTGTAGATTACTAAAAGCTTTATTGAGCTTATGGGAGCTTATATGAGCTTATTCAATCCATATAATCAAACAATAACAAGTACACAGCTTAATGAGATTTTTGATATGAAATTGAAAATGGCATTAACTAAGATAACAATACAAACTTTATTTTTATTAACTCAAAAGATTACTAGTACACTGAGATTACTTAAACTGAAACTTAGAAGCTTTAAATTACACTTGAACTTTTAAATCAACTAATACGACATACACTTTTTTAAAATTAAAACTAGATAGGCTTCTCTTCTGCTTCTCTTCCTTTTATAGGCTCAATTAGGGTTCCTTGTGAGTCTCTGAGTCATTCCCACTTTAGATCTTGACCCTCCATTGCTCTGACATGATCCTAGCCGTTTAAATGATTTTGGCGCCAAAAGTCCTCACGTTTACTTGGGGCCAAAGCTGAGCAATTAAAGAATATTGGAAGCATGTGGAGGTGGCAGGGGACAATTTAGATGGTTTTCAGACAAGTTGAGGTGATATGGAAGAAAAACAGGGAGCAGGTATGGTTTGGAGTGAAAAATAGATGTGGGATGCATTAATTGGTGATGTGGTTTGGTTGTGAGGTGGAAAGGTGGTTTAGTGGGAGTATTGGATGAGGTGGAAGGTGATGAGGTGGTGGAAAACCACCCTGGTTTCAGGTAATCAGGGGTGAGGGAGGAGGGTGAATAGTGGTAGTGGTTTGGCGGTTTGTTGACCGTTTGACCCGGTTTTAATAACTAAGGGGTGTTGGGTGGGCTTATGTTTGGGCCTGGTGGATTGGATCACAAAAACACAAGGGTGGGCTGGGGTAATGGTGTATTTGGATTTGGATTAAGTTAAATAAAGGGTCCGGTTTAGTTGTGGTGTACACAAGGACCAATTATGTAATTTGGGTAAAATAGAGGGACTGAATATATGATTTTCCCAAAGTATTTTCAAGTGCTATTTTTGCCAAATATGATAAACCAAGGACCAATTTATTTATTTTTTCATTTTAAAAATATCCAGGGACCTTTTCTGTAATTTCTCAAACTCCAGGGACCATTATTGTAAATTTGGATTTTTCAGGGACTGTGGTTGTAATTTCTCAAAAGTTTATCAAAATTGTTCCATTTTGTCATTCATGCATAGTACAAGGGTATTATTTGTAAATTTCCAAGTTTTGAATACCCAGGGACCATTTTTGCAAATTTTGTAACTTGAGGGGTAAAAGTTGCCAGTTTGTGTAAACTTTCATCCAGGGATCATTTGTGAATATTTTTGGTTTCCCAAGGACTTAAGTTGACTTTTCATTCATTTTAAACCTTCAGGGACTAGTTTTGACATTTTGTGAAACTTGAGGGACTGAAACTGCCAATTATGCAAACTTTGTACATTTTTCATTTGTTTTTGCATATTTTGTATTTGAAACATATAAAACACACTTCTAAGATATTTTAAGTATTATGATGCATTTTTGAGTGTTTTTGTATGTTTTGGCAGCTCAGATTAGTATAAAATGATGAGTATCTAGACACTCATCAGTATGTCCCCTCCGAAGTAATGTTTGATACGATGACCATTCACCTTAAAATTGGGACCATTAGGTTGAGCAAGTTCAACGGTTCCATATGGAAATACTTGGGTAATGGTGAATGGTCCAGACCAACGGGTTTTTAACTTGCCCGAGAAAATCTTCAACCGAGAATTGAAAAGAAGGACTCGGTCACCAACATTGAAGACGCGATCTTTAATTTTAGCATCATGAATCCTCTTTGTCTTCTCTTTGTAGATCAAAGAATTCTCATAGGCCTGATCACGAAGCTCGACTAATTCATTCAATTGAACTTTTCGGTGATCACCCGCGGTTTGAAGGTCAAAATTAGCATGTTTCAAGGCCCAGTAGGCCTTGTGCTCAAGTTCAAAGGGCAAATGGCAGGCCTTCCCGTAAATCAGCTTGTAAGGAGTGCACCTAATGGGTGTTTTGTAAGCTATACGGAAGGCCCAAAGTGCATCATCTAACTTATCGGCCCATGAAGCACGATGTTCACCTACGGTCCTTTCTAAAATTCGTTTCTAGCCACGATTGGAGACCTCAACTTGACCACTCATCTGTGGATGATATGCCGTTGAAAGACAATGTGTGACACCATATTTGAGCATAACTTTAGCGAATTGGTCGTTCCAGAAATGGGTCCCACGATCACTTATAATAGCACGAGGTGCACCAAATCGGGCGAAGAGATTTTTAAGAAATTTCACTACAACTCGGGCGTCATTGGTGGGTAGTGCCTTCGCTTCGACCCATTTAGACAAGTAATCGATGGCCAGGAGTATATATTTGTTACCACGAGAAGATGGGAATGGACCCATGAAATCGATACCCCAGACGTCAAAAATTTCACAGACTTGGATAGCATTTTGAGGCATCTCGTCCTTCTGAGAAAATTTTCCTTGACGCTGGCAAGAATCACATGATTTAACCAACTCATGGGCATCCCGGTAAATCGTCGGCCAGTAGAAGCCGGAATCAAAAACTTTCTTAGCGGTGAAATTGGCACCATGATGTCCCCCCGTGGGTCCATTGTGGCATGCCATAAGAATAGCGGCTTTTTTGCCGTGAACGCACTGCCGGATCACTTGATCTGCATAAATCTTAAACAAATAGGGGTCGTCCCAGAAATAATGCTTAACATCTTTGAAGAATTTTTTCTTCTGCTGGAACGACATCCCTTTCCGGATAAAATTCCCCGCATGGTAATTCGCAAAGTTGGTGAACCATGGGGTACTAGAATCACAGTGTGATAAACTCCCTAGTGTCTCGAGAGGAAATGCTTCGTTAATCTCCTTTTTCTCGAAAACACTTTGGTGGGGATTCTCTAAACGTGATAGGTGATCAGCAGCAAGGTTCTCAGCTCCCTTTTTATCTCGAATTTCAACTTTGAATTCTTGAAGGAGGAGAACCCACCGCATCAAGCGTGGCTTAGCATCTTGCTTTGCCATAAGGTACTTAAGAGCCGAATGATCCGTATACACTATGCATTTCTTCAAAAGCAAATAAGATCGAAACTTTTCAAAAGCGTAAATGACGGCTAACATTTCTTTCTCAGTAGTCGTATAATGGTATTGAGCGTCGGTCATTGTTTTACTAGCATAGTGTATCGGCTGAAAATGTTTTGACTTGCGTTGCCCCAGGACTGCACCAATGGCATAATCGCTAGCATCGCACATTAGCTCGAAGGGCAAGTCCCAATCGGGGGCAATTAAGACGGGAGCCTCCGTTAACTTCTTTTTAAGAATATTAAATGCTTCGATGCATTCATTTGAGAAGATAAACGGAGCATCTTTTTCAAGCAAGTGGGTCAGAGGCCGGGCTATCTTAGAAAAGTCTTGAATGAAACGTCGGTAAAAGCCGGCATGACCGAGAAAACTTCTAATTCCTTTAACAGTGGTGGGAAGAGGTAATGTTGCAATAACGTCGAGTTTAGCTCTATCAACCTCAATCCCGGATTTTGATATCTTATGGCCGAGGACAATGCCCTCTTTGACCATGAAATGGCATTTCTCCCAATTTAGAACCAAGTTGGTGTCTTCACACCGTTTCAGCATATTTTCTAAATGGGAGAGGCACGAAGTGAAAGAATCTCCATAAACCGAGAAATCATCCATGAAAACTTCCATGGTTTTCTCGATCATATCCGAGAATATCGACATCATACACCTTTGGAACGTGCCTGGAGCATTGCATAAGCCAAAAGGCATACGACGATAGGCAAACGTTCCATAAGGGCAAGTAAAGGTAGTATTTTCCTGGTCCGGAGGGTCAACTGATATTTGAAAATAGCCGGAAAATCTATCAAGAAAACAATAGAACTCATTTCCCTCTAGGCGTTCTAGCATTTGATCCATAAATGGAAGTGGGAAATGGTCCTTGCGAATTGCATCATTCAATTTACGATAATCAATACAAACTCTCCATCCGGTAACAAGACGTGTCGGAATCAATTCATTATCATCATTTGTAACGACGGTCATTCCACCTTTCTTCGGTACGCAGTGGACCGGGCTAACCCAAGAACTATCCGAGATTGGATAAATCATTCCGGCATCGAGGAGTTTGATAACTTCCTTTTTAATAACCTCATGAATTTTCGGGTTAACCCGTCGTTGTTGCTGAACGGACGGCTTGTAATTGTCTTCAAGTAAGATCTTATGCATGCAAAAACGAGGGTCGATACCCTTAATATCAGAAATTTGCCAAGCGATGGCACTCTTATGCTTTTTGAGCACATCTAAGAGACGTTTCTTCTCCTCATCTTTAAGATCTTTAGAAATAATGACGGGAAGTTTGTCGGTTCCTTCCAAAAATGCGTATTCGAGATGAGGAGGTAAATCCTTGAGCTCGAGCTCCGGAGGATTCTTAGTAGATGGCTTAACTTCTTTAATGTTGGCCATTTTAAGGTCCATCGGAGGGAGGGACGGGTTGGGATCTTCATTTAATAATTTCTCAATCAAAAGAACATCTCCCTCCGGGTCACAATCGGAATGATCAATTTCCGGTGAAATCGAATCATTAGCAAGAAAGGCCTCGATCTCTTCCAAAATGAAATCACTTCCCTCAAACGGAGTAAGGGAAGGGGAAGGATCAGAAATTATCGGTTCAGAAGAATGAGTGGGATTGCCACTCGAAGCATGTTCGGTAAAACCAAGTAACTCTTGAGCGTACTCCTCCGTAACTTCGTCGATAACGTCGATTCGGTTAACGGAATATTTGTTAAACTCGGAGGAGTACCTTGCGGTTTGATCCAAATTAAAAGTTACGGCTTCGGTACCAACGCGTAGGGTAATTTCTTCATCGAAAACATCAATTAAAGCACGGCCGGTCCTTAGGAAACGTCTTCCGAGAATGAGAGGTACCCGCGGATCAACATCAAAATCAACAACGACAAAATCGGCAGAGAAATGGAATTTTCCCACATTAACGAAGATATCCTCGGCTATTCCCATCAGGCGGGAAGTAGTTCGGTCGGCTAGCTCGAGGGTCATGTAAGTCGGAGTTGATTCGGGTAAAGACAACTTTTTCCAAATGGATAACGGCATTAGGTTAATGCTAGCACCAAGATCGGCCAAGGCGAAGCATTGAACCATCCCAGGAAAATTACACGGAATGAGAAATCGACCGGGGTCTTCGAGCTTTTCGGGAAGCTTTTTTAGGATAACCGCCGAGCAATTCTCATTCATCTGGGTTCGGGATTTTTCAAACAATTTTTCTTTGTTATTCAAAAGACCTTTTAGCATAGAAGCAAATTTAGGCATCAAAAGTATAGCATCCGAGAGAGTTATATCAAAATGTAGTTCTTGAAAAACTTGGTAAAACTTTTCCATCTGAATTTTATCTCTCTCACGGTGCGTTTGTTCGTTTAAGCGTGACGGATAAGGTAATTTTGTTTTGACGGGTGTTTCTTTCTCAGATTTGTAAACAACTTTATCTTTTCCTTTAAATGTCGGGACCACCGGAGGTTGGATGTTCTCGGTCCTTCCATTATCAGTAGGAATTCTCGTATCCGTTGTCGCCTCGGTTTCACGGACGACTACCTTAGGAGACGAAGAAGAAGAAGGGGTAGTCGGAGCCGTTGGTCCATTGATTACAACACCACTCCTAGCCGTAATTGCTTTTGCATCACCCCTTGGGTTAGCAATTATGTTGCTCGGGAGAGAACCAGACGTCGATGCTTGATTCATTTGCATAAAATTGCTCATCATTTGCTTAAGCTCATTCGTTTGTCGAGACATGGTTGTGTCGATCTCCTTCTTAAGTTCAACCCTCATGTTGTTGATTTGATTTTGCATTGCTCGAATGTTAACATCGTTCGTTTTCATGTAATTAGCAAGCTCAGGAGAAGGTTGCGGTGGTTGATAAACTTGTTGTGGTGGAGGGACTTGATAATTGGTTCCACGGTTTTGATTGTAACCTTGGTTTTGATAACCTTGGTTAGTTTGAGGATAACGGTTTTGATTAGTTTGCACGGGTGGAAACCCAGGTGGACTTGTTTGGTTAGTACGAAAACCTTGGTTTTGATTGTAGTTTACGGCTGCTATGTTAGCATTATAAACTTGGCCATCGGTGGCTTGAAAATCATAATACGGATGCGGTCCACCACAAATCACACATTTTTCACTAACGGCTTTAACGGGCTCGGGTTTTTGGTTCTGCAACTTAAACTCTTTCATCGTACAACGGATAGCGTCGGTAAGTTCGGCCAATTCCGATGATTGGACCGACGAAGGTGAAGGAGGAGTAAAAGAAGTCACTTTCGAAACATTCGGTTTGTTACGAGAAGCCAGAACCTTAGATTTGTTCTCAATGATCGTCAAAATATCCCTAGGCGTACGATTCAAGATATTGCCACCGGCGGCTGCGTTTAAAGAATCTTGATCGTTTTGCGTCAAAGCGTTATAAAACGTGTCGATTTGGTGTAACTCGGAGAAACCATGGTGAGGACATTTTCGAAGAAGATCCTTAAAGCGTTCCCAAGCCTCACCAAAGTTCTCATCAAAACGTTGTTGAAAATTAGTTATATCATTCTTAAGATTAGTCGTTTTAGACGGTGGAAAGAAATGATTAACAAATTTCGAGACGAGTTCTTCCCATGTGTGAATTGATCGAGGGGGTTCTTTTTCGAGCCAAATCCGGGCTGAACCCTCGAGTGAAAATGGGAAAAACATCAATTTGATAGCATCGTGAGGGACATCCTTAAATTTCAAAGTCGAAGTTAGCTTATTAAACCATCGGACGTGTGCGTGAGGATCGTCCCTCTCAAAACCGTGAATTGTTTTGATGTAACAAGTTGAATCAATCCAGTTTTAAGCTCAAAATTATCGGAAAGGATTGGTGGTAAAACAATTGCATCCCCGTATCCCTCGGTGGGACACTCGAGCAATTCTTGCATAGTACGTTGATCGTAAACCGGTTGTGGTCCCATCGGCGGAATCACATTGTTTTGGATACCACCCATCGGCGGGGGTCCCAAGTGTTGTTCGTTCGGGTTCATTTCCTTCGTATTAGGAAATAGAACTCGGTGTGTGTGACGAAACAAACTTTCCGGATTTGAAAGTGATGAAACAAGTCGTTTAGACGTAGAACGTGTGTTCATACACCACAAAAATCAAATTTTTGAAAAATAAAAGGAAAAACAAATTTGAAAAGGAAAATCTTTTTGTATTTTTGTTTTTATAAAGCAAAACTTAAACTTTTGTTTTTTTCTTTTTCAAACGTTACGTTAATCGTAAACCGTTTCCTTTAAACCTACTCGCGACGGAACGGGAGAGAAGAATGGATCTCTCTTCAGCTTGCAATTTAATGTCAAAGCTTCCGTATTTTCCGCTTATTCGGTCGTAGAATTAAAGTAATCCGTCTAGCAACTAATTTCACGCGTAGTTATATTGAGAAGCTTATTTGGTTTACAACGCCCTTCCTTTCGGTCGAGTCGAGGCTGTAACTTTATTATTTTTTTTGGTATTTTTGAAAACACTTTAGGAAAAGTGTTTTTTTGATTTTTCAATTTTTATAGTTTTTATAGAAAATATGTACAAGGAAGGTTTTCAAAAGACAATTTCGAAAAATGAAAACGAAAAATTCACTTCAACCTTCCCCGGCAGCGGCGCCAAAATTTTGATTCGTGAAAATCAAGTTATAGTATAAGTATAGTATTACTCAAGAGATCCGCAAAGAAATACGGATAACCCGAGGTCGTAGTCCGTGTGAAGGATGAATAGAATTTCGAATTCCCGATTCGTGAAACGTGTCGTGAAAGTGGTAAAAAGTGATTTGAATGAGATTATACTAATGAAATAGTAAATAAAGTACAAATAATCAACTAAACATGTAATTGAAGTAAGGCAATTAGAAACGTAACGTAAAATCGAAAACGTAAGCTAAAACGGAAAATAAACGTTAACGTACGAAATCAAACGCGATTTTTAAGCTACGCTACTCCTACGGACTTGGAAATAATTTTCAAAAATTAAAAATGATAAAAGAAAATTTTGAGAAAAAGAAATATATTTTTTTTGACTTTTTGTTTATTTTTTATGAATTAAAAACTAATTTTACTAATTAAAAATTAAAAGAAAATGTAAATAAATTGAGAAAAATACAAAATAAATTTCTAAAATTCTAAAATAACTAAAAATAATTTTATAATATTTTTTTGGATTTTTCTGATTTTTTTGTATTTTTCAGTAATTAAAAAGTAATTAAAAATGATTAAAAATGAAAATTAAATAGGAAAAATAGCAAATTAACTCAGAAAAATATGAAAATTTCAGGGAAAATCTAAAATAATATTTTGAAGCTAGGAAAAATATAAAATTTGAAAAATAAGCACTGGAAGTGCTTAATGACCCAAAACAGCTTATTTGAGAGTGCTTATTAATAAGCACAGTTGACCAAAAATTTTCCAAACCTTGACTAAATGATTTTAAGACTTATTAAAGCTCAGATTATCAAATTTGAAACCAACAAGTACTCAGAAACAAAGGTGTGGGCCAAATAAGGTCAAATAAGCTCAAGTGTAATAAGCAATAAGCTAAACAGATTAAGCTAAGACTAAATATCAATTGAGACAACAACTTTGGGTACTAATAAACTTAAATGAACAAATAAACTCAGAGTATGATCAAAATAGAGCACTTGCAGCCCTCAAATACCAAACAGATTATAGGTTTTATGCACTCACTTAATGAGCCCAATGAGCTGATCAAATAAGCTGTTAAGATTAATCTTATGGGTGCAAACTACTGACTGACCACCAGAGATAATAGAAACACCAACAAAGCTTATTTCCAAACTTATTTGGACACCTGATTAATGCTCACACTTATCCTAGAAACTGATGGTGCAGGGTATTTTTGGCTCAAACAGCTGATTACAAAGGCCTTTTTCAATAAGCAATTAATGCCCAAACTAGATTTTTCTTTTTGAAACTATTTAATCACCTGACCAGGATTACAAAACAACTTTCCAATTTGATTTTGAATACAAAATGAGTAATGTGCACCTCTTTGAATGTCTGACCAAATCAGACAACCAATAACTTTTTGACTTTTTGATGAACACAAAACTTTGACCAAATTAGATTTTGATTACTAAAATAAAGCTGAAAATGATATATTAAACTAATATAAGATTGAAATAAGCTAGAGCTTACACTTATGCAACTACTTGAATGATTATGCAAACTAAATGACCCTACTGATATGCTAAATGAAGAAACAAAGAATGATTTTGACTTTTAATTAAGTAACTAATGAATTTTATGTTCTATATAACCTAAATACTACTAATATAAACTACTTAAACTAATTTAACCCTCTGAAACACACTTACTACTACCAAGCTACTCTAATCCAAACACCCCTGATGAGAACCTGTTTCACTCAAACCACCACAGACACAATGAAATACTGACCCAAACCTCAAACTTAGACCCCAAAATGATTCAATGATTCAAATAACTCTCAAAAACACAGATCTCAGCTATAGTATTACTCAGACACTCAAATCCATAAATGTGACAGATATTATGAATAAGCAGCTATACTAGAAAATCAAACCACTAATTATCAAAAGTGACTAAATAAACAAGTAAAAATCAAACATCAGACAAGTAATAAGCAATAATGAGCAGAATTCAAACCAATAAGAACAGATCTAAACTTATATAAATAACAATAGATGAAACAGTAAATTGGTATGAACTTACAAAGCAACTCCCCCTCAGCTCAAAATAGAGGGGATTCACTTAGCTAGCCTGTCTCTTAGACAGGCCTTTGGACACCTTAAGGCTGCCTCAACTCCAATATAAGCTTCAGCTTATCAAATTAAGATAATTCAGTTGACTTTGTTTGACTCTTGTATTTTTGAGAAAAAAACTATGAAACAGTACTTGTATTAAGTTTGTAAAAATAGAAACAATTTAAATGAAACTAAATTTAACTGTAAAAACTAAATTGAAATGTATTTATTTATTTATTTATTTATTTATTATTTTTTTATTATTATTTTTTTTAATAGACAAAGACTGAATTGGAAAGTAATTTAACTAATTCAAAACTAGCAGTAACAATAATAATAAGATAAAAGAGAAAATAAGCTGAGATTTCTAATAAACTTGTATTCTATTAATAGCAATAAAAAAGAGTACAATATATTTGGAAAATGGAAATTACAATAAAACTTTTTAAAATAGAAGAGTAAAATTAAAACAAAACCTACACACTCTATACATGAAGGAGGGGGGGTATATATAGTTGCTGAGGAGAGCTTGGAAGATGCTTCTGGATTGCCATGTCACTGATCCTCGCCACTTTTGTGTTTCTTTTGAGTGAATGTAAGCCCTTGATCTCTCCTTGGTCCATAAGCTTGTGATATCAACCCTTGGATTAAATGATGTGACAACCTCAATCCTGCGTGTGTATTCCTATTGGTCCACGTATCATTCCCTGACTCTCTCTGACATGTGACTGACATTCTAGAGACCTCATGATTGGGTAATTGTTTATTAATCGAGTTAATTGGGCGTGTGGTGAGGCTAGGGTTCATATGAACAGTGAAATACTGGGTTGGGGGTAAGATTTGGGGGGCGGTAAATTTAATTGGGGGTTTTTATTTATTGTGGGGTTGACCGGGTATAAGTCAAGGGTTGACCTGGGTATTGGGTAGCAGGCCGGGTAAAGGAGTTGGGTGGTGGGCTTATCAATATTTTGGGCTTAAGGGAATGTATGGATCCGGTTGTGTTTATGGTTTAGGATTAGTAGTATTTAACAAGGACCATAAGTGTAATTCTAAATTTCATAGGGACCAAATTTGTAATTATACCAAACTTCTATCCAAGGGTATAAATTGTAATTTCCTAAATATTGGAGGACCACTGATGATTTTCTTCTAAAATTCATTAAAGGACCATATTTGCCAAGATTTGAAACTGTAGGGACTGATGTTGCCAATTTCTCAAAACTTTGTCCAGGGACTTATCTTGTAACTTTAAGAATCTCTGAGGACTTAAATTGATAATTTGAGCTTTCCTTGATCATTTTGCTTCCCCGGCTCCGGCTTTTGACCTTTTTCCATTCTCGTGTTCGTTTTTGTCGGTTTTGCTTTGTTTTCGTTCATTTTTCTCATATCCGTACCTGCACATACACATATACAAAAACATGCATTCTCTTGGCATTTTTGGTTAGTATTTGGTATATTTGGTCTGAATTTGGGTCTAAAAAGGATGAGTGATTAAGCACTCATCACTTAGCAAGCATCTCATGGATAGGAGTTGTATGACTAGTACAAAACCGTACCATTCAGAAAAATTTTCCACCCAAATATGTGAGGTTCGCCTTTAGATTTGATAGGAAAAGCATTTATTATTAGTGCTTATGAGTGTACCGGTAGCATTTAGATTCTAGAACTTGCGTTAGTGATGCATCCCGAGACCGCTAGTGAGACTACATTCGTGTAGTAGGATTTACTACATGATAAGAGGCATTAGGATCACCCTTGTGTTAAACCCGTATCATAATTACTTGACCATTTAAGTCATATTACTTGACTAGTAAAGTCAATTAATTTTTCCCACACCTTAGTGTTGTACTCATTTTTAGTACACGAAACCCCTAGTACACCCCTCCGAGCCTATCTTTTCGTTTCTAACTTTAAGCATTTTACTTAACGGAAGAATTTGTTACAACCCACCCAAATGTGCAACCAAATCGCCTTAGCCTTCCGTGTATGCACTCATCTTTAGTGCATTATTGTCACATGTTTAAACCCTTAGTTAATTATCTAATTGATTACATGGTTGCTAAGTCGAGTCATATCTTGTACATATTGATTTGGGACGATTGGGACTCATGGGTAAAGTACTTGTGTTATGGAGTAATGGGGAAGAACATCGAATTATTACCCCCATATGTTTTGATTACATGGTTGCCAAGTGTTTTGATTATCTTGATTCGAGTCATTAGATTGGTTTATTGTAAAGTATGTAAAAAGTCAAGTGTAAGGGGAATGTACATTCCCTATGATGTATTATTTTGGATGGTAGGGTAAGAGTGTATGCAAAAAAATAAAATAAATAAATAAATAAATAAATTTAGAAAAAGGAAAAAAATAAAAAAAGAAAAGAGAAAAAACATACGGACTACCATCCCGTTTCATTTTATATTTATTTTATGTTTTTGTTACTTTTGATTCATTAGCTTAAGTCGAGTCTAGTCTTGGCTTAGCAACGCCATATTGTACATGTAATTAACCAAGATGATTAACTCGCCACCAGTAAATATTGCCTTTATCCAACAAAACCGTGTATTCCATATCCCTACACCTAACGTTATAACCCTTTAAAAGACCTCTTTGATAGTTTATCCTAGGTGCTTACGCCAATTGGTGGAGGTTTGATCCTTTCCAGAGCCTATGGTAATCTATTTTGCTATGACAGGTAGTGAGAGATGTTTTCCATTTCCTTATTGTGATATATACTTTATTACACCCAAGAGATGTGAGTATCTAAACACTATTTGTGAGGTGCTAGTGTATGACCTCCGTGCTTGTCTTTGGTTTTAGTGGAACGATTATTTGTTGTAATTACTTTTATATTAGTGTTAAATGACCCATAACTTGTATTTTTATTAGAATAAAAGCGCATTTGCTTGAGGACAAGCAAATCTCAAGTGTAAGGGTATTTGATGAGGCGAAAAGTGAACTGCTTTTAAGGGGTCATTTAAGCCCGGATTCGTGATTATTTGATCAAATATTGCCCTAAATCGTTCCTTTTGTCATTTTAGGTACTTTTGGAGAGAAATCTGGAAAAGGAAGCATTTTGGATGTTTTTGGAGCATAAAAGTGAAGAAAACGGCAAAGTCTCAATTTTCCTTGCTGGAACAGTACCTGACGGTGTCAAGACTCTCCACATGACGACGTCAAGAGCTACAAAAGAGGTGGATGTGGAAAATACACGTGACGATCCAGAGAGTTTTTGTGCATAGGAGATGACGGCGTCCCCCAAGGCCGTCATGGTCCAAGTATTAGTGACGGCCCAGAAGAAATCCCTACATGACGGCGTCACAAGTAGATCTAGGCAATACGATTTCATTATGGTGGCGAGTTGACGACGTCAAAACTTAACACATGACGTCGTCACCCTGTAAAATCTATATATAGTTTTCCAAATTTCATTCATAGTGTGCAACTTTGAGGGAATAAACCCTAGGCCGAATGTTACAGCTTTTTCAAGGGTTCCAACCCCTTGAATCTTTCATGTTCAATTAAAGATAAGTATTCTTCCAAATCATTTAATATGTCTATGTGTTGTTTGATTATATCTTACGCTTGTCTTCTATTTAACATGCTAGGCTAGATTTCTATTGTGTTTGCTTAGATGTTATGAAACCTAGATATTGATTATGGGTTGATTGTTTGTTTATAATTGTTACGGATGATTGTATTCGATGTTAGGCTTAAGAAAACTGGCAGACTTCCATTGGTAACTTGCTTGAACGTCTTAAGAAACATGATCGGAGGTGTACTACAATTTTTGGTTGTATTTAATGCGTAGGAGAATTCTAATGATCCCATGTTAGGAGCTTCTAACGGCTCGACATAGGAGTGAAGTAGGATCCTATAGAGTTAGGGAATATTGTACACGGCCCTACGACTAGTATTAAGGAATATGACCCGTCATCCATGCAATTGTAACAAGCTATCAACCTGTAAAAGATATCTAGGGAGTAATGAAACCTAAGTAAACACAGTTTTCCTCATTATTGTTTCACCACATTAGTATAAATAGTTTTGTTTTCATTTCTTTTATTTTATTTTGATTGCATCTTTAGTTAATTAGGTTAGTTGGCTAGCAACTAATTCTGCCCACTCCTTCAAAACCCGAGATTTTAATTGCTTTTCATAAAATATAAAAATACAAAAAGAATCATCCCTAACCTCTAGACCTAGTTTAGTAGGCTTTCTAATCCTAGCGACACTATTCCTGAGTTGAATGATCAATCCCCCGGTACTTGTCACTATACTATACTACAACGATCAGGTACACTGCCTGGTGGGGGTTGTAAGCTTCTCGAGATCCCTTGAGAGGTAAAACCTGTTGCGAGGGTGTGATCCCCACGTATCAGTTGTCAAGTGTTTGCTGGTAAGGATTGGTTGGTTCACACATGAAATCTGAAATCCTATATGTACATCCAAGTCTGATTTTTGGGTCAAAGTGGGCAATTTATTTGACACTCATGTTGGCTTGTATAGCGTTGCCCTGTTGAGGTTTATTTGTTGTTATAGAAATGTAAGCAGCTAATGTATTTTGTTTATAGCACATAAGTTTTGACATACCTCTTGATCTATCAAGATACAACAGAATGCAGTTTCATTTTTTTCCCAGAGAATCCAGTTGCATCTTTTTTTGAGTAGCTCGTCGAAACCCATTTTCTATACACTCTAACTTCTATCACTTTGTCATAAGAGGTCGGCTTTAACTCAGCAATTGTTGCAATTTAGGAAGCGTTGCTGCTTTGAACCAACTTGTTTTTCGGTGAACGGCTTACATCAGCAGTTGCAACGTCAGTGGTTTCAGTCATTTTGTGTTCAGGTGGGTATTCCATTTGAGTAACAATGGCTTTCTCTATTTCACTGTGACAACATAGGCAATAAGATTCAGCCATAGAAAAATATTAACATATAAAGATAATGTATAGAAAAAGTATTTAAGCAATATTATAATATAGATGTGTCCTTACAAAATGCAGCTGCATACCAGACTTTTTATGATAGTTTTATGAAAGCAAGAGATATCAGTATAAAGTTAGTTCTAAAAGTGTTTCAAGTGCAATACATTTTAGAAAGGATTGCAGTGGCAAAAAAATGATAAAAGGCATATGGTAAAGTGGTTTCAATGATAAGCAAATTGCATAAAAAAAAACTTCACAAAAAAGAGAATTCAAAATGGAAAATAAACTAAAAGGGAAAAAAATGCATCAAATAAAAAAAGGAAAAAAGATAAATATTAAATACTGTAATTTTGTTGTGGGAAAAGGTTTTGAACTTGTATTTTTGCTAAAAAGTCTTTGTAAACTATGTTTTAGTCTCATTTAGTTTCCGATTTTGTTGCTGTTTCATGAGAATCTTTAACCCGTGAGGAGATGTAGCTCTTGAAAGAGCGACATACAACTGGCCATGACTAAATACTGGTTCTGGAAGGTAAACGCCTATTTTGTTGAGAGATTGTCCCTGGATTTTGTTTATCGTCATGGCGTAACAAACCTTAATTGGGAATTGGTGGCGTTTCAAAAGGAATGGAAGATTTGGATCTGTATGGATCAATGGTATTCTGTGTATAAAGACTTTTTCACCGACTCTTGTTCCTGTGATGATTTGCACTTCAATAAGTTTTGACATTAGGTGTGTGACTATCATGCATGTCCTGTTGCATAAAACACCTGCCAAACTAACGTTTCTCAAAAGCATGACTGGTGTTCCAACTTTCAGCTCCAACTGATGTGGTGGAAACCCTGGCAATTTAAACATGTTTAAATACTCAACAGGGTATAACATTTCTGTTTCAGCGCCATTATTGTTAACAGGAATTGCTATATCATGGCTTGCATATGTCGTACTTTCACCTTCAACCATTGACATAACATGTGAATTAATAACATCCGCAGTTTCATTCTTTGGGCACACAATTGCTTTTTGTTGTAGGGTGATTACCGATGGCGTTTGTAACGTGGCTTTGTCATAAATAAAATCTATGAGGTTATCTAGACCATTTGCGTCATCGTGTATGCAATATGTATCTGGAATCTCAATCCATGCTGTATCTCTACCATTTTCTTCATCTGGTTCACCAATTTTGCCGTCACCAATATCTAGAAGCCATGATGCGAATGAATGCGCGAAGCTCTACTTTTCTAAGCTAAGATCTGACCGAGATAGCCGCATGTTTTGTTTAAGGCTCATTAGCTTAAAATGTGGCCAGAGATGTGATCTTGCAATAGACGAACCTATTATTTCCATTTTGGGTGCTCCTTTCTTCACTGGAAGTGTTTGCCGAAAATCACCACCTAAAATAATTGTTTTGCCACCAAAGAGAACATCAGGTGCATCTAATATGTCTCTAAGAGTCCTATCTAATGTCTCAAAGCATTTGCGATCGTTAATAGGCGCTTCATCCCAAATAATGGCATTTGTTTTTGCCAACAGGTTTCCTGTATGAGTATTTTTTTTTAACTCTGCACAACGACTCATCTGTTATTTCGAGTGGTAATTTAAATCTTGAATGTGCAGTTTGGCCTGATGGAAGAAGAAGCGAAACAATTCCAGAAGAGGCAACCGCAAGGACAATTTTACCTTCAGATCGCAAACTGCTGATAATAGTTTTCCACAAAAAAGTTTTGCCGGTGCCTCCATGACCATATACAAAGACTAACTCCTGCCGACCTGCTGCTGAAGCATTAATGATAAGGTCGTAAATTTCTCGCTGCTCTGCATTCAACTTAGGAAGTGCATTGTCTCATTCTTCTGTTAATTTTAGTCTGTCATAATTCTTTTCCTCCATTAATAACCGGTTGTTTAACTGTTCGAGTAGCTCTGCTGGAGGTGGCTGTAAACCGTAGTTCTTCACTGATTTACCACAACTACTAAGCAACATCTCTAGTTCATACTGATGTGTGCTTATTCACACATCCTTTTCAGACCTTAAATCAGACTAAAAATACCAAATATACCAAGAGAATGTGTGTTTTGTATTTGTGTATGTGCAGGTACGGATATGTGAAAAATGGACAAAAACAAAAGCAAAACCGACAAAAACGAGCACGAGAATGGAAAAAGGTCAAAAGCCGGAGCTGGGGAAGCTTAATGATCAAAGAAAGCTCAAAATGTCAAAGAAGTCCTCAGAGATTCATAAAGTTACAAGAATAGTCCCTGATCAAAGTTTGAAGAGTTTGGCAACTTTAGTCCTTGTACTTTCAAATATTGACAATTCTAGTCCTTTGAAGTTATAATAGAAGAAAAGTCAATGTTGGTCCTTCATGAATTGAATAATGTCAACAAAGGCCCTTGGAAGAAAATTTGGAAGAAAGGCAGAAATGGTCCCTGCTATTTTTAGAATTTCACAAATGGTCCTTGATATTTTTAAGCTTAAAATCCTACTCTTAAAACCTTACATGACACAACCGGATCCACACCAAAATCCTAAACCCAAAATCCCACAAGCCCATAAAATCAAAAGCCCAACCCCCTTCTCTATATTACCCGATCCACCACCAATTCACACCCGGTCAAACCATATCAAAACCCGGTCAACACCCCAAACTAATAAAATACCCACACCCCATTTCCCGCCCCCAATTTTACCCCTAAACCCAGAAAAACAACTGTTCCACGAACCCTAGAATTACCACATGCTCTAATTACCCAACCCCGTAATAATTACCCAATCATATGGGATTCTAGAAGCTGAAAGCTGACACTTGACGCATGGAATTACACGTGGAACAATTGGAGAAGACACGCAGGATTCACACAGCTTGTGCACATGATCCAAGGGACCAAATTCACGCGTATGATTGAAGCCAAATCCAAGGACTGAGATTGAAAGAGATAAAGCACACCTGAAAGCTTCCAGGACCTTCTTACAAACCCTAGCATCCTCAGCTCATCTCCTATATATACCCCTCCTCATTCATAAGTTGTGTGTGTAGTTTTTTTTTTTTTTTTTTTTTTTTTTTTTTTTTTTTTTCTCTCTCTCTGTTTAAAATTTAGTTTCTTATTGTAATTTCCTTCTTTCAAGTATTGTATTAAGTTTCAAATTAATATAATTCAGTTGTTTATTTTCTAATTTCTGTTTCAAGTTTACTTTAATATTGTTGTTTAGCTTATTGTTTGTTTCATTCCAGTATTTAGATAAAATCTTTATTTCATAAGCATAATTTGTTTCAATTGTCTCATTTAGATAAACCTCAAAAATAAAATAAATAAAATAAAAATCAGAAAATCAATAAAAACCAAAAATATGTTTTCCTTTGTTAATCTCAGCTTCAATTAGCTTTTTCTCAATTCATATAAGCTTATTTCAGTTCTGTATAACTGTTGTGAGCTTATTAGTAGCTTAATTACATTTATAGTTCAAAATATTCACAAAGTCAACAAAAGTCAAAAAAGCTTATTTCAATAAGCACAGCTTATTCAGTGGAGTATTAACAGTCCAATAAGGAGCCCTTGGCCTGTCGAAAGACAGGCTAGCTAAGTGAATCCCCTCTATTCATGCTGAGGGGGATTCAGCTTGTAAGTTTCTTATTTTCATTTCTCTAAATAGCATAATATAGTTGTAGTAGTGTAGCTTTGCTTATTTCTGTTTTATATTGGTATTTGCATCATAATTAAGCTTAGTATTTGTTTATATCCTTAGTTTGTTTTTATTTGGTAATTTACTGTTTCATTAAGGTCATATCCGAGATATGTGTTTCTTTGTTACTGTGTGTTTGAAACTTGTTACTCTGGTTCTTTTAAGCTTGCTAGTTCATAATTAGATCAGAGATTAAGGTTTGAATTGCTTTGGAATAGATTTGAGTAGTTATTATATAACAATAGTTACATATAAGGGTGTTTGGATTAGAGTTATTTGCTGGTATTAATTGTGTTTTAGAGGTTATTGCTTGCTTAGACATCACACTTAGGGTAATATTAGGCCTAATCTTGCATTAAATTCAGTAGTATAATATAAAAAATTCAAAACATCTTATAGCCTCATCATTAGCTTAACTGTTAGGATTATTAGATTGCATAAGCTAATAGTTAGTTACAATAGTAGTTTATATAGCTTATTTAAATTTCATAGTAGCTTATTATATCAATAGTAATCATTTAGGTGTAGTTAAATTTCATTTTAGTCAAATCTAGATTACATTTCAAAAAGTCAAAAAGAAGATTGAACACCAATTTGGTAAGACTTTTGTGAGCTCTTGTAGAGTTGGATACTATTTGGAAATAAGTTTGAATCACTGATTTTGAGAGTTTAGCAGTTAAGGAATCATAATCAATATGTTGAGGCAACATGATCAAGATCTCTTTATGTTTTAATGATGAAAAATAAACCATCGAAACACATAAAATAACAAACGTTAGCTCAAAATCGCCGGAGCCAATGTTTGCTCCTGGCGCGTTGCCCGCGCGGGTGACGCGCCAGGAGTCTGTATGTTTCCGGGCGCATTTTGAAAGTCGGCTTTCCCCTTACCCGACAAATATGGATCTTTAAATACAGGTATGAATATGTTATGTGCTTAATTGAGAACACTCGAAACGAGTTTTGAGACTTGAGAGATCCTACTTTTAAAACACCTATTTACAGGAAAACGCCAACTCATGTTTTTTAACTATCGCCTCTAGCCAAGGCTTTTCTAAACTTAGGGAGCTTGTATATTTCATGTAACATTGTGTTAAAGCATCCATATGCTCATATCTCGTGCTTACATCTTCTCTAATTACGTACCGGGTTTACTCCCTTATTGGTCAAACTAAGTCAAAGGTCACTTTGCCTAAACGCATCCTTTCCCACTTGGGTTATGCTTTACATCAAGGCAAAGCACTTAACTTGTTTGAACCAAGGTATTAGTTGAGAACGTCGAGTCGTGGAAAGTCACGAGATATGAAACTATGGATTCTCGATGTTGTGTTACTTGAACTTATAAGTAACGTATGATTTTCTCAACTTATAATCTTAATTGTCTAAACCTTTTCTTCTTAATGACAATTATGTTATGCCTTAATCTTTTCTTAATCCCATTTATACAAAAGACAAAACCAATCATATCCAATCATATCCAAATCAAATATTCTCTTACACAATCTCTTACACCCTTACATATTCCCTTACACACTACATCTCAACCATCCATTCCCTTACAACACATCCCAACCATTCATATTAAACACATGCCAATTGTTAGAAACCCTAATATGGCTCCTCTCATCCTAGCCATTGATTTCAAATTACAATACATCACAACCATCCATCCAACCCCTCACCTCTATATCATCACATGGGTTTGATCTCAACTATTGAATTCAAACTAAACTCATCTCAACCATCCATCCAATCTCTCCTATCTATACCACCACATGGTTTTGATCTCTACCATCCAATTCAAATGAAACCATCTCAACCCTTCATTTCTCCTTTCCCCC
Organism: Artemisia argyi; assembly: GCA_030686995.1. Taxonomy (NCBI): domain Eukaryota; kingdom Viridiplantae; phylum Streptophyta; class Magnoliopsida; order Asterales; family Asteraceae; genus Artemisia; species Artemisia argyi. Next base: position 170,528,173 of record CM060676.1, on the reverse strand, counting down.
CAAGCAAAGCATATTCCTTGGAATATCCTCCTCAACCCTAACCTAAGCATGTTTGATCTAAACCATTCATTTCAAGTGAACTCATCTCAGCCATTCACATTCCACACATGCCAAATTGTTTGAAAAACTAAGGGAGACTCCCTTTGATCCTAGCTATCCAATTCAAACCATTTCATCTCAACGCTTCATCACATTCTTCCCCCCAAGCATTGGAATATTCCTTGGCATATTCTTTCTCTCTTACCTATGCCATGTGAGGAGATACACTTCTACCCCTTCCAAATTACCCTATCGACACTTTAAACCCTTGGTAATTTGGTTTCTCTTTAAACACTTCACAAAACATTTTCCAAATTGGCTATTTGAGTTGGCAAACCTTAGAATTATTAATGTTAAGGTTTAGTGTGAAGTACAATTGGGGATTTAGCAAGGATAGGTATTTATAAGATCCAAACACCCAACACTTGGGAAAGTTTACAGAAGCCCGGCGCGCTGCCCGCGCTCTGGCGAGCGGGTGACGCGCCGGCCTTGGTAAAATTTCCCAAGTTTGGGTTCTTGGCCTATAAATACCACCCTTGCCTCTTGTATTCCTCACCCCTTGCCATTATTCTTTCTCTCTAAACACTCTCAAATCTCTTAATCTCTCTATCTCTAATCTTGTGTTCTTGATTTTCATACTAACATCTTTGAAAGAACACATATCTTTGCAAGAGAAGAATCACAAGAACCTAATCAACTCTTGTGATTGTGTCAAGGGTCTTCTTTCTTATACCCTTTCTATTACAATCGAGTCTCTAGGTTAGGTTAGGACTTGATTGAACAAACATTCATTCACTCATCCAATTGTTTGTAAGGGAAGTTTTGTGTCTAGGTGACCAAGCCTAGATCATTGGGGATCGAGTTGGGGTTTGATACTTCCGGGTGGAAGTCTTGGTAGTGATCTTTGTGATCCTTAGTTGAAGTCGAATCGTGAGATTCTTTTGAGTGGTTTCCGAGGGCGGAATACCGTTGGTGAGTAACTCCTTCTTTGTGAGCATCGATATTGGTGAATATCGGTGGAGTGAATTGTAACGGTTTATAGTCCACCGAAAGGATTAAACTAGTGAATAGTATCAGAGTTGAGGATTCGCAACTGGACGTACGGATGGTATAAACCCCCCTCCCAAACCAGTATATATCGTGGTGTCTTTTACTTGCTTTATATACTTTGGTTGTGTTAGTGGTTGTTGGATTTTTATACAACCACTTGGTGCTATCTTTGGTTTAAAGTTTTTAAACATCTAAAAAGCCGAAGAAACCGTATTCACCCCCCCCCCCCTACGGTTCTACAATTGGTATCAGAGCGGTATACTCAAGTTTTTGAGCATTAAAGCCTTCCCGAGAAGTCGTTTTAAGTCAAAAACTTCTTTTCCAAAAATCTAAAATCCTAACTAAGATTTTTGGTAAAGTAGAGTATAGATCCATGGCTCAAGAGAACTATGTTGAGGGGTGTTCTATGCAAAGACCACCTATGCTAGAAACCGATGGGTTTTGCTTTTGGAAAACCCAATTCGAGACCTATGTTGGGTCTAAAGATCTTGATTTGTGGGAAATCATCCAAAATGGCAACTTTGTGTTTATGGTGGAAGACTCAGAAACAAAGTTGTTGGTGAAAAAACCACATATGGATCTTAATGATGATGAAAGACGAAAGCTTGGTAAGAATGATGAAGCCAAGATGTTGATCTATAATGCTCTACCTCGAAGGGAGTTCGAGAGGGTTCATGTTTGCAAGACCGCCAAGGAAATTTGGCACTCTCTCATCATCACTCATCAAGGCAACTCTCAAGTGAAAGATTGCAAGATCGATTTACTCATACAACAATATGAGAAGTTCTCAATCATAGATGAAGAAACCATTGATAATGGATACACAAGGTTCAATGCTATAATCACTAGTCTCACGGCTCTTGATCCTAGCTTCTATAACAAGAACCATGTGAGAAAGTTTCTTCGAGCACTTCCGGTGAAGTGGAGGCCAAAGGTGACGGCCATAGAAGAAGCCAAGAATTTGGCGGAACTACCTCTTGACGAGCTCATTGGAAATCTCAAAGTCTATGAGATGATTCTTGAGAACGACAAGGCGAGTACCAAAGACAAGAAGGAGAAGGTTAAGTCTTTGGCTCTTAAATCTAAAGTTACTAGTACTCAAACTAGTAATGATAGTGATGGTCAAGAGGATAGCAATGAAGAAGATGATATGGATGACGAAGAGTATAATCTTATGGCTAAGAACTTTTGTAGGTTCTTTGTGGTAACATTGGTAGAAGAAATCGGTTTGGAAACCGAGATAATGGTGGAAGGAACAACTTTGGGGGGAACCTAAGTGGTGACAACAAGGTTGGTGAAAGCTCAAGACGCACACAAGGTTGTTACAATTGCGGAGAAAAGGGTCACTTCATAAATGAATGTCCTAAGCTGAAAGTGAACAAGGCATTCGTTGGAGGAGCGTGGAGTGATAGTGAAGATGAAGATCAACCAACAAATGACGCTACATGTCTTATGACCTAAGAAAAATTTGAGGTATCTCTAAACCCTTCCTCTTCTAATAACTTAGATATTATCAATTTGAAAAAGGAGAATGAGGAACTAGTTAAGTTTAATGATGATTTTAGAAAAACTCTAGATAGAGCTCTCAAAGAAAAACGTCTTCTTGAACTAGAAAATGTTAAATCTAAAGAAAGGGTTTGTGAACTTGAAAATAAAGTAAAAACACTAGAACATTGCAAAGAGATGTTTGAACCTTGTAAAAGTTGTGAAGTACTCACACTTGAGGTTAACTCTTTGAATGAAAAAGTGTTGGAACTTCAAAAGGAATCATTAAGCTTTTCAAAATATAAAAAGAACACAAATGATTTAGAAGAACTAATAAGTCGACAAAAAGTGTCTCAAGATAAGGGAGGTCTTGGTTTTTTCAAACAAGGTACAACCACTCCTATAAGCCTAACAAAACCAATAACATTTGTAAAGGCTGAAGAAAACGAGGCTCCAAAAATCCCCGAGGCTGACGCGCTGGCTGACGCGTCAACGCGCCATCAGCGCGCTAGACCTCTGAGGAAAATTGGATCCTCATTAAACGATGACATTAAACCAATTACTCCTCAAGCTCCTCTTGTAAGTACTCGAGGTAATCAAGCTCCTATTGCAAAAAGAGAAAATACAAAACAATTTTCTAACTCAAACTCTCGCAATGGACTTGGATACTCGCGACCTCGAGTAAATCATACACCATTTTTACATACACCTAACATGAGATCTTCTACCTCATACAACCAAAGGCCATCATATCATAACAACCAAAGAAGAAATTTTTCTAATTATGGTCAAAGATCTTCTCAATACCAATACAACAATTACCAAAGGAGAGACAACTCCTATTCAAACCAAAACTTCTTTAGACCTCAAGCATTTCATAACTATAAACCAAGTTATCAAACTCAAAATGACGATCAAAACAATTCTTGGTCCACTTTTTCTAAATATGGTATTGAGAAATTATGTGTCTTGTTTCAAGACCTAAGAATGTTTAACTTGGCACTTTAAATGCTAACCAAAATGGACCCAATAAACAATGGGTACCAAAGGCATGAGTTGTACTTTTGTTGTAGGTTTGCCTCAAAAGTAATCTACAACCGAATGAGTGGGTAGTGGATAGTTGTTGCACTAAACACATGACCGGGAATAGAACATTGTTCACATCATACACGGCGTATCATGGCAATCAAGTCATTTTTGGAAGCAAACTTAATGGCAAAATTGTCGGCAAAGGTAATGTCCTTCATGACTAAGAAATTTCCAATGTTGAGCATGTTAGGGGTCTAAGTTTTAATTTGATTAGTGTAAGTCAATTATGTGATGATGATTGTGAGGTCAAATTTACTAAAGTAGATTGCACTATTAGTAAAAATGGTGTTGTGTTAGCAAAAGGTCATAGGAGAAATAACTTATATACATGCAACTTGGGTGATAACTCTAAGCAACACATATGCCTTACGTCCATGGTGGAAAACTCAACGCTTTAGCATAGGAGGTTAGGTCACACGAATATGAGGTTAGTCCAAAACCTAGCTTCTAACGAGCTAGTACGGAATCTACCAAAGTTGAGCTTTGAAAGGCATTATTGTGATACATGTCTAGGGAGTCAAGGACAAACCAATAATAGGAATATAAAGGAAGTGACAACTAGTAAAGTTTTAGAATTAATTCATTTGGATTTGTATGGTCCATCTCCAATCCAAAGTATGGAGTTAACTTCTACACTTTAATGATCATAGATGATTATTGAAATTACACTTGGATATTATTTCTTAAAAATCAAGGATGGAGTTTTAAATAAATTCAACATTTTGAGAAAGAAACTTGAAAACCTACTTGATTGTTCAATTGTTTCAATTAAAACAAATCATAGTAGCAAATTTGATAAAATGCAATTTGGAACCTTTTTTGAACAACATGGAATATCTTATAACTTATCTGGCCTGTTCACTTCTCAATCACATGAGATTGTTGAAAGAACACATCGTAAGTTAAGAAAGATGAGTCTTGCAATGCTTGACGAGCAATCCATTCCACAAAATTTTTGGTGTCATGCCCTAGATACCGCTTGTTACATTTTTAATAGAGTCTACATAAGAAAGGTAATTAATAAAACACCTTATGAAATACTTAGGAATAGAAAACCATCCCTAGAGTATTTTAGAGTATTTGGTTGCAAAGTATTTATACTTAACACCAAAGAATATCTCGCCAAATTTGACCCAAAGTCGTATGAAGGTTTGTTCCTAGGATACTCTCAAAATAGTAAAGCATACTTAGTGCTTAACAAGGAAACATTGAGGATTGAGGAATCTCTCAATGTGACCTTTGATGAGAGCATGCCCGAGCCTAAATCATCTCCTTCGGTAGAAGATGATGTGATCAACGAACCTTTGGTTCAAGATCAAGAAAGGTCGCCAACATTACAAGTTAATGTTTCGGATGAAGGCAATCCTAAGGAAGTGAGAGAAGCGAGGGGTCATCCTATACAACAAGTCATTGGTGACTTGAACAAAAGGACACTTAGGTCACAAAACAAACAATTCTAAGTTTTGGCATGACATTTTTCAAAAGTCCAAATTGCTTTGGAATAGGTTTTGATGCTAAAATATGCATCTTAGGAGAACAATTTTTAGGTGCTCTTAGAGCTTATGTGATTAAGGCTTATGTGGAGGCATGGATGGAAGATTAAACAAATGTCTTCCAAGAGGAAAGATATGCATCAATTCATTATTCAAACTATGATTGATAAGTATCCAATATTCTACATGTCTATACTATGTGTTTGAACAAGAAAAGTTAACACAATTTATCTTGCTTAATCTCGATAATATTGATCTTGAGATTGCTCCCAAGATTAGACATGATATTCATCACAACTCACACTTGCTTTGAAGATTTTATATCTAGCTCTTCTTGTTTACCTTATGTGATAAACTACATGTTGCATGCTTAAATTAAATTGAATAATGCTATATTGTAATAATTAAATGCTTGTAGTTTCATGCATGGGAAATGATAGTAACTAACATGTGTATCTAGTCCACTTTGTCTAACTAGATCACTCATCTCTTGTTGAATATCTCTTCCCAATGCCATGTGATCTAAGTATATTAGTACATGATTTAGATAGGTTGAACATCTTATCAAGCATCTATCATTAATAACATGACCAAATTTTATGTGTTTAGTATCCTAACTACCAACTTATCTCATCTATAAAAGGTGTAATCTTGCTTGCTACCATGACAACAAAACTTGCTTAAAATACATATCACTTAAAACACATTTAAAATGGATATGGAAGAAGAATTTGTTGGGTCATCATACCACTTTAATGATGGTAGGAGAATGATGACAAGGGAAGAAGAGGAAAACATTTATTGGGACAACATTAATGGTGCGGATATCCCAATTGTGAAAGATTTCGTCAAACTTTGTTTTGTCGAAGACGATATTTGGGCCAAGATTGAAGAAAAACTTGGGGAACCCCTTGAGAATGATCACACTCGTAGGTGTGCGTGTTGCACTACCAATGATGTGATTGAGAGGAACATTCTCGCTTTACGTGAGGAAATTAGAGAACTACACAAATCTATCAACAATGACATGTTGGTAATGACTGCCGTTCTTAAAGATATCTCAAGGGTGTTTCTTCAAGAAAAGGATGAAGAGTGAAGTAGTAAAAACTTGCTCTTGTAGTAACAATCTTGGCCTGCTCACAAGCTTGTATGAATAAAATATGATAGGATAGAATGATGTTCTTCTTGTATGTCCTTCATTATATGTGTTTGATATTATGCTTGTATTAGGTCTTGTAGTTCGTGTCTCTAGCTTGTATTCGAAATTGTCTTTGTTGTATGCTTTATGCTTTTCTATGTGATATAACATGTATTATGGCTTATATGTGAAAATCATGTTTGAATCATCACTATTTTCATATAGTGCTCAACATTTGGATTGTGGAGTCATCTTGGACACAAATATACTTATCGTTATGATGTGGAATAACCCATGTTGCAAGTCTCCAAATGGTAACCTAACCCATTTTGAAAACTTTCACATGTGAGGATTTCTTTGTTGGTTGCATGTTGTGATTTCTATGTGTAGCTAGGCCACCGCAAAGGTGAGGCTCTTGACCTATGGATCCCCGCCTTAAAACAAGGGGGAGCAACGATCTAGGGGGAGCTATGTTCAAGGGGGAGCACATTCGGTCCCGCCTTTTTGATTCGACAAAAGGGGGAGAAAGAAAGCAAGAAGTGTGAAGACCATTTAAGTAATGTTAAAGGCTTCACCAAATTATAAGACAAAGGTCAAGACGCAAGCTACACCAAAGGCGCGCTTTGTCTTCGCTAAGTTTGGTAATTTTATTTGCTTTCAGTTTTTTTTTGTCATCATCAAAAAGGGGAAGATTGTTGAGGCAACATGATCAAGATCTCTTTATGTTTTAATAATGACAAATAAACCATCGAAACACATAAAATAACAAACGTTAGACCAAAATCGCCGTAGCCAATGTCTGCTCCTGGCGCACTGCCCGCGCATCAATGCGCGGGTGACGCGCCAGGAGTCTGTATGGTTCCGGGCGAATTTTGAAAGTCGTCTTTCCCCTTACCCAAAAAAATGTGGTTCTTTCAATACAGGTATGAATATGTTATGTGCTTAATTGAAAACACTCGAAACGAGTTTTGAGACTTGAGAGATCCTACTTTTAAAACACCCATTTACGGGAAAACGCCAACTCATGTTTTCTAACTATCGCCTCTAGCAAAGGCTTTTCTAAACTTAGGGAGCTTGTATATTTCACGTAACATCGTGTTGAAGCATCCATATGCTCATATCCCGTGCTTACGTCTTCTCTAATTACGTAACGGGTTTACTCCCTTATTGGTCAAACTAAGTCAAAGGTCACTTTGCCTAAACGCATCCTTTTCCACTTGGGTTATGCTTTACATCAAGGCAAAGCACTTAACTTGTTTGAACCAAGGTATTAGTTGAGAACGTCGAGTCGTGGAAAGTCACGAGATATGAAACTATGGATTCTCGATGTTGTGTTACTTGAACTTATAAGTAACCTATGATTTTCTCAACTTATAATCTTAATTGTCTAAACCTTTTCTTCTTAATGACAATTAGATTATGCCTTAATCTTCTCTTAATCCCATTTATACAAAAGACAAAACCAATCATATCCAAATCAAATATTCTCTTACACAATCTCTTACACCCTTACATATCCCCTTAAACACTACATCTCAACCATCCATTCCCTTACAACACATCCCAACCCTTCATATTAAACACATGTCAATTGTTGGAAACCCTAATATGGCTCCTCTCATCCTAGCCATTGATTTCAAATTACAATACATCACAACCATCCATCCAACCCCTCATCTCTATATCATCACATGGGTTTGATCTCAACCATTGAATTCAAACTAAACTCATCTCAACCATCCATCCAATCTCTCCTATCTATACCACAACATGGTTTTGATCTCCACCGTCCAATTCAAATGAAACCATCTCAACCCTTCATTTCTCTTTTCCCCCCAAGCAAAGCATATTCCTTGGAATATCCTCCTCAACCCTAACCTAAGCATGTTTGATCTTAACCATTCATTTCAAGTGAACTCATCTCAACCATTCACATTCCACACATGCCAAATTGTTTGAAAACCCAAGGGAGGCTCCCTTTGATCCTAGCCATCCAATTCAAACCATTTCATCTCAACCCTTCATCACATTCTTCCCCCCAAGCATTGGAATATTCCTTGGCATATTCTTTCTCTCTTTTCTATGCCATGTGAGGAGATACACTTCTACCCCTTCCAAATTACCCTATCTACACTTTAAACCCTTGGTAATTTGGTTTCTCTTTAAACACTTCACAAAACATTTTCCAAATTGGCTATTTGAGTTGGCAAACCTTAGAATGATTAATGTTAAGGTTTAGTGTGAAGTACAATTGGGGGTTTAGCAAGGATAGGTATTTATTAGATCCAAACACCCAACATTTGGGAAAGTTTACAGAAGCCTGGCGTGTTGCCCGCGCACTGACGCGCGGGTGATGCGCCGGCCTCGGTAAAATTTCCCAATTTTGGGTTCTTGGCCTATAAATACCACCCTTGCCTCTTGTATTCCTCACCCCTTGCCATTATTCTTTCTCTCTAGATTCTTTCTCTCTAAACACTCTCAAATCTCTTAATCTCTCTATCTCTAATATTGTGTTCTTGATTTTCATAATAACATCTTTGAAAGAACACATATCTTTACAAGGGAAGAATCACAAGAACCTAATCCACTATTGTGATGGTGTCGAGGGTCTTCTTTCTTATACCCTTTCTATTACAATCGAGTCTCTAGGTTAGGTTAGGACTTGATTGAACAAACATTCATTCATTCATCCAATTGTTTATAAGGGAAGTCTTGTGTCTTGGTGACCAAGCCTAGATCATTGGGGATCTAGTTGGGGTTTGATACTTCCGGATGGAAGTCTTGGTAGTGATCTTTATGATCCTTAGGTGAAGTCGAATCGTGAGATTCTTTTGGGTGGTTTTCGAGGGCGGAATACCGTTGGTGAGTAACTCCTTCTTTGTGAGCATCGATATTGGTGAATATCGGTGGAGTGAATTGTAACGGTTTATAGTCCACCGAAAGGATTATACTAATGAATAGTATCAGAGTCGCGGATTCGCAACTGGACGTACGGATGGTATAAACCCCCCATCCCGAACCAGTATATATCGTGGTGTCTTTTACTTGCTTTATATACTTTGGTTGTGTTCGTGGTTGTTGGATTATTATACAACCTATTGGGAATTATACTAACAGTTACCATGGTTAAGAGAAGAAGTTACAACTGCAGAAGATTGTACTTGCAGTGGAAACTCATTACCACTGTAAGAACATATATTACCACTGCTTATTAGATAACTGTTAGGAAACGTGTTTAGATAAATATAGAATAGATCTTGTGTATATCTTATTCTATTAGCTTTATACTTATCTTGTAGAAGAGGACTCCTTGTGCTATAAAAGGAGATCCTAGATTAAAGGTTTGATATACATTTTTCTAGAGCTTCAAGGTGTAACCCTAGTGATATCAAGATCACTCGTATTATTATCATTAATAATATTGGAGCTAATAGTTTGTTTACATATATTGTTCTTGTTCATATACAACTGTCTTACTCACAATCAAACTTCTAAGTGTTACTAAGTAGATTCCGCATACTTAGTGATATAATTCAAAGTATCAATCTAACACAAGTTCAAGGTGTTTAGATCCATCAAGTTGTATCAGAGCCACGCATTGATACTTTGATTTAGAAGACTCTGGTTCACTCAGAAGAATCAATGGAGACAGAAACTAGTAACTCAAACATTGCTGCTAAGCTTCCAAAGCTTAAGTTGAATGACTTTGAGATGTGGAGGCTGATGATCGAACAATTCTTTATGGTCCAAGACTACACACTTTGGGAGATCATTATGGTTGGAAATTCTTTCAAACCAAGTTCTACTTCAGAGATGGTTGGTGGCAAGGAAGTAATTAAGGTCAACACTGGACCTGTTACTAATGATGAAAGACTTCAGCTGAAGAATGATCTCAAGGCCAGAGGTTTGCTGCTGATGACACTTCCCAGAGACCAAGTTCTAGCATTCAGCAAGTTCAAGACTGCAAAGACTCTTTTTGATGAGATCTGTGAAGTTTTTGGTGGTAATGATTCCACCAAGAAGACTCAAAAGACCTTGCTGAAGCAGACTTATGAAAACTTTGGTTCAACAAGTAATGAATCTCTTGATAGCATCTTCACAAGGTTACAAAAGATTGTTACTCAACTCACTGTTTTTGGGATTGAGGTGGAAAGAGAAGACCTTAATCTAAAGTTCTTAAGAAGTTTACCCTCTGAGTTTGGAACCAATGTTGCTGTGTGGGAAGATAAGCCAGAATTGGAGACCATGAAACTTAATGATTTGTACAATAATTTCAAGGTTATTGAACAAAGATTGAAGAAAGCTGGCAAAATAAGCTCAAGTTCAGGAAGTGTAGCACTCATATCATCATCTCTTGATGATAGTTCAGATGAAGAAAGTGATAGTGATGATGACAGTGCTAACATTGTTGTTTCCACTGGTAGCTCAAAGAGACAGATTGCAGGACTTAGTGTACCTACTTTTTATGCCTTTATATCAAGTCAAGTGGGTGTGGTTCAATTCTCAATCATGAGGATTTGGATCAAATTGATGAGGATGATATGGAGGAGATGGACATTAAATGGCAAGTAGCTTTACTTAGCTTAAGGACAAAGAAATTTTGGAAGAAGACTGGAAGAAAGATCAACATCAATGGCAATGAAACAGTAGGTTTTGACAAAAAGAAGGTGGAATGCTATAATTGTCACAAGAAGGGGCATTTTGCCAGGAGTGCAGGAAGCCAAGGAAATCTGACAACAGGTCAACTTGGTATAAGCAGGACAAGAAGAAGGAACCTACTACTGATGAGCCAAAGGGGCTATTGGCTATTGATGGAGTGAGCTTTGATTGGAGCTTTATGACCAAGGATGAGGAAGATGCTTCAGAGTCTGCAATGGTTGCTACAGAGCTTGCACTAATGGCTTTTTCTGACTCTGAGGTACAAACTGATAATGCTTGTTCTAAATCTTGTAAGGCCTTAAAAGAGTATGATAAACTTAAAGCACAATTTAATGAGCAACACATAGAGTTAACTCATACTAATTATAACTTAGCAAATCATAAAAGAGGCCTAGGATTTTTAGAAACTCAATTAGAGCATTATAGGGCAAATGAATCTAAGTTCAATGATGATATTGCAGTATTAAGAATAGACTTAGATTATCAGGTTGCTATTAATAAGGTTCTTAGAGAAGAACTAGAAAAGGTTAAAGTGGCTAGTGAGAATATAATGATAACTAAGCAAACACTGGATCATCAATCCAAGTGTATTGATAAAATTTGGGAAGCCCAAGTTGTGAGCAAAGCCAAATCAGGACTTGGATACAAAACAGTTCCACCACCTCTAAGAGGTGTTCCATCACCTCCTGGCATTGACTTAGCTCACACAGGTTTAGAAGAATTCCAGGAACCACCTATGACCTATGAACCAAAGTTTGTTAAACCAGTTGAAATTGAAAAGGTTCAGGTTGAGGTTGATGTATTTGATAGTGCTAGTGACTCATCTCTTAAAGATGATAATTTGAATGTTGAGTCTAAGCCTAGTGTTCCTGAGAATGTTAAAGTGGAGATTAAAAGAAGTATTCCTGATGTAGTCAAAGAGAAGCCTAGGTCACAACCTAATTTCACTAGGCCCACTACTAGATATGCAGAGATGTACAGAAGTAGATCACCAACTCCTAGAGGCAATATGGGGAGTTGGAATCATGTTAAATCTAGGCAATTTGGTAGTGACTTTGTGTTCAATAACAAACCCTGTCATATATGTGGTAGCTTTGACCATTTGGCTTATAGCTGTACTTACCACTTGGGAAGAAGGGAAGTGTTTGGGAATACAAGGGTGAATGGACAAAATGCTAATAACTTAACTCACCCAAATCCACTTAGCAAGATGATTCCCAGGTCTGTTTTGCTTCATTCTGGCATTAAATCACTTTCCACTGCTAGACCAGTAGTTGCCACTGCCAGAAATAAAAACAGAGTTTACCCTAAGCCCCTTGTTACTACTTTTGTTAAATCTACTCAAACAGGGAAAAAGACCAATTTTGAAAAGAAAGTTAACAATAATCAGAAGTGGGTACCTAAAGTTTCAAAACAAGAAGTTTCCACTACTAAGCCAGCAGTTACCACTGCAAGGCCAAGGGTTACCACTGGTGGGTCTGTTAACAAGAAAAGGGTAAATATGGGAAATGCTGTTAAGGCCTCAGCACGTTGGGAATGGAAACCAAAAGGAACCATCACCTCAAACAATCCCAATGGCGTATGAATGACCTTTGATAGATATAATTATATTGATACACGAGGCAGATCCAAGTCATTTGTGGCTTGGGTCCCCAAAAGGAACTAATTCCTTTATTTTGTATGCAGGGACATTCAAAGACTACAAATGATCATGGATATTCAGATAGTGCATGTTCCAGGCACATGACTGGCAATAAGTCCTACCTTTCAGACTTTCAACCTTATGATGGACAATTTGTCAGCTTTGGAGGAGGAATTGGTGGCAAAGTTTCTGGCAAAGAAACAATCAAGGCTGGAAACATTGATTTTGAAGATGTGCAGTATGTGAAAGAACTCAAGTATAACCTTTTTAGTGTGTCACAGATGTGTGACAAGAAGCATAGAGTTCTATTCACAGAAGATGAATGCTATATCTTATCTAAGGATTATAAGCTTCTTGATGAAAGTGACATTTTGCTTAAAATCCCTAGAAAAGGTAATCTGTATAGCATTGACATGAAGAACATAGTGGCTCATAATGATGTTACTTGCTTGCTTGCTAAAGCCACTTTGGATGAATCAATGCTTTGGCATAGAAGACTTGGTCATGTCAACTTCAAGACCATCAACAAGATTGTGAAAGATGGACTTGTCAAAGGTCTACCAGAGAAAAGATTTGAAAATGACCAGACTTGTGTTGCATGTCTCAAAGGAAAGCAACACAGAGCTTCATGCAAGACCAAAGCATTCAATTCTATTGATCATCCACTCTTTATGTTGCATATGGACTTGTTTGGTCCTACTTTTGTGAGCAGCATAAATTTGAAGAAGTATTGTCTTGTTGTGACTGATGATTTTAGTAGATTCACATGGGTTTTCTTTTTAAGAACCAAGGATGAAACCACTGGCATCCTTAAGACATTCATCACTGAAGTTGAAAATCAATATGAAAAGAAAATCAAGATCATCAGGTGTGACAATGGGACAGAGTTCAAGAATAAAGTTATGGATGATTTCTGCAGAGACAAAGGTATTAAAAGAGAATTTAGTGTTGCAAGAACTCCTCAACAAAATGGAGTTGCAGAAAGAAGAAACAGAACACTAATTGAGGCTGCTAGAACCATGTTAGCTGATTCAAAGCTTCCAGTGACTTTTTGGGCTGAAGCAGTTAACACTGCTTGTTACATTCAAAACAGAGTTTTAGTGGTCAAAACAAAGAACAAGACACCTTATGAGTTGTTCAGAGGAAGGCCTCCTACTTTGGAGTTTATGAGGCCATTTGGGTGTCATGTTACCATTCTCAATACCATTGATCATCTGGGAAAATTTGAAGAAAAGTCTGATGAAGGCTTCTTTGTTGGATACTCTATGGTTAGCAAGGCTTTTAGAGTATATAACTTAAGAACAAAGAAGATTGAAGAGAACTTGCATGTTCAGTTTCTTGAAAATAAAGCAAACATGGCAGGTTCAGGACTAGATTGGCTATTTGATCTTGAAACATTATCAAATACAATGAATTATGTTCCTCTCACTTCAAGCACTGGAGACAAAGATCTTGAAGATTCAGAAGAATTCATTGATGAAGATCAAATTGTTATGCCACTTTGGGACTTTGTTGATAATTCTGAAAAGACAAGTGATGCAGATGGTGTGAATTTTGATGTTAATAAAGATATTCCTACTAGCAGTGGTAACTCCATTCCCACTGCTACACCAGAAGTTTCCACTGTCAGCCCAAATGTGGAACATACTTCTCAGGAATCACAAAGTGATGATGTAGAGATCTCAAACATGCCTACAACATATGATATTCCTAGCACATCACAATCTTCAATTCACAAAGTGCATCCACTTGATAATGTTATTGGTGAACTTCAATCAGGTGTAAAGACTAGAAGACAGACAAAGAAAAATGATATTCATGGGTTCATAAGTGAAGTGTATGAGTCCAAGAAACATAGTAAGAAGAATGAGTGTCTGTTTTTCTGTTTTCTCTCACAGGTGGAGCCTAAGAATGTGTATATGGCTCTAGGAGAATCTAGCTCGGTTGAAGCTATGCAAGAAGAGTTGCTGCAGTTTAAACTTCAAAAGGTTTGGGTTCTTTGTGACTTGCCTGATGGTATGAAGGTCATTGGTACTAAATGGGTTTTCAGAAAGATGAAAGAGGAATTGTATTCAGGAACAAAGCTGGATTGGTTGCTCAAGGATACACTCAAGAGGAGGGTATTGATTATGAAGAAGTGTTTGCTCCTGTTGCAAGGATTGAGGCTATTAGATTGTTTTTAGCCTATGCATCATTTATGGGCTTTACAGTCTATCAAATGGATGTTAAGAGTGCCTTTCTGTATGGAACTATTGATGAGGAGGTATATGTCTCTCAACCTCCAGGCTTTGAAGATCCTCAACACCCAAATAAAGTTTACAAAGTGGTTAAGGCTCTTTATAGCTTACATCAGGCTCCAAGGAAGTGGTATGAAACCTTAGCTACTTATTTATTGCATAATGGGTTTCATAGAGGCAAGATTGACCAAACTTTGTTCATCAAGAAAGACAAGGGTGATATTCTACTTGTGCAAGTATATGTTGATGATATTATCTTTGGGTCTACTAAACAAGAGATGTGCAAAGAGTTTGAGAAGCTGATGAAGGATGAATTTCAAATGAGTTCTATGGGAGAACTTATATTCTTTTTGGGGCTGCCAGTACAACAAAGTAAGGAAGGCATATTTATTAGTCAAGACAAATATGTGGTTGAGATTATTAAGAAGTTCAGGTTTACTGATGCAAAATCTTCAAATACCCCTGCTGACAAGACCACTCACTTATTGTTGAAGAATGCTAGTGGTGCTAATGTTGATGTCCACACTTACAGATCTATGATTGGTTCTTTGATGTATCTTACTTCATCAAGACTAGACATTATGTTTGTCGTATGTGCTTGTGCAAGATTTCAAGTGACTCCAAAGACATCACATATGACAGCAGTGGAAAAGATTTTTAGATACTTGAAGACTTATCCTAATCTAGGATTATGGTATCCAAGAGACTCTCCAATGGAATTGATCACATACTCAGATAGTGACTATGCTGGTGCAAGTTTGGATAGAAGATCAACTACTGGAGGATGTCAATTTCTTGGATGTAGATTGGTGTCATGGCAGTGCAAGAAGCAAACTATGGTTGCTACTTCAACCACTGAAGCAGAATATGTTGCAGCTGCTAGTTGTTGTGCTCAGATCCTTTGGCTTCAGAATCAATTATTGGATTATGGGTACAATTTCATGAACACCATTATCTATATAGACAATAGTAGTACCATATGCAATATTAAAAATCCTGTGCAACACACTAAAACTAAACATATTGAAATTAGACATCACTTTATTAGAGATTGTTTTGAGAAAAAGCTTATTAATGTTGTCAAGATTCATACTGATGACAATTATGCTGATTTATTAACAAAAGGGCTTGATGTAGGTAGGTTTCAATACTTGGTAACAGGTATTGGAATGCTAAATCCATAAATATTTGATGTCTAATACTTTTCAGTGTTTCAGGATAGTTTTTAGGTACTAATATTGTTTGTATTGTATGTGTGGTTTTCTACTAATTTGTATGCAGAGTTATCAAGAGCACAGTGGAAATTAACATACAACAGTGGAAAGTTTGGTGATTAAAGCAAAAAGAAAGAAGTACTTTTATTGATCCACTGAAGAGTACATTACAACCATAAAGAAAACATTATCACTAAAACAGAAAACCATCCCCTAAAACATGACCCTACAACCTAACACCTACTCCATAGGTTTCTTTCCTTTTCCTTCATACTGATGCTTGCCTTTGGAAGTCTTCTTTCTCTTTTCATCAAAAGAAAGTTGTTTCCTTGGACAAGCCAGTCCCAGAACTTGCTTGGGAGGCCTTGGTGCTTGAGTTGGCTTTTCAACAGCTGGCCACTTCATGTTGTTTATTGCTGTAGTCAATGCTGTGGTGAGGGCTTTTGGAAGCTCTTTGGAAAGATCAAAGGTTGGATCATTCTCATCATCAGAGGATGAACTTGAATAGAACTCCAAAGATGGAGCAGGAGAAGCTTCAGTCTTTTTGGTTGGCTTGTTGGAAGCTGTGGAAGTGGTTGCACTTGGTGGGAAGTAATCACTCCATCCTGTTGAAAGATCCTCTGAGTTTGAACAATAGCTGATTTCCTCATCAAAAGAATCATCAGAAGATATATACACTATTGGGAACCAGCTCATTGTGTTTAATTAAGGGTTTGTGTTGTTGAAGGTGTTTGGTGATGAAAGATAAAAGTTTTGAACCCCCTTTTATAGGCAAAGTCAAGGTTGAATTATAATTAATGAAGAATATTTACTCTTACCTATTTTGGTAGGTTGGAGGAGTAAATTTGGTTATTATCGAGTTGACTTTTGGAAGATATTTTTGTGAATAGTAACTTGGTTAAAAAGTTACTATGGGTTAATTATTATGGGTTAAGTTGAAAGTTACTTTGGTTTGCAGCATCCAACCCATATTATTAGAGTCACTGGAGTAATAAGGTGTGTATCATAGACACATAACAAATGGTTATTGATTCACCATGTCTAATCTACATAAGAATCAACTAGTCCAGAGCAAACGGCTACTGGTAAAGACTTATCAAATCCGTTTATGGTTGATAGTTTACCAAAAACTAGGTTATCAACTCACCATACATCCAAGTGATCAAGAGTTGGCTAGTCCATAGCAAACGGCTCATGGTAAAGACATATCAAATCCGTTGATAGCTGGTAGTTTGCTAAAAACTATGATAAGAGCAGCAAATTCTAATGTTTTATTTACCACTGCTCTTTGATATGTTGTGAAAATTTTACCACTGCTAGTTCATTAGTTACCACTGCAAGAGTAATTTTTCCACTGATGAACTAACCGTTACAACTGTTGTATCAGTAATCTATTTTTTACTAGCCGTTGCAAAAATAACCGTCTTTCCTTATTAATAGGGTAAAATCTTTTGTAAATTATCCACTTTCTTATTATAAATTATTCTTTTTCCAAAGATAATTTTTTCTAAAGATAATTCACATTGCGCAACCTCCTCAAACCCTATTAATATAAATTGATCATCATACGGCTTGCCTTTTATCTTGACTACTAATACTTTTATTTTATTTTTCACAAATATCATGGCGATGCTAAAATTTGTCGAGGAGCACAACCAAATGGCCTACTTACAAAAGTCAAACGAGAAGAGTGGCCCTGTTTTTCATCAGATTGTGGATTTTCTAAACACTACGCATATAAGGTATGCCTTAACTATTAATCCCACAATCTATGTCTCGTATATCAAACAGTTCTGGAACACTGTGGAGTCCATAACTCTTGAACAGGGAGACACAAAAGAATCTGTGGATGCTCTAAGAGCCACAGTTGATGGGGTAACTATTGATGTTACTGAGTCATCCTTGAGGAGAATTCTCCAATTGGATGATCTCAATGGTATCATCACATTACCTAATTCAGAAACTTTCACTAATATTGCTTTATTGGGGTATGATACATCTGAACAAAAAGTTACTTTCAGAAAGGATGTTTTTGTCCCCATTGGAGATTTTTAATTCACACTCTTTTACATTGCCTAAGTCCTAAGAAAACATCTTATGAACAATTTGCATCAACCATGGCTTATCCTTTGATTTGTTTGGCAACTGATAGGACTTTCAATTTTTCAAAGTTTCTTTTCAATAATATGAAAGGCAATGTAAAGAGTCAACATAAATTTTTGATGTATCCAAGGTTTGTGCAAGCAGTGTTAAATGAGTTTCAACTGCACCCTCACAATAGAATTTATGAACCTTCCAGTCTTAAGCCAAAAGTTTTTCAAAACATGTGTAAGGCTTCAGATCTTTGGAATGGGGAGGTTCATCCACTTTTACCTCAAATGCTTGCTAAAATTGCTCAAGTACAGGGTGAAGATGCAACCATCCCAGTTGTATCCCATAACACACCCAATATTGTTGTTCCACAAATTCACCATACCTCTGCTGTAACTCACACTTATGAGAGAAGGTCTAAACAGCCAACTTCTCTCATCTCAACATTGCATGTTGCTGAACCTTTTGGTTTAGGAACAAGCAGTGGTGGTTCAAGGCTTCATCCTAGTCCAACTAGGGAAGAGCCTGACTCCATGCCTCATGATTCACCTCTCCCAACAGGTTACACAGTTGGAAGTGATGAAGGCAGTGTGCAACTACCTGAATTGATGGAAATTTGTACCAAGTTAGTCAAGCAGGTTCAAGCTCTGGCACAGACCAAAGAACAACATGCCACAGAGCTGAATCAATTGAAGAATGAGATTCAAAGATTGTAGAATGAAGTTGAGAATCTCAAGAAGGAAAGATCTGCTAAAGTTGTGTTATCTTCATCATCTTCACCTTAGGATGAGTTTTCTGCAAGTTCTACTAAAGTTTTGGGAGATTCTTCCAAACAGGGGAGGAATCCAGATGCAGAGCTTAAGGGGAGGAGTAAAATTTTTGAAAAAGAGTTTGCTGAGCTTCCTGATTCTGATAATGCTCAAGCAAAAGATGATGTTGCTGAGACTGAGGGGAGGAAATTGGATTTTGAAGATATGGATGTTGATGCTGGTTTTAATTTTGATG
Organism: Artemisia argyi; assembly: GCA_030686995.1. Taxonomy (NCBI): domain Eukaryota; kingdom Viridiplantae; phylum Streptophyta; class Magnoliopsida; order Asterales; family Asteraceae; genus Artemisia; species Artemisia argyi. Next base: position 170,509,031 of record CM060676.1, on the reverse strand, counting down.
ATTTAGTTGGAATTACTCAACCAATTTCCACTGTAGCAGAACCAGTACCCACTGATCAACCAATTACCACTGCAAGTGAAAAGGTTACCACTGCTACTCAAGAAATTACCACTGCAGAGGAAGAAGCTGCCAGAATAAGATCAGTTAAAGGAAAGGCTATTGTGACTGCTTCAGAACAAGAGCTTACAAGAAAGATTTCTAAGAAAGAACAAGCTCAAATTAATTTTGATGCGAAATTGGCAGAACAACAACAAGCAGAAGAAAATGAAATAAAGAGAAAGTTAGAGGAAGATGAAGTTGCTAGTTTTATGGAAGCAAAGAGGTTGGATAAACTTGAAGCTGTTATGGCAGAACCTATTTCAAGTGTCTTACCAACTGTTATACATGAGAAACCTCCATTATTCACTTATGTGCCTACAGAAGAAGAGATTGACTATTTGATTAACAATGATCAAGTAATCAAAAAGAAAGCCATTGAACTTATTGCAAATACAACCTTGAATAAAGATCAAAAGTCTGCTCAACTTAAAGATTTTATTCAAATGAAGAATCAGCAGACTCTTGATGAAATCATTGGGGAAGTTAGAAAAGGTCAAAAGAAGCCAAGAAAGCTTACAAAGGCACAGATCATTGCTGAGATGAAGACTTTTTGTTGTCATGTTGGTAATATGAAGATGGGCCAATTCAAAGGAATGTCACATGATCAAATTGAAGGTATTTACTACAGAATTAAAAGACAAGATAGTAAATTCATTCCAATGGATCAAGAACCTATAGTTATGAAGACAAAAAGGTCTGGAGTGAGTCTTGGATCAAAAGATGCAAAGAATTTGAAGACTCAAGAATCATCTCAAGCAGAAGAGGGTCCTAGAAAGTTGACAGAAGAGCAAGTTACAAACATGTTGTTTATAGAGACTGATGTACTCAATATAGAACCTCTACAAGCAAAATATCCAGTTGTTGGTTGGGAGATCTTTTGTGATAGTTTTGGTGTAGCTTGGAAGATCATCAGAACTGGAAATGTCACAAGCATGTGCAGAGATTTTGAAGATATTGTTAGATCTTGTGATAGAGAAGACTTGGATACTTTGTGGAGGATTGTTCAAGATCAGTTTAAAAAGGATGAACTTGTTGATGTCAAGGCTAAGGAGTTATGGGTTCACTTCAGAAGATTATATGAACCTGACCCAAGTGATAGATATTGGAGATTTGAAGCTCATGGTACAAGAACTTTGTGGAAATTCTATGATTCAAGTTCTGTGCATCATGTTTCTACTCAAGATGGAGTTGATGTCTTTATGCTGGCTGAGAAAGAATATCCATTGAGAGCTGGAGTACTGACAGTGATGTTGTCAGAGAAGCTTAGGTGCTGGGAAAGAACTGAATTCATAGATGATTTGCTACAAAGGATTTATGATCAAAGTGTGAGAGCTGATAAAGAGTTAAGAAGAAAAAGATAAGTGTTTGGAAGAATTCCCATATCCTCATGTTTACTGAATACTTGAAGAAACTTATTGATTTATGTATTAATCATAAGTTAGGGGAGGATTGTTGGGAATTATACTAACAGTTACCACGGTTAAGAGAAGAAGTTACAACTGCAGAAGATTGTACTTGCAGTGGAAACTCATTACCACTGCAAGAACATATATTACCACTGCTTACTAGATAACTGTTAGGAAACGTGTTTAGATAAATATAGAATAGATCTTGTGTATATCTTATTCTATTAGCTTTATACTTATCTTGTAGAAGAGGACTCCTTGTGCTATAAAAGGGGATCCTAGATTAAAGGTTTGATATACGTTTTTCTAGAGCTTCAAGGTGTAACCCTAGTGATATCAAGATCACTCGTATTATTATCATTAATAATATTGGAGCTAATAGTTTGTTTACATATATTGTTCTTGTTCATATACAACTGTCTTACTCACAATCAAACTTCTAAGTGTTACTAAGTAGATTCCGCATACTTAGTGATATAATTCAAAGTATCAATCTAACACAAGTTCAAGGTGTTTAGATCCATCACAACCACTTGGTGCTATCTTTGGGTTAAAGTTTTTAAACATCTAAAAAGCCGAAGAAATCATATTCACCCCCCCCCCCTACGGTTCTACACAATAAGTAAATTTAGGTTTGGATCTCATCTGCTTATTGAAGTTTTGAATCAAAGGTTAACTGTTGGCACTAGAATTCCCCTACACATCAGGTTTTCTCAAGTTTTCTAGGACACATTTAGACAAGCAATTGTGTAATAGAGATTAGGATTTTGGTGTTTCTAGTATCTCAGAAGGTTAGTCAAGCATTTGCCCCCTTTTGCTTTTACTCTAGTGCTTACTAGGATAGCTTTTCACTGCCTGAAATATAAGGTGTTTAAGCTAAGGGTCTGTTTTCATAATTAGGGCTGCTAGTGTAACTTATTGCTTAGAACTTGTGATGTTTGGTTCATTTTAGTTCCTCTGAGCTCATTGTTGCTTAATTCATTGATTGGGAACCCATAGCCTTTTCTGTTTGCTTATTGCTTTTTCATTAAGTGCTTATTCAACTGTTTTTGATCCATGTTTGTGTTTTTGGGTTCTATTTGGTCTGATCTCAGTACTTTTGAGCTTATTTGAGTCAAAAACATCTTTAGTCAAAGTTTCAGTCAGTTTGGACAAGAATGCTTATTAATAAGCACTCCATTTAAGTAGTTTTCAAAGCATTAAGCATTTCCATAGCTTATTTTTTAGATTTTAATTTTTTCCTAGGTTTATATTATTATTTTAGATTTTTCTGAATTTATTTACTATTTTTCCTATTAAATTTTAGTTTTTATTCATTTTTAATTACTTTTTAAATACCAAAAATTTCAAAAAAATCAGAAAAAGCATAAAAAATAAAAAAAATATTTTAAAAAATAGTTTTCATTTATTTTAGATTTTTAGAAATTAATTTTGCATTTTTCTCATTTAATTTCAATTTTATTTGAATTTTAATTACTTTTTAATTAGCTAAAATAGTTTTTAATTCATTTACACAAAAAGCAAAAAAAAAATATTTTCACTTTTAAAATTAGTTTTTAGTTAGTTTAGATTTTTCAAAATTAATTTTGTATTTTTCTCATTTAATTTCTATTTTCTTTTAATTTTTAATTAGTTAAATTAGTTTTTAATTCATAAAAAAATTAAATAAAAAGTAAAAAAAAATATTTTTCTTTTTCTCAAAATTTTCTTTTATCATTTTTAAATTAGGAGAATTATTTTCAAACCCGTAGGATTAGTATAGCTTAGGTTCACTTTTTATTTCGCGCATTTACATTTTATTTACGTTTAAGCTTACGTTTTTATTCTACATTACATTTTAGGTTGCATTATTTGAATTACGCGCTTAATTGGTTAATTGTGCTTCATTTTCATATTCATTAGTGTAAATATCTTTGAAATAACTTTTTTTCACTTTCACGACACGTTTCACGAACCGGAAATTTGAAATTCAATTCACACCTTCACACGGACTACGACCTCGGTTTTTGCTTATTTCTTAGCAATTCCTTTGAGAAATACTATACTATAAACTATATACTAATTTGATTTGAAAGCAATCACATACAATATGTAACCTTGCAATTCAGCATCATTGACATGGTAGTTGGGAATGCGAACATATTCTGAAACAATCCGTGGGATATCATGGCCCATTTCTTGCCAATATCTATCCCACAATTTCCAAGGATCTGCAACTTCACAATGAGTAAGAAGTTGAGCAAATAGAAATCTTAGCTCTGGTGATGATGCTGATATACATGCTTCTTGTAGAGCTGTGTCCCATTCTCTATCATCACCAAGCAAACCAAGAGCATTACATGCGGCTCGATATGTAGGATATACAACATGGTTAACTTTGCGCACGTCTTTAAACCCTTTGCATCCTTTCTGATGACATAACAACAATCTAAAGTAGAAAAGGTCTCCTGATGTTGGATGTACATATGCTAGGTGGCCAACAGAAGATTTGTTGTTTTTCCTTCTTGACCAAGCTTTGCTATTTTGATACCAAACAAACTGCGATGGAAAGTCTAAGTAGGTTAAAGGGAGGCCGTCTGTGTGTTCAATGTTGTAAGTAAACTATTTCGTAAGTGTTGTCATTTTTTTATCTAGTCGGTTTACAATTGATTCCAAGTTGTCGCCATCTCTAAAAGTTACATGTTGCATGTCTTCAAGGTGGACTGAAAGAATTTGCACGGCTGGTTCTCTACTTAATTGAAATACTGATACTCATATGATAATGTTTCTAATTCGATTATTGTGGTATGTGATATCTATATATATGTTACTGGCGAAATACTTAACTAAATTACTGATATTCAGATGATACTGTTTCCAAATTGATTACTGTGGTATGATACTTGATTATATGATGTTATCCTGAATGATCCCATTATTACCTTGATATTGCCTAAGTTACCTTATCGCCATGAAGTCCCTCAATCATGAGCCATTAATCACACTTATGTGAGCGCGAATATAGTGAACAGCTTCGAAACCTATTAAGGATTGACCTCCTGTCCCACTAATACTTGACGGAATGCCATATGCATATGGTTAGTCGTATTAGTCGTGATACACTATATTTGAGTAAAAATAGAAATTGGCAAATCACCAATTATAAGAGGGCAAAATTTATCATTGACTTGATAAAACACCTCTTTTGTTAACGTCTTGCGTGTCATGAGGCTTGGGGCAATATCTATAAGGAAATGTATGTTTTCAACATATATTTAGATACAGCTGTATAGGAATTTGACCATACTTGAATTGTATATCTGATTTAATTAGCATCATGAGTTTCCAGCTCATGTTAGGATTATTGATTCCTTATTTGAATTTGATTGAATATTTATATGATTTATTCTGTGATTATAATCAACATTACCAAATACTTGTTCCATCATTGTTTGTATTAATCATTACCAAATATTCTTGAAACCTATCAAAATAAATGGTTTTCTATAAAACTCTATGAACTCACCAACCTTTGTGTTGACACTTTTAAGCATGTGTATCTCAGGTAATTTAACGGAGCAGGACAAGACACGGAGTGGACATTTATTACTCTGATAAATTAAAATGGTGTAAAAATCAAATTTGTCATTCTTTCAAGCCTTTATATCGTTTCATAAAGATTTTTAAATCAAACGGTTCACCTTTTTTCAAAAATATTATTTGAATGACAAATAACTTTCAAAACGCTTCTTTTAAGTTGTTTTATGAGATTATAACTTCGATCCTCCCCGTAACACCCAAATTACTTTTCCGCAGCGACAAACTTAAATTTGGGGGTGTTACAGATTGGCATCAGAGCTAGAGTTATAGAAAAATAAATGTTTTCAAACATTAAAACTATAACTACACTTTCAAAATAAATGATTTTACACCATACCATTTTATGCCCTCCGTGTCTGCAGACTGCCGTGCTCAATACCTTATCTGTTGAGATAATCTTACATGTTTAGAAATTACTCTTACACTATAACAATTCACATTTTCAGGTTAACTTCTATTCCCAAAAATTTCACTATTCATTTTTACTATTCACTTTTTACTATTCATTTTCCGAAATTTGATTTTTATTTCATATTCTCATATGATAAATCATTTCCATAGCAAAATAAAAGTTTGACACTTATCAGATCATTTTCGCGAAAGTTATTAAGGAACTACACGTTTTAAGGTAAAACGTCATTCAAAAATCCTACGCACAACGAAACTTGACCGCGTTAATTTTCCCCGCATCTGAAAAATGTTTGATACACTCATGATTTATTTGAGAATTAATCATGACTGAGAAAAATGTGACCAAATAAACCTCGGCCGTGAGAAACAGGAATTTTCATTTTTAAGCACTTTTACTTAGCCGTAACCTTAGCCTATACCTGCACCACGTTTCTAAGACGAGAAAAATGTGACCAAATAAACCTCGGCCGTGAGAAACAGGAATTTTCATTTTTAAGCACTTTTACTTAGCCGTAACCTTAGCCTATACCTGCACCACGTTTCTAAGACGATTTGAGTTTTACATTTTTGGAAAAAGTCAACATATTTTTCCCTCCTCCTTTGACCAAAAATGATTCCTTGAATTTATAAATCATTCCTTGATTTTTAGGCTTACGGTTTTATGTCTTAAAGACATAAAATACCAACCGATACTAGACTGAGCTCAGTCTATATATTATAAGTCATTTTAAATCATTATTATCATATTAGAAAAGTAACATTTTACTTTTCTCAATTTTACACAATATTCGTACGTTTTACGTATTACGCGTTTTAGACCCGTGTTTCCAGTTTTAGCAGGATTTTAGCACCCCAATGGAACCTACCACTCATTTTATATTTTATTATGGAGTATATTGACATGTTTAACCATTCTTTCAAGTTCCACATTTTTACGATACCCGGTTTTACGTTTTGTGGCTTAATCATTTACCGTTAGCGATTACCGGGACAAAACTGACTCCGTAAAAGCAAGATAATAACAAAACTCATCTAGTCACCTAGGTGAGTCATGGTGAACGAAATTATGGTGATTCACCAAGCCTTGGTGGCTTGGTGATGAACCATTAGTCCTTTTATGCATCATGTGTAACTCTTTTCTACCACATGTAAGTAAAATATCCAAATTTTACTAACCTCCTCAAATTGCTATATATATAGAAACTCATTTACCCTTCCTTTTTACTCTAAAAATCATGCCACCCTTCAAATGGTATAGATCCATGCTTTGATTTTCATGTTAAAAATCCTAAATCATTGTTGAAGCTCTTGTAAAGTTTCACATGATCCTTGCTCAAGTTTTCTCATTACATTGGTGATTTCTCTTGAGTTTGAATCCACTCAAGTCACCTCAACTTTCATCATCTCTCTTTAAAGAATACAAGGGTGGAAAGATTGCTTGAAGTGAAGTAGGGTGAAGCATAAGTCAATCAAAGTCCTTACCTTACATGTTACTTACCTTTCTTTATTGAAAGCCAAAAGTTGTAAGCAAACCCTAACATAATTTCTTGTTAAATATCATTTTTATGCTATTTATATTTCATTCATGCTATATTTTGTCTTGTGATTATGTTCATGATGTATAAAAACGGGTAAAACAATTATTGGTATATATATGTAACTTATATTATTTAAGCAAGTAAACTAGTGACTTTCATGGTGAAATCTGACCAAAATATTATAATTATGATATTGGACAATTACATATTATAGTAGAGGACTTAACAGCTATTTTATATACCAAAATCACTATATAATTGTTATGGTTTAATAAGACCAAGAGGTCTAATGACCCAAATTCAAGACCACAACCATGGCTAAAGCCAAGGTTGAGTCTCAAGACCATGGAACAATGACCAAAGGTCATGGCAAGGCCATGACTAAATGACCATATAAACTTACTTAGGCGAAAACATGAGCTAAAGAGTTAGCGATAACTTAAACATACAATTTGGATCTACTTCATCTAAAGAACCATGAGATCTTACAAGTAATTGTCATACAAGATTAAGAAACTCATTCTAATAGCAATCTTCATGTAAAAGTAAACTTTCCTAAGTTTATTCAAATATTGGACATGTAACTTTTCGGATCAAAACTTTTATATATATATATATATATATATATATATATATATATATATATATATATATATATATATATATATATATATATATATATTATCAAATACTACAATAGTAGGGAGCCTCATGTGAGGAGTTCATTAAGTAAGCCGTCGAGATGAGTTGTGAATTTACGAATTAAAGTGTCCTGGCTCCTCGAACGTTTACTACCTGACTTCTGAATTATGTCGGCCCGAACGGTAGTAAACGATATATAAACTATACATGTTTCATGAACCATTTCTTTTCAAAGACTTACACTATACTAAGTACTATATCATGTACTAAATGCAAGACATATATAGGCAATTTTTCATATTCTTTACTCCAATCCTAAGTCGCAACATTCTATTATAGGTTGCTCGTAGAAACCTTCACGATTCAACCATTACCTACACTACTTGCTATTTAACTTAAGGTGAGTTCATAGCCCCACTTTCCATTACTTAATTGTTTTACAAATCCTTGGGGGGAATCCATGCTATTTTAAACCGAACACAATGCTTTGAAATTGTATGCTACCTGATTGTTTTATTATTACTAAGTACCATCCTTGCTAAATCCAATATCCCTTATTATGAACCATTTAATCACTAGTAATAGTGAGCGCGAATATTGGGAATAGGCCTATTGGGATTGACGAATCCCATTTGCATTGACTAAGTTCAAACAAATGCACTATATTTGAGATTTAGGTATGACAGCAAAGTACCTACCGGGATAACTCCGCCTATTGATATTGGTACCCGTTAACGTTTTGGTGTCATGAGCTTAGTGAATAATAATAACTGTTTTGTTTTCCAACAATTGGTGTGAGTCTATAGCTCACACTACCAACATATTGTGTTCAACCATTAAACAAACTCTATGAATATTACTTAACCTTTGTGTTGACCTTTTAAGCATGTATTTCTGGTCCATGATGATCAAGGATGGCACGGAAGGACACGGATATTCAAGAGGGCTATAAATTTTATTATCATTCGAAAACTCATCTAATGTAATTTGTAAACATGGAACCATCTGGGACCTCATTTTGTAATCTCTGATATTTATATAATTTGAATGATAAATCTTTTAAAACGACTCAATTAGAGTTCGTTTTCTATTATTGTGACTATTGTGCCGTCGAGTAACACCCAGTTTGAATTCCGCTGCATCATGAATTGGGGGGTGTTACAGATTGGTACCAGAGCCATGGTTATAGAGAAATGACTCTAATTGAGACCTAAACTATAACCACAATTACAAGCAAAAACATTTTATAGCCTTCCGCTCTTCGTGCCTTCCATCCTCCAGACAATTATGGACTTATTAAGCATTTTATACTACACAAACATGTTAGCATATGGATATATGTACCCTTAGCATAATTGAGCATTTCCCCGTAAGCATTTTATACTACATGAACGTATTAGTATATTGATTTATATACAATTGTCATATTTTGAGCACTTCCCATAAACATTGAATTGTTTTAACATAGTAATTCTTTTCATAGAAATCATGTGCGTACCCACTTCTCCCGATTATGTGCCCACTCTACCTAATAACTTCCAAGTCTTACCACCCTCACCCGAGTTCGGATTTGACTTCGTAAATGCCTTCGCTTCTGATGACGAAGAAGAACCTTTCGAAGATTCAACCGATGAAGAAGAGGAGGAACCAATGCCAACTAATTTTGCGTCGTATACTTCTAATTATTTTGAACAAAATTAGGTTGAGGCAGACTCCGAGGAGGATAATGAGTATGAATATGTACTAGCACCATTACCACCACCACTATCACTTCCCTTTGATATCCCTACATGTGATGAATTGGATCACTCATTATGGATCGTATCACGACCACCATTGATCCAACAAGAAAGTCAGCATGGAAACTACAGCCCTCAAACTTCATCGACTCGTACCCCTATGACACACTAAATCAAGAAGTTGCCGATCAATCAGAGCTGTTCGGACCTTCTAACCCGCAATAGACTAGTGTGATGATACTAGTTATCTTTTGTACTACTAAACTGATTAGACTCAGTTAGTAAATGTTATGAAATCCATGTAATAACTAGCGATAGTAAAAACGTTGTAATTACTAAACTGAAAGTATCAGTTAGTAAATTTTGAAGAAGCTTGTAATAAGCTTCGATTTTGTAAATCAACCAACGTTGTATGAATAAAACTCTTGTTTTATACTATCATGTGTTATGCCTTTAAATCTTCAAACGTAATTATTCTATCATTTCCTATCAAAAATCATGCTTATTTCACAACTCTCTACTCACGACGTATCTTTTATATAATAGAATCATGGCGCCAACGAAGAAGACACCACCAACAATTACTCAAGCTGCTATTCGCAAACTAGTTAAAGATAGTGTAAATGCAGCACTCACAACTGAACGAGCAGCCGTAGCTGCAGCAGCCGCCACAGCTGCGGAAGTTGCTAGAGCTGCAGAAGCTGCCCGAATTGCCACAGCCACACTTAACACTGGAGGACCAAATCCAACTAGTCCTCCAGTGATAAATGTTGATTCGGTACCTAAGGGTTGCTCATTCATTTCCTATTTGAAATGCGAGCCCATAAAATTCAAGAGTACTGAAGGAGCCGTAGGTTTGACCCACTGGTTTGAGAAAGCGGAGTCAATATTTTTAATCAACAAATGCACCGAGAATGATAAAGTTCAATATGCCACCGGTCCACTATTGGATGAAGCATTATCATGGTGGAATTTAGTATCTCAACCAATGGGCATCGAAAATGATAATAAGCTTTCTGGGGATAATATGAAGAAAGAGTATTGCCCTCACAGTGAAATGCGGAAATTAGAAGTAGAATTCTGGAACCATGTTGTTAAAGGAACCGACATCCTGACTTATAACCGCCGATTCCATGAATGGAGGATACTATGCCCAGCAATGGTTTCGACAAATGAGAAACTGTTGGAAGAGTATATATGGGGACTCCCACCAAGCATACAAGGGAACATGATTGTGTCTAGTCCCAAAACACTTGATGAGGCTATGCGAATGTCTCGTAACCTCATGGATCAAGTGGTGCGTACAGCAGAAACCCAAAAACAGAACTTCCACAACAACACCAACAACTCCAACTACCGTAACAACAATAACAATAGAAACAACAACAACAAGCGACCATGGGATGGTAACCGTAGAAGTAACAACAACAACAACAACAACAACAACAACAACCCAACTCGAAACAACAACCACCATAACCAGCAAAACAAAAGACAAGAAGCCGCGACGGCTTATGTTGCTTCACCAGCCGGAGGTAAATACATTGGGACTCGACCACAGTGTACTAAGTGCAACTACCATCATTCAAGTCTCTGCCCAGCCAAGTGCAATAAGTGTCAAAAGCCAGGACATCTTGCCAAGGATTGTAGAAGCAATACTGTAGCTACTGGTAACGGTACACAGCCGATAGTCATATGCTTCGAGTGTGGAGAAAGTGGACATTACAAGAATCGATGTCCCCAAAAACCAAGGCCAACAAGTTGAAGACAACCAGGGGAAAACATATATGTTAGGAGGAGAAGGAGCTTATCAGAATCTCAACAACACTGCAGAACAATGAAGTTTAGAACTTAGCAGTCATATTTATTTATGCACTATGTTGTACTACGTGTATGTCATCCCTAGTAATGGGAGTTTTATGACTTAAGAATATTTGCTGTTCAATAAACAACTCTTTATGATAATTCTCATCTATTGTACTTTCTATCTCCAAACCAATTTGACTGATTAGTAGACTATTACCATTCTATAAGATTTACCCAGTTATCCTATAAACCATTCAACAAATTTTACTTCAAGCTATGTTGTTACCACTTTATTGTTTCACATCATTTTACTCCAAGATATTCTACCACCATCTTAGAAAAATTACTTCGTTGATACCACTTTATAAATTGATATCATATCTTCTTTACCCAGCTTCATCTCAAACCACTAAAACTCATCAAACCAAAATGAAGGACACAAGCCTCGTTCGTCTTTTCACCATCATTATCTTCACAACCGTTGCAACCACAAGCTCATTAACAGATCTTGATGCACTTTTAAAGCTCAAATCATCCTTAGTTACACCACAAGCACCCTCATCAGCTTTACAAGATTGAATACCATCTAAAACTTTAAGAAACACAATACTACGTGACTAAACCGAACATCACATTACCGGTCCAAAATTATACATAGCCTGATCACCTATGTTTAATTCAGGAGGGATCATGTTATGCTGGGAGCAGTCACCTATATGTTTTCTTAGAAACAAACTTCTCACCTATAATCTTAAACAAATTTCGTGTGAGTATAGGCAATTCATAAGTATTCATACGATAGAGTACGACAATTAATTACTCTTACTCTACCTTTCCCACATAAAAGTAAACCACATCCTACGCCATACACTGAAACAATAAATCAAACTACATCACTGGTAATTCCAAACTCTAGTCCTCATAAGTAACCACACCTCTTCATCAACACCACTCCAACATATAACACACATAGAACTTCGGGACGAAGTTCCCCGTAAGGGGTAGAGACTGTAACAATTCACATTTTCAGGTTAACTTATATTCCCGAAAATTTTACTATTCATTTTTACTATTCATTTTTCCGAAATTTGATTTTTATTTCATATTCTCGTATGATAAATCATTTCCATGGAAAACTAAAAATGTTTGACACTCATCAGATCATTTTCGCGAAAGTTATTAAGGAACTACACGTTTTAGGGTAAAACGTCATTCAAAAATCCTACGCACAACGAAACTCGACCGCGTTAATTTTCCCCACATCAAAAAAATGTTTGATAAACTCATGATTTATTTGAGAATTAATCGTGACTGAAAAAAATGTGACCAAATAAACCTTAGCCTATACCTGCACCGCGTTTACTTAGCCGTAACCTTAGCCTATACCTGCACCGCGTTTCTAAGACGATTTGAGTTTTCACATTTTTGGAAAAAGTCAACATATTTTTCCCTCCTCCATTGACCAAAAATCATTCCTTGAATTTATAAATCATTCCTTGATTTTTAGGCTTACGGTTTTATGTCTTAAAGACATAAAATACCAACCGACACTAGACTGAGCCCAGTCTAGACATTATAAGTCATTTTAAATCATTATTATCATATTAGAAAAGTAACATTTTACTTTTCTCAATTTTACACAATATTCGTACGTTTTACGTATTACGCGTTTTAGACCCGTGTTTCCAGTTTTAGCAGGATTTTAGCACCCCAATGGAACCTACCACTCATTTTATATTTTATTATGGAGTATATTGACATGTTTAACCATTCTTTCAAGTTCCACATTTTTACGATACCCGGTTTTACGTTTTGTGGCTTAATCATTTACCGTTAGCGATTACCGGGACAAAACTGACTCCGTAAAAGCAAGATAATAACAAAACTCATCTAGTCACCTAGGTAAGTCATGGTGAACGAAATTATGGTGATTCACCAAGCCTTGGTGGCTTGGTGATGAACCATTAGTCCTTTTATGCATCATGTGTAACTCTTTTCTACCACATGTAAGTAAAATATCCAAATTTTACTAACCTCCTCAAATTGCTATATATATAGCAACTCATTTACCCTTCCTTTTTACTCTAAAAATCATGCCACCCTTCAAATGGTATAGATCCATGCTTTGATTTTCATGTTAAAAATCCTAAATCATTGTTGAAGCTCTTGTAAAGTTTCACATGATCCTTGCTCAAGTTTTCTCATTACTTTGGTGATTTCTCTTGAGTTTGAATCCACTCAAGTCACCTCAACTTTCATCATCTTTTTTTCAAGAATACAAGGATAGAAAGATTGCTTGAAGTGAAGTAGGGTGAAGCATAAGTCAATCAAAGTCCTTACCTTACATGTTACTTACCTTTCTTTATTGAAAGCCAAAAGTTGTAAGCAAACCCTAACATACTTTCTTGTTAAATATCATTTTTATGCTATTTATATTTCATTCATGCTATATTTTGTCTTGTGATTATGTTCATGATGTATAAAAATGGGTAAAACAAGTATTGGTATATATATGTAACTTATATTATTTAAGCAAGTAAACTAGTGACTTTCATGGTGAAATCTGACCAAAATGGTATAATTATAATATTGGACAATTACATATTGTAGTAGAGGACTTAACAAGGAAACCATAGCAATTTGAACCACTTAAAATGAGTACATAAGTAAAAAGTTATGACCATTTGAAGTTACCAAAACTTTGCGGCAAAAACTGCCTAAAAACCTTCTGTGACAGAACTTAAACACGCAAAAAGAGGCCCTTCTGTTCCGTTTCACGAAAAAGTTAAATCACGAAAGTTGTCCAGAATCACGTTTTCTGCAAAAACTCGGGGGCACGTATCCAGAAAACCAATAACGAATGAGTTTTTCTTCAGTTTCTTAACAGCTATTTTATATACCAAAGTCACTATATAATAGTTATGGTTTAGTAAGACCAAGAGTTCTAATGACCCAAATTCAAGACCACAACCATGGCTAAAGCCAAGGTTGAGTCTCAATACCATGGAACAATGACCAAAGGTCATGGCAAGGCCATGACTAAATGACCATATAAACTTACTTAGGCGAAAACATGCGCTAAAGAGTTAGCGATAACTTAAACATACAATTTGGATCTACTTCATCTAAAGAACCATGAGATCTTACAAGTAATTGTCATACAAGATTAAGAAACTCATTCTAATAACAATCTTCATGTAAAAGAAAACTTTCCTAAGTTTATTCAAAAATTGGACATGTAACTTTTCGGATCAAAACTTATATATATATATATATATATATATATATATATATATATATATATATATATATATATATATATATATATATATATATATATATATATATATATATATATATTATCAAATACTACAATAGTAGGGAGCACCATGTGAGGAGTTCATTAAGTAAGCCGTCGAGATGAGTTTTGGATTTACGAATTAAAGTGTTCTGGCTCCTCGAACGTTTACTACATGACTTCTGAATTATGTCGGCCCGAACGGTAGTAAACGATATATAAACTATACATGTTTCATGAACCATTTCTTTTCAAAGACTTACACTATACTATGTACTACATCATGGACTAAATGCAAGACATATATAGGCAATTTTTCATATTCTTTACTCCAATCCTAAGTCGCAACATTCTATTATAGGTTGCTCGTAGAAACCTTCACGATTCAACCATTACCTACACTACTTGCTATTTAACTTAAGGTGAGTTCATAGCCCCACTTTTCATTACTTAATTGTTTTACAAATCCTTGGGGGGAATACATGCTATTTTAAACCGAACACAATGCTTTGAAATTGTATGCTACCTGATTGTTTTATTATTACTAAGTACCATCCTTGCTAAATCCAATATCCCTTATTATGAACCATTTAATCACTAGTAATAGTGAGCGCGAATATTGTGAATAGGCCTATTGGGATTGGCGAATCCCATTTGTATTGACTAAGTTCAAACAAATGCACTATATTTGAGATTTAGGTATGACAGCAAAGTACCTACCGGGATAACTCCGCCGATTGATATTGGTACCCGTTAACATTTTGGTGTCATGAGCTTAGTGAATAATAATAACTGTTTTGTTTTCCAACCATTGGTGTGAGTCTATAGCTCACACTACCAACATATTGTGTTCAACCATTAAACAAACTCTATGAATATCACTCAACCTTTGTGTTGACCTTTTAAGCATGTATTTCAGGTCCATGATGATCAAGGATGGCACGGAAGGACACGGATATTCAAGAGGGCTATAAATTTTATTATCATTCGAAAACTCATCTAATGTAATTTGTAAACATGGAACCATCTGGGACCTCATTTTGTAATCTCTGATATTTATATAATTTGAATGATAAATCTTTTAAAACGACTCAATTAGAGTTCGTTTTCTATTATTGTGACTATTGTGCCGTCGAGTAACACCCAGTTTGAATTCCGCTGCATCATGAATTGGGGGGTGTTACATACACAATAATTATTTCATCTGTACTGTTATATTTTTAACATACAAAATCCTCATAAAATATTATTCTCGGTTACTACTGTAGCATGTCTTCAGGAACTCCCGTGAATGTCAAAACTACTATCCATAATACTAATAACTCACCTATTAATCAAAATTCTCCGAATATTGAAGATCCTTACGTACAAATATCACCACCCCAACCTAATATAGAACTCACTCAGAGATCACCTCCATCGTCACCTATTCGTTCACCTTTACGTCAAAAACCCAGGAGAGCTACCGAATCATATGAAGATTTGATTGGTGGCCAGGCAACATTCGAAGTTGGACAAGGTTCAAGCCAAGGGATATCATGGAAGAATGTTGAGCCAAATTCTCCGTTACCTTATACTTCAGATTCCACAATACCAGATTCTCCAAATAATTTATCCTCACCTAACTCTCCCGACTACAATATAAGCACTCCTGATACAATATGGAATCTTATTTATCGACAAGCCAGCATATTGGATGCTCACACTGAACAGCTAAAAGGGTTGCGAACAACTCAATTGGAATGGTACGACCGTAACCTTGACGCATTGTTCAAAAGGGTGGATGCTGAGAGACGAGCAATGTGTAAGTTAGGAATAAAGATTAATGAGATAAAGGACAACACCAACCAGGAGCTTGGAAGTTTGGACTCCAGGGTCCGTTGTGCAAGAAGAGAACACGGTCATACACATGTAAGAATTGGAGATATTGAAAGAACCCTATGGATGGCCAGAGATGCAGCCAGAAACCAGGGTCAAAAGATTGTCGCATTAGAGACTATGTTGGAAAATCAAATGAACATGTGTCAAGAACGTTTCTCAAACATGGAAGCTGCACAACTTGAACTTGAGAAAGAAGTTAGATATTTATGTTAGAGGCGTAACTAATCTTAAGTTTACAAGTATCCTTGTTGTACCTACTAAACCAAATAGTTTTGGTTAGTATTTCATGTAATTTTCAATAAATCTGAAACTTCAGAACTTGTAATCAAAACATATTGTATAATAACATCCTTTCTGTTATATCTCTATGTTATGAATCATTATTTTCTTTCATATCAATCATGCATGTAATGAATCCTCATATCTTCATGCAATTTGTTATTTTCTTTGATAACCAAATGATTCTACTCAGATCAATGGAGTATTAATAAAAGATCTTGTATCGTTTATCTTGCAAAAACAATCAGTCAAGTTATTAATATTCTATTTGCATCTGTAATGTTATTCAAATCTACCGTAAGATTTCTTTCAATCGTTAGAATTTCTTAAAAATACTATAATTAACCCAAAATCTTAAGAATTGTCTAAAAATCGATTCTTGAAAAGGAATTTAAAGAATGAAGAAAAGATTATTGAGCTTCAATTTTAGTAGCAAGTCGGTTGTTCCTTAGTAATCCCATAACAAGAGTTGATCATTTATATATGATACAACACAGACATATCTTGAAATTAGATTACAGTAGGGAGTCAATTCAGTCTATCATCAATGAAATAATTAACTTCATTATTTGAATTATTCTGATATTATATGGATTCTAATGTTGAGTTTCATTAATGTTTACAGAAAATGGACAACATGAATAATGCATATCAATCATCATCAGAAATCACCATGACTCCTGGAGCTATCCAGAAATTGTTAAAAGACATAGTGTCGGTGGTATTAGAAGGGACTACCGTAGTTTATCCGAGAAGAGAGACGGGTATACATGGTAATCACCACCCTGCAAGTTTCATGAAGTATAGGCCACCTCACTTAAAGATTCAAGAAGGAATGATCAACCCTACCATCAACCATAATCAAGGAATTAGGCACGGGGTTATACCAAATGGAAATAATCAAAAGAGGAAACTCCCCGAAATAGGAACCATCAACCCCATCTACTGCAACATCATCAATGCTCAAGACCGTTATCGTAAACATCTAGAAGATCGTAGGAACTATCAACGTCAGCTGGAACACAATCAGAAAGCTAATAGAAATTGCCTCGTCGCACCTGTTACTGGAAGTGGTTATCGTGGAAGTCTACCCTGGTGTCAAAAATGCAACCAGCATCACACCAGAATCTACAGGGTTAAGTGCACGAAATGTCAGAAAACAGGTCACCAGGAAATTAGCTGTAGGACTAAGGATAGGAAAGGACAACCAACAACAGTAGTATGCCACGGATGTGGTGGAAAAGGGCATCACGTGAGCCGATGTCCAAACTACAATGTTAATTGGAAAGCCAAGACTTTTACAAGAAAATGAAGAATCTTTAAAGACCTTGATAGTATCAAGGGAATGGCAACTAGATTTAAACAGATGAATAAATTCATGTTGTAGATAAATAAAATCTAGTTTAAGAATTTCCTAAGTTGTATCTCTTTCCTGTATTTCACTTTAAGTTACGATGGATGTAACTTAAGTATAACAACAATCTTTCTACTGTATCGAAAAATATACCTTGTAATATTTCCATAATAATGATAATCTAAGTTAATTTCAATTTCTGTCCCACTTATCAAATGACAATATACTATATTTACTCCATAAATTTCTGATTTATATTATGAACCCTAAAATTTTCTACTTTATTTTAAAAGGAATTACGTGTTATATTATAAAAACAACACGTTGAACACCAACTAAAACAATTTATAGAAATATATGATTGAGCCAAACGTTACATCATTTGGTCCTCAATTATACATAGCCTGATCAACTATGTCTAATTTAGGAAGAATTATGTTATGAAGGGAACAGTGATATTTTCAAATTTGTAAATAACAATCTTCATTCCAAAGCAAAATATAGAACTAAAATAAACTGTTCATAAACAATACATTGAACAAACCACAATAAATACCTATATTATCTCATCACCATTATGATAAAAAATCAACAAAAGTACAAGCAAGAGAACACAAATAATTCACAAAGACTGATAAGAAAACTCCAATAGCGAAAATTTTATTAAAATCCATAAAAGTTAATACATAAACAAATAATTAGCATCGGAAGTGCTACTGTTACAATTATTACAATATAAATCATGGAATCTTCAATAGGTTGATCCGCTATGGCAACAAAGACTCCCACCAACAAAACAATAGCAAGAGCCACCACAGGATGGATCACCTTAATTATGCTGAAAGATAAATATAAACAAAACATTAAAAACAATAATGAGACAAATTCCTAAACATAAAAACAAGACGAGTTTTATTCCTTATTCGTTACAAGTACATAGAAACACAACAAGAACTTAATTTAAAACAACCCTAGCTCAAGATTTTTACCCCCAGATCTTGTCTACGGTAATGGCTAGGATAGTGAGGGGTACGACAAACATCAAGATCGCGACCAAGAATCCAAAGTCTTCATCCGGAACATACGCCAAGTAGATAGCGGCAAGGACGACGTACACAATCGCTAAGATGGTTATGAGATGCGGCATTTTGAGATGGAAAATGAGAGAAAAATGGTTGATGAAAGAAGTAGAAATTGGAAGTGGTATATATAGGCTAGAATATAGCCATTGGGTACTATTCCCGACCGTTGGACACTATACACTAGTCGTTATTTCACTATTCATGACCACTATTTTCAATATTCACAACTCTTAAATACGTCAGTTACCTTGTCTTGTCTAGTACAAGTAAATCTAACTGAATCACGTTTCCTTAATTTTAGGAATAAAAATCTCTCGGCAACCTTCTGTTCAAAAATTCTTTACTCAATTAATCACATTAAATTTGAATTTCGGGACGAAATTCAGAATGACATGTGGGTACTGTAAAATCTCGCAAAAATCCATATAATTAAAAACGTTTAATTATATATTAATCTCTGTCAATATTTTAATCACCATTTTTACGAGGAAATTTAAAATTTTCTTATTAAATTAAAATGGTCACGATTACGATATTGCAAAATTCACCAAACGACAAAACAAGTTCTCGCCACGTTTAACAAAATATTAAAAACTTATTAATCTTAATTATACACTAATTACAAATCCAAACGGGCCCTTGATTTTCCTAAGCCCAACCGGCCCAAACCTTTAACCCATTTTTATTTCTAAAATATTTCATAGGATCGACTAAACTAGCTCCAAAATGCCTTTCGTTTTCTCGATTTCTATACACGACTCATGTATATTATTTCACCATCTCGTTCACCACCTAGCCAACTATTAGTGTGTCAAATCCCATGTTCATATGACGATTTTTGATACGTTTTTAAGTGGCGAAGTGATTGACAAATATTCAAGCGAATCGAATTGTAACTAATTCATTTCTTAACCGTTTCGACTCTAGTTTGTTTCTATGAGTTCCAAATAATATTTCTAAGGTGATTTTATGTTTAAATGTCAAGAATGATCAGTTATATCCAAGGAGTACACGATTTATCAAATCGTGCATGGAATAAATATGGTTGTCGACATCTTCATGAATCATCAAGACATTTCCCTTGTTTCATGCACTCTCAAATGATTATAATATGTTATATATCAACCAAGAATTCTATCTTCATTGACAAGAATAGTGTTTATGGTTTCCTTGGATGATTTCACACCATACGTGTTATAAAATGAGTTATATATATACTATACATGCATGCATCCATTTCCATCATTCATCATTCACTTTCAAACTTCCTTTCTTCCTAAAAATCACCTCTGAGGTTCCAACAATAATCATACTCATGTATTGGAAGCAAGAAATAGGATCGGGTTTAATATTCACGTATATTACTTTGGGTATTAGTCGATTTGATTGTTTTCTTGTGTTTTATTCGTTCCTACTCGTTTCTCCACCACCCTAGAGGTGTAGTAAGTCGTTTCAAACTCCTTTCAATTCATTTCACACGTTAAATTAAGTCCATACACCATGTTTATTTTTATTCGATCATATATAAGTTTCATGTATATATAATTACGTACGAATAAATTGTAGCAACACAAATGTGGCTAGCCTCTATCTTGGAAGGCCTAGGAGTCACGTAGCACACACATTACACGTTAGTTTTTATGTTACATGCATCAAACAAACCCATTTTCGAACCATACACAATCGCATGAAAATTCATATAAACACTTAGAAATAATTCTAAGTTTTTCATATATATAAAGGGTCCATACATGCTACAAAACGCTCGTATAATTTGTAATATCACGTAACAAGAGTACCATATTTTTACACGACTCAATAGACCTCCTAGAAAACTACCAATTTCATTTATATAACTTGTAAAAATACTCACGTTTCGACACTTAAATTGCTTCATTTTGGATCGACAATCACAGGTTTCTAAATATCATATTATTCAAAATTTAATAAAATTCGATTTGGGCTTATACTAAGCCCAATAAGATTTAACGTTTTATCAGTCCACCAGGCCCATATGAAACATTTTTAGAATCATAAAAATAGCCCAAGTTCAGGCCCAAAACAATTTTCATGCCCTCGCCTCTAAAATTATAAATGGGCTTTTGTTTTGGCTCGTTAGAAGCCCATAAGCTGAAAAATAAGCTCTTTTATCAAATAAGCAGTTGAAATAAGCTTTAATAAACTTAAATAAGCTACGGACATTTTCCTATAATTTTTCCCACTTTTTCTTACACGTTTGGACTAAAAATGTAACGCGACGACACTTAGGAGGACTAAAACTGTCAAGGACTGAAAAGTAGGGACTGAAAATGAAAAACAAAATCTATTGGATATAATTTGATATATTATCATATTCCAGGACCAATAATTTATGTTGGACAAGTGGTGGACTATAATTGTAAATTATATATAAAAAGGACTAACGGTGTAACGCTAACGCCGTTAGTATAAAAAGTGTAAAAACTGGAAAAGGACAAGGACCAACATATTATATTTGACATTCTTATTTTATTTTCTATTTTACGTCAACCATCACGTCATATGCATTTTATTACATTTTATTTATATATTATTTATTTATACGTTAATAATATATATAACGATATTTCAAAAATTAATATTATTACTTGTGCTTAAAAAGATAAAACTTCGATGGATAATTTAAATAACGTATTTTGTCATATCATGCATAGCATAGTAATTACACTGCACATCATCTATTCGTCATAACAAATAATTATTATTCGTTATTCGTTCGTATTTACCAAATAGTATTTGGTCAAATTCTTAGATAAATTTATTTATCAGGTTCCATATCAAAGACGTTTTCATAATCATTCCCATAATCTCTCGAATTTACTTTTCATCGTTCCCGTATCAATCAAGGTGAGTCATAGCCCCATTTCCAATACTTGTTTTTAACTCATTGGGGGAGATACATGCTTACATGATTCAAATCAATTTCCTAATTGATAAAATACATGATTCAAATCAATTTCCTAATTGATTCAAATACATGATTCAAATCAATTTTCTAATTGATATTTATTTAACATGGTTTGTGATTTAAGATGTGATATATACAATACTTGACGAAATACTTAATTGAAATACTGATACTCATAAGATAATGTTTCCAATTCGATTATTGTGGTATGTGATATATATATATATATATATATATATATATATATATATATATATATATATATATATATATATATATATATATATATATATATATATATATATATATATATATATATATATATATATATATATATATATATATATATATATATATATGTTACTGGCGAAATACTTAACTGAATTACTGATATTCAGATGATACTGTTTCCAAATTGATTACTGTGGTATGATACTTGATTATATGATGTTATCCTAAATGATCCCATTTAAGTTACCTTATCGCCATGAAGTCCCTCAATCATGAGCCATTAATCACTGTTATGTGAGCGCGAATATAGTGAACAGCTTCGAAACCTATTAAGGATTGACATCCTGTCCCACTAATACTTGACGGAATGCCATATGCATATGGTTAGTCGTATTAGTCGTGATACACTATCTTTGAGTAAAAATAGGAATTGGCAAATCACCTATTATAAGAGGGCAAAATTTATCATTGACTTGATAAAACACCTCTTTTATTAACGTCTTGCGTGTCATGAGGCTTGGGGAAATATCTATAAGGAAATGTATGTTTTCAACATATATTTAGATACAGCTGTATAGGAATTTGACCATACTTGAATTGTATATCTGATTTAATTAGCATCATGAGTTTCCAGCTCATGTTAGGATTATTGATTCCTTATTTGAATTTGATTGAATATTTATATGATTTATTCTGTGATTATAATCAACATTACCAAATACTTGTTCCATCATTGTTTGTATTAATCATTACCAAATATTCCTGAAACCTATCAAAATAAATGGTTTTCCATAAAACTCTATGAACTCACCAATGTTTGTGTTGACACTTTTAAGCATGTGTATCTCAGGTAATTTAACGGAGCAGGACAAGACACGGAGTGGGCATTTATTACTCTGATAAATTAAAATGGTGTAAAAATCAAATATGTCATTCTTTCAAGCCTTTATATCGTTTCATAAAGATTTTTAAATCAAATGGTTCACCTTTTATCAAAAATATTATTTGAATGACAAATAACTTTCAAAACGCTTCTTTTAAGTTGTTTTATGAGATTATAACTTCGATCCTCCCCGTAACACCCAAATTACTTTTCCGCTGCGACAAACTTAAATTTGGGGGTGTTACATAAGTTTTTGCTCAAAGACTCTGCAAATTATGTCTGCTCTATCTGATGCAGTTAAATGAGGAAGTGTCGCCATGTATCGTTGAATTTCAGGCCAATTCACATTACACGTGAATGTTATGAAAAACTGTGGATTACCAAGCACACGACAAATCGCTAGTGCATCCAAGTAATGGCTATACATATACCTTGGACCTCCAGTAAATGACGAAGGCAAAATAATCCTTGAACTGGCTTCTGACCCATCATGATCGCCCCTTGAAACTGCATCATATAATCCTGACAAATATTCTCCGCGAATGTCGTTCTGATGTGTTCTATAGAAATCCATTCTATTTTGTTCTATACAACAATAAACACCAACCACATATTGCTGGAAAAGTTGTCCTGTTCAGAAAAGCAGATCATACTGGTCATGCCTTGGGTGCAGTTGGTAAGTATAAAATGCATTCATAGAAACTCTTTTCATCTTGCCGTTCGGATCTGCTAATCGGACCATTAATTTTGTATGATATCCTGGCTGACCATAGATAAAAATAAGCGGAAATTGTAACGACATATATGATTGATGAAGTTTATTGATCCTTTTTAGTGGACCATCTCTGTACTCAATGATAACATCATAATCCGATTCGGTCGCTGGACCACAATCAAAAACTATGGCTCCAAGGGCGTTGGATGTAGGCAGCTCATAAGTGCGTGCACCTTCGGCATTGTAAAGTCTTACTTTGAATTCAGGCACATCAGCTTGCGCATACTTGTCTCGCACAGTTCTAAACACCTGGACCAGCTCATTGTGCTCATCCAAAAATTGAATTAGACCTTGAACAATGTCTGGATTTAATGCAGCTCTTTCAGAACCTTCAAAGTGATTCATTCTGTTCTGCACTTCATTCTGTGTGTCGTAGATATAGAGTTGTAAAAAACGTGGGTCATCATCACCAGTAGGACACAATGAACCAATCGAATGGTAAATCTGACCAGAAACTTTTAACACATAAGGCCCTCTTCCTTGGTTGATTGTGTTGTCAATTGTTGCTCCAAAGGAAGTCATAGCAAACATTTGGTTGTAAGCTCTTATATTGTGCATGAAGTTGGCATCTGCAAGAAGGTGTTTGATGTATTCAGGCGGATCTGGCTCAGGGTTCATCAAGATTTTACCACCTCGACAACATAAATGATATTCAGGCTAACGATTGTAAGAATGATAGCCTTTTAGCCATTAGCCATGCCAAAATGTAGCTTTGCAATAATGACATCGGTAAGTACAATCTCCCAAGTCTTCATAAACAGGGGATGCATCTGCACCACGAAAAAGGAAAATGTCAAAAAAAAAAAAAACTGATTAATAAGTTATGCATAAAAAAGTGGACATATTGGAAATGGTAATCATAATGTGTACCTTCATTTGTGTTAAAAGGTGGTTGTCCAACACCAATATTGACAGTATTGGCAGTATGAGATGAACCACACTGTGAACTAGTTGTTAAACACCGTCGCCGTACACGCCTTGCAGGAGCATCAGGGGCTGCTCTTGTTTTTCTGGTATTTCGGCATACATATGTGGCAGTATTAGGTATTCCTATTGCCATTAGCCACCAATGTATTAACAAACAGATATATCTAAAGTAAATGATAAAATATTTTTTTTTAAGTGCGTAAAATGGCGTGGTAGTGTGTACCTTCACTTGTCTGCAAAGATGGTTGGCCAACACCAATAGTGACACTATCGTTGGTTGGTGAACACCGGCGTCACACACAGCTTGGACCAATATCATGTGTCTTTGTTGTTTTTTTTTTTTTTGCATATCGGTGTACACGTGTGTTTCGGTTAAGTGTTCCTGCTGTGGTTGCCCAAGAATATATTTATAACCACACACATTTAAGGTAAAAGGTAACATACATTTTTTTTTCTTACTTTAACTTGTAATATGGCATGGTTTTGTGTACCTTCATTTGTCTGTAAAGATGGTTGATGAACACCAAGAGTGAGACAATCAACTAAACTATCGGTCGCCGAACAGTCTTGGCGCACACAACTTGTACCAATATCAGGTGTTTGTGTCATTTTTTTCATTTAGGCGAACCTGTGTGTTGTGGTTAATTGCTCCTGCTGTCATTTCGCAACAATATATTTATAAAGCCATACATTTAAAGTAAAAGTTAACATACATTTCTTTTTCACCCGACAGCGTAAAAATGGCAATAAAAGAGATGATAAAGTTTAGCTTGATTCGTTAGAGAACCTGTTTCTTGATGATGGTCAATGATAGCATCATTTAAATGAGAGTGTAAGCCAATTGGTGAAGCACGTTGGCGTACATGCCTTGCAGACAAATCATACTCTGGTGTGTTGGTCATGTCACTGTCGCACAAATGCCTTTTCTTATTTATATTTCTAAAGTGGTTGCTACTACATCCATACACCCCTGCTTGAAATGATAAGAAATGTCACATGTAGTTTTTAAACATGAAACATCAACATTTAAGATCTGTAATTATATTTAAATACATGTTATATTTCAAAACGTACCTTCTGTTTGAGCAACCATATATTGAGGAGAGTTGGCACCAGTATAGGTAGCATGTAGATTAGGTGTTAGAAGATGTTGGAAAAGTGCATGCTGATAACTGCTAGCTACTGAATCCATATGTGATGCTGCTAAGAAAAAGTGAAACAAACATATTGCTATTAGGGCGACGTGTTAAGTACATATAAAGAACAACGTAAATATCTTATTGAAAAGTAACACGGTTTAAAGCATAATGGAGTGGCTTACATTAAGGGAAATTGGATACACCATCTTGATTGACAGCAACATGACAACTTGTTGCTGACATTGCTTGCTTGAATCGCTTAGATTTAAAAACACCAGGCAGCGCTAGAGTTGGTTCGATTTGCTGGGCACTATTTTGCACAACAAAACTAAGATTTGCAGCCCCCCTGTTCTGTTCGTGCACATGAGCTATAGAAGATGAATAAAAAAATTTTAGCAAAACAGCTTGCGGACAGCATAAACCTATGAAATCATGATTGTATAACCAACAATAAATGGGCTAACCTTTAAACAAACGGCTGTTCGGTCTTAAAGGAGGATCAGTAGATGCATGTACACCAATGGCATTTGTTGGTTTTGGGTTTTCGGACAATTGTTTATGAATATTTGGAGAACCGTTTTTTACTTTTCGTTTCATAATCAGAAACAACAACACGAATACCAATGAGACGGGCCAAAAGAGTTAACAAAATAATACTAAGTAAGAGTTTATAGTAACGTATTATGATGAATGAATACATTTTCAAAGTATGGTTTGCAAGTACAATGAAAAAGAGGTTCAAAAAACAATAAACAAAGTTAGGACCTGATTTTAGAAGGGAAAAAAACATGTCTATAATGCAAATACCAAAAAGGAAGGAGGGGAAAAAAAAGTAGGAACCCCAAATTACTGCATTCAATTCACAAACACAATTAAACTGTGACATTCCTATCCTTAAATGAATGCCTTCAATGCACAGTCACAATTAATTTTACCTTCACCAACCTAAATTTAAAATGCCTAAATAAATGAGCCACCTTTATAAGAACTACCTCAACCAAAACTAACACCAACAACTATTAAATCAGTTGAGGGAAAACCCCACAAAGAGAAAGGCAAACTTGCAATACGACAGCTCTAAAACAACAACCCTAAACGAACCTCAGAATCATCACCATAAGCATAATAATGATTTACCAAACCCAAAAACATAAGTGTAAAGCAGTGAATTGAGCGAAAATAAATAAATAAATAATAAAAGGCAACGAAAAATTCACACCTACAATAGATGATCTGAAGAAGAATGTAGATGATATAAACCAACTAACCCTAAAAAGATGTGGCTAGGAAACTTTGCACTATTGTAGTTAGCACAAATGGCTCAACCAAGACCACAAAAGGAAATAAAAAAGGTTCTACTGTTCATTCTACTGTGCTCCCCCTCACAAAGCACTGTAGATCCCCGAATGTTCATCGGGTCGGACTTACTGTCGGCCGTTTTATCCATCGGAGGCGGATCAGACAAAGAGAAAGATGGTGTGAGTTAATGGGAACAGTTCGGGTCATAAGAGAAGGTACCAAAATTGTTTTCGGGTCTTTTATGGAGCGGGTGGAAAAAAAGACCCGGGTCAGCAATCCCGGTTCTTAGTATATTTGGATAATTGTATGCAGGAATCATAAAATATCCTTTCTCTCCACATAAAAGATGCATCCATGTGTAGAGGTGTCTACAAATTGTTTCGTCGAAGAATTAGACCATTTGTTATGGACGGGTGTGTTGACATAAATAATGTGTGAAAACGTTATTTATATCTTTCGATATCTATATATTTTGACGATCACAAAATGTAAAATCGTCAATCGTATAATTACTACGTAAACAAGTATTAAGCTAGTTTATATCACTATATCCAACTTAATCACTTAAGGTATGGATAAACAAGTGCTTAATACATCTCATGATCAAAGGGGTATTTAATTAACAAACACAAAGTTTATTTAATTATATAAACATATTATATATTTTTGAAAAACACTTTTGGCAATAAAGAAAAATGTTTTATTCATACTAAATATATGAATTCAAAATTTTAACCAAAATCAGTTAGTTTTTCACCAAATAAACTTTCTCCACTAAAAGACAAAGATTCTGGCCGTTTCAGCTGGGCGGCCCCCTTAATTATAAGGGGCGGTCCCCTTAAAATTAAGGGGACCGGCCTTGATTTAAGGGGACCGGCCACGCTCCTCTGTCAGAATCTTTTGCCTATAAATACCACCTTAAACCTGGATTTTTTCCTCACCTTTTGCACGAAATTTTCAGATCTATAACTCTCTAAACATCCTCTAAAACCCTTTGATCATTTGTATATTAATCCTTGTTTCAAGTGATTCAATCCCTCATCATCCATTCTCATCCAAAGTGTAAAAGAAGAACACTCTTTCTACAATCAAGTTCAAGAAGTGTTGAAGAGTAGTTGTGCATAGTGTATATATATATATATTCACTTGTGAATATTGTGTTGTGCTTGTGATTAATTGTTTAGAAGATATAGAAGTTGTGTAGAAAATAGAAGTTGATAAGTAGTGAAGTAGGTTAGTTGTGAAGATAGGTGTGAAGTAGAAGATTGGTGTGTAGAAGATAGGTGTGAAGAAGATTGGTGTGTAGAATATTGGTGTGAAGAAGTTGTGTAGAAGTAGTGATCAAGTTATGAAGTTATTGTGGTGTGTAAATTGGTGTGTAAGGTTTTCTCCGCCAAAAGGGAGTTTGTTGACATAGTGAAGAAAACTCTCGAGTAGGTGACTCGGGGAGTGGAGTAGGAACAAGGAAGGTGTCCTTGTAGCCGAACCACTATAAATCCTTGTGTTATGGTTTGATATTTCCAACTCTTCTCATTACTCATTTACTTACCTTTACTATATTATCTTTGTTAGTTAGTTAGTGTACAATTGTTCATATAGTGCAAGTATTGAGTTCACATAAACAAGAATCGAATATTTTTTAAACAAACTTGTGTCTATAAATTTAAAAAGACGTAAAACTATTCAACCCCCCTTCTAGTTTTCCACAGGGTGGTTCATTTTAGTACTCGAAACCGAAAAGCACTAAATGGGTATTAGATACGCTAGTGGCTGAAATAAGCAGTTATCCCCGGTTCAATTCACATTTAACTATTATAAGATTTAGTCAATTAACTATTATAACATTTAATCGAAAGACAACTACTAAGAAAAGTACTATTAATGTAATGCACAAAGTCCATCTATGAAATAAATGATTTTTACCCGATCGCATCGACAAATTCGGTAATTTACACTTCTTTTAAAAAACGCTTGAGCCTCGTTAATGTGTTGCACGTGCCCATTATCATCGTAAACACGACTTCACTTGAGCAATGTCGTAAAAAGAATTTCTTACCTAATATCTTGTCCACGCTAAGTGAAAAATTCTTAAAAGGGGTATGTTGGCCCTACAAGTTCCCAACTCCGCCCTTCTACTTTTCCGCCACTGGTGGCAATTGGTGCCATTTTGTAGTTGAATTTTATTTAGCATCGTTGATGACCCCTCCGAATGCCCTTAGCTCACATGTTATCTTCACTGAGTCAAGATGACCTTAGTTTTACTATATAAGCTATGTTGTCTCAAATGCATACTTACATTTTAACTCCGATTTAAAACCATTATCGAAATCACAATTAAACAATCCGATGTCACACATTCACCATTTTTCTTATTCTTAAACTTCAATTTCTGTTCAATCAATTAACATATCCACATTTTTCATTATAAACAAGATGTAAAAAGACAAACTAAAACAAGAAAATAAACGAGTTATTTCCATATTCACGTTACCCAGAAATGACGAACCTTGTTGACTTAGATACATGCGACCTCACCGGGTAACCCGAGACCATCTCGGATCCTTAACTAAGGGAACGTTTGGTATGCTACCCGGAATTACAATCGGTATGACATTGATTCGAGGGTAGTATGGGCTTAAGGATACCAATTCCATTTCTATTGTTTGGTGTGAACTTTAGAGTATGGTTTTCACATGTTAGTGGTAGGTCCCAAAATAACAAAATGTGGAAATGAAGAAAGAAAATGTGGTGACTTTTGCATTAGAAAAATAATTTACATATTAGTGGTGGGTTATACATGAATCAATTAGAAAAAGAGTCTACTCCCTCTACTACGAGTCTATGGGTACGGAGAGATAGTTTGATTCCTCATGTTAATAACCAAACATTTGCAATAATAATTATTGTGATTCATTGATTCTGATAATGGTATACCAAACACACGCTAAATAATAAATCTAAACATTTTTTTTTTTCATATAAAAAAAACGACCTGACCCGACCCGACCCGACCTGACACGACCCATCACCCGATTCATTTCCTTACAACTTTATCAACAACAAGAAGAAACAAACATTCAGCCACTGTCACCCAAACATGGTGGTAGTCCGTACAGTTAACTCAATTTCACTCATCCGTTCAACGACCTCACCACCGTCACCGTTACCTTTAACCGCCCTCCGCCGTTACCACCGCATTCGGTCCTTTCACTATGTCCAGCCCTTGGTTTTCCGTTATTCTAACGCTAAAACCCCCGCTCGTCGGGGATATTCCGTACAATCCTTCGTCGATAGCGTTATCGAAGAGTTCGAGGCGTTACGGAGACGAAGGACTATTCGTGCTAGTAACAAGTATTTGTTTGTTTGAATTATCTTTTGTAAATGTTGTTTGGCCTAGTGTTAGTTGTTTAGTTGTATATGTTAGGTAGTATTTGCGCGGTTGACGGTTAAGTTTTGCGTTTGGGGATGAGGTTTTTGGAGCGGTTAGGGGCGTTTAGCGTTTAGGATATGATGCTTGTTTGGCAACGCGCGTTTAGGTTTTGGATTTTTTTAATGCTTCTATTTGTAATGATAATAAG
This sequence comes from Artemisia argyi, assembly GCA_030686995.1. NCBI lineage: Eukaryota > Viridiplantae > Streptophyta > Magnoliopsida > Asterales > Asteraceae > Artemisia > Artemisia argyi. Next base: position 170,478,138 of record CM060676.1, on the reverse strand, counting down.
ATAAGCGTTTAGCGCTAGCGTCATTTTACAGTTTATGTTTATAGATACAGCTACGTTAGCGAACAATTTCATAAAACAAATAGTTACTAGCTACACCTGCTGCTAACTACTACTGTTTACCCTAGCGACAAGCCGCTAGCTGTAAAATATTTATGCAATCCTAAAAGCTAAACGCTGCTAAAGATACTGTTTAATTGGGAGCGTTAAAAAAATTTGAAACCTAAGAGCTTGATGCCAAATAAGCTTTCAATTCTAAATGCTAAATGCTTCTTACAAAACACAGCCTAATTATCTAAGTATGAGTTGTGGCTCATGGTTATTTGGGATTGGCAAAGACGTAAAGTTATGCATAGGAAGGCAACAATAGTTTTAAAAGCGACATGATTAATTAATGGACATATACTTTTGGTGAGTGAATATAATGTTATCATTATCATTCACTGGCCACAGTTGTATTGTTCATCATTTCTTCTCTGAGAAATAGATTTTTGGCTGTACTAGTGGCATTGTTTTCATCTTTATTCTCTATCTGAATTCTTATTGGTCAAGCATATGGTATTTTAAGTCTTCCACATATTGGTTGATTAAAAAGTCATCTTTGAAAATATGTGAAACTGTGTAGTGACATTAGACATATACTGTATTATCTAAGCGCGTGAAAGTGAAACAAAGAATTTCTTAGTTAAGCGTAGCCTACTGAAGTCAAGAAACAAATGAAAATAGTGTGCCATTTCCATTATTACGAGATAAATTACTAGATGATTAGCAGATTAGTTGGTATTTAGTTTGTGTTGTTTTGATGGGCATGAACTAGACTTTTTGCTCGTCATTTTTTTATTTTATTTTATTTATTTATTTATTTATTTATTTATTTATTTTTTAAATTTAGGTTAGAGTGTTGGTTGTTTTTATCTTGTAATTTGTGAAGTTCTGATATGACTAATGATCTAGGAGTTCACATTACTGAATTGACTTTGATCATGTTGATCTGTCGTGTAATTTAATTCATCAATTTTGATTTTCCAGATCAGTCTTACTCGATGATAAATTGCGGAAACAAGTGCTGCAGAAAGGGCTGCTGCTGGAATTTAAAAAGGATGCCGAAAGAATACTGCTTGCTGTAGCTCAGAAGCCCGATGGAAGGAGGAATTGGATAGTCTCCGATCAGGTTTTTGTAGTAGCAATTACTATGACATTTGCATGGGTTACTAGGTGTTGGGACCTGTTCGTTCTTTCTTTTAATCGTATTAGGAAGGTTTTAATTACTATCTGGTTTTAAAACATGCAGAATGGTGTTACAACCTCCATTAAACCACAGCAAATCACATATATAGTACCAGGGGTTGATAATTTCAATGCCGCAGAAATATCAGACTTCAGTCAGAGAGCTCAGGATAACTTGGTTGGTTCTCCTTGACTTAAATATATACGGAGTAATAAGTAAGATGTATGCCCGTATGACTTGCAGATATACTTACGGAATTTATTGCAGGATCCCTCACTCCTCGAGTTTGCTTGGCTTGAGCTTCTTGAAGGGAACAAGTCAGTAACAGCCGGAGAATTGGCAGAGGTATGTGCCTTTGAATGTGATATTTGATGTTTCATTGTCTCTCCATTGACCTTTTTACATTCTTACAGATGATATTTGGCAGTGCGGAACCTGTTGAGAGCTACTGTGCACATCTCTTGCTTTCAAGAGATGAAGTTTACTTCACTGTGCTTGACAGCAAAGGCTCTAGTTCTATTTATGGTCCTCGATCAACGGCTCAGGTATGCCATATTTGATTGACCGTTTGTAATGTTCTTGTTTCATATGATTAAACCTTTAAAACAAACACAAAAGCTTTCGCACTATCTGTAGGCATTTGAATAACATGATCTTTTAGCTTACTTCTTTATGTTTAGCTGTTATCAAGAACCAATAACAATAAAATAGGAAATAGATACCTGAGAAAGGAGGAAGTAGGTGAACATTCTGTAACTTTATACCTAGCACAAATAGTTGATTCAGAAACTTCATCATCACCACATAGGTCTAAAATACTTTTGACAGCTTTCTAGCTTTGGTGCAAAGGCTGCCTGTTTGGTCATGTTTTATTTTAACTTTTTTTGCCCATACGAATGAATTGCATAACTGGCATTGTCTATATTCACTTGTTGGAGCAGTTCTTTTTGCCTTTTGTACTTGTTCCAAAGTTCAGACTTTAGACTTTAGACCCACCCCTGAAAGGAGATAACTGTAAGCATACAAGTTTTTGACAAACTGGGCTATAAAGGAAAATAGACTGCTTAGCAGTGTTGGTCCAAAGCATTTGTTTATAACTCTAGTCTATAAGCATATTCTTGATGTGTGGGAACAAGAGTTGGTTTAAATATTCCGTAAATTCTATACGTTTTATTGAAATTGGAGCAAAACAGGTGGACATGGCCCATGAACCACCATTGTTTTAGCCAGTTTGGGTCCTTTCAGCAGACCAACTTGGTGAGGATCACAAGTTGAGTGTTGTCTTTGACAAGTCATGTTTGATATTAATGCCCTAATGCCCAACATGAGGAGTATTACAAGAGTCCCATCCTAGTTAATTTTTGGCTAGCCTTGTAGTTCACCTTTATCCTTATCTTATCGTATTAGTTGGTGATGTTTCTAATGTCTCTACATAAAAGGGTTTCTCCATAATACTATTGCTTGATCTGCGCTTTATGTTAACCGCTACATTTCATACTGGCAAATAGTTGGGCTAATTTTACATAACTTGACCATAGTAAATTTTGTCATATTGATGACATCGGGTTTGGGTGAATTTGAATCTATTATTGGATTTATTTGATCAGTAGGCAGACACTATAATCAAGTTATAGGCTGTCAAATCAAAGCATTTTCTGGAACATGTGGTGTTTATATTGTTGCTATACAGAAAAATAAGTACCTCTGTGTTGTATGTGCTTCTTTGTTATTATGCATAGATTCCATAATTGTTCAAGTAGATGATGTTTAGTCAGTTGATTTTAACAAATCAATTTGTGAGTGCAGTTTGATGTTCTTTTTTGCTGACTAAAAGTTCTCTTCTGATGTCTCTTTAATTTAGAGTGATTAAAGCTGTTTTTTATCGACTCAATAGGTAGAGGAAATGAAGCGTAGAATAATTGCCAAGGAGGCAGCTGAAAAGGAATTTCAGGAGTTTATACAGTTGCTAAAATCTGCAAAAGCAATGCCTCCACGTGGCAAACCATCCAAATGTTCCTGGAAAGCTGAAGACAAAATCTGGCACAAAATAGAGTCTCTTGAGGCTTTTGCTATAGATGCTTGTAAAGATGACGGGCAAAAGACTACTGCAGGAGCGGTACTTTTCTAGCATATACATATTTCTGATATCAATGTTAATGTCTGGATGGTTTGTTTGTTTTTGAACAATTATCATGCACACAAAATTAAAATACCATTGCTTTCCGAGGTGATGATAAGTTAACTAGTAAACTTGTAAAACCACTAAGATCAATGAGGTAGAAAAGTAGGTGATTCCCGCAAAACTGCTATGTGTTATGAGTTTTTGTTGATCGTAATACACTTTGTTTTGTCATCAACTTGTATTTCATATAATGCTTATTCATATTCTAGTTAAACATAAGAAAGTGAAAAGAACTGATTTGAGCAGAACTAGTGTTTGGCAGGCAAATATCAGAGTATTTTGATATTTATTATTCATATTTGATGAAAGAAAATGTCTGGTACCATAAACAGCATAACATGTTAGATTTATTTTGTGCTATTTTAGCTTAATGAAATATCCATTTTCTACAGGACCCTAGAGAAACTGAATAAACCTTGCTCCCAAGTACATATTCTATTCCAATATTAGTGGCCTCAATTATAGTTGAGCTAATTGAAAGTTTTTCACTTTCTTTTAGACCCCTGCGAGTATTAACAAACACTAATCCTTTAGACCCTATGTATCAACCAAGTATGTCATGCATATGATTATGATATTATTAGCCTATAGCCCTATATAACTAGCTAGCAATAGGGTATAATGAAAGTGAACCTTTAACGGAATAATAGTATGATTTAACCAGAAAGCAAATGTAAAAAGGTGAACGTCCGTGACTAATTTTGTTTCACACACCTGTTAATTATAGTCAAGTACTTTAGCATCTAGTACTCATGCAAATTTCTTTTTACTACTATCTCAGTGAATGTATCTTGTCCTCTAACTCTCACAGCTTAGATGTTTATAATCCATTAGGACAATGTTACATTTTAGTTCTATTAGGAATGAAGTAGATATATATAATCTCTATATGTGTACTAGGATAGATCAAATTGTTACATTGCATATGAAGTGAATCACATTGAAGCCATGCATAATTTCTTCATTTTCCAGATATCATGTGCAAGAGTTGTGTGCTTGGTTTAGTGTGTAGTGTCAGAAATGATTACTTTGCATTTTTAGAGAGTTGTGCTATTGTTGACCATACTACCACTTATGTGTAATTTCTGATTTTCTGAAAAGCTACGACAGAAAGTAACACCGACTCTTGTATTTTATGTTTACATATATCAGATCCTAAAGGCAATGGGATTAGCAAAGATACCTGCTTCAGCCGTAAATCTTCTTATAGATATCGGATATTTTCCAGTACATGTAAATCTTGATCTCCTGAAGTTCAACATACGTACCAATTATCCAGATCATATATTGTCAGCTGCTGAAAGGCTTCTGCAAGAATCACCTGATCCAGACAAGGTACATTGCTTATTATCTCTAAAGGCATTTTGAAATACGTATCTGTGTTTGTTAGAAAGTATTTGCTTGGTTCATGAAATGAAGATATTACACTTCTTAAGTGCCCACTAAGATAGAATTCTTGTGCAAAATTATACTTCACCCCTTTAAGTATGAATTTATAAGAAACACAAACACTAGCCTGATATAAGAATTAAGAAATAAAACTATCTTCTGTTATTTATTCAGCTAAAGACTTGTCGAAAATCTGAGTGGGACAACAAGAATTTATAAGAATTATCATTACAATTTATAGAGATAAACCTAGGGTACTCTAACTGCTGCTTGTTGATGCATGTGACTGCAGGACGATAGGATAGATCTGACACATCTGAAGGTATATGCAATTGATGTGGATGAAGCCGATGAGGTAATTATCCTTTATTACCCTTCATCATTCATGCTGTATTCAGTTAAATCTTGCTCATGTGTATGTATATGACTAACACAAGTACATACATGTAAGGTGGTTTTGGAATATTAGTATATATGGTATTTGGGTTATTGTGCTTCACTTTTTTTAAGTGTTTTAGACCCTTTTTCTTTTTTAGCTTATCTCTTAGGTGCCTTTGTTTTGTTTCTTTTGCGCGTTTTGCCCCCACTTTTTGTTGCTTGTGCCTGACTTTGCCTTTGTTTCCTTGAGGTTAGTATAGACGCTTTAGATTGTTATGGTCTCCTGAGGTCATGTTCTAGCGGCTCGAGAGGGGTAGGGGTAGGGGTAGGAGGGGTAGGGAGGGTAGGAGGGGCTAGGAGTTTTGGAAGACCTGCGGTCTTTCGTAGGATTAGGGTGGGTAGCTGGAATGTAGGGTCGTTGACCGGGAAGCTCTTCGAGCTTGCCGATGCCCTAGGGAGACATAAGGTTGATATAGCGTGCTTTCAGGAGACGATATGGAAGGGGTCCCGCACAAGGGAGGGGAACGGCTACAAACTGTGGTATTCAGGTTCTAAGTCTGCGAGAAACGGAGTTGGAGTCATTTTGGCTGCAGACCTAAAGGACAATGTAGTGCAAGTTAACAGGTGCAACGATAGGATCATGGCGATTACTTTGGTTATTGAGAATGAGACTATTAACATTGTCAGCGCTTATGCACCACAGGTGGGACTCAGCGACGCAGAGAAGAGGAGTTTCTGGGACGCCCTTGACGAGCTAGTGAGAGAGTGCCCGTCGGATCAGCGTCTGATTATAGGGGGTGATTTGAACGGTCACATAGGAGCTGCAACGGATGGATACGCAGGGATTCATGGAGGTTTTGGCTATGGAGTTAGGAATGACGAAGGTCGCTCTATATTGGAGTTCGCAAGAGCGCACGACTTAGTAGTGGTGAACTCTTTCTTCAAGAAGAGAGAGGTCCACCTAATTACCTTCCAGAGTGGAGGGCACAACACCCAGATCGACTATCTGATGGTGCGCAGAGGGGACCTTAGAGCATGTAGGGACTGCAGGGTATTCCCAGGAGAGACATGCTCATCCCAACACAGATTGTTAGCCATGGATGCATTTTTTGAGAGGCAACGAAGTGGGAAGAGGGCGACTAGCATGCCGAGGATTATGTGGAAGAAATTGAACGGTCCGGCGGTTCAAGAGTTTGCAGCGAAAGTCTCAGAGGGACTGTCGGATCGGTCGGAGGACTTAAATGTTATGGACGCGGATCAGATGTGGAACACCCTATCCTGCATCATTATAGAAGCAGCTAAGGAGTCACTAGGTGTGGCTACTGGGACAACGAGAACCCAATCAAACCAAAGAGAATCTTGGTGGTATAGTGATGAGGTGCAAACCAAGGTAGCGGCGAAACAATCTAAGTTCAGAGAGCTCCTTTTGAGTAGAGCGGGTAATCTAGAGAATAGGGTCGAGGCAGAGGAGAGGTATAAAGTAGCCAAAAGAGAAGCGAAAAAGGCAGTAGCCCAGGCGAAAGACAAAGCGTACGAGTTTCTGTATAAGAACTTGGACTCCAAGGAAGGGGTAAACGATATTTTCAAGATTGCTAAAGCCCGAGAGAGGAGAAGCAGGGATTTGGGAAACATAAGATTCATTAAAGATGTGGATGGACGTAGCATTGTCAACGAAGAGGATATTAGGAAAAGATGGGGAGAGTATTTCTCCTCTCTTTTTAACGAGAGGGCTACACAAGAAAGTGGGGAGAGAGGGACCCCTAGCCAGGATTTGCTTCCAGAGTGCGACTACTCGGATATCAGCCAAGGTGAAGTGAAGGTTGCTTTAATGAAGATGGGAAGAAACAAAGCGATAGGCCCAGACCAAATACCCATAGAAGCTTGGAGGAGCTTAGGTGACGAGGGGTTAAGATGGTTGACTTCCCTCTTCAACAAGATTTTCTCTACCGATAAGATGCCAGAGGGATGGAGGCTCAGTGAAGTCATCCCTATCTACAAGAACAAGGGTGATGTACAAGTGTGTAGCAACTATAGGGGTATTAAGCTCCTTAGTCACACGATGAAGCTCTGGGAGAGGGTTATTGAGAAAAGGTTGCGAAGGGAAACAAGGGTGTCAGAGAACCAGTTTGGTTTTATGCCAGGAAGGTCCTCGATCGAGGCTATTCACCTCCTCAGAAGCCTCATGGAGAAATATCGTGAAAGGCAAAGAGACTTGCATATGGCCTTCATCGACCTAGAAAAGGCATATGATAGTGTCCCACGTGAGTTGATTTGGAGAACTCTGATAGACAAGGGAACCCCAAGGAGATACTTGAGAGTCATAAAGGATATGTACGAGGGGGCGAAGACCCGCGTACGATCCACAGTGGGAACTTCAGAGTTTTTCCCTGTGAAAGTTGGACTACACCAGGGATCAGCCATTAGCCCTTATCTATTCGCCTTGATTCTTGATGAGCTATCTCGAGGGATCCAAGAGTGCATCCCTTGGAGCATGATATTCGCAGACGATATTGTATTGGTGGCAGAGTCAGCGGACGGGTTGAACAACAGACTTGAGCATTGGAGGGAGGCCCTTGAAGAGAATGGCCTTCGGGTTAGTAGGGAGAAGACTGAATACATGAGATGTGCTTTTGGCAGGAGCGATATCAGCCACAACGAAGAGACGGAAGTTTGTATCGGAGATCAGATCCTACCACCTAAGGAGTCTTTTAGATATTTGGGTTCGGTGATTCACAAATCTGGGTTGATAGACGACGACGTAACCCACCGTATCGGAAGAGGCTGGGCGAAATGGAGGGCGGCGTCAGGGGTTCTATGTGATAGGAAGGTACCCGTTAAGCTTAAGGGTAAATTTTATAGGGTGGCTATTAGACCGGCTATGCTGTACGGGTCAGAGTGCTGGCCTATCACAAAAGCACAAGCAAACAGGGTGGAAGTAGCGGAACTAAGGATGCTCAGATGGACTTGTGGTAAAACTATGTCTGACATGATTCCAAACGGGGTGTACAGATCGGCACTTGAAGTAGAATCTATTATCTCGAAGATGAGAGAAGGTAGGTTGAGGTGGTTTGGTCATGTCAGGAGAAGACCACAAACAGCGCCAGTAAGGAGAGTTGAATCGCTTATTGTCGATGGTCGGAGAAGGAGGGGTAGACCTAAACTTAGATGGGAGGATAGGCTTAAGCTCGACTTGGTGGAGCTTCACTTGTCCGAGGACATGACCTCAGATAGGAACGCGTGGAGAGTTAGGATTAGTATTCGTGGTTAGTTTGGGGCTAGGTTGGTAGAGGGTTTGAGGTGTGTTGTGTTTTAGGCTTTTTAGGGTCCCTTGGCTTGCCCCCTTTAGGTGCTTTTGCTTTGCCTCGGCTGGCGCTTTGGTTTTGCCTTTAGGCTTTAGGCCCCTTTGCTTGTGCCTTTTGCTTGCTCCTTCTGCTTTGCCTTAGCTATAGGCCCTTTGCGTTGCCCTCTTTGGTCTTAGTTGCTTGGTTTGTCCTTGGTCTTGTGCCCCCCTCGCACCCTTTTTTGCTGGCTTTTGCCTAGGTGGTTTTGTTTTGGGTGTTTTGTCTTGGTTGTCTTGTCGTGTTGCTTTGTTTGCTCTTTTACTTGTTGTGTAGGTTTGCTTTTTTGTTTGCTTATATGCTTGTTGTGTCGTTTTGCCTATATGTTCGTTTTGCTCTGTTTGCTTATATGTTTTTATGCTTTTCTTTGGTTTTACATTCTATTTCTCGTTTTCTTTACTTCGAGCACACTTTGCACACACTTGCCGGAGGTCTTTCTGGAAGCAGTCTCTCTACCTGCAGGGTTCCCTGGGGTAGGGGTAGGATCTGTCTACATCTCACCTCCCCCATACCCCGCCTAGGCGGGATTGGGTATGTTGTTGTTGTTGTTGTTGTATGGTATTTGGGTTATTTATTGTGTATGTTTGAAAGTATTTGGTGGTTATATCTAGATTTAACATTGTGTTGCACATTGTTATAAATTTATTTGAGTAATAGGGTATAAGCATCTAACTGCAAGTGACAAACATTTACAGCTTGATGATGCTTTAAGTGCAACAAAGTTGCAAGATGGTCGTATCAAAGTTTGGATACATGTTGCTGATCCAGCTAGCCTTGTTGAGCCAGGGAGCATGATAGACAGGTACATTTGGTTATGTACAGTTTATACTTTATACTGGCAACTTCAGTGTTTGCTTAGTGTCTTAAGTTATGGATGCATTGTAGAGAAGCACTGCAAAGAGGAACATCTGTTTTCTTACCAACTGCCACCTATCCGATGTTTCCTGAAAAACTTGCGATGGAGGGAATGAGCTTGAAACAAGGAACAAATTGCAGGGCAGTTACAGTATCAGTTGTATTGCATTCTGATGGCAGGTAAACTAATGCTTTGCTTACACATATCTGCAAGTACTAAAATCATATGAGTATATGATGATAAGATCCGATCTTTTTGTTTAAATGTGGATTTTAACAAATGCTGGTACCTAAATTACATGACCTACTTATTGCTAGGTTCAGTTGTCCATGACTTTCTTGGTTCATTAATGTAAATTCCAGTTGTTAGTTTAGAATTTTTTTAAATTGTCATCTTACTATGTTATTTGATAACAGTATTGCAGAATATGAAGTGTATAATTCGATTATAAAACCAACCTATATGTTAACATATGAGAGTGCATCTGAGCTTCTTCATCTGAATTTGGAAGAAGAATTGGAACTAAGAACTCTTGGTGAGGCTGCAAGGCTTCGACTTCAGTGGCGACGCGGACAGGTTGGTCAATTATTTTTTTCTTTCTTTCTAAGGATTACAGAAAAATTTTTTTAGTACATTATCTACATAAAAGTGCATGTTTGATGTTTTTCAGTTATTATAAACATTAATTGTATACACATAAAAGTTGAATTAGTACGAGTCTGATTATGGAAATTATACATGGTTTAGGGTGCAATTGAGACGGGCTCATTGGAACCTAGAATAAAGGTGGAAAATCCAGATGATCCAGAACCATCAATTAGGTTGTATGTTGAAGACCAAACCGACCCTGCAATGCGACTTGTTTCAGAAATGATGATACTTTGTGGGGAAGCTTTAGCCACGTATGGTTCTGCTAATAAGATCCCTTTACCATACAGAGGACAGCCCCAGTCCAAAATTGACACGTCTGCATATGATCATCTTCCAGAAGGCCCGGTTAGAAGTTCAGCTATTGTCAAACTTATGCGTGCTGCTGAAATGGATTACAGAAAGGCTATACGCCATGGTATCCTCGGGATTCCTGGTTATGTGCAGTTTACATCTCCGATTCGCAGATATATGGACCTCCTTGCTCATTACCAGGTGATTATAATATTTTTGTTTTATTAATATTTGAATAGTTGTTATCCAATTAGTTTAAAAGAACCTATGTGTTTGTAGGTGAAAGCTTTTCTCAGAGGTGATGCTCTTCCATTTACATCTGGACAACTTGAAGGGATGGCTGCATCTGTGAACATGAATGCTCGAATAGCAAGGAAGTTGTTTAGTAGCAGTTTACGATATTGGATACTTGAATACTTAAGAAGGCAACCTAAACAAAGAAAATTCCGTGCTTTGATTCTTAAATTTGTCAAAGATCGGAATGCACTTTTACTACTTTTGGAGGTAAAAGATCCTTATTGCAGCAAGTATGCCATGTATTTTTTGTTGCTATCATGATGGTTCATTTATTTGTTTGGATTTTATAGGTTGGATTTCAAGCATCTGCATGGGTGTCGATAGGGTCACATGTTGGGGATGAAGTGGAGGTTCGTGTTGATGAAGCTCATCCACGAGATGACATCATATCATTCAAAGAAGTTGTAAAAGTGACATAAATTCCCTGGGATTCTATTCCATCAGTGCTTACACAGCAGTGTTCACTGTATGTAATGGAAGTCAAAAACAACCTAAAGAGTTGTTTTTGCAATTTTGACCCGTAAATAGTTGGTAGGAGGTTCGGATAGCCTGGGTGAACCTAATAGAAATCAAGTCTGATGCTAAGATTGGTGGCGCATGACCAGTTCAACAGTAGCATATTCTAGAAAAGTCTATGTCGAAGATACGGTAAGGTATATATACAACTTATCGACTTGACTATTACCTAATGTAGATTTTTGTTAGTGTAAATTTGAAACAGATATGGTTTATATATAACACCATTGCATTCCACCAGCCGATCAAACTCGGGCACCAAGTTTTGGTCTCTTAGACTCATGCTAATGGGAGTTGCCTCCCAACCACAACCCCATAAAAGCAACGCGTTGCCTCATTAGCTCACCTTAAAGCGACGCGTCACCAAGCAACCATTTCAAAGTTGTGGTTGCTTACCCAACCGAAACATTTGCAAGATTTGTGTGTGTAGTTTTTTTTTATTTGTTTTATGGAGTATGTTTTTTGTTGTAGTTTTCGGGGTCGCTTTTGTGGTCACCACTAGCTAGTTATGGTTGGGGTGGAGTTGTGGAGAGATAAAGCTGAGGTGGCGCTGACGTGACGGGGTTGCTTTTATAGAAATGGTGTTGCCATTAGCATTAGTCTTAAGAAAATGTTTTTAGTCTGTCTATTCTGATCCTTATTTCAGCATTATTAAAGGTCATCACATGACTCCCCTACACATAAGATAATGCCAAAAGTTTCTTCTAATGTGGTGTAAAATGTTGCAAGAATCTGACTCCGTTTACTTCAGACATGATTTTTTTTTTCTACTAGGTTTTTATTTTTACACATTGGGCAGTTGAAAACTAAATGTAACAAAGATCAAGTAATACATTTACATGATGTTTCGATTCTGGACTGGTTGGAATGAGCCATATTTGTTAATGCAGGTTCAGATGGTCTATATCAGATGGGTTAACGGGTTAGGCCGAGTTTTGTTGACCGGCAAAGCACAATTTAATTCATTTTGAATGTAACTTTTAGAATGGTGTATGCATTAAACGATATTTTGGGCGACCATTAATCTGTTCAAGTTGAGTTGCCGTTTTCATTTTAATGTCTAAATACCACAGGAATTCTCTGTTAGATAACAACAGCTTGTCAGGTTCCACTTGTTTGCAAAATTTAATGCCATTCAATTGCATGTATTGGGAATACATCAATACATACAGTTTACAAACAAGAATTTTTATTTTACTTACTCCGTATTTATTATTTACTCCGTATATATATATATATTTTTTTTTTTTTGAACAACAAATTTTTGGTTAATAAGGACAAAGAGCCTTTGGTACTACTTTTAGTTATTTACAAAATGTTTGGAGATTCCTTTTAAAAATTTCTACAGTTACAAAAACAAAATCTACAAATTGATTGACACATAAAACTCATGTCAAACATATGAGACATTGGCAAAATCAAAAAGTATATATTAGAAATAAAGTGCATAAAACATTTGTGAAACATTTTAATTGATACAGGCACAAAGTTGAAAATACAAAAAACAATACCTATCAATTTTTTTTAATAATATATTTCAAGATGATAATCTATTTGTATATACAAGCGGATCGAATAAGCTTTCTCTCAATAAAGTTTTATACCACCCAACTTGAAAATGACAACTTCACTACATTTTAAAGAGTTGTTAACCACATCTCCACTTCAAATTTAAGCAACCACTAAACTCATCTACACTCTTTCAAACACTCACACATCTTCAACCACCATTAACATACACCTACAAATCAAAACATCATTTCTAACTAAAGATCTATACATCTCTCTCTATATACCCAAAAACCAGAAAAAACCAAAAAAAAAAAAAAATGGGACTAAAACCATTCCTAATCTCATTCATCCTAACATCACTAATCTTCACTACACTCTACACAACCACATACTTAACATCATTCAACATCACATATCTAAAAAACCAAATATCACCAATCACACTAACAATCCCACAAACCATAAACAACACAAAACCATATCCAGTCTCATTTGCATACTTGATCTCAGCTTCAAAAGGTGACACAGCTAAGCTCAAAAGGACTATACTAGCTTTATACCATCCTAACAACATTTACTTAATACATTTGGAATATGAAGCGACACAAGAAGAACATAAGGAAGTTGCTAGATTTGTTAAGGATGATGTTGTGTTTCAGACAGTTGGGAATGTCATGGTTGTTGGAAAAGCTAATAGGGTGACATATAGAGGGCCCACAATGCTTGCAACTACTTTACATGCTATGGCTATGTTGTTAAGAGTTGATGCTAAATGGGATTGGTTTATTAATCTTAGTGCTTCTGATTATCCTTTGGTTACTCAAGATGGTATGGTAAGAATGTATACTTTTTATCTAAGTTTTTTTTTAGGATTGAGATCTTTTTAAGTTAATATGAATATGATCGGTAATGTTCTCACACAAACAGAATACTAGGCGTAACAATACTAGTCATATTTATATGAACATGAGAGGATCTTAATCCGTTTTTTTATGAAATGTTATTATTTGTGGGATTAATGTGAGTGATTTTTTTTATTGATTTTCAGATCTGATATCTGCATTCTCAAAGATGCCAAGACATCTTAATTTTATACAGCACTCTAGTCGGTTGGGTTGGAAACTGTAAGACATTATTTAATTTTTGTTTTCTTATTACAGTATTATTTGTTTTACTGAATTTACATTTAATGTTAAACTAGTACTTTATATTCTGTGATAATGTGATAGTCTCTGACCCCTTGACTAGTTGAATAGGTCATTTGGTAACATAAATTTCTGTCAGCATAGCTCAATGATTTATATTACCGTTTATAGAAACAGAAAAGTATATTGGTGTTGCCAAATGACCCTTGGGTTGTATAAATACTTTTGTTAAGCTACACTAAACTTGCGTATACCATCGGGCACGGTTAAGACGGTTTACATCATACCTATCCAGACCCCACCTTGCTTCGACGGGATTGAGTATTATTGTTGTTGTAACATTTTTGGTTTGTGCAAGGATTGGTGTAGAGTGTAAAATGATCTTCATTCAATTCATCAAACTTGTTTAATTTTTTGGTCAAATCATTCAATAAAAAATTAGGTGTAATGTAACACTATATTACATCATATTTATATAATTCACAGTATTACTTAATTAGTATTCAATGTAAACAACAGACATTAATTTTTACAAGATATTAATAAGTTAATTAATTATGTAATCTAATTTTGTTTGAAGTGAAGTCATATGTCTTGAATCTTTTGAATAGAATAATATCGCTGAAACAAATAAATGTATAAATCTAAATTAACTATTCTTAGTTAATAAAAGCCTTCAGATGCGAAAATTTGATACTCAATGGTTATATGCAAACACATGGTGCAAGCATTTTCCTATAATATGTTCTTCTTCACCAAAATTTAATTAGTGTGCATATCTTAGAGATGCTAACTCAATGTGTAACTGCTTGGTGTTTGGATATTCGTTTTGAATCTGATTACTCGTATTAGACTTGAATAATCATCACTCAATAGTGTATTTTTGACTTTTTTTTTGTTTTACATTGTATTTTTCTTGCATCGACTAGTCTTTCGGCAAAGTTTTAAGCAACATTTGCCTTTCTGTCACATGTTGGGGTTGCTAGTGTCCATAAAATCTGTAAAACTTAATTTATATGTACATAGCTTAACTTATTTTTCATGCCAAAGTGTTTCAATCAGTTAATTAATCTATTAAATCAACTTTTGTAGAAACAAGAGAGGAAAGCCAATCATGATTGATCCGGGTCTTTACAGTACAAATAAAACAGAAATATGGTGGGTGATCAAGCAAAGAACTCTCCCCACTGCTTTCAAGTTATACACAGGTAACATTTTCTTTCATTAACTTTCCTATTTAAATCTTTAATATTTCTATAATCTACTAAATTTGGTGCAATTTGTTATATGTGGAAAAGAGATCTACCTTGTTTTGGGGCGATAATAATGAGGCAATCCATGTGGGGCCATGTAACATGTGGATTAATAGGTGTAGAAAATTACTATCCACTTCATTTTATGTGAGCTTCTGGAAAAGTCCCAAATCATCATTTATACTTGCCTCTAATAAGAGTAAAAGAAACAATGTGTGCAGTCACAATTTTTTTCTTGTGTCCTTAAAGGGAAAAATTCTACCTGTCTGGTTAATAATCATGATTGCCAGCCTACACTTGGCCTTGTACCTTTAGGTATCTTAGAATTTTTTTACATTAAGAGCTTAGACAAATTTAATTATCCTAAATTACCTTCTTAATGATAGCATTTAGTACGTTGTGTTTAATCTTGTGTAAAATTGTGCTAATATTATCTTTGAGCATCTTTGATTCCACTTTTTCTTTCTTTCGGGAAGTGGAAGGATATAAAGTGTAGAAAGTCATCTGAATGTACATGACATGTGTTCGGACATAGCTGTGACATTTGACACTTGGCTCGTTTTTGTGACTTTCTACGCTTTCAATTCTATGTTTGAACCTTCTCTGGTTATCAGATCCAAAAATCTTGGAGAGTTGAAAGAGTTAATTTCTAAGAACTAATCTGGCCTTTGTCAATGACTCTGAATATTTTCATTTAACATGCACAAGTTTAGATCCACTTGAAAATTGCTCTAAAAATGGCCATACTTTTGTTGTGTTCGAGACTTCGAGTGTTTAATTACATTGCATATTTTCTTTCACCAAAAATTCATTGTGGATTAATAGGTGTAGAAAATTACTATCCACTTCATTTTATGTCATTCTAATTTTCCTTAGTTGTGATACCTTTATTTGATTGTCTAATTGTTCAAAATTGACCGACATGAGATGTTAAAACATGAGCGGATATTTATTCTTCTGTTTTTTTTCTTTAATTGAAGTATTACTAACAATCCTAACAAATGTCACTAACACTACGTCGTGCATAATGCAGGTTCAGCATGGACTATATTATCAAGATCATTTGCAGAATACTGCATAATCGGTTGGGAAAACTTGCCACGAACCCTCCTACTTTACTACACAAATTTCGTTTCATCTCCTGAAGGATACTTTCAAACTGTCATATGCAACTCAAAAGACTACAAAAACACAACAGTCAACCATGATCTCCATTTCATTTCATGGGACACACCTCCAAAACAGCACCCAAGGTTACTTGGACCACGGGACTATAGAAGAATGGTTCTAAGTAGTCGCCCATTTGCAAGAAAATTTAAACACAACAATGCAGTGCTTGACAGAATTGATCGTGAACTACTCAAAAGACGGCCTAACCATTTCACCCATGGTGGGTGGTGTTCCAAAAATGGTGAGAAGCATCCAACGTGCTCAAGTTTGGATGCCGATGGGTTTGGTGTTTTAAAGCCCGGGGCAGGTGCCCGAAGGTTGAAAACATTGCTAACAAAGTTAACAGCTAATCCAGGTTTTTATAAACGACAGTGTAAATGATTCTATCTTGGATGATAAATAAGTCGGTTATACTTGTTCATGATAAGAGAATTTTGCTTGTAGTATTCAGTTTCTTGGGTGGGAATATTATTATTTTTTGGTTGTCGATAGTTTAGGACGACTTATGAATAATGGAAACGATTAAACGAAATAAAAAGTACCATTCCTTATACAGAGGAAAATTCAATTGCATATTTTGGTGCATACCAATAGACAAGTCTCCACCATTCATTTAGTTTGATCTGGTGGGGATTAACCTAAGATCTAATATGGAAACCTAAGTCCATGTTTTTTCTATTTTCTTTGTCTTTTTTTTCCTTCTTATTTTTTATTTAATTTTTTTGTCTATTTTTTTTCTAATTGTATTTTGTTTCACTTTTTTTTTCCAAAAAGTTCACGCTTTTTTTTTTTTTTTTTTTTTTTTTTTTAATTCAATCTTTTTTAATAATTAACATTTTTTTCCTTCCGATTTCAAACGGTTTTGTCTATTTTCAAACGTTTTCGTCCGTTTTTTACGCTTTCGTCTACTTTCAAATGTTTTCGTCCATTTTCATCCGTTTTTAAACGTTTTCGTTCGTTTTTATATGTTTTCGTCCGTTTTCATATGTTTTTGTCCGTTTTCATACGTTTATATACGTTTTCAGACGTTTTTGTCCGTTTTCATACGTTTTCGTCTGTTTTCAAACATTTTTGTTCATTTTTTTTACATTTTCGTCTCTTTTCAAAGGTTTTCGTCTCTTTTCGTCCGTTTTTATACGTTTTCATCCGTTTTCATTCGTTTATATACGTTTTCGTCCGTTTTCATACGTTTTTGTCCGTTTACATACGTTTTTGTCCGTTTTTTATGTTTTCGTCCATTTTTTACGTTTTCGTCCATTTTTTGACGTTTTTGTCTGTTTTCGTCCGTTTTATACGTTTTCGTCCGTTTTCTTACGTTTTTGCACGTCTACGTCCGTTTTCATATGTTTTCATTCGTTTTAAGACGTTTTCGTCCGTTTTCATCTATTTTTCATACGTTTTCGTCCGTTTTTAGACGTGTTTTTACGCTTTCATACATTTCCGTTTGTTTTCATACGTTTTCATCCGTTTTCTTACATTTTCGCCCATTTTCATATGTTTTCGTCCGATTTCATTCGTTTTAGTTCTTTTTCATACGTTTTTTTCCGTTTCCTTTATTTTCATCGATTTTTCATATGTTTTTGTCCGTTTTCATACGTGCTTTTACGCTTTCATATGTTTTTGTCCGTTTTCATACGTACTCGTCCATTTTCTTACGTTTTCATCTGTTTCTTACATTTCTGAATATTACAAGTGATATTCATAATATCACTTGTGATTTTCTGAATATTACTTGTGATATTCAGAATATCACTTGCGATTTTATGAATATCACTTGTGATTTTCTTCTGTTTTCATCCATTTTCTTATGTTTTCCAAATATTTTTGAATATCACAATTGATATTCAGAGTATCACTTGTGATATTCTGAATATCACTTGCGATTTTCTGAATATCTATCACTTGTGGTTTCCTGAATATCACTTGTGGTTTCCTGAATATCACTTGTGATTTTCATGTTACAAAACATTAATTGAATATCACTTATGATATTCAAAATATCGTTTGTGGTACTCAGAATATCAGTTGTGATATTCAAAAATCAAAGAATATCACATGTGATATTCAAAAACTCACTTGTGATATTCAGAATATCACAGAATATCACTTGTGATATTATGAATATCACAGAATATCTCTTATGATATTGAGAAACGTGTGAAAATGTCTGAAAATGGCCAAAATCAGTTAAAAATAGACAAAAATGAATAAAAACGGATGAAAACGTATAAAATCGTAAAAACACATATGAAAAAGGATGAAAATATATAAAAAAATGGATGAAAACGAAAGAAAACTTATGAAAACAGTCAAAACGTATGAAAACGAACGAAAACATAAGAAAACGAACGAAAACATAAGAAAATGGATGAAAACGTATGAAAATGGATGAAAGCGTGAAAAAACGGATGTTAATGCAAGAAAACGGACGAATATGTATGAAAGCGGACAAAAACGTATGCAAGCTTAAAAGCACGTCCCAAAACGGACGAAAACGTATGAAAAATGGACGAAAACGAAAGAAAATGGATGAAAATGTATTAAAACGAATGAAAATGGACGAAAACGTATGAAAACGGATAAAAACGGACGAATATCACTTGTGATTTTCTTATGTTTTCATCCATTTTCTTACGTTTTTTAATATCACAATTGATATTCAGAGTATCACTTGTGATTTTCTGAATATCACTTGTGATATTCTAAATACCTATTACTTGTGGTTTTTGAATATCACTTGTGATTTTCATGTTACAAAACATTAGTTGAAAATCACTTATGATATTCAGAAAATCACTTGTGATATTCGTGGTACTCTTATCACTTGTGATATTCAAAAAATCAAAGAATATCACATGTTATATTCCAAAAATCACTTGTGATATTCAGCATATCACAAAATATCACTTGTGATATTCTGAATATCACAGAATATCTCCTATCATATTCAGAAATGTAACAATTCGCATTTTCAGGATAATTACTATTCCCGGAAAATTTCACTATTCACTTTTACTATTCATTTTTCCCGAAAATTTTCCCGAAAGTTGATTTTTATTTGATATTCTCAAGTGATAAATCATTTCCATGGCAAATTAAAAGTTTGACATTCATAAGCTCATTTTCGTGAAAGTTATTAAGGAATTACACGGAATTACACGTTTTAGGGTAAAACGTCAATCAGAAATTCTACGCACAACGAAATTCAACCCCGTCAGGTGACCCCACATCAGTAAAATATTTTACACACTCATGATTTATTTGAGAATTAATTGTGACTGAGAAAAATATGACCAAAAACTTCCCAGCAGGTCACCCATGCCTGTACTACTCTCGCATGAGCACGCTTAACCATTTGGGCGATTAACCGTTAGACCACAAAATGAGTTTCTAAGACATTTTGAGTTTTCAAAATTATTAGAAAAAGTCAACATAATTTTCCCTCCTCCATTGACCAAAAATCATTCCTTGATTTTATAAGTCATTCCTTGATTTTTAGGCTTACGGTTTGATGTCTAAAAGACATTTAATACCAACCGACACTAGACTGAGCCCAGTCTAGACATTATAAGTCATTTTAAATCATTTTTATCACATTAGAAAAGTAACATTTTACTTTTCTCAATTTTACGCAATATTCGTACGTTTTACGTATTACGCGTTTTAGACCCGTGTTTCCAGTTTTTTAGCAGGGTTTACCACCCAAATGGAACCTACCACTCATTTTATATTTTATTATGGGACATATGGACATGTTTATCAATACTTTCAAATTCCATAATTTTACGACACCCGGTTTTACGTTTTGAGGCTTAATCATTTACGATTGGCATTTCCCGGAGTCAAAACTAACCAAGTATCTTGGATAATATCATCAAAAGTACACACCTTGTTCCCCAAGGTGATGAACCGCCACTAGGAGGGGGGATTCACACTAGGTGTCATGATCTTATGCTTAGAACTCTTGGATGAGAACATGTGTTAACCTTGGCCTCCAAGGGTTGACAAGTCAACATATGTAACCTCCTTAAACTCATATAAAGCCCCCTTCCCCCTCCCTTTGTGCCGTGCACTTCCACACACACAAACACTCTCATCTTTGCTCTTTTCCTTCCAAGTTTCATGCAAGATTCAAGTGATTCTTCAAGGTGGAAACCCTAGATAGGTTATCATTCATCAAACACTTCCATAACCTCATATACTTGGTGATTTATCTTGAGTTTAAATCCACTCAATTCACCTAAACCTTCATCATCCATCTTTCAAGAATACCAAGGGTAGAAAGATTGCATGAAGTGAAAAAGGGTTGAAGCAAGTCTATCAATGTCCTATCCTTACATGTTAACTTCCTTTCATCTTTGAAAGCCAAAAGTTGTGAGCCAAACCCTAACTTGATTCTTGTTAAATAATCATGTTCATGTTATTTACATATTATTTGTGCTATATATTGTCTTGTTATCATGTCCATGATGTATAAAAATGACCAAAACAAGTTATTGTTATTGATTGTTACAACAAGTTACTAAAACAAGTAAACTAGTGACTTTCTTGGTAAGACCTGATCAAAATGGTAAAAATATGATGTTAGATCATTACATATTACAGTAGAGAACTTAACAAGGAAACCATAGCAATTTGAACCACCTAAAACGAGTATACGAGTCAAAAGTTACGCCCATTTGAAGTTACCAAAGATTTCCGGCAAAACTGCCTAAACCTCCTGAATCGCATTCTGACTTTTTGAAAGTCCCACTTCTGGTCCGATTCATCAAAAAGTTAAAACACGAAAGTTGTCCGGAACGCCGTTTTCGTTCAGGAACAAAGAAGCTCGAGACCTAAAAACACTTTCCGAGTGATAAAATTCTTCAAATTCTAAACAGCCCATTTTTAAGCGAAAGTCACTAGATTATGGTTATACTTTGAAAGGAACAAGAGGTCTTATGACCTATAATCAAGACCACAAACATGGCTAGAACCAAGGTTGTGTCTCATGACCTTGGAACAAGGACCAAAGGTCATGGCTAGGCCATAACGAAATGACCATAACAACTTACATAGGCGTAAACATGAAACAATGAGTTAGGCGATAACATGAACAAGCAATTTGGATCTACTTCATCTAAAAGGAAACCATGAGATATTACCAAGAGAAAATGGTCATTCAAGACTTATGAAACTACCCCTAATAACAATCTTCATGTACAAATAAACTTTCCTAAGTTTATTCAAGTATCGGACATGTAACCTTTCGGATCAAAACTTATATCTATATATTTCATCAACTACTACAATAGTAGGGAGCCTCATGTGAGGAGTTCATTATGTAAGCCGTCGAGTTGAGTTGTGGATTTACGAGTTAAAGTGTCCTGGCTCCTCGAACGCTTACTAACATGACTTCTGAATTATGTCGGCCCGAACGGTAGTAAACGATATACAAAACATACATGTTTCATGAATCTTTTCTTTCAAGGACTTACAATATACATCATACCACATCATGGACTAAATGCAAGATATATATATAGGCACTACTTCATATTCTTTACTCCGATCCTAAGTCGCGACATTCTATTATAGGTTGCTCATAGAAACCTTCACGATTCGACCGTTACATTCATTACTTGCTATCTTACTTAAGGTGAGTTCATAGCCCCACTTTACATTACTTCAATGTTTTACAAACCCTTGGGGGGAATACATGCTATTATTTTTCTACTCGAACACAATGCTTTCTACTGTATGCTATTCGACTATGTTTTATTATCACTAAGTAACATCCTTGCCAAACCAAAATCCCTTATTATGAACCATTTAATCACTTGCGAGGGTTACTTGCAAGTGAGCGCGAATATTGTGAATAGGCCTATTGGGATTGACGAATCCCATTTGTTTTGATTAGTTCAAACAAATGCATTAATATTTGAGACATTAGGTATGACGGCAAAGTACCTACCGGGATAAATCCGCCGATCGATATTGGTACACGTTAACGTTTTGGTTTCATAAGCTTAGTGTATAATACATGTTCCGGGCGTATAATAACGTAGCCTACCTGTTTTGTTTTCCAAACATTGGTGTGAGCCTATAACTCACACTACCAACATATTGTGTTCAATTGATTTAACAAACTCTATGAATATCACTCAACCTTTGTGTTGACCTCTCAAGCATGTATTTCAGGTTCATGACGATCAAGGATGGCACGGAAGGACACGGATACTCAAGAGGGCTATAAATTTTATTATCATTCAAAACTCATTTATTATACATTGTAAACATGGAACCAATTGGGACCTCATTTTGAAATCTCTGATATTTATATAATTTGAATGATACATCTTTTAAAACGACTCAATTGGAGTTCGTTTTCTATTATTGTGACTATTGTGCCGTCGAGTAACACCCAGTTTGAATTCCGCTGCATCCATGAATTGGGGGTGTTACAGATTGGTACCAGAGCCATGGTTATAGAGAAACGGGTCTAATTGAGACCTAAACTATAACCACACATACAAGCAAAAACATTTTATAGCCTTCCGCTCTCCGTGTCTTCCATCCTCCAGACGATTATGGATTTAGTAAGCATGTTATGATACACAAACATGTTAGTATATTCATATATACCCATTTTGAGCATTTCCCCGAAGACATTTTTATGCTACACAAACATAATTGCATATTGATATATGTACCCTAAACATAATTGAGCATTTCCCCGTAAGCATTTTATGCTACATGAACACATATAAGTATATTGATATATACACACTAAGCATTTTATGCTACATGAACACATATAAGTATATTGATATATACACACTAGGCATTTTATGCTACATGAACACATATAAGTATATTGATATATAAACTCGGTTTATTTTCAATCATTTATCTAAACAATGGGCTAAACATATCTGTGTATGCCTATTCTAAGGCATTTCGGCACAGCCACACTCTCCCAATCATGTTCCTACTCCAACATTATATGTCCAAGACATTGTAACTGATTGCAATGGTCTCATTCATTTTTCAAGACATTGTGAGATACAATGGTCTCATTCACTTTTCAAGACATTGTGAGATACAATGGCCTCATTCATTTTCCAAGACATTGTGAGATACAATGGTCTCATTCATTTTCCAAGACATTGTATGATACAATGGTCTTAATCATTTCTCAAATGTTTTGAGTCACACAATGACCTAACCTACTTCCCAGACATTGTGAATTGCACAATGGTCTAACCTACTTCCGAGACATTGTGTTTTGTGCAAATGGTCTCTAGAATTATTCCATCACATCATCAATATCATTTCTTATGATATCAAAAACCCGTCACAATCTATCGATTTCAAAACAAGAAATATGATATTTCTAAAGGACAAACTAATCCATCATCGACAAAAGCTGAACTTTCTCTACATTCATCAAAGTTTTCTTATGAAACCTTCATTATTAAAAGTTCGTGATCCTGGCCAAGTAGGTTCTATTTTAGAACTACTTAAAACTTCCTTTCCATACGTATCTACCCTCACTACCTTCTATGCAATGGAATATGAAAACATACGTTACAAGTCTTGTATGGACGGGACTTGCAACTTAAGGGTTTGACATCGCCTTTGTTTAGTGGACAGTTTCCCTAAAGCAACGGACATATCAAAAGTATACCTAGTTTAGGTATTTGAAAATTTTATCGAACCTTGGCTAAATATAGACTAGTCACCTATATTTAACCTAGGGACAGTGGAATATAGTCTGACTAACTATATTCGACTTAGAATTTTCAAATACTGAGAGTAGTTGTACTAGGGTTATGTTTAGGTTGATTTCCTACATGAACACGATAAACCACCAGAATACATTAAAACAATTTAGAGACACGATAGTGTCTTACCACTCAGCAAGATCTTAACACCTTATTTGTATGATCTAAATTCATTCTTGAAAATTTTCATTTATGAAATAATCCAAACTACTATCTTGAGATAGTTATCAATTCTTCTCTTCATCCTGTAGAAGTACTATCCTGTTTAGGTCCTAAGGATACCATTCCATCATAAACTTTTAAAATCTCTTAAGATTTTTAAAGCAAACTCAACATCGATACCTAAGAGTATTAATGTTAAGCATACACTACACACTTTTGTTCATCAACATATCATAACATTATCTTCACAACCGTTGGAACCACAAGCTCATTAACAGATTTTGATGCACTTTTAAAGCTCAAATCATCCTTAGTTACACCACAAGCACCCTTATCAGCTTTACAAGTTTGAATATTCATCTTGTACTTTTGCTACACCAGTGTCATCTCGTAATACACTACCTTGTAACTCACCGGCTAAGTATGAATGTTGTGTTGGGAATTCTTAAGTAGGATGATTTATAATGTCCTTATTTGAATGGATTGGGATGCCTTTTCGTTTAAATAAAGAAATTATAAATCATCGAACCATACGTTTATATTCCTTTAGTTACATTGTTTGGGATGCCTCTCTATGTAAATAAAGAATTATAAACAAGTGGGCTTAATTATATCCGAAACAACATAAGTATGAAGTCAACCTACATTACATTGCTCGGGTATGGCTTGATACCTACATTACATTGCTCGGGTATGGCTTGATACCTACATTACATTGCTCGGGTATGGCTTGATACCTACATTACATTGCTCGGGTATGGCATGATACCTACATTTTATTCGCCACAAGAAATCCTATCTTTTCACCGACATCGCTTCAAACCATGACATAAACACTAGGTACAACAACCGATTACCTACTAGGCTATGATTGCAACGACTATTCCAATTTCCATTAGTACGAGGTTTACACTTTGGTTTTCATAATGATAGTGCAATAACAAACAAACTCGTTGCGAGGCCATGTAACCATATGCATGTGCAGTCGTACCAAACTCATTACGGGGCCATGTAGCCATATGCATGGGCAGTCATACCAAACTTATTGTGAAGCCATGTAGCCATATGCATGGGCAGCCGTACAATTCAAACAGGACTTGGTCCAACCGCATGTTCAACGCTTATTCCATGATTCGATTCTTATATCAATTTCCATTTATTGGATTCCTATGTAAATTGCTATTGTTGTTCAACTGTTATATCAATTGCTATTGATACTTGACAACTATATCAATTTCCATTTTGATATTTAACTATATCAAGTTCTATTTGATATTCAACTACTATATCGATTCCTATTAATATTCGACTGCTATATCAATTTCCTTTGATATTCGACTATTACCATACCTTTCCTACATAAAAGGAAGCCTCATCCTACACCATACACTGAAATGACAAATCAAATTACATTACCGGAAATCCCAGACTTTGGTCCTAATAAGTAACCACACCTTTTCATCGATACCACTCCAACATATGACACACAAAGAACTTCGGGACGAAGTTCCCCGTAAGGGGTAGAGACTGTAACAATTCGCATTTTCAGGATAATTACTATTCCCGGAAAATTTCACTATTCACTTTTACTATTCATTTTTCCCGAAAATTTTCCCGAAAGTTGATTTTTATTTGATATTCTCAAGTGATAAATCATTTCCATGGCAAATTAAAAGTTTGACATTCATAAGCTCATTTTCGTGAAAGTTATTAAGGAATTACACGGAATTACACGTTTTAGGGTAAAACGTCAATCAGAAATTCTACGCACAACGAAATTCAACCCCGTCAGGTGACCCCACATCAGTAAAATATTTTACACACTCATGATTTATTTGAGAATTAATTGTGACTGAGAAAAATATGACCAAAAACTTCCCAGCAGGTCACCCATGCCTGTACTACTCTCGCATGAGCACGCTTAACCATTTGGGCGATTAACCGTTAGACCACAAAATGAGTTTCTAAGACATTTTGAGTTTTCAAAATTATTAGAAAAAGTCAACATAATTTTCCCTCCTCCATTGACCAAAAATCATTCCTTGATTTTATAAGTCATTCCTTGATTTTTAGGCTTACGGTTTGATGTCTAAAAGACATTTAATACCAACCGACACTAGACTGAGCCCAGTCTAGACATTATAAGTCATTTTAAATCATTTTTATCACATTAGAAAAGTAACATTTTACTTTTCTCAATTTTACGCAATATTCGTACGTTTTACGTATTACGCGTTTTAGACCCGTGTTTCCAGTTTTTTAGCAGGGTTTACCACCCAAATGGAACCTACCACTCATTTTATATTTTATTATGGGACATATGGACATGTTTATCAATACTTTCAAATTCCATAATTTTACGACACCCGGTTTTACGTTTTGAGGCTTAATCATTTACGATTGGCATTTCCCGGAGTCAAAACTAACCAAGTATCTTGGATAATATCATCAAAAGTACACACCTTGTTCCCCAAGGTGATGAACCGCCACTAGGAGGGGGGATTCACACTAGGTGTCATGATCTTATGCTTAGAACTCTTGGATGAGAACATGTGTTAACCTTGGCCTCCAAGGGTTGACAAGTCAACATATGTAACCTCCTTAAACTCATATAAAGCCCCCTTCCCCCTCCCTTTGTGCCGTGCACTTCCACACACACAAACACTCTCATCTTTGCTCTTTTCCTTCCAAGTTTCATGCAAGATTCAAGTGATTCTTCAAGGTGGAAACCCTAGATAGGTTATCATTCATCAAACACTTCCATAACCTCATATACTTGGTGATTTATCTTGAGTTTAAATCCACTCAATTCACCTAAACCTTCATCATCCATCTTTCAAGAATACCAAGGGTAGAAAGATTGCATGAAGTGAAAAAGGGTTGAAGCAAGTCTATCAATGTCCTATCCTTACATGTTAACTTCCTTTCATCTTTGAAAGCCAAAAGTTGTGAGCCAAACCCTAACTTGATTCTTGTTAAATAATCATGTTCATGTTATTTACATATTATTTGTGCTATATATTGTCTTGTTATCATGTCCATGATGTATAAAAATGACCAAAACAAGTTATTGTTATTGATTGTTACAACAAGTTACTAAAACAAGTAAACTAGTGACTTTCTTGGTAAGACCTGATCAAAATGGTAAAAATATGATGTTAGATCATTACATATTACAGTAGAGAACTTAACAAGGAAATCATAGCAATTTGAACCACCTAAAACGAGTATACGAGTCAAAAGTTACGCCCATTTGAAGTTACCAAAGATTTCCGGCAAAACTGCCTAAACCTCCTGAATCGCATTCTGACTTTTTGAAAGTCCCACTTCTGGTCCGATTCATCAAAAAGTTAAAACACGAAAGTTGTCCGGAACGCCGTTTTCGTTCAGGAACAAAGAAGCTCGAGACCTAAAAACACTTTCCGAGTGATAAAATTCTTCAAATTCTAAACAGCCCATTTTTAAGCGAAAGTCACTAGATTATGGTTATACTTTGAAAGGAACAAGAGGTCTTATGACCTATAATCAAGACCACAAACATGGCTAGAACCAAGGTTGTGTCTCATGACCTTGGAACAAGGACCAAAGGTCATGGCTAGGCCATAACGAAATGACCATAACAACTTACATAGGCGTAAACATGAAACAATGAGTTAGGCGATAACATGAACAAGCAATTTGGATCTACTTCATCTAAAAGGAAACCATGAGATATTACCAAGAGAAAATGGTCATTCAAGACTTATGAAACTACCCCTAATAACAATCTTCATGTACAAATAAACTTTCCTAAGTTTATTCAAGTATCGGACATGTAACCTTTCGGATCAAAACTTATATCTATATATTTCATCAACTACTACAATAGTAGGGAGCCTCATGTGAGGAGTTCATTATGTAAGCCGTCGAGTTGAGTTGTGGATTTACGAGTTAAAGTGTCCTGGCTCCTCGAACGCTTACTAACATGACTTCTGAATTATGTCGGCCCGAACGGTAGTAAACGATATACAAAACATACATGTTTCATGAATCTTTTCTTTCAAGGACTTACAATATACATCATACCACATCATGGACTAAATGCAAGATATATATATAGGCACTACTTCATATTCTTTACTCCGATCCTAAGTCGCGACATTCTATTATAGGTTGCTCATAGAAACCTTCACGATTCGACCGTTACATTCATTACTTGCTATCTTACTTAAGGTGAGTTCATAGCCCCACTTTACATTACTTCAATGTTTTACAAACCCTTGGGGGGAATACATGCTATTATTTTTCTACTCGAACACAATGCTTTCTACTGTATGCTATTCGACTATGTTTTATTATCACTAAGTAACATCCTTGCCAAACCAAAATCCCTTATTATGAACCATTTAATCACTTGCGAGGGTTACTTGCAAGTGAGCGCGAATATTGTGAATAGGCCTATTGGGATTGACGAATCCCATTTGTTTTGATTAGTTCAAACAAATGCATTAATATTTGAGACATTAGGTATGACGGCAAAGTACCTACCGGGATAAATCCGCCGATCGATATTGGTACACGTTAACGTTTTGGTTTCATAAGCTTAGTGTATAATACATGTTCCGGGCGTATAATAACGTAGCCTACCTGTTTTGTTTTCCAAACATTGGTGTGAGCCTATAACTCACACTACCAACATATTGTGTTCAATTGATTTAACAAACTCTATGAATATCACTCAACCTTTGTGTTGACCTCTCAAGCATGTATTTCAGGTTCATGACGATCAAGGATGGCACGGAAGGACACGGATACTCAAGAGGGCTATAAATTTTATTATCATTCAAAACTCATTTATTATACATTGTAAACATGGAACCAATTGGGACCTCATTTTGAAATCTCTGATATTTATATAATTTGAATGATACATCTTTTAAAACGACTCAATTGGAGTTCGTTTTCTATTATTGTGACTATTGTGCCGTCGAGTAACACCCAGTTTGAATTCCGCTGCATCCATGAATTGGGGGTGTTACAAGAAATGTATGAAAATGTCTGAAAAACGCAAGCATTTAAAAACGGAAGAATATGTATGAAAGCGGACAAAACCCGTATGCAAGCTTAAAAGCACGTCGCAAAACGGACGAAAACGTATGAAAAATGGACGAAAACGAAAGAAAATAGATGAAAACGTATTAAAACGAATGAAAATGGACGAAAACGGATGAAAACGGACGAATATCACTTGTGATTTTCTTATGTTTTCATCCATTTTCTTACGTTTTCCATACGTTTTTTAATATCACGGTTGATATTCAGAGTATCACTTGTGATTTTCTGAATATCACTTGTGATATTCTGAATATCTATTACTTGTGGTTTTTGAATATCACTTGTGATTTTCATGTTACAAAACATTAGTTGAAAATCATTTATGATATTCAGAAAATCACTTGTGATATTCGTGATACTCTTATCACTTGTGATATTCAAAAAATCAAAGAATATCACATGTGATATTCCAAAAATCACTTGTGATATTCAGTATATCACAGAATATCACTTGTGATATTCTGAATATCACAGAATATCTCCTATCATATTCAGAAACATATGAAAATGTCTGAAAAATGCCAAAAGCATTTAAAAACGGACGAAAATAAATGAAAACGGATGAAACGTATGAAAACGTAAAGACACATATGAAAAGGACGAAAATGTATGAAAAATGGACGAAAACGAAAGAAAACGTAAGAAAACGGACGAAAACGTATGAAAACGGACGAAAGTGTAGTAGACAAAATATCACTTGTGATATCACAGAATATCACTTGTGATATTCAGAAAATCAAAGTATATCGCATGTGATATTCAGAAAATCACTTGTGATATTCAAAATATCACGGAATATCACTCGTGATATTCAGGATATCACTTTTGATATTCTGAATATCACATAATATCTCTTGTGATATTTAGAAACGTCTGAAAACGGCCAAAAGCATTTAAAAAGAGAGTAAAATGAATAAAAACGGATGAAAATGTATGAAAGCGTAAAAACATATATGAAAAAGGACGAAAATGTATGTACAATGAACGAAATTGAAAGAAAACAGACGAAAACGTAAAAAAACAGACGAAAGCGTAAGAAAATGTATGAAAACACAAGAAAACGGACGAATATGTATGCAAACGGACAAAAACATAAGAAATCGTAAAATCACGTCTGAAAACGGACGAAAACTTATGAAAAATGGACGAAAACAAAAGAAAATGGATGAAAACGTATTAAAACAAACGAAAACAGACGAAAATGTTTGAAAACGGACGAAAACGTAAGAAAACAGACGAAAACGGGCATAAACGTATGAAAAGAGACAAAAACGCTTGAAAACAGATGAAAACGGGCGAAAACATATGAAAACGGGCAAAAACAGAAAGAAAAAAAAAACGTAAAAAAACTGATGAAAATAGATAAAAACGTATGAAAACGGACGAAAACGTATAAAAGCATAAAAAAAAAAGAAAAAATAAGTGACCTAAAAAAAGTGAATTATTGAAAAAAAAAAAAAAAAAAGAATTAGGAAAAAAAGACAAAAAAATAGAACGTGATAAAAGTGTTAAAAAAAATAAAATAAAAATAAAATAACAAACGTTAATTGGTAGAAAATATACAAAAAAAAAAAGAGAAAAAAAGAAGAGAGAATAATAATTAGAAAGACAAAAAGAAAAAGAAAAAGGGAGAAAAAAAACATGGACTTAGGTTGTTCTATTTAATCTTAGGTTAATTCTTACCATTAGATCAAACTAGATGAATGGTGAAAATTTGTCCATTAGTATGCACCAAAATATGAGTATGCAAAATAAAGTGCCTCTCCTTATACATTATGTTTGCAAGATGATACAAAACTTTCAGTGTTGTGGTTTTGTACAATGGTAGTCATGATCTCTTGATGACAATTCGGATAGACTGATAGAGTACAGATTGTATGACGATCGAGTAAGTATATAGTATGTGTTTTTAACAGTTATAAGATGGGCAAATGACATTTAAATACATTCAAGTTGACACTTTTTGTTGTTGTGTGTAGCCAACTTTTTTTTTGCTATTGTAACACAAACTTATTGAATTTCGTCTATTGTGTGTATTTTGTGACCGTTTTACCCTTAATTTTTTCAAAATTTAAGGGGTAAAATGGTCATTTTACATGAAAAAAGATCTCAAAATACACACAATAGACGAAATTCAAAAGGTTTGTGTTACAATAGCAAAAAAAAAAAAAAAAAAAAAAAAAAAAAAAAAAAAAAAAAAAAAAAAAATTAGCTACACACAACAATAAAAAATGTCTACTTGAATGTATTTAAATTTCATTTGCCCTTATAAGATCTACAAACTGGTGTATTCTACATCGCGCAAAAGATAACTAGGTTTGCGTCTATGGGATGGAATAATGTTATCTAACATGTGACCCGAAATGTCGAATTCCTGTGTACAAAGTTATACTGTATCTAATCTATAGCATGATTAAAATGTCTTATTAAAAAGGTAAAATTGAATAAAACTGTGAGATTTAATGAACAAAGACAATGTGTTACACTTGGTAACAGAAAGAGAGACATGATATTTTAAAAGATTTGTGTGTATAAGTTTTATATTCCAAGACAGAAAGTTACAAAAACACATAAAGATATGTATATATTTTTTAAAAGCTACAAAACACATTTGAATTCTTCCA
This sequence comes from Artemisia argyi, assembly GCA_030686995.1. Classification (NCBI taxonomy): domain Eukaryota; kingdom Viridiplantae; phylum Streptophyta; class Magnoliopsida; order Asterales; family Asteraceae; genus Artemisia; species Artemisia argyi. Next base: position 170,446,289 of record CM060676.1, on the reverse strand, counting down.
AACAATGTAACTATCGAAACAAGATGATGATTCATATAATGTTCAAATACATAGTAATATCATTATATATATAAACAGTATTAGAAAAGAGAAAAGACAACTATGTGTAGCTGATCCTTGTATGTAATAGTACTTTGTGATCATTGCGGCATTGCCGACATAAATGATTGTTACTAGTCGACCAATTGGCTATTAATGGCGTCTCATGGTACTCTTTCACATAGATAGTAATTTATAATTGTGCGCACAAAACAAAGAACAAGATTCAATGTGATAAACATATAATACGGAATAAAAGGTTTTATAGAGTAATAGTTTTTACTAGGGTTAAGGTCAGATTGACGGGTTGATATATCTCAACCCTAATGTGATATGTTTAGTTAATTGTGTTGAAAGATTCAACCCTAACCTGAACAAGGTTATTAAACGGGTTAGTCGTATCGACCCACTTAAGAGTTGAATTGAGATTTAACGGTACACAATATAATTTAGAAGATAATGCTAAAATCCTAACGTGATATATATAGGCAAAAACATAAAAACTTCAAAAGTCGATGATATATCATAAGCTATAGACAGAAATTAGATAGGTTTTTTTTACTAAGTTTACGAAATACATAACTTTTAATATTTAATGTTTTAACTATACTTTTAAATAGGTTGGCGTGTTGGAATCGGGTTGATAATCTCACCCAAACCTAACCTGTTATTAAATGGGTTAATTGTGTAGACCAATTTACAATGCAAATTTGTTTAGCCTAAATCCAAACTTGTTGATTTTCATATCGGTCTTGAGTCGTGTGAGGTCTGAAATTGGCACCCCTAATTTTTACTTTATTTTAAAAGACAAGAATGATTAGAAGTGGCTTTTTTGGCTCGTTATGAGAATGATCACATTTACACAAATTGCATTGTTTTTTAATTGAGATGAAACCCTGAACCATTCTATGTGACCGGCCCAACCCAAGATTATAAAAAAATCCCAAAAATAATTACTATAAAAAGCTTCAAATAGATAATTTCAAATGCTTAATTATTTAAGAAGATACTGTCTCTAGTTTCTTTTTAATATAAAATGTGACATGTGTCATAATATTTTTATTACTGCTAGACTCAGTCTCACTTATTATTTGGTTGTATAACAAGGAATGTAATGCCCGCCGCGTTGCGGCGAGGCTTTTTTTTGCAAATTCTTTTTACGATGTGTGAAGTTTGCACCTGTTTTAAGCAAATTTGAGGCAAATCACCACTATTCACTTCCTCATAGTATTTTTTGCTATAGATTTTCTCTTTCGTAAGACAGTATGAAATAATTTTTATAAAACAATGAGATATACGATTGGCTAAAGAAAAACACATTTAAAAATACACTTTTTTTTTTATAATTATTTACGAATAATGTTTGGGTGTTTGGGTGGGGCTTCTCGTTGTAAGATCGTGGTATGTTTTTTGTTGACACGTGTTGTATTTGTTTGAAACAAATGTTGTGTGAAGCTATATATGTAGTTGTCGTACGACGTCCGAGCATCGGTGTGTTGTGGCGGTGCTAATTTTGACCGTTATAGTTTAAAAAAATTTAGAATAATTTTAAAGTTATTTCATAGGTTAAGGGTGCATTCTGAAAGTTCTCTTATTTAGAAACTATATATAATACACTCTGAAATTTTTTATAAAACGGTAAGTGCATCAGAAACATATCAATGTTGGGTTTGTTTTGTTCGTCATCGAGAGGCCTTTTTGCCAGTATTTTTTTTGAAGAAACCGCTAAATATCTGTTAGATATTTGGCAAATAAAGTTTGTTATATAAAAAAGATGTAAATATTAAGAAATTCAGTGTGTTTTGTAAGTTTTTCTTTTTTCTCTAATAGTTTGGTCATTGTGGACTCACCACATGCAAAGTCACTAAAATATACATGTAAAATATAGACTACAACATGGAACCAAAAAAAGGGCTAAAAGGAGACCAAACGTAAGGCCCAAAAAAAAACTATTTTTAAACACATATCAACACAATTAGTATAGGGGCATTTACATCTATATCATTGTCAAATTTCAATATTACATCAATATCCTTTCAACTTTTGTAATTACGTCAATATCCTTCTCAAAACTTTTATAATTACATCAATGTCCTTTTCTAACTTTTAAATTCTCGTATATATTACAAAATCAACATGTTCTTTCATCACTCGAGTCTAAAAAGTATATATGAACAAATAAATAAATATAAACAATATGTTCTTTCATATATATATCAAAACTTTTGTAATTACGTCATCATGTTCTTTCATCAATTCTAAAAAATATATATGAACAATTTAAATATGATGAATATGAGAGATAAATAAAAGATAAATAAATATTTTTGAGGTTAAAATCAATATAGTTATAATTTATTTTATTTTGGGTATATATGAGAATTTAAAAGTTCGAGAAAGATGTTGATGTAATTACAAAAGTTTGAGAAGGACATTGATGTAATTATAAATGTGAGAATGATATTTATGTAAATGAGAATGATATTTATGTAATATTAAATTTTAAGAAGGATATATGTGTAATTCTCCCATTAGTATATATAGAGAATTCTGTCATATTCAAGTATTAAACACTCCTTTATTGGCTTGTTAACCATTATCATTATACTCCAAGGTGAAACATCTTTAGATGCAGGATCATATAAGAAATATTTGTTCTATGAAACTCATCATCTATGTGTGATAATTAAGAAAGACCGTTGGGCCAAAGCAAATCGGCCTATAACTAATGTTAAACGAAGTTACGGATGTCGAGTGACTTTGTCCCATTGCTATTAGTGTCATTAAATCACACATTACTTTAATTAAATATATTATGTTGATGTAGAATAAAAAAAGTGCATGAATGAAAAGCTATTCAAATGATAAACATAAGACTCCTTGCTGATAAATCCGTAAAGTGAAGTGTTCCCTGCTGTCCAAATCACTTCTGATCAAATCAGCTGACTAGCGCAGTTGGCCACCAGCTACCTTAGAAGTCTGGCCCAGCCATGTGATGTCTTGATCCAACAAAGGACGCGAGTTCGAATCTGTTCCGCAGCATGTTTGGGTATTGGGTGGAGGTATTTCACAGTCATCAAACATTTGCTGGGTAGGATTAATGGGTACCATTATGATACACAAAGTTGAGGTGTCCTTGACAATCTACACTTTTTAATCCAAAGCACTTCTGATCAACATGTCAAGTAGTTGTTGTCAACAATGAAGATAAGCATGTCAAATTGTTCTGGTAGTACATATGAACTTTAAAAGTTCATTTGCGTTTATATGTATGCACTTCATGCAAATTCGTGTGGCATGAGCTTTAAATTACGGGTGAATACCAAAAAAATGCATTATACTTGTCAAAAATAGTACTTTTATGTATCGAATTTTTTTTCCTCATTAGTGTACTAAACTTCAAATTTTTTGCCACTTTTACGCACTTTAGGACAATTTTGCCCCTCAAATCTTTGAAAATCCAGGGGCAAAAATGTAATAAAATTGTACGAAAATGCATAAAAGAGGCAAAAAAATGCAAGTTTAGTACACGAATGAGGAAAAAAAAGTTCGATACATAAAAGTACTATTTTTGACAAGTATAGTGCATTTTTTGATATTTGCCCTTAAATTACCGTCTTATATAATGATTTTAGTATTCATTTTCTGTTTCCACTCTACCACCACGGCACTAACTGAGGCATGAGGATTTTTCGAGTGATAATGATAGTGGAATAGGTTCATAAGTTATAAGTATTAATAGACATTTCGCACATCATGTCATATATCTTTTACCGATGTGAGATTTAAAAGACATATATATTAGATATCTTGTGCCAAACACTCAGACACTACACATAGCATGGATGATTTTAGCAAGATTCTGATTAAAATAGAAGATTAGGATGCATGATATAAAAGAGTAGTACTTAAACATGTTTCGTATATGATTTAATAACAACACAAAATATGTACACGTTGTCACCTGATTGTTTGCCATTTTGCTATCAATATTTGGTTGTATTTTGTAGGTAAAGAGTGAAAGTGACCCATCATATATATGGTAAAAATAGGTAAAGCTAGGCGGCTATATACATGCATGGTAACACAAGCGCCAAAGGAATGTACTTCTAAAATTTAAAATTAAATGTCAATTGTCATCTTATTATTACGAAGTACGGAGTATTATTTTTTTTAAAGGGTAAAGATACATCCCTAATTGTAGAATAAGTTTGTTTTATGTTATCACATTCCATAAATTAGGTCATTTATGTGACGGCAAATAATTTATTTTTGTTTTATGTGGCTGTGATTCATATTGACTTGATCCAATGATTGAAAAAGTTGTCCACGTCATCATTTTACTCTCCATCATCCTGAGTTCCGCCTTGTAAACAACACTTTATAGCCATTAGATTATCTATCTTTTAATTTCAGCCGTCGTAAATCACTAATTAATGACTCAACATTCCCTCTAAAACAATACATTCCCTTGTTATATATTTGAACAATTAATTTTATGTGTTGTAACATGACCAATTAATTTAGCATTTTTTTCGCCGTTCAGCAAGTTCTTAAACCACAATACCATGCATATAATTACAGGAAATCAACTCAAAATCCCACGCTCTTTGTATCTGATGAAGTTAGCTATCAAGTTAAATCTTTTTAAAATGTTGAATCACTATCATGAGCTATTATCATATGTTTTTATCTTTAACATCAATAATAATAAACTCAATTTCCAGTTTCAAAAAAATAATAATAATAAACACAATTTGTCATTTATTAGTATCTCTCCATTCTTGTAGTGCACCTTCAAACTATGGTGGGTCGACTATTCACATGGAATGATGTGACTAATCAAATTCCGCAACTTATGGGGTACAAATATAGCTAACTCAAATAATATGTGTGATATATAGGTAACACAATTTATGATTACTTAATAATGTAATGCTCCCTCCGTTCTTAAATAATGTTCACTTTGACTTTTTGCGGTCTTTCTTGTTTAACTTTAACCTTAAATATTTTCGTTTGTGCTATATAATACTTGATGCAATATATATGAATGAATTAGGTTTTAAATGTATTTTCATTGGTATAGTTTTCATCAAATATTATATAACACAGATAAACATACTTAATGCCAAAGTTGTATAAAAAAAGACTGCAAAAAGTCAAAGTTGATATTTATTTAGAGACCGAAGGAGTATATATTTCTGGGAGATTAATTGAATGATTTATATTAGTGTAGTATTAGGAATAGTGTTGTGATTCAAAACTACTCAATCCTGATTTACTTAGTCAATTTCTTTGAAAAGCGTTTCATTTTTTCCTAACAAAGTCCGTTGATGTTTAAGGAGGTTTTGATCACTGTTTTATTTTTTAAGATAAGATATTACATCAAAGTTTAAGTAGGTGTTAATTAATCACTTATGTATGGACGTTGATTTCGACCTAATAAGTTACTCTTTATGTTGGAGAGTGGTTTGATATATTGAATTGATTAGTTTTGATTGATGCTTACAATGAATACATGCGTCCCATATAAAGGGATTTACAAAAGTTATTTATGGGTGATACCCATAATTCACGGGATTGACTATCACTAATTTATAGCTATTACTAATTTACAATAAATGATTTAGATTTGGACTTATCAAATTACACAGCTAACACTCCCCCGCAGTCGAAGCGGGAGGACACCGAACACTGAGACTGGAGCGAAATTCTTCAAACAGAGCAGACGGTAATCCTTTGGTGAAAATATCTGCATATTGGTAGCGTGAGGGAACATGGAGAACCCGAACTTGACCAGTGGCAACCAAGTCACGAACAAAATGGATATCAATCTCTATGTGCTTCGTTCGCTAATGCTAAACCGGATTACATGATAAGTAGACTGCACTAACATTGTCACAGTAGACTAGCGTAGTGGAGGATAAAGGTGTGTGCAACTCACGAAGTAAATTCCGTAACCAACAAGTTTCAGCAACAGCATTTGCAACCCCACGGTATTCTGCTTCGGCACTAGAACGAGATATAGTTGGCTGTCTCTTAGATGACCAAGAGAGAAGGTTGTTGCCGAGGAAAACACAGTAGCCGGAAGTGGATCTCCTAGTAGTGGGGCAACCAGCCCAATCCGCATCAGAATATGCTACCAATGATAAAGTAGAAGAAGCAAACAACTGTAATCCATAGTGTAATGTACCCCGTACATACCGTAAAATCCGTTTAAGAGCTGATAGATGAGGCTCTCGAGGATCATGCATATGAAGGCAGACCTGCTGAACTGCATATGATATATCTGGGCGAGTGAATGTGAGGTATTGAAGAGAACCGGCAAGACTCCGATATAAAGTTGGGTCAGAAACTGGATCACCATCATCCCCTAGTTTAGCCTCAGTGTCAACAGGAGTCCGACTAGGATTACAATTAACCATATGTGCTCTCTCCAAAATCTCAATAGCGTACTTCTTCTGAGATAAGAACAACCCCGAGGAATCACGTGTGACAGAGATACCCAGAAAATAATTAAGTGGACCCAGATCTGTTATAGCAAACTCCTGATGTAATGATCCAATAATCTGCTGCAACAAACTCTCAGAAGAAGCTGTGAGTACAATATCATCAACATATAATAGCAGGTAGGCAGTATCCGTCCCTTGTCTGTATATAAATAAAGATGAGTCACAACGACTATAAGAAAACCCAACCCGAGTGATATACGATGCAAATAGATTAAACCAAGCTCTAGGGGCCTGCTTGAGCCCATACAGAGAGCGTTGTAGTAAACATACATAATCAGGATGCACAGGGTCCCGAAACCCCGGAGGCTGATACATATAAACTGTCTCAGATAAATCACCATGTAGGAAAGCATTCTTGACATCGAGCTGATGAATCGGCCAATGTCGAGAAGTGGCTAAGCTTAGAACAGTCCGAATAGTGCCTGGCTTAACCACCGGGCTAAAGGTCTCATCCACATCAACCCTTCTAACTGATTACTACCATTCGCCACAAGGCGAGCCTTGTAGCGACTAAGGGTGCCATCAGCCAAATACTTATGGCGAAAAAGCCACATACAGCGAATAATGTTGGTGTCCATGGGTTTGGGTACTAAAATCCAAGTTCTGTTCTTAATAAGTGCAGTGTATTCATCACGCATAGCATTTTGCCAATTTGGATTAGTAAATGCGTCACGATAGGTTTTTGGTAATGGCGAGACCGAAGACACATGCATATTTAGACGCGTAGTAGGACAATTAGTCCCGACACGAAATCGTGTGACCATGGAATGAGTTGAGACGGGGTTTGGGTTAATAGGAGGGTCCGGGATAATGTGTTGGTGTTGGTTTGCGGGTGTTGATGGATGTGGTGTATGTTGGTGGCCGGCAGGTGGTGATGGATCAGGAGCAGCATCATGTTGGGTTGGATTGGGACTGGTGGGTGTTGTGGGCTCAGTCATGGGTTGAGGGATATTGGGTTGCACAACGGGGGCGGATGGCATAAATGGGGGATTTATATCGGGTGAGTCTTCTAGAAAATTGTATTTTGGTGCTGATGTTGGTTTAGGAGTGCCATATGGAAAAACAGTTTCATCAAAGGTCACATGGCGAGAAATTATGATTTTATCGGTGTTTAATTCGAGGCAACGATATCCACGGTGATTGGAGGCTTGCCCCAAATAAATGGAAGGTGTGGCGCGTGGTTCTAGTTTGTGGTTAGGGTATAGGTGGGGGTAATATAAGCAGCCAAACGTGCGTAAAAGGCTGTAATCCGGGTTTTGGCCAAACAAGCGGGTATAAGGGATTTCATTGGCAATAGTGGTGGAGGGTAGGATATTTAGTAAGTGAACAGCCATATTGAGAGCTTCAACCCAATATGTGGGTGGAAGGTTGGCTTGAAAAAGGAGTGTGCGAATAAGATTATTGATGGTGCGAACCATCCTTTCAGACTTGCCATTTTGTTGGGATGTTTTGGGGCATGAAAAGCGAAACTGAATGCCATTGTCAGCAAAAAGTTTATGAAGGGTGTGGTTGTCAAATTCACCGCCATGGTCACACTGAAAAGACTTGATCTCACACTTAAATTGAGTGTGAACATAATTACGAAATATAAAAAATTTGGACAAGACATCAGATTTGTTAATCAACGGATAAACCCAAACAAAATGAGAGTAATGATCCAAAAACAATACATAATACTTAAACCCTGAAAGACTCGGAACTGGTGAAGTCCACACATCCGAATGAATAATATCAAAGCAAGCATTAACGACAGTATTAGAACTGGCAAAAGGAAGTCTAACGTGTTTGCCAAGCTGGCAAGCATGACAAAGCACGGGAGGCTTCTCCTTATTACACGAAAAAAGATTATTGGAAACTAGACGACGTAACACTTCGCTTCCTGGATGTCCAAGACGCTTATGCTACGTTTGTTGACTAACAAGGAGAGCTTGAGGAATTGGAGACGGAGATGTAACGGGATAAAGGTCACCTGTGCTGTCACATCGGAGAAGCACCCGATGCGTCATGAAATCCTTCACAGAAAAACCAAAATGATCAAATTCGACAGTACAATTATTTTCACGAACAAATTGACGAACAGATATTAGATTTTTGACAATATGAGGAGTAATAAGAACATTATTTAGGTGGAGTGGTCGATAGGGAGTTGGCAAAATACTATGGCCCATATTGGTGACAGGAATAGAATGCCCATCACCAACCGAGACAGACGGGTACCTGCACGTATTAAAAATGTGACTAAGACTGTTAACAGAAGCATTAAGGTGTGAGCTCGCACCTGTGTCCATATTCCAGGCACCGGTTGTGGGATCATGAAGAGTTCCAGCAGTGAAAGCATGAGGTAAGATTGTTTCCTGGCCCGGAGTTGCTGTGGGTCCCATAGGTGAAGTAGGGGTGGTTGGATTAATGGTCCGGCAGTGGGGTGTTGGGTTTGGTAGCCAGTTGGGCTTGCGTAGTAACCAAAACCAGGTGGTGGTCCATTTGGGTTTAGTGGGCGGGGTAGAGATGGGTAGTGTGTTGGGCCTAGGGAAGGATTATTTGATGTGTAGTAAACCTGTGGTCCAACAGTAGGTTTGGTCGTGGGTTTTGATACACCAGAAACATTTTCCACATGACTAGTTAACCCCAGCCTATTGAGCAATTTGAGTACAACTTCTTCCGTATCATTTTTATGCTTAGTACCAACATTATTAACGTGTGTTTTGTTATTAGTATCGTGAACAAACTTGCACCCAATACCATAACGACAAGAACCTTTAGCAAAGTTGATACACGGTCGCCACGATTTCACTTGAGGGTTAAAGGGATTACGATAGGTACCTTTGTCAATCATGAGCACTATAGGAGAGGCTGAGGAGGAGTCTACGGGAAGCGGAATGGACTTGGACTTCAACCGCATTTCTTCAATAATAAGCATGGAGCGTGCCGTTTTGAAATCGGGAAAAGAGTCCCGATGATGCATGATACCACAAACTGAATCGTACTTCTCTGTGAGACCTTCTAGTGCGAAGTGAACGAGATCCTCATCGTTAACCGGATTGTCAAGACTGGCAAGAATTGTGGCTATCGACTCTAGCTTCCCCATATACGCTTCCATGCTTAAATTACCAAGTTTTATTGATCTCAACTCAGCCTTTAACGCATGTGTGCGAGAGCGTTTATTATCTGTTGCAATGGCATGAATGAGATCCCAGGCTTCCTTGGCTGACTTGGGACGTGCCATAACCAGTTTTGTTTGAAGCGAGTCTGAAAGCGTAGTGAAGATCCACGACAATACGATCTTATCAATCTTTTGTTCTTCAGGCGTGAGTGGCGTAGGGGTTTCAAATGAGGACGTGGCATGGCCATGGATATACCTATTGACTTCATAACTGTAACATAATTGTTCGAAAAAGAACTCCCATGATCCAAAGTTCCAGTTGTCTATATCAAGTTTTACAGGCACCCGAGTTAGAAGATGGTGATGGGTAACAGAGGATAATTTTTCAGAGAGTGGTACGGTTTGGTGAGTATCTGTAAGAGTCATGAGGACGGTTAGGGCTTTATAGTGTTGGGTATGTAGCAGCAAGAATAATAACGAGACAAATCTGTGACCTAAGCACAGATAACAAGGATGTATAGCCTAATATATGCGTGACCAAAGCACAAATAGCAGGAACTTCGTGTGGATATGTGACCTAGCACATATCACCAACACGTTTTTTATTTATTTTTATTTATTTATTAGGGTTTAGAACAAGGAAGAGAAGGAGCAGGTTTGAAATTAGGAAGAGAGTGTGGTTAGTATCTCTCTGATACCATGTTGGAGAGTGGTTTGATATATTGAATTGATTAGTTTTGATTGATGCTTACAATGAATACATGCGTCCCATATAAAGGGATTTACAAAAGTTATTTATGGGTGATACCCATAATTCACGGGATTGACTATCACTAATTTATAGCTATTACTAATTTACAATAAATGATGTAGATTTGGACTTATCAAATTACACAGCTAACACTTTATAGGTTCTTACGCAAGGAATATTAGGATGCTTATTGATGGGATTTATATACAACATAATACAATTTTGCTCCATAAAAGTCTAACGCCTGGATCATTTATTTGCGTTTAACAATGATGATGGTGAGGCCTCGCTGAGCATCTACATTATATTTCGTCCACACATAAATTATTTTGGCACATACACTAAAGATGGACAAAAAAACTGGATATATACTAACGTAGTAGGTCTAATGCAACAGGTCATCTGGGATAGTAGCTATCTTAGAGCAAGCATAACGATAGCATATCAAAGATATCATATATAGCTTGTTGTATATGTTAAATGTTCGTATAAATATTAATATATAAATGTCTAGTATCGAACCCGAGACCTCAGGATTGCACACATTACAAATGAGTATTAAGGAAAAATAATAAATGTTTTATTATATTTATTATTAGACACGATAATATAACGACCGTTAGTACTTAACGGAAAAAGAACTAACGACCGTTAGACGAAAGAAGGAAAAAGGGTGTTTATGTAATTTGGTAACCAAGGAAGGATCTAGAAACCCCTCCTTGGGCTTGGGTCGGCCGAACACCACACAAGGGGCACCCTTGCCCTAGCTTGTTCCCAAAGCTATCCTAATTACTATATAAACAAACCTAGGGTCATTGTTTTCACATCTTTTGTGCACACAATTATCCATAACTTTTTCTCCTCTCTTTCTTGCTTCTAAAACCGATCGAACACCCCTAATACATTAGGGTTTCGATTTTTGTTTTGTTAAAAACTTATTCTTGTGTAGTTACTTGCATAACCTTAATACGGTTTAATTTGTTTGTACAAGAACGAGGTAATAACTCACTATAGTTATTATCATGAGATCGATAAACAAAACGGTAAGGGGTTTATCATAGATCTATTATTACACAAGATCAAGATTTATTGAAGTGCATCGGGTACGTTCCTATTTATGTTTTAGTTGATATTTATGTTTTATACTTGATCCTAGCTTCCGCAATACGTGTACTTTGATTGTCAAATTCTAACAGTGGCATCATGAGCCATGTATAACATGTAATTGATTACTAAAACGTAATAAAAATCTGATCTTTAATTGTTTTAAATACATGTTTGATCTAGGGTTTTTCTTTTAAATTGTTTTTTTGAAAAATTCGAAACCCTAACCCTAATTTATGGGGGGTCGATTTCTATGAAACCCTAATTAGGGTTTGTGGTTTTAAATAGATTAACTTGTAATCATTAGAAACCCTAGGTCATTAACCGGTTAATTGAACGTATCTTGTGACCTATGTGGTAATTGTTATGCTTTAATCCGTGACAAAACATGCATGTTAGTCATGGATCTATTAATTAGTTTATTATTATTGTCACATATTTAGATAGATCTAAAATTGGGGAAGACCTCAATATATATATATATATATATATATATATATATATATATATATATATATATATATATATATATATATATATATATATATATATATTAAAAATCAATTTATGTGCTTTGTGGTATATGATTGACTTTGGCCTACGCAATTGACTTGTCAATGTATGTGGCTCCACTTCCTTCAAGAAGGGAAGACCTAGTTGATTATATGCATATAAAAACCTAGAACTGATTTTGTTAGGATCTTTTCTAATCAAGATTGCATGTGGCTAATTGTTTCACCTTTTATAATTGTTATTGTTATTAGTTGTTTTGATTTGTCTTTAATTACTTGTTTTATTGTTTTTTAATTGTTAGACATGATTGTAAGCAATAAAAGGGTAATTTTTTTTTATAAAGATAATAATATGGACTAATAATGGTGAAACTTTAAGTGATAAAGATTGAATCTTGCGGAGTCTTATGTGCCAACAACGGTTCGCTTCGCACGGTAATTCGCTTCAAGGCGAGACTAGCAAGATTAATACTTTATTACATGTTTTAAGATTGAATCCATAAACTTTTACTTGATTGATGTTTTGTACAACATGGTTTTTAAAAGTAACTCCTTTAAGACAAATTCATAGTCGTGGTAAGAAGGCTTGGAAAGAGCCTTAGAGTTTGCCTTGGTTATCACACTTATGAATACGTCTTAAACGATTTTCTTTTAAAATCATTCTTGTACAAAGTCATCTTAAGGTATTTTACCTCAAGTAAAACTTTTTGTATTAATCTTAAGAATTGGTTATAAAAAGGTTTTGAAAACTTATGCTATAAAAATGAGTGCATGCATCTTTATACATATTTTGATTGACACATCAAAATTGAATACCCTAAAATTTAAGTTACATACCATCTATCTATAAGGAACACTTGAAATTCTAATTTAGTAAATGTGAGACCTAGGCTAAATTTTTATAACAAGGTAAAATTATGTTAATGCGTGAGACCATAGATAGTAATTTTACAGTTTCTAAGGTAGACGACTTAATTAAGTTGTGCGTGAGACCTAGAACTTAAGGCATGAGATGGGATGAAACATGCTTACAAGGCAAATTGATGAATAAATTTGATGTAAATCCCATAATGATCTAGGAATTGGAAATCTTGTTTGCCAATTATTGTTCGACAGATTACCATCTTTTATACTTTCACCACTAGCAGATCAACTGATGTGGTGGAATCTATATAAAGTTGGATCTTAGATTTTCAAGAAAATTAGTTGGTTATATGAATATAGCCTTGGGTATTATATTTTCTTGGAGATATTGATTATCGAAAATACTAATGTTTGAACTTTTATCTGTAGATATGGCCCAACCCGATAACCCATATGTGATTTTCAATGATTGGCACCGTTTGCTCAGAATTGTCTTGAGGGCGGCCGAAAAGCTCAATTACTTGACCAATGAATGCGAAGCAGAGCCTGCTGCAATTGAACCAGAAGCAGTTAAGGCAGCATGTAGACTTGAGCATGCTAGATTCAATGAGGTTGCTTGTTTAATGCTCACTAGTATGAATGCTCAGTTACAAAAGAAGTTTGAGTACTACTTTCCTAAAGACATGCTTGAAGAACTTTAAAAGTCTTATGAAAAGTCTCCTGCAGTAGAGTTGTATGATGAACTTGACAAACTACATAGCTGCAAGCATGGTGTAACACCCCCTAATTTGAAATGCGGCAGCGAAATAGTAATTAGGGTGTTACGGTGAGGATCGAAGTCATAATGATAGAAAACGGCTCAAAAGAGACGTTTTAAAAACATAATTTTATTTATATAAATTCAAATACAATAGGTCCTTATCAGAGTATTGTAAAAGTCTTGATGTTTTAAACTAAATCAAACATCTTTTATTTTACACCATTATTGAAATAAAGTAGACAAGTTTTGAAGTTTTTGCCGCCCGTTCCATGCTTGCTTCCCATGCTAAATACCTGAGATACATGCTTAAAATTCAACAAAAATGTTGAGTGATATCATAGAGTTTGAATTTAATAATCATTTTGATACACAAGTAAGATTGTATTGGAAAATACAATCAATTTGAAAATATTGATATTGCAGTTCATATATTGCTCTAAGTCTCATGACACGCAAACGTTAACAAATACCGTAAAAACGGAGGTGTTTATCAAATCAATGATAAATTTGCCCTCGTGTAATAGGTGATTTGCCAGTTCCTATTTTTTACTCAAATATAATTATCACGACTAATACGACTAACCACATGCATAATGGCATTCCGTCAAGTATTAATGGGACAGGCTGTCAAACCTTAAATAGATCTATTCATTATATTCGCGTTCACGTCAGTGATTAATGGCTCATGATTAAGGGTCTTTTGGCAATAGCTAACTTAGGCATATATCAGTCAGGAAGCATACAGAATAATACTTGCGATCTGTTTATAACATGTATCCCCCTCACGGAGTTTTGAAAATAAGTAAATGTGAGGCTATGACTCACCTTGATTGATACTGAAAATGAAGAAAATAAAATCGGACGAATTTATGAAAACGGCTTCGAAACACAACCTGATAAATAAATTTATTTGAGAACTTGACCAAATACTATTTGGTAATTACGAAAGAGTAACAAATATTAAATATTCGTTATGACGAATAAGTGATGTGCAGTGAAAATCTTGTGATATGCATGATATGACAAAACATGATTTTTAAATTATCCATCGAAGTTTTACCTTTTTAATCGTAAGTAAAATATTAACTTTTTAAATATCGTTATATATATTATTAACGTAACGTTAAATAATATATATATAAATAAAAATAAAGTTTAAATGTATCATGAAATAAATTGACGAAAATAGAAAATAAATAAGAATGATAAATAAATTATGTTTAGTCTTTGTCTCCTTTTTCAATTTTACCATTTTTAAATCTAACGATATTTGCGTTACACCGTTAGTCCTTTTTATATATATTTCAACTATAGTCCTCTACTTTGTCCAATAATCAATACTAACCTTAGAATATTCATTTTTATCACATTTTACCCTTATGTTTCTGTATTTACAAGTTTAGTCCTTTCTTTTTAATATTTACACATTTAGTCCCTCTAGGTGTCGTCGCGTTACATTTTTAGTCCAAATTTGTAAAAATAATTATAAAACTTTTTTAAAAATTTCCGAAGCTTATTAAGTTGTTAATAAGCTAATTTCAACAGCTTATTTATTTAAAAGCTAATTTTTTTAGCTTATGGGCTTTGAACGATCCAATAATAGGCCCGTTAAGAGTTTTGGAGGCGAGGGCATGGAAAATGTTTTGGGCTTGGCTTTGGGCTATTTTTATGATTCTAAAAACATTTCATATGGGCCCAGTGGGCTTACGAATTTTAAATTCTTAATGGGCTTGGATTGAGCCCACTCGACAAACATAAGGTTTTTATTATAAATTTTGGTTTGAAAATTCGGTTGATGTCGATTCAAAATGGGTCGAGTATGGTGTCAAAACGTGATTATTTTCACAAGTCGTTTATATGAAAATGTTAGTTTTCTAGGTGGTCTATGGAGTCATGAAATAATATTGTACCTTTGTTAAGTGAAATTCAAAGTTATACGTATAGTTTGTGGCATGTTTGGAACCGGTATATATTTTGAAAATTTGCAAATATTTACTAAGTGTTACAATAATTTTCGTACGATGGATATGATTTGAAATGGGTGTGTGTGATGCATGTATCGTTTAAACTAAAGTGAACTTGGTGTGCTACGTGACTCCTAGGCCTTCCAAGATAGAGGCTAGTCGCGTTTCGTGTACTAAGAATTATTATTTACGTGTAATATAACTATATAAGTGCAAAATGATATACGTTCGAAACAACAAAAACAAAGTGCATGACAAAACTTTAACGTGTGATATGGAATAGAAGTGAGTAGAAAAGACTTACAAACACCTTAGAGGTGATCAAGAGTCGAGTGTGATAGTATGGAACACAAGAAAATCACGTTTCACAATATAACCCAAACGTTATATATAAATATCAAACCTGATTTCTTTTCCTTGCTTCCAAATAATTATACAATCGACTTATGGTCTTGTGAGAATAGTTTGAAGGACGAAATAACTCAGCGAAAGAGTATGAGAATAAATAAGAGCAAGTGCATGCATGTACGTTTATATATTACTTGAATATATAACACGTAAGTGAGAAAGTTTCATAGAAATCTTCATGTATACTATAGCATGTCAGGGAACTAGCTCTTAGGTGCATTTTTATATTGATTTACAAAGGATTGTGAGAGCATGATTTGTGGGAATGGTTGTGGTGATTCATGCTATATGTCGACCAAGCTTTTATCTATATATACGATTTACAAAATCGTATACTACTTGTACATACTTGATCATTCTTAACATATGAACATAGAATCAACTCAGAAATATTATTCGGAAAGATTAGAAACAAACGGGATTCAAAACGGTTAAGTTTTGAATATATTACAAATCGATTTGGTTTTGTAAGAGTCGAACAATTTGCCTTTTAAAAATGTATCAAAACTCAACGTATGGACGTGAGAATTGACAAACTAATAGTTGGCTAGGAGGTTAATGAGTTGAGAAAATAAAATACGTATGTCGTGTGTAAGATTTAGAAATAAACGAGGCGTTTTGGGGAGGGTTTGATCTAGTCGATCGGATGAAATAATGTTTTAGAAGTTGGGCTTTGGTCGATGGGCTTATGAATAGTGAAATGGAATTGGGCTAAAAATTAATTAAGGGTTCGATTGACTAATTAGGTGTAATTAGGATTTTAATTATATTTAGAAAATATAATTAGGATTTAGGAATTAGTTTTAGGATTAAATGAAAAGTTTAGGTTTCTTGTGACGTGTCGAGGATTAATTCCGTCATTTCGTGAATTATATTATTTTGTGAAAATCGTCAAAATAATATAATAAGAAAAATTTCATATTTTTCCGAGAAAATGGGAATTAGAAACGTTAACAAAGGATTATTTATTTATTAACGATTTAATTACAAGAAATTTTTGCAGTGTTCTACAGTACCCACTTGTCATTCTGAATTTCGTCCCAAAATTCGATTTTAAGAAATCTAACAAGTGCGTTCTATGAAAATAAATGTGGATATTTCTCAAGGAATCTATCTTCTCTTTCCCATGTATAAGTTGGTCCTCGCTTTGAGTCCCGTCTAACCTTTACAATGGGGATACGATTCTGTTTGAGTTGTTTTATCTCTCTATCCATTATTTCCACAGGCTCTTCTGTGAACACTAGTTTGTCATCCAACCTAATCTCTTTTAGTGGAATGACGAGAGTTTCGTCAGACAACAGTTCTTGAGTTGCGATACGTGGAACGTAGGATGTACCCTACTGAGTTCTTCCGGAAGTTCTAACTTATAAGCAACTGAACCAATTCTCTCCAGAATTTTGAAAGGTCCAATGTACCTCGGATTTAACTTTCCACGTCTTCCAAAGCGAATCATTCCCTTCCAGGGAGAAACCTTCAACATGACTTTGTCTCCTACTTGAAATTCCATAGGCTTTCTCCTGACATCAGCATAACTCTTCTGTCTGTCACGAGCAGCTTGCAAGCGTTGCTTGATTTGGAATATCTTCTCTGTAGTGTCATGTATTAGCTCTGGTCCGGTGAGTTGCATATCACCAACTTCTTTCCAACAGACAGGTGATCTGCACTTCCTTCCGTACAGTGCCTTAAAAGGTGCAGCCTTTATGCTGGCATGGTAGCTGTTATTGTATGAGAATTCAACTAATGGCAAGTGTCTATCCTAACCTTTTCCGAAATCAATCACACATGCTCGGAGCATATCTTCCAAGGTTTGGATTGTTCTTTCACTTTGTCCATCGGTTTGCGGATGATAAGCGGTGCTCATATCTAACCGAGTACCATGAGATTTCTGTAGCGATTCCCAAAATCTTGAGGTGAATCGGCTATCTCTATCAGAAATAATAGATATTGGAACCCCATGTCTAATCACAGTTTCCTTAAAATACAACTGAGCGAGTGTTTCCATCTCATCAGTTTCCTTGATTGGTAGGAAATGTGCAGACTTGGTTAATCGATCGATGATAACCCAGATTGTGTCTAATCCGGTCGAAGTCTTTGGTAATTTGGTAATAAAATCCATGGTGATTCGTTCCCATTTCTAGACCGGAATTTCTGGTTGCACGAGTAATCCTGATGGTTTCTGAGTCTCTGCCTTTACTCTAGAATAGGTTAAACATTTACCAACATACTCGGCGATATCAGCTTTCATATTTGGCCACCAATAATTCTTCTTCATATCTTGGTACATCTTATTGGAACCGGGATGAATAGAATATTTGGATTTATGAGATTCATGCATGATAAGGTCTCGAATACCTCCAAAGAGAGGAATCCAATATCTTTCCTTAAAACATAACATTCCATCATTTCTTCTCACAAATTCTTTTTCATTATTTGGCATTCTGTCAACCTGATCTTCCAGGTTTGACCTTCTATCAATTTTCTCATATTGCCGGTTTTCTTCTTGTAGAGCTTCTACTTGAGCCTTGATGATTTGAGCTGGAAGTGGCGAATGAATTGTCATTCCTAGAGATCGAACTCTAAGAGGTTTAATTCTATCTTTTCTACTCAACGCATCGGCTACTACATTCGCTTTACCAGGGTGGTAACGAATTTCACAGTCGTAATCGTTGAGTAATTCTAACCATCTTCTTTGTCTCATGTTCAGCTCCTTCTGATCTAGTATATGTTGTAGACTCTTGTAATCGGTGAAAACCGTACACTTTGTACCGTATAGGTAATGTCTCCATATCGTAAGAGCAAAAACTACTGCTCCTAATTCTAGATCATGAGTGGTGTAGTTTTCTTCATTCTTCTTCAGCTGTCGTGAAGCATAGGCTATAACTTTGTCTCTTTGCATTAGTACCGCACCTAAACCATGATGAGATGCGTCACAATACACTACAAAGTCCTCATTGCCTTCCGGTAATGCTAATATTGGTGCTTCACAAAGCTTCTGTTTCAGCAATTGAAATGTTGACTCTTGCTTCTCTTCCCAGATATACTTCTTGTTCTTTTGGGTTAGTTCCGTCAAAGGTTTTGCAATCTTTGAAAAACCTTCTATAAATCTCCGGTAATAACCAGCGAGACCTAAGAATTGACGAATTTCGGTTGGGGTGGTGGGTGACGTCCAACCTTTAACTGCTTCTATCTTCGCGGGATCTACATGGATACCTTTGTTGTTGATGATATGGCCTAAAAATTGAACGGTAGAAATCCAAAAATCACACTTGGAAAACTTGGCGTACAACTTTTCTTTCTTAAGTAACTCCAAAATAGTCCTTAAGTGTTCGGCATGCTCTTCTTTGTTGCGCGAATAGATTAAAATATCATCAATGAACACAATAACGAATTTATCCAAGTATGGTTTGCATACTCGGTTCATTAAATCCATGAATACAGCTGGTGCATTGGTAAGACCAAATGGCATCACTTGAAATTCATAATGTCCGTATCGTGTTCGAAAAGCTGTCTTGGGAATGTCCTCTTCCTTAATTCTTAATTGATGATATCCTGATCTTAGATCGATTTTTGAGTAAACACTTGATCCTTGTAATTGGTCAAATAGATCGTCGATCCTTGGCAATGGATATCGATTCTTCACCGTGAGTTTGTTCAACTCCCTGTAATCGATACACATTCGGAACGTTCCATCTTTCTTTTTGACGAATAGGATTGGTGCTCCCCAAGGGGGTGAACTTGGTTGAATGAATCCTTTATCTGATAGTTCTTTCAACTGTTCAGATAATTCTTTCATTTCAGAGGGTGCTAATCGATATGGTGCTTTTGCAACTGGTGCTGCTCCAGGCACTAAATCGATGCGGAATTCTACTTGACGGGTTGGTGGGATTCTAGGTAAGTCTTCGAGAAATACGTCAGAAAATTCTTTTACAACTGGCACTTCATCAAGTTGTTTCTTCTTTTCTTTTGTTTCTCCTCACGTTATTTGGATTTGAAATACATGGCATCCATTGCTTATGTATTTAATCGTCTTGGCGTACGAGATAATATTGAATGAAGTTTTAGGTTTATCACCTTGGATGATTAAGGTTTCACCGTCGAATGGAATTTGGATGATTTTCTCGTCACAAATTATTCTGGCACGGTGTTTAGATAACCAATCCATACCAATGATGACATCAAAACTTCCTAATTGGATGGGCATAAGATCGATAGGGAAAGATTTATTTAGAAGGGTTAAGGTGCAGTTTTCGATTAGGGTATTGGTACTTAGAATATTTCCATCTGCTAATTCTATTTCATAGATAGTATCTAATTCTACAGGAGTAATATTTAGAATTGCGGCAAATGAAGTAGACACAAAACTTTTATCTGCTCCTGAATCAAATAATATCTTAGCATCTTGTTGATTTAATAGGAACGTACCCGTAACAACATCAGAATTCTGCGTTGTGTTCCCATCACCAAGTATATACGCTCTTCCTCGGGTAACATTATTGGCAATTTTCGGACATTGAGTTCTGTAATGTCCAACTTCTCCACAACCATGGCACTTTACTGCTATCGGTTGTGTGTTGGCTCCAGTCGCTCGACATTCCCTTGTCATGTGACCAATTCTTCTACAGTTTCCACAAGCAGCCTTACATGCTCCAGTATGATGCATGTTGCACTTGTTACATGGGGGTAGAGTTCCGGCATAACCTTTACTTTCTGCAGGCACTGCTGCATAAGCTCTGGTAGCTTCTTGCCGACGATTTTGTTGCTGATGATGATTACTACGGTTCTGCTGTTGATCTCTGTTGCGGTTGCTGCTTTGATTGTTGTTGTAGCTCCGGTTACCAATGTAACTGTTGTTGTAGCTGCGGTTGTTGCTATTGTTGTTCCGTCGGTTGTCAGCACTTCTCTTGTGCTCATTGATCACGGAGGTAGAACCTCTTTTGATCACCCGGGTTAACAATCTCTGTGCAAGCCCCATAGCTTCTTCTACTGTCTTTGGATTCGATGAGGTAACATCCCCTTCAATGGATGGTGTCAGTCCCTCCACATATTTCTCCAATGCTTGTTCAACATCGGGTACTATAGTTGGGCACAGCACGGACAACTCCGGAAACTTTCTGTCGTATGTCTTCAGGTCATTGTACCTTACTACTAGCTGATGAAATTCATCCTCTAGCTTTCTGATCTCTGTCCTTGGACAATACTTCTTAAGCATTTTATTTTTCAACTCATTCCACGAAAGTATGAAAGCTTCATCTGGACCCATAGCATTCGCAGTAGTGTTCCACCACGATAGTGCTTCTCCTTGAAGAGTTCCTATAACAAAGGTAACTTTGCTATTCTCAGAACAACCACTCCTCTTGAAGACTGTCTCAGTATGCTCAAACCAATGGGCCATTTCAGTCACTCCTTCAATTCCTTTGAAGTTTGTTGGCTTGCAAGTCATGAAGTCCTTGTAAGTACAATTACGAGGAGTAACTGTATTAGCTTCACGATTTGCACCATTGATATTTTTCAAACGATCCGCTTCACGAGCTGCAGATATTCCCTCAGCAATCATTCTTTGAACCTCAGTGGGGGTCATGATCACTTCCGGGTTGGAGTTTTCGCTAATTGCATGCTCCATTTTTCTATTAATAATACAAAAACATAGCATTTAGAATTTTAAACAACAATTTTGTTTAAAGGTTCTTGTGAAGTAGGGAAATGAATATTTATGAGTCTTAACAATAATTGGGCACCACATGTAGTTTTTATTTCGATACAACAGTCATAATTATTCCGATATGTTAGATGCATTTATAATACACATGAACAACCATAAGCATAAATTAACATTTGTATATAGCAATATCATAACCAACAACATAACATTAATAACTTAATTAGCTGAGTTGTCATAACAAAACGATACAAGATTATTAATTGCCATATGCGGCAGGCTTAGATGCCTTATTACTAATACAAATACTAACTGCCTCTTATGATTAGGTTTGTCCACATGTCCTCCCATCTCTAAGATCTGAGTTCGGAGCTCCTGCATCTCGGTATGATGTTGAATCTGCATATCTCCTACAAGGTTTTCCAATATATCTGCTCTTCGGTGTGCAAGCTGGGCTTCCCAAGTACGGTTCTGTCCATCTCTTTGCAATGATATCGCGAAAGAACATGTCTCAGAGATATCCGAATGTATCTGAGCTAACCCCTGCTGCAACTCTATCCTATTGGCTATAAGGTTATGTAAGGTGTTGTGGACAGTATCTGAATGATCGAATGATGAATAACCAATCATCAGAAGAAGTGAGTCTGTCTGATCTTCGTGATACTCCAATCGCGTCACTACTACAGAAGGTGAAAGGGTAGAGGGAAGTTCCATCCTAGCACTCTCGCCGGTTTCATTGATATGAGCTGGGGGAGTAAAACCAGGAGGATAGGGTAATGATGGTGAAAGTGGAGGAGTAGAATCAGAAATACGAAGTCGGCTGGATGTAGGTATATCTTCCTCAGGGATTTGTTCTCTTGGGTGAAAAGTATATGGGTAAGTTTGACTAAAAAGATTGAGTTGGTGATCGGGTGCATATGAATCGAATTCATGACGTGGTAATTGTGTATGTGTCGGTAAAACAAAAGCATCGGGATTTTCAGGCGTTGTAGCAATTTCGTCTTGCTCGAAGGGTTCTGTTTCTTGGGAAACAGCTTCAGGTACAAAAGTAGAACGATAAACAGGCGAAGTAACGGACGCGACGGAAATATCAGAGTCGGAGTCTGACATATTCATATTGAAATAATACTGTAACAATTAATAAATAGTGCAGAATAAGAATTTATTGTCGACAAAGAATACAAAATTCCAACATATCAAGATCAAAATATCATAGCTTAATGATTAACTTACTGAATACGGTAGTAAGCAGGTACGGCGGGCAAAAATTAATATGGTGTAAATTTAATTTATTTGAAAGTGTGGTTATAGTTCAATGTTTGAAAACATTTGGTTCTCTATAACTATGGCTCTGATGCCAATCTGTAACACCCCCTAATTTGAAATGCGGCAGCGGAATAGTAATTAGGGTGTTACGGTGACGATCGAAGTCATAATGATAGAAAACGGCTCAAAATAGATGTTTTAAAAACATAATTTTATTTATATAAATTCAAATACAATAGGTCCTTATCATAGTATTGTAAAAGTCTTGATGTTTTGAACTAAATCAAACATCTTTTATTTTACACCATTATTGAAATAAAGTAGACAAGTTTTGAAGTTTTTGCCGCCCGTTCCATGCTTGCTTCCCCTGCTAAATACCTGAGATGCATGCTTAAAATTCAACAAAAATGTTGAGTGATATCATAGAGTTTGAATTTAATAATCATTTTGATACACAAGTAAGATTGTATTGGAAAATACAATCAATTTGAAAATATTGATATTGCAGTTCATATATTGCTCTAAGTCTCATGACACGCAAACGTTAACAAATACCGTAAAAACGGAGGTGTTTATCAAATCAATGATAAATTTGCCCACGTGTAATAGGTGATTTGCCAGTTCCTATTTTTACTCAAATATAATTATCACGACTAATACGACTAACCACATGCATAATGGCATTCCGTCAAGTATTAATGGGACAGACTGTCAAACCTTAAATAGATCTATTGATTATATTCGCGTTCACCTCAGTGATTAATGGCTCATGATTAAGGGTCTTTTGGAAATAGCTAACTTAGGCATATATCAGTCAGGAAGCATACAGAAAAATACTTGCGATCTGTTTATAACATGTATCCCCCTCACGGAGTTTTGAAAATAAGTAAATGTGAGGCTATGACTCACCTTGATCGATACTGAAAATGAAGAAAATAAAGTCGGACGAATTTATGAAAACGGCTTCGAAACACAAC
Organism: Artemisia argyi; assembly: GCA_030686995.1. Taxonomy (NCBI): domain Eukaryota; kingdom Viridiplantae; phylum Streptophyta; class Magnoliopsida; order Asterales; family Asteraceae; genus Artemisia; species Artemisia argyi. The sequence continues at coordinate 170,422,376 of CM060676.1, read as the reverse complement.
CTGACAAATAAATTTATTTGAGAACTTGACCAAATACTATTTGGTAATTACTAAGGAATAACAAATATTAAATATTTGTTATGACGAATAAGTGATGTGCAGTGAAAATCTTGTGATATGCATGATATGACAAAACATGATTTTTAAATTATCCATCGAAGTTTTACCTTTTTAATCGTAAGTAAAATATTAACTTTTTAAATATCGTTATATATATTATTAACGTTACGTTAAATAATATATATATATATATATATATATATATATATATATATAAATAAAAATAAAGTTTAAATGTATCATGAAATAAATTGACGAAAATAGAAAATAAATAAGAATGATAAATAAATTATGCTTAGTCTGTGTCTCCTTTTCTAATTTTACCATTTTTAAATCTAACGATATTTGCGTTACACCGTTAGTCCTTTTTATATATATTTCAACTATAGTCCTCTACTTTGTCCAATAATCAATACTAACCTTAGAATATTAATTTTTGTCACATTTTACCCTTATGTTTCTGTATTTACAAGTTTAGTCCTTTCTTTTTAATATTTACACATTTAGTCCCTCTAAGTGTCGTCGCGTTACATTTTTAGTCCAAATTTGTAAAAATAATTATAAAACTTTTTTAAAAATTTCCGAAGCTTATTAAGTTGTTAATAAGATAATTTCAACAACTTATTTATTTAAAAGCTTATTTTTTTAGCTTATGGGCTTTGAACGATCCAATAATAGGCCCGTTAAGAGTTTTGGAGGCGAGGGCATGGAAAATGTTTTGGGCTTGGCTTTGGGCTATTTTTATGATTTTAAAAACATTTCATATGGGCCCAGTGGGCTTACGAATTTTAAATTCTTAATGGGTTTGGATTGAGCCCACTCGACAAACATAAGGTTTTTATTATAAATTTTGGTTTGAAAATTCGGTTGGTATCGATTCAAAATGGGTCGAATATGGTGTCAAAAAGTGACTATTTTCACAAGTCGTTTATATGAAAATGTTTGTTTTCTAGGTGGTCTATGGAGTCATGAAATAATATTGTACCTTTGTTAAGTGAAATTCAAAGTTATACGTATAGTTTGTGGCATGTTTGGAACCGGTATATATTTTGAAAATTTGCAAATATTTACTAAGTGTTACAATAATTTTCGTACGATGGACATGATTTGAAATGGGTGCGTGTGATGCATGTATCGTTTAAACTAAAGTGAACTTGGTGTGCTACGTGACTCCTAGGCCTTCCAAGATAGAGGCTAGTCGCGTTTCGTGTACTAAGAATTATTATTTACGTGTAATATAAGTGCAAAATGATATACGTTCGAAACAACAAAAACAAAGTGCATGACAAAACTTTAACGTGTGATATGGAATGGAAATGAGTAGAAAAGACTTACAAACACCTTAGAGGTGATCAAGAGTCGAGTGTGATAGTATGGAACACAAGAAAATCACGTTTCACAATATAACCAAAACGTTATATATAAATATCAAACCCGATTTCCTTTCCTTGCTTCCAAATAATTATACAATTGACTTATGGTCTTGTGAGAATAGTTTGAAGGACGAAATAACTCAGTGAAAGAGTATGAGAATAAATAAGAGCAAGTGCATGCATGTACGTTTATATATTACTTGAATATATAACACGTAAGTGAGAAAGTTTCGTAGAAATCTTCACGTATACTATAGCATGTCAGGGAACTAGCTCTTAGGTGCATTTTTATATTGATTTACAAAGGATTGTGAGAGCATGATTTGTGGGAATGGTTGTGGTGATTCATGCTATATGTCGACCTAGCTTTTATCTATATATACGATTTACAAAATCGTATACTACTTGTACATACTTGATCATTCTTAACATATGCACATAGAATCAACTCAGAAATATTATTAGGAACGATTAGAAACAAACGGGATTCAAAACGGTTAAGTTTTGAATATATTACAAATCGATTTGGTTTTGTACGAGTCGAACACTTTGCCTCTTAAAAACGTATCAAAACTCAACGTATGGACGTGAGAATTGACACACTAATAGTTGGCTAGGAGGTTAATGAGATGAGAAAATAAAATACGTATGTCGTGTGTAAGATTTAGAAATAAACGAGGCGTTTTAGGGAGGGTTTGATCTAGTCGATCGGATGAAAATAATGTTTTAGAAGTTGGGCTTTGGTCGATGGGCTTATGAATAGTGAAATGGAATTGGGCTAAAAATTAATTAAGGGTCCGATTGACTAATTAGGTGTAATTAGGATTTTTAATTATATTTAGGAAATATAATTAGGATTTAGGAATTAGTTTTAGGATTAAATGAAAAGTTTAGGTTTCTTGTAACGTGTCGAGGATTAATTCCGTCATTTCGTGAATTATATTATTTTGTGAAAATCGTCAAAATAATATAATAAGAAAAGTTTCAAATTTTTCCGAGAAAATGGGAATTAGAAACGTTAACAAAGGATTATTTATTTATTAATGATTTAATTACAAGAAATTTTACAGGGTTCTACACATGGTGATGGTAAACCAGTTGAAGATTATGTGAATGAGATGAAAGAATACTTTGATCAACTTCACAGAATTGGATTTGGTTACCCCGAGAATGTGCAAGTCAACTTGATCAACAGATCCCTTAACAAGGGCTTTGCTGGTTTTGTGCAGAACTTCAACATGCATTGCTCGGGAAAGACAATCTCATAATTACTTGCATTGCTTGTTGATTCATGGGGGGAGAATCCAGAAGAAATCGCATGTGAACAAAGGCAAAGGGAAAAGTGATAAAGGCATGCAGGTCACGGCCTATCAACCACAATCTAAGATGAAGCAGCATCAGCCAAAGCAGAACAAGATTAATCCTCCAAACAAGAAGGATCAGGCTTGTCACCACTGTCATGAAAAGGGCCATTGGAAGCGCAATTGTCCTCTCTACATTCATGACTTGCGACAAAAGAAGCAGAATAATGAGTCTAGTAACCCCAGTACTTCAGGTGCGTTCTTTATGATTGAATTATTCACTCTTACTCCTAAATTGAATTTATGGGTATATGATACGGGATGTGGCATTCATATTTGCAATACCTTGCAGGGGTTTAGAGTTGAGAGAAAGCTGGCCTATAGAGAACAATTCTTACACGTGGGTAACGGAGCACATGCAGAAGTTGAAGCTGTAGGCGTTTTTAATTTAGTGTTGCCTTCGGGCTTAGTACTATCTTTAAATAATTGTCATTATGCATCGTCAATTGTTAGAGATGTCATTTCATTTTCATGTTTGTTGAACCTTAGTTTTGATCATACTATTTCTAGCAATGGAATTTCAGTTTCTTTAGATGCTGTTTTTTATTTTAATGCTATTGCTGTGAATGGTATTTTTGAGATTGATATGAATGATAATGATAATGCTTTTGTTAAAAATACTTCAATGTATAGCATCAACAATAAGAGAATCAAGAAAGGTCTGGATTCGTCTTATCTTTGGCATTGTCGACTTGCTCACATTGGCAAGGCTCGCATCAAAACGCTGCAACATGATGGGCTTTTAGAAAAGATCAATGATGAATCATTTGATAAGTGCGAATCTTGTATTGCTGGGAAGATGACAAAGAAACCCTTTAATACTAATGATCCTAATTTTTCAAAATTGACCGACATGAGATGTTAAAACATGAGCGGATATCTGTACTTCTGTTTTTTTCTTGATTAAAGTATTACTAACGATCCTAACAAATGTCACTAACACTACGTCGTGCATAATGCAGGTTCAGCATGGACTATATTATCAAGATCATTTGCAGAATACTGCATAATCGGTTGGGAAAACTTGCCACGAACCCTCCTACTCTACTACACAAATTTCGTTTCATCTCCTAAAGGATACTTTCAAACTGTCATATGCAACTCAAAAGACTACAAAAACACAACAGTCAACCATGATCTCCATTTCATTTCATGGGATACACCTCCAAAACAGCACCCAAGGTTACTTGGACCACGGGACTATAGAAGAATGATTCTAAGTAGTCGCCCATTTGCAAGAAAATTTAAACACAACAATGCAGTGCTTGATAGAATTGATCGTGAACTACTCAAAAGAAGGCCTAACCATTTAACCCATGGTGGGTGGTGTTCCAAAAATGGTGAGAAGCATCCAACGTGCTCAAGTTTGGATGCCAATGGGTTTGGTGTTTTAAAGCCCGGGGCAGGTGCCCGAAGGTTGAAAACATTGCTAACAAAGTTAACATCTAATCCAGGTTTTTATAAACGACAGTGTAAATGATTCTATCTTGTATGATAAATAAGTCGGTTATACTTGTTCATGATAAGAGAATTTTGCTTGTAGTACTCAGTTTCTTGGGTGGGAATATTATTATTTTTTGGTCGTCGATAGTTTAGGACGACTTTTGAATAATGGAAGCGATTAAATGAAATACAAAGGACCGTTCTTTATATATTATGTTTGCAAGATGATACAAAACTTTCAGTGTTGTGGTTTGAAAGTTGTACAATGGTAGTCATGATCTCTTGATGACAATTCGGATAAAGTACAGATTGTATTACGAATAAGTAGCATGTGTTTTTGGCAGTTATAAGATCTACATATTGAGTTGTGGATATTGATATAAGCTCTGTTTAGGCTCTCACGTTAATCTACCAAGCGTACAGAGGAATCTGTATATGCAGTAGCTCCTTAGGATCCTACTCTTAAGTGAAGCAGAAAAAGATTGAAAAAGCTTTGTCAGGTGAGACAAAGGCTCTAACGCTTTAACAGAGGCTTCGACAAAAGGCTTCATCTAGAGACTATGTCAGGCGGACAGAGGCTTCTGGCTGTAACGGGAAGTAGGGCTTGGCCCATATGGAGTTAGTTGAATTTAGTCCGGCCCCTAAGTTGTTATCTTGGGGAGAAAGCTAGGATTAGAGTTTTCATACATACTAGACGAGTACCCGTGCATAGCAACGACATTTTATAACAACATATCATTTAGTAGTGATAAAAGAAAGTTATGTGTTATAAACGAAAAATGATAAAAGTTTAAAGATTTGGGGATTAAACATAGTGTTTTGAAACCCGGTTCGATCTGGGTGGTTCAACTGGTTGAACAGTTCCGGTCGAGAAACGGGTCGATTTAAACCGGGTTAATCTGCAGAGTTTGAAGCATCCCGGGTCAACTCGGTTTTCAATGTGTATTAATAGTTTTATTTTGAAATATATGTTTTCAACGTTTATATTTTTAGTTTCAACTTTTTACATTTCACTTTTTGTTTTTTCCTTTATATATAGTATATGCGGGTACCTTGTGACGATTAACCGGAGAAATAGATCTCGATGATGGCCGATATACCAGTTTGTATCGGTTTTAACGGGTGCTCACTTGTTCGTTTTCGGATGGCTTTTATTGGTTAGCCGAAGCAGTGGCAACACCGGTTCCCGGTTTAACCTGTTGGTTTGGTCCGGTTTTCAAAACTATATGTACAATCAATTTGTTAGCTTGTATGAAACTTTGTGTGTTTTATTAAATTATATAATGTGTATAATAACATGTACTTTTCATTTTAGCGTGTTTTAAAAATAACATTAATTAGTGTGTTTAATTATTTTATATTATGGATTATGTTGTAGCTTGTTTAAATTGTATATTGTGAAAATTTTATTATACATTTTAGTAATGGGTGTTTTAACTGTTTGTATTTAATTTGGTAGATATACTTTTAGTTGGTTGTACAATATGAATAAATCACTTTACTTTTAAGTAATGTGGTTGTTTAATAAGAGCATTAATTACATTATACGTTTCTCTCACCTTTGACTAATTTTCAACATCCAATAGTTCAACAATTCCACGTTGACCATACACTCTTTATAGATTGTATATATATATAACCCCTCAATGTAATTCTAAACATAATCTCTTGTGTGTACCTCAATAATAAGAGTAGTGCTACATCCACAAAAGATTCACACAAATAAATCCACAAAAGAGTTGTGTCATGCTTTGATTGGTGGAGCAAAGAAAAGAGAGAGAAAACATATTCAAACACACCAATCAATACATGACACATCTCTTTTGTGGATTTCTTTTTATAAATTCTTTGTGGATGTAGCACTACTCCAATAATAATCTCTTTCTGATTTGACCCCGTGGACTGTCACGACTACCCTAGTCGTGAATACCATGTTATATCTTGTGTTACTTTACTTTTCTCAAGCTTTGTTTGGACAAAGGTGTGTGCAAGTGCAATCTTTTATATAATAAACTAAAATACCTGTTGGGAATTTTCCATTTCAAAAAAAGCAATTCATACATAATTTAGTAATAACTTTATTTAAAAAAAGATTGTTTTCTTATTAGGTAATATTTTCTATTTATCCATAACACAAGTAGAAGATAAATACAAAAAATATAGATAAGATATTTAAAAAATATTATTTATTTTATATTTATCCACAACACAAGTAGAAGATAAATACAAAAAATATAGATAAAATGCAATTAACAATAGAATTAAAAATTTTAAATAATTATTTTAAAAAATTAAAAAAAAAACCCGCGCATGTGCGAACATTATAACTAGTATACCCTACACTACAAACTGATGAATTCTACATCGCTATAGGATAGAATGTTATCTGACATGTGACAAAAATGTCGTATTGAAAAATGTCGAATTCCAGAGCACGAACTTATATTTAGGGTGTGTTTGTTACGAGGTGATGATTCAAATATCTTGCGAGTCTCAAATATCTTGTCTTTTACAATATACATTTCAATTCATGTCGCTATCAAAACAAGATGATGATTCATATATGTTAAATTACATAAAAATCAACTACTCCGTATATTACAAAAGAGAAAACGACAAATATGTGTATGTGATCCTTGTATGTAATTGCGGCATTGCCGACATAAATGATTGTTACTAGTCGACCAATGGACCATTAATGGTGTCTCATCGTACTCTTTCACATGTGAAACTCCATAAAAATGCTATTCAAGAACCATGGTATGTTAGCATCACATAGATAAGCAACTTATATTGTGTGCACAAAACAAGTAACAAGGTTCAATGTTATAAAACGCAAGATAAATGACACAAAAAGGCATAAACTTTATGGTATGTTTTCAATGAAGTTACTCTATTTATTTTCTTGTACAAAAAGGCGGCTAACTTTTTTTTAGCCGATTTAGATTTTTTCCCAACTTCCGTTAACACACTAACGACCATTTGGTTTGTAAATTACATGTTTGGTCCTTGAGTTTGTATAATCATTTTATGTATAGTTTCCACAACCACTCACTACCACATGCCACTACCACCTGCCATCTCTACCACCACCTGCCACCTCTACCACCATCGTCCACCAACACCACCACCCACCACCACTAACAGCCGCCGCTACCATCACCCACCACTTCCACCACTACCAACCACCGTCCGTCACCACCGCCACCAGCCGCCACCAACCACCACCGCCACCATATGTCACCACCACCATTCGCCGCTACCATCACCATTTACCATCACCACCAGCCGCCACCTCCACCACCACTACTATCAGCAACGGCTGGTGGTGGTGGCATAGGGTGGTGGCGGGTAGTGGTGGTGACGGCTGGTGGTGGTGGTGGCGGCTAGTGGTAGTGGCATATGATGGTGGTGGGTAGTGGTAGTGACGGACAATGGTGGTAAAGGTGGTGGGTGGTGGTAGTGGTGGCATGTGGTGGTGGCAGGTGGTAGTGGGGTGGTGGTGGAAACTATACATGAAATGTCTATACAAACTCAATGACCAAACATGTAATTTACTAATAAAATGGTCGTTAGTGGGTTAATGGAAGTGAAAAAAAAATAAATAATAAAAACTTAAATCGGCTAAAAAAAAGTTGGTCGCCTTTATGTGCAAGAAAAAAAATTAAGCACCTTGATTGAAAACATGCCTAAGTTGAATGTATTTTTGTGCCATCTGACTTATAAACATATTATACATAAGCCAAAAGATTAATATAGAACTCATATTTACCATATAACCAATGAACCAATCCCAAGGTTGTAAAAATCGCTAGGCGCTAGTGAGGCGGTCGGGTAGGGCCTAGCAATTAATCGGTTAGGCGGGGATTAATCGGGGATTAATCGGATTGGAATTTTTATGCACAAAATTGTAATTTTAGATATTATATTATATTATATGTATGCAATAAACATAATGCATCAAAGTTCAAATATTTCAAGTATTCAAATATAAACATAATACATAATTCTTCAAAGTTTAAAATCAAACATAAATATTACTCAGTTTGTTGACTATTTTTAAGCGATCTTTGACTGATTTTGTCCAATTAATCGGTTTGTGGACCGATTTTTAAGCGATTTTGATTGATTTTTAAGCGATTTTCTTGACCTATTTTTAAGCAATTTTGTCCGATTAATCCAATTAGACCGATTTTGCCCGATTAACCGGTTTGTTGACCAATTTTTAAGTGATCTTTGACCAAAACGATTAAATAGGCCGATTATGATAAATCAAGGCGCTTAGTGAGCGATCAGCGATTATACGGGGATTAATCGGCTGCCTGGACCGATTTTTACAACATTTTTTTATCAAAAAAAAAGAAAAAAAACTTTCACCCTTTGTTAAAAAAATTAAATAACTCATAAACCGTTAATCATTATACGAAAAAAATTATTCTATCGTGTCGAGAATTAAATTATCTTTCTATGTATATGCATTATTATATACTTCGACGGACTTTTCTTTTCGACCTTTTTTTTTTTTTAGTTTCCGCCCATACAAATCACATGTGATTTGTAAAAATCATATGTGATTCGTTAAAATCAAATCATATGTGATTTTTACGAATCACATTTGATTTGTAAAAATCACATATGATTCGTAAGAATCACATGTGATTTGTAAAAATCAAATTATATGTGATTTTTCTGGGCGGAAATTAAAAAAAAAAAATCGTCGAAAAAAAATGTTCATCGAAAGTATATAACAATGCATATTTATAGAAAGATAATTTAATTCTCATCGCGATGGTGTATTTTTTGTAGATTAAAGATTTACCGTTTGTAAGATATGTTTTTTAAAAAAAGATGGAAAATAGTTTTTTACTATTAATTTAGATAAAAAAAAATGGATGACTATGATTGGTTCATTGATTCTATGGCAAATATGCGTTCTATATTGATCTCACATATCATACATAATAAAAAGTTTTTATTATAATTTTTACTTTATTAGATAGTTTTCAAAAGACAAGAATGATTAAAAGTGGCTATTTTGGCTCCTTATGGGAATGATCACATTTATACAATGTACATTTTTAATTTAGATGGAACCATTCTATGTGCCGGCCCAACCCAAGATTAGAAAAAATTAAAAAGCTTCAATAGACAATTTCAAAATGCTCAATTATTTAAGAAGATATTGTCTCTAGTTTCTTTTTGTAAATATGAAATGTGACATGTGTCATAATATTATCCTATATTACATTTAGCAGGCTCGGGCAGCCCCCCTTTGCTGCCCGGCGCTGCTGCTACAGTTGCCCGGTGAGAGGCGCTACAGTAACTTCGGTCAGCTGCTACAGTAACACCGGGGAGCTACAGTACTTTTTTAAATAACGGCCGTTAGTTACTGTAGCAACGCCCGTTAATTTTTTTTTTTTTTTTTTTTTTTTTTTTTTTTTTTTTTTTTTAGCGGTTACTTTGGCAAAACACCCCGCGGCAACGCGCGGGTAATCCACCTAGTTTTTATTATTGCTAGATTCATTCTCACTTATTTGGTTGTAAAATTAGTCGCATTCAAGTATTAAGGGTGCGTTTAATATCCTACTATGAGAATGAATCTATGACTTTGAAAGTTATTAGTATTGTTTGGTTGGTTATGGGGTTCACCACAACGGAATGAGGATACCCATGATATATGGGTTTCCTCATAGGAGTATGTTGGTTATGGGGTTCACCACAACGGAATGAGGATACCCATGATATATGGGTTTCCTCATAGGAGTATGATTTTGTGGGTATGTGGATACACATGAAAGTGATATTTACATACCCATTTTCATTCCACTCTATTTTTAAACTTATACCTATAGTGATTCAATCATGCATACCAAACGCACCAAACACTCCTTTATTGGCTTGTTAACCATTATCACCATATATACTCCAAGGTGAAACATCTTTAGATGCAGGATCAAAATAAGAAATCTTTGTTCTATGAAACTCATCATTTGTGACAAGGTTTTCAAAATCGGGATCTTACTCATTATAGTTTTCGTTTTTGCAAGATTGAAATCGTAAGATCGGATTAGGATCCTAAGATCTTACTATAATATCATTTTCTTAATAGTCTTTTTAATACTATTCAAATCTACAAATTATTAGATGTAATAAACACAAAATTATATAAATGTTTCATGAAAATGTTGTCTTAAGTTTTGAATATGAAATGTTTAAAAAGATTAACATGTTCTTTTTAAACTCTATAAAACGTAATTCATAACTTTGTAGTTTTTGTAGTTTGCGATTTGTAAAAAGTAAGATCGGATCGGATTAGATCTTAAGATCCTATGGTCAAGATCGAGATCTTATAATATTCTAAGCTTGCAAAGATCCTACGTAGGATCCGGGTCGTTTTTCATTTGTAGTATCGTAAAATCGTCAGATCTTAAGATCTTAACAGCAATGATTTGTGATAATTAAGAAAGACCGTGGTTGGGCCGAAGCTAATCGGCCTATAACTAATGTTTAAATGAAGTTACGATGGTCGAATGACTTTGGCCCATTGTTACATAACGAAATAGATCTTTAAGTACTCTTAATAATGCTATTGATGTAACAAAACTGTAGTGTGTTACTACTATTATTGCATATGCGGTTCTGAAATGCAGATATTAGTGTCGTTAAATCATACATTAATCACATACTTTAATTAAACATATTATATTGATGTAGAATAAAAAAGTGCATGAATGAAAGCTATTCAAATGCTAAAAATAATAATGTGATTAAACAAAGAAGTGGTAGACCAGTAGTAGTATAAAATTATAAACTAAAAGGAGTAGTTAGTTCAGCTGTATCCACCAGCTGCCGGTCAAATTTACTAGTAACAAAAAGCTGTGTGGGTTTGGTGACCCGGTTTATTTGACTTAACTGGACACGTTTTTGTTTCTTTGTTCTTAAATTAATTTCCACCTCCTTAATGTTTACACCCATTAACTTTCATGTCCTCGTACGTTTTTATGTTGTATTGTTTTTTTAAGGTGAAGACACACAATCTAATCTAAAGTACGCCAATACATGTTACACTTATAGGTTATAATTGACTTGAATCCATAGCTACTTGGTTAAGAACAAAGAGCCATATGTGTATCGTGAAACTAAAGCTTGGCAATGTACTTTTTTTTTTTTTTGACTATCTCTTAACTATAATATTTAAATGAAAATTGCTAAACGTAACACTAAAGGCTATGTTTAATGTATTCAAACACGCATCACTTAATCACTTGATGTGTGTGCGCGATCACTTGATCTGATTAGCCAAATTGATCAAAGTACCTTGTATCCCTTAGACTTTGAAATATTAGCAATAAAATAAAGCATCCAACGACCCTTGATTACCTCGTATTAGATTTTTCACTTCTCTTAAAAAAACAAGGTTGTTGTGTGTTAGCTCGTTCATGCGTGATATGATTTGTTGCTACTTGCATACCCTGTTTATTCAGTCAGTAGTCATATGTCTAAAGGTTAAGTCATGTATATGTAAGTGCAAACGAATCCAGATGTGACGTTGAAAATGCCTCATTAAAATAGTTATAGTCTATTTCATGGTATCTGCTACTCGGACAACAATAGTGATATTATAAAATAAAAAGCTATCGTCAAAACTTGCAAGAACACATCTTCACTACATACAAATGTCTCAAGAAAAAACGCTTCTTGCAAGGTTTGTTGATAGCAAGACATCAAGCTCAAATTTATTTATCAGTTATTTTTTAGAAATCTGTACATAATACATTAAATTCTTGTCTATTTCAAAAAAAATGTTAATATTTGCTAGTTTGTCAAAGTTAGGCTTTAGCCTAACAATATACGTAATGTTAGTATCTCCTAATTAAATGATCCATATGTTAAAATGGGAACATGTTACATGTGTGTACTTTTAAAGAGTTACCAAACATGAATCATAAGAGCACGAGATACATGGTGTTATAGGCTCGCGTAATGATTCTTTGGCGCAAGCCTTGGCACCGGCCCGACGCCACAACTAAGTGACGAAAGAAGCACAGTCAATTCTATTAAGTTATACATTTGAGTTATAATCTGAAAAGTTGACGTGACAGCCACACCTATGGTATCAACATCATTGCCTAATGTTCCAAGGACTTTTAAAGAGTTATCTAAAACTTCAAGGGGTTAGAGATATTTATCTCATTTATGTCGACTCTCTTTCTCTCTCTCATAATATAAAAACAGCAAATAAAACATGTTACAGATTGACTAAATCACACGAAACACTCCTTAACATATTCCGGTAAACCCATTTACCCAATCACATTATCCGGCCATGTCAGACATCCACATAAAAGTAAACTCAAACTCAAGAAGAGGTTTCAACAACACAATCCATCCAGTTGAACTTGAGACATCTTCACCAACACCATTTCTTGGTCCTAATAATAATAACTACCAAAGTCATCAAGGACAAACACCATCACCTTTTAGAGAAGTGAAGCATTTTAAGAAATGGGTTCCTTGGTTGATACCTGGCTTTGTTATATTAGATACTGTCTTGTTCATAATAACCATGTATGTTAATGATTGTCCCAAGAATTCTGTTTCTTGTATTGCTAGCTTCTTGGGGAGGTTGTCTTTTCAGCCTTTTAAGGAGAATCCTCTTCTTGGTCCTTCTTCTCACACGTAATCAACCAAAATCTTTATCTTTATCTTTTTTGTTGTTTGTAGATTGCAGTTGACTTATTTGCATTGTTTCTTGATAGTGATTTATTGGATTATAGTAGATGATCTGTTATTAGTGTATGGGTACTTATAATGTTTATATGAATAAAACGGATGAGGCGAGTCTTTGACTCAGATGTACGGGGCGGAGCCAGATAGTTATGGTCGATGGGGCAAATTTGATAATTTTTAGAAATTACACTACAAATTGGTTCGTTAGGGGGGCAAATTCCAAAAATAGCTAGATATTTTAGAAAATTTACACTGCAATTTTTTTCGCTAGGGGGCACGAGCCCACCCTGCCCCCCTCCTATCTCCGCCACTACTGGATGTACCCGGCCTAACCGGGTATCCCCATGACTGTTTCCGACACTTTCCCGGCCACCTCAAAGATGTGTACCTAGTGAAGTTTGAACCTAAGACCTCTTGTGAGGACGTAAGGTGTCTAACCACTAGTCCACCTTGGTTGTGGTTTATATTGTTTATATGATGTTAAATGAAAAATACTTTCTTGAATTATTGAATAGGAGTAGTTACAATGAAACTGATTCCGGTTATAAATCGTTTGTTAGAGACTTCAACAAGTGATTAGCTTAATTCTGGTTATTTTTGATGTCAGATAGTTATTTTTTAAGACAATCCCTGACACTGTTGATATAGCTATGAAATTAGCATTTTGTGTAAATATTTTAAACCTGTACATGGTTTTGGTGCACACTAGTTTTAGACTTTTAGATGAAAGGGAAATGTTTGACAAATGAGAGTTGAAGTTTCAAACTGGAAAGTAGAACAGGATTTACATCATCCGCATTGATTTTGGGTAGATGAAGACTATATTTGGCGTATATTACTATTCCATAAACTACTAGACTGTTAGATACTACGTGGGGCCTCTTCGTCGTTTTTTTGTGTGTGTTTATGTTTCATTACCATCAATTATTGTGGAATTTCACTCTAGTGGCTACCTTCTACTATTGATTGTAAGTGATAATAAGTAAGCTGATAACACACTTTTATTGACTAATTATGCTAACTAAAGCAATTTTACATAAACAAGTAAACAACCTTTATGACATAAAAGTCAATTTATATCTGTTTAGCAACTTTTTTAGACAATCTGCTTGTGATTCAAATATGGTAAACTATTATGTGATGTGTTTATTGGAAATTTAAAACATTGACAATTATATGTCTCATTTCTAGGCTAGAGAAGATGGGGGCATTGGATGTGAGTAAAGTTGTTGATCATCACCAGGGTTGGCGTCTTATTACTTGCATTTGGTTGCATGGTGGCCTTTTCCATTTACTGGCAAACATGCTGAGTCTCTTAGTTATCGGCATTCGACTTGAGCAAGAATTTGGATTCAGTACGTACATTAAATACACCTTTTAAGTTATTTCAGTATCAACATACATGGATCAGGATCACCACCTATATATTCTCTGTGACGTGAATAGTTATATTGCAGTTGACCTTAGTGTCCTTAATCTACTACAGCTTTAGATATGTGATGGTGAATAAGATTTAAGGAACAACTATAACACATATGCTGTTTGGGAACCTATAATGCTTAAAAATATTTCAGTTTGCAATAACTCAGCTTTCTAATCAAGTAAATAATATCCCGTGGTTAGTTTTTAACTGGTTTGATTTGCCTAGTGGTATCACATCTGACTTAACTTTCTTGCTTATTTGTTTTCAGTACGCATTGGGCTGCTTTATGTCATATCTGGATTCGGTGGCAGTATATTATCTGCCCTTTTTCTTCAGTCCAACATATCAGTTGGTGCCTCTGGTGCAGTTTTTGGTTTATTAGGTGCAATGCTTTCGGAACTTATAACTAACTGGACTATTTACGCTAATAAGGTAACTGATAAAGTCTTCTCATTTAAAAAAATAGAACTACAATAGTTTGCCCGTTTTTCTAATAGTTGCTTACCTTCTTTATGCTTAGATGGCGGCACTATCGACTCTTGTGATCATTATTGTTATTAATCTGGCGGTGGGGATTCTGCCACATGTTGATAATTTTGCTCATCTTGGCGGATTCTCTTCTGGTTTTCTTCTTGGGTTTGTGTTCTTGATGCGTCCTCAGTTTGGATGGGTTAATCAAAGATACTCTCCTGCTTACGCAAGGGGTGATGCTAAGCCTAAATACAAGACGTATCAGCGAGTTCTTTGGATCCTTTCACTTATCCTTGTGGTAGCTGGGTAAGAAAATACTTAACTTTTGTTTTACCAGTTTGACTCGTTCGACCCATAGTTACTTATTTGGCCTGTTGAAACAGGATGATTGCTGGGCTTGTTTCACTTCTGCGTGGAACCAACTTGAACGACCATTGTTCTTGGTGTCACTACATGAGTTGTGTACCCACTTCAAGGTGGAGCTGTGATACGGATCCCGTGTCCTGCATGGTGAGTCATTCTACATTGTTTTTCTTCTCTATATTATCAAAAATTGAAACGAGATTAGGGACTTATGGAATGATATTGTTGTGTGGCAGTCTGAGCAAACAGGAAACCAGTATACATTAACATGCTCTGATAGTGGTAAAAACGGGACCTACTTGTTGACGAACCCAAACACATCTCAGCTACGAGGTCTTTGCACTCAGCTTTGTCGATGATTGCCAGCAGCAGTACAGTTTCCTCATCTGTTCACAAACACGAGATCTGATGTAAAATAGATAGTTCATTTCTTTTTTGGTTATTAGTACCTGAACAGTTTGAGGGATAAAACATAACTATTCAGCATATATACATTTATTCTTGTATTGTATTGGTTTGATTTACAGTTTCTTTCTTTTGGTAACTTTAGGTTTTAACTGACATATCTATGACAGAGATTCATTTACAACCTTTTTTTTGAACGGCAAATTTTACAATTTACACAACCTATCTCACAAATTCTATCTCACATATGTCTCCAACAAGACTTGAACCCACAACCTCTAGGCCTTTGGATAATGTATGCAGAGATCGAACCACAAGTTTATATTATTGAATAGTCATCAAGCTCATTGATATTCTTTCACTACTCATCTGTTGCCATAAACATATCTTGCAGTAAGATACTGAGTTTGATGATGACATGAATGTTGATCTCCATCAAGAAAACAATCTGATAAAGAAATGATGTGACAACAAAAAAATAAGAAAAACAATAGCTACATATGTTGTTTTAACGAAGATATTTATTTATTTTTTAAATTATATTAGGATCAATATGGTTGGTCCTTGGATCTATTCAGGCATCAAGGAAACTCATACTAATACTTATGAAAATAACAACCTTTTTAACTATGAATCTTGCGTAATAATCAGTATAATAAGTTACATAAACTGGCAACGTTCCATCACTTGTAAACATCGAGTAGACAAAATTGATCAGTCATAGTTATTCACAAAGGTTATCTTTCATTGCGAACTCTTTTAACTTCCACCCAACTGCACCCCGGAACTTTATTCAGTCCTTTACCTTTCATGGCAACTCTCGTGTCATCTACCTCGTTCCAATAACCAGAGAGAGAAGACATATTAGCCGATAGGACATAGTTTGCTCCAAGATCAGGCTCAAGTTTTAACAGAAGCTTCATCAGATCATCATCAAACCCAATCCTGCTTCCATGGTTCTTATACGCACTTATGAAGCTCCTTAACATAATGGAGCTAGGTTCCATCGGCATGTTTTTTATAACACGATATGCTTCTTCAATCATCCCAGCTCGTCCAAACATGTCCACCATACATCCGTAATGTTCCATAGTTGGCTTAATTCTATAAAACTTAACCATTTGATCAAAATATTTTTGACCCTTTTCAACTAGACCCAAATGACTACAAGCAGAAAGAATACTAGAAAACAGCATGGCGTCAGGCACTAAACCAAAATCTCCCATTTCATTAAACAACGAAATAGCTTCTTCACCATGCTCGTTTTCCGCAAGCCCAGATATCATTATAGTCCAAGTCTGCAAATTCCTCTCGTCCATCGAATCAAATACCACCTTTGCCTTATCTACGTAGCCACATGCTGCATACATCTCCACTAGTGCAGTGGCTAAAGAAACATCTAATCCAATACCATTCGTAAGAATGTACGAATGAATACACTCCCCCATTTTCACATTAACCAAACGACTACAAACAGAAAGCATGCTAACCAAAGTTACAGAATTCGGCTCTTCTTTTTCTCGCTTCATGTCTATAAACACTGATAACGCACCCAAAGGATCCTTGCTGCATAATTAGGACAATTAGTAATTATAAACAAATAAATAACCAAAAAAACGGCTAAAGGGATGATTTGGCAATGTCGTACCAAGTAAGATACGCCGCAATCATAGAACTCCAAGAAACAACATCTCTCTCAGACATTTCATCAAACACTCGCCTCGCAAACTCTACACGCCCACACGCACCATACATCCTCACAAGCGTATTCTCAACAACCAAATTCTCCTCAAACCCGCTTTTCAAAACCAACGAATGAACCGAGCCGCCATATCCCAACATCCCACATCTCCCACATGCCTTTAAAACAAAAGGGTACGTAAATTTATCACTTTTTAGACCAGCAGTGGCCTGCATTTGACAATGCAGCTTAATTGCTTCAAAGGGTGTTGTGCTTTTTGAGTAGTGTTTGATGAGCGTGTTATATGCGAATAAAGGCGGGCTTATTGGTGTGTTGTTGAAGAAGTGTTGAGTGTAATGTAGGCAGATTGGTGCTGATGTTAGGATGAAGTTTGAGAGTACGAATTCGTCGAAAATGAGGGAGGTTTTGAGGATTAAGGAGTGGATTTGGTTGAGGTGTGTTGTGGTTTTTGTGTTTTGGAAGAGGGTTTGGAGATTATGGATGTTCATGTCATTTGTTTGAGTTTTGGGTTTAAGATTTGGTTAAGGTAAATGAGCTTCTCAACCCAAGTTTAAGTAAATATTAGAAATGAAAGTTCATAAAACTATTAATAATATTTCAACTAAACCCACATGTCTAAGTTCTGTTTTTGTTTTGATCTTGGCAAAGATTTTTTTTTTTTTTTTTTTTTTTTTTTTTTTAATTTTTTTTTTTTTTATCTTTATCTTTATCTTTGATTTAACAATTTTAACATTCAAGTAACCATAATAGATCTGAGAGTACCCTTTTTTTTTTTTTTTTTTTTTTTTTTTTTTTTTTTTTGTCTAATAAGTATGTTTTCAAAGCGTTTTTTAAGAGCATGTACATCAATAACGTGAGTTAAGTTTTAACACGGTGGCACGTCAGCTTTAACACTTTCACCTTAACTCACAAAAAAACACCCATAACAATAACTCAACAACAATTTACAAAAACACTCATTCATTTAGGGGGGAAAGTGATTTTTTTTTTTTTTTTTTTTTTTTTTTTTTTTTTTTTTTTACAAATGCAGCTTGTTAACGTGCGTTAGCCGCTTAACATGATACGTTAACGTGGAGTTAACGCCGGATCTCGCAACGAGTAACACTTGTTTAACGCACATTATTTCCACTTTAACGCATGTGTTGCGTTACCACTAAAGATGCTCTTTTTAGATTACACACTCCTTGCTCGACATGTAAAAGCTGACAAGTACAAAATCATGTGATATGTCCTCATTAACGTCTCTAGTACTATTTAGCTCTGTCTACTCTTTCAATGGTTTTTACATGTTTTTTTATTGGCGGGCTTTTACCTTTCAGTGGGCTTATTTGTATTAGATTGGTATTAGTATTTGTGTTAGATTTGTATTAGTATAGTTTGAGACCAAGCCCAAGTGTTAGTATATTCTGGGACGGGATGACATCAGCAAACAATGATGTTATCGATACAATCTTGTGAGTGTATCACTCTACACTTCTACATCATATATCCATGACAAAAAAAGGGGGCAATTCCATATATACCCAAAACAAACACCATAATTCCATATTTCCTCAACACATGCTTTAAAAGCCTTGTATTCATGCATTGAAAACTTATCATTTGGGTAAATATAGAATTATGAAGTTTCTTTTGAGTATATATGGAATTATCAAAAAAAAAAAAATGATTCAGTAAATTTCAGAACCTAAATATTATAATTTGAATTTTGTAGTTATTTAATATAAAGTAAGAAGAAAATATTTTTTTTATAAAAACCAATATAATTTTTATTAAAAAGCTAGACAAGATTTTGATAAAGAGTTTCGATCCTTGGGCTCTTGAGAAAGAGGTCGCAAGCAACTTACCTCCTTACCAAACCCCCTCCAACCATTCTTTTATGCAACAAAAAGTTGTATATACGAACACTCTTGCTAAATGACAAAAAGCTACTACCAGATGAAATAAACCCAAATATTGTTTGAATCATCACAATACTAAAACCGTAAAACGTGTTAGTCATCTTTATTCTTAAAGCAGTGGCATAAACCCTATATTCTGAAACTAATAGGTATATAATAACAATAATCATTTTCAGATCTGTCACAATTTATAAAAATGATGATGTAACAAGTTATTATTCACATGGCTTCTCTTTCGAAAAGTATTGCTGGTAGAGCTTCTTCTTATGAATTGAAGTGGGTCCCACATCAACTCTATTCTTACTCCTCCGTTGCTGCTGTCCCTGAACTTCAGCCGCCACCGCCGCCAGTGTCATCTTCTCAGTCTCAAGGTCCGTCTCTTGTTTTTGTTTGATCATGCATTTAAGGGGTGTTTTTGTTTTTGTTTTTTATGCTTAGAGACATAGATGGATGGAATCTTGGTTCGTAGTGCTAGTTTTCGTAAATGATCCATAAATGCACCCGGTACAAATAAAAATGTGTTTCCTTAATATCAGAGTAAATTTTGTGCATTTGGACAATTTTAGTCCTAGTTCCGCCACTGCTGCTTGTAATTAAGGATTTATAAGCTACTTAACAAATAAGCACTTTGAAATAAGAATGTCCCAGCTTGTGTATTAGAAACGGCTCATTTTCCCCAAAACAAGCAGATAAGTAGAAATGATGCCAACACTTTAAACTGCTTATCTGCTTAAGAGTAAGTAGCTAAGTAAACAAGCAAAAAAAAAAAAAAAAAAAAAAAAAAAAAAAAAAAAAAAGCAATCCCAAACACCTAACAACAACTGCGTGTTATTTAGTTACTTAATAAATATATACTAGTTCTACACTCAAAGATTACACTCCTTTTTGCCCTTAGTTTTTGGTACATGAAGTGAGTTAATTGGTGTTATTATGTGTTTTAATCGTTTATTGGTTAATAAGCTATTTATTACTAAGCTTTAAAAAGGGGTTTTGATATAAATGTTTGTTTTTCTATCAGAGAAGCAACGAGGATGGACAAGGTTTCTGCTTTTTGTTCCGGGAGCTATTACTTTTGGACTAGGTTCTTGGCAGATCATTAGACGACAAGAAAAGGTGTGCTGTATTTGTTGCTCCCGTCATTAAACGCTTTAGATCGTATGTCTTGCTAAAACTGTTTACTTAGTGCTTTTAGACCTTGGTATACATAATACAAGCAGTAACATCCTAAGCTTACTCATTTCTATTTCAAATGGACTACATTTCAACTTCAAAGAGGTATAATGTGAAGTTCGTATTGAAATTGAGAAAATGATTAAACATTTATACGTAGAGGAAAAGGTGTTAAAATGGGCTAGTAAACGGCCTGTTTTAGTTAACTAGACATACGGGTTTGGTTCATAATGGTTTGTGTGGTTTTAGTTGATACGCTAACTTCTTGTTTAAATTTATTTTCAATGTCATATTAGCTAGACGTGCTGTATCGGGTGTGCCAGGGTGGCCAAAATGGTCAGTTATATCGGTTCAAAGTGGGTCCGAGTGGATTAAGTGCTTGCCTTCTCTCTCTTTTCAGAGATTCATATTATCATCCATTAGATGTAATTTTAAGGAACCATTATATAAGGCTGAATTGATAACTTGTAAAACCCCATATGTTTAATTATATCATAATTGGGTGAATAAGAATTTGGTTTTGAAAGTAATATAAAAGCATTTATATGAAACCTAATCACATAAAACACTGCTTTCAGTGCCATACTAGGACACTACCACCCTCGCCTTGGACCATCGTCCTCATCGCCTTCTTCCTCATAGCCAATTGCTTAGGGTTGTTTCCTCCATTGTGTCGTTGTAAGTTTTGCGCTTGTTTTCCCTGGTTTTGTTCTTGAATTTGGATTTGAAACAGATGTTTCAGTTTTGATTGTTTGGTCTTCCTAAAGGCTAAAGCAATGTTTGGTTGAGTTATAAAGATTGCGTTGATGGATATTTAGTGATCTATCATTATTTTATAAACCTTTCACCCAATTATGATATAAATTATTATATGCTCCTTTACAGGATACAAACTATTTTCAGCAATAAATATATGGTTTTAGGTTACCGTTACACATAATGCATTGGTTATCTTGCAATTTGAAAAGAAACTAGAAGCCACAGTTAATCCGACCTGCCTCAACCTGACCCAAGTATATTTGACATTTTGGCCGTCCCGTCTGCCCAGTTTGACACATCTAATTATTTTAAAAGATGGTAAAATAAAATAAAATAAAATGAATTACTGGTTCAACAAAAACCACTCTACCCCCTTGACCCATACCCATATTGCCAGTTATCCCATTTTTTAAAATGTCCCATTTCAACCCGTCCATCTTGCCATCTCTGTGTTCAAGCTAGTAAATGTTGTGTTAATTTGTAATGAACCTCAAGTTTGTATTTAGATGAAATATAGAAGAATTACAGAGTTCAGAGGTAAAAGCATTATATCTTGTTATTTTACATCCATTCATATATACTTTTGTTGGCGTAATATTCTTGCTTAGACTTAACCTCGGGAATATCTAGCTCCAGGCGGTATCTTGAAATAGGGGGTATCTGGGATTGCTTATTGAAATTCCACATCTGCTTATTGCATTTTATTACGACAATAAGCGGTTTTGAGAGTGTATGAGATTGCTTATCTAAACTGTTTTCCTAATCACTGTAAGTGGTGAAATAAGCGTTTGGAGTCTTATTTCAAAAGCAATGAGAAGTTAGATAACTTACATACATATTGATTATGTAGGTGAAAATGCTGGACTACAAAAAGAATAGATTAGAAATGGAACCAATTAACTGCAACAACATCACTCCTTCAGGCGAGAATATCGACTCTCTGGAGTTTAGAAGGGTGGTTTGCAAAGGGGTTTATGACGAGACAAAATCTATTTATGTTGGTCCACGTTCTAGAAGTATATCAGGAGTGACTGAAAATGGATATTACCTCATTACACCCCTTATGCCAGTCTCAAGCAGTACTGAAAGGTTGGTTCTACATTACTTGTGTAGTTATACCATGTATTTAATTTCTATTAATCATTTTTAGTAAAATTTATTCGATTCAGAATGTCAAAAATGCATGGAAATAAAGATGAAAGAAAACCATAGATTTCTATATTAACAATCCATTAGTAACACTTATTTTACCTAGGATGTCAAAACTGTAATTAATAAAAATATTAAATTACAATAATAAAAGAAAAGAATTAATCTAACTTGTTAACAAGAGTCTACCAAGTGACAACCATCCTTTTTTCCTGTACAATATACTGAAAACTTATGCAGCTTGCAGATGCCAATCCTAGTCAACAGAGGATGGGTCCCACGTAGTTGGAGAGACAAGTCTCTGAAAGTGCAACACGAGGATGATAATTCTCAAAGTATGGAATCTACTGCTAAACCAGACAGCAGCTCTTGGTGGAGATTTTGGTCTAAGAAGCCTAATATTACTGAGGTGCATATGTATATGCACATTGTGCATTTAAGCACATACGGTACATAAATTACAACTAAAGTTATCTTAACACTATTATCTGCAGGACGATATTCCTGAGATAAAGCTAGATGAAGTTGTTGGAGTTATTCGTGGAAGTGAGAAACCTAGCATTTTTGTACCAGCAAATGACCCAACTTCATTTCAGTGGTTTTATGTTGATGTTGCTGGAATTGCTCGTACTTGTGGGCTTCCTGAGAACACTGTATACATCGAAGCAGTCAATGACAAAGTCAACCCAAGTAATCCATACCCAATCCCAAAGGATAGTAATGCATTGATTCGCAGTTCAGTAATGCCGCAGGATCATCTCAACTATACATTCACTTGGTACACTATTCTTCATTCGTCTCATGATCCTACTATACTGAAGTATTATAAATTCCTTATTGCCTTAATGGTTGGTTATTTCATTTTAATTAATGCAGGTATTCTTTATCAGCAGCAGTTACATTTATGGCTTATAAAAGATTACAGCCTAAGAAGAAATTTAGATAGCGTTATCGTCTGCGAATGATTAGGTGATGATCATATTTTTGTCATGGTCTACAGTTTCTTTTTACGATATATATGTACTACTGCTTCGCCTATCTTTTTTTGTTATCCTGACAATTTATTGTTACCCCGACCATAGTTGCGCTGTGGATGAGTTGTCATTTTATTGTTACTTCAGTTTAAAAACTAACACATTTGGACGAGGTATTTCTTTTCTTGTGGTTCCTCAGTCCCCCTATATTGTTTTGTTTGACATATTGTTTACTTACCAATAATCAGTTATTTAACTTTTAATGTAATAACAGATATTTTGATTACAATATTGTATGCAATTATGCAGGTATCCATCAAGGGAAAACACATAAAATAGTTAAAGTTTTATTAGAACTTTCGAAAAGTTGTGTTTGATGTTTGTACTGAAGTTTTCGATTGTTCATGATATTTGTCGAAAGTTGGATTCCTATTCTTCTATTCAGTCATATCAAGTCGATGCTTTGTTTCTACCCAACATTTGTCATTGAAGCCGGGCTGTTGTCATTTTCAAGTATCTGACACTTCCATGAGTCGAACTCGAAACTCTTTCATTTATCTCACAAGTGACGAATATACCATGGTTCGTCTGTAATTGTTTTCTCAATACCGTATTAGAATGCACCATTTTCCTTTATTGCTTTGCAAGTAGCACCAAATATATGATAGAGCCTAATATGTTATCTCCCATGATGCCGTTAAAGTTCAATCATGGGATAGATTTCAATTGTTCAATCCAACATAGAAATTATCAATGGATCAATAGAAACCTATTGAAACTGAAGCACAATAGAACAAGGTTCTCAAACAACAGTTCCAGGATTTTGAGTGTCAAACAGTCCAAGTTACACTTGAAATTACTCAACTTGAGAACGCTCCCAGGAGTATATATATCATATATGATATGATGCCTAACATAGATGGCAATCATAAACCGTATAACCGATCAAAAATGTGTCAGGAAACAATTTACTTGTAATGATTGTTTATATGTAAGCGAATAAACAAGATTGGTTCAGATTTCAGAAAATAAAAATGGCCCTCCAGCAGAATGGAGATGAGCTGATAAAGATGATTGAAAATTTGAAATGGATTTATTTTAGCTTTACAGCTATTACTATGTATTGATTGGGCCCCTTCTTACGAGTCATTGGGAGTGTAATGGGCTAGACCGGGTGTTATGGTGTCCCTTCATCACCCGCGGACTGCGATGGGCTTTCATGGCGCGTAGTCCCCCCTAGCGCTTCCCCTACCGCCGCATGCAGTGGGGCAATACTTCTTTCCCCTTCTTCTAATCAAATAAAACAAAGCAAACTTTTCATCTCTTTATTAAGGTGTTTACTAAATTAAGTAGTTTCACTGTTTGAATATCTATACTACTTATAAAGCATTTAGCACCCTCTCTCTTTTAAGTTTTTAAGATTTCCATGTATAGATTTTAAGTAACTACAACTAATTAAGCTATATGTACAATTAACTTATGCATAAACACCTATACATATTGACTGGTCAACATTTTTAATTAATGTCATATTTAAAACATCATTTGATAAAATGTATAATTAGTAAAACACAATGTACAAACTATTTGAAGCACAATACAACTAATAAACACTATTCAACACATACAATTAATACACTATTTAATTCACCCATTCATCAAAATATACAATCATTTAACCACAATGTACAATCTAATAAAGCCACTAAGCCAAACACTTAAAAATAAAGCCATTAGGCTGCCCGTAGTGGTCGGTCGACCGGTTCGGTCGCCGCTGCATCGACCGAGGAATGAGGGTCGAACTGGGTCGGTCAGCTCCAAAATTGACGAAAGGTGATTGTGCAGAAGGAACGAATCAAGATTTTGTTTGTGATATCTTCGGTTAATATGAGATGGAATTATATCAGTGCCTTAACTAAAATTATTGTTATTGGTAAATTAATTGTTTAATAAAAGAATAGCCGGATAACATCATATTGTCATAAAATATAGTCACAGGGTACCCGCCGCCGCATCGCGCGGGTACCCTGCTAGTAATATCTTAATTAGCCTCTTAAATTGTGGATACCTTTAGTAAGTCTCTGAATTAAAAAATAATAAAAATTTGAGCCCACATTTTTTCTCATTAAATGAAAAGTGAACAAGCTCTTACTCTTTATTTCTCAATCTTTGGTTCCTCTTCTAAATCACCATTTTTTCAAAAATGTTGTGTGTCAAGTGGGACTGTTTGATTAAACGTAATGAATTGATAAAGGAATGTAATGGAATGAACATAGTAATTGAATGAGTAATTAATGTATAATTGACTTATACATTTACTATGTTTGAATGGAATAAAGTATTTACGCATATTGTTTGGTAAGGTGCAATGAACGTTGGACAAGAATGAAATAAATGAAATATGGCAAAATGTGATTCCATGTCGTAATGGAATGAAGAAAAACTAAGGGATGGCTATGTAATAAAATTGGTGTTTGCAGGCGTAATGTTTTCTTTTGATTTATTTTAATTACAAAACTTAAAACAAACAATATTTTTTTTTTCACTCAATCGTAATGATTTATTTCATTCCAATTTTAATTAATGCATACCAAACACTACAATAATGTTTTCTTTTGATTTATTTTAATTACAAAACTTAAAACAAACGATATTTTTTTTTTCACTCAATCGTAATGATTTATTTCATTCCAATTTTAATTAATGCATACCAAACACTACGATAATGTTTTCTTTTCAAGCATCACAAAGCTCGTCAACTTTTGTATAACGAAAACCTGTCCACGTGCAACACTGCAATTATGTTTGAGCTTCGAAGCCGCTTTAACTCTCTATAGAACCTAAATTTTCTAAATACCCAATGAACTAATCCTAACCGCTTATTTTATATCTAAATAAAAAACTCTTCTCATCCTTTTTTTTAGAATAAAATATTTTGCAAACGGTAAATCGTTTAGTGACAAAAAATACGCCATCGCGACGAGAATTTCTTATCTTTCAGTAGACGAACACTTCGATATATACTTTCGAGATTTTTTTTCGAGTTTTGTTTTAATATTTGTGTCTGGAAAAATCATATATGATTTGTTATGTTTGAGATCACGTCTGATTTCACAAAGCACATATGATTTTTCATAAAATCAAATTATCAAAATAACAAATCATGTGTGATTTTTTCATGCGTTAAAGTTCGTCGAAAGTATATAGAAGTGCTTATTTATATTAACATGATTTAATTCTCGTCGTGCTGGTATGATTCTTTTCGTGTAACAATTAACGGTTTGTAAGGTATTTAATGTTGTAAAAAAATAATGTAAGTCGTTTTTGTTGTTTAAGAAAAATGAATGACCAAGTTGAATCTTTAAAAAATTTAACGTATACATCGAACTTTTCTCTAATGGCCCAAGTCTTTACCATGATTTGTAGGGCTTAGCCCATTTAGATAGTCCAGCTTGGTTATTAAGCGATGTAATCACTATAAATACGTATTCGTATGATCATAAGATAAGCAAAACATTCACAAGTTATCACTTTCCCCCCATTGCATCATTCAAAAACCAATACGCCATCTCAGAAAGTTTTGTTATAATTCTCTCTCTCAAGGTATCATTATATTTTCGTTAAATTTCGTTTTTGATTTGTATGATTATTGAATCTTTTTTGGCAACGACGATGATATAATAACTAAAAAAAATAAATAAATAAAAAACCCCGTAGTTCTGTACAAACGTTTTATGGAAAAGTGGTGTGTTAGGTTTTGTACTATAGATATTTTATGTATATAAAACATAGTACATTAGGGTTTTCACCGTCTAATATTTTCCACAAACTAAACCAGTCCCTTAGGTTGCACATCGGAAATTTTCTGTTCGTACGTGTAGGGGCGGAGCTTAGTGAGAACCGGGAAGGGTCCCCCCTAGGCCAAAACCCGTTAGTGTAATTTTTCGCGATTTCATGTGTTAATTTTTATTTTTTTTTTTATTTTATTTTTTTTTTCACCGCGGCCCTCCCATCTAATGTATTTTCGGAAAAAATTTTAATTCGACCCTTCCTCAAAATTTTTTCTAGCTCCGCCACTGTGTATGTGTTGGTTAACGTAGCTTTCATTGATGTTGTTATGTACGACTAGATTTTATTTTATTTTATTTTTTGGACACCTCGTTTTTTATTTTTTATTTTTGTTGCTGATTGTTAACTTTATTTTCTCTTCAGGGTTGTGCTTCTTGAATTTGTTGTTTGCAGATGGACACCGCGACCAACAAGTCTAATATTTTCTCTTCAGGGTTGTCCTTCCTTAGCTTGAAAAGAACTACTCCCAGTGTTTTTTTTCCAGATAATTACCGTGAGATATCTCTTCTAACCCTACCAATTTACTTGTTTACCTTTTGCATGTGTCCTTTTCAAACCTGGATATGTTGTTCCTTCTGATCATTATTCTTTTTGACTGTATGTCTTTGTATCTAATTTTGTTGATTCTCTTTACACAAACCTAAATAAAGTATACTATGCGCAGTTGCTGGTACAGGTCCAACAATTCCAAACCCCGCAGAAGGAGCAGAGGCTCATCGTGGATTGCAAGATGAGGTGTTTCTCTTGAACGCATATACATACTTTTGTTTTCAATTGTACCAAGATTCTTGATCATTTGCTGATTTTGTGATAACATTCCGTCCGGTTGATGAATGATTTGACCATTTGACTGACTTGACATTACAGGATCCATCATGTTGTGATACATGTGTATATCAATTGTTTGATTTTCTTTCTTATCAGATCCTTGATTTCTATGGGTACTGGAATCCCCATATTTGATCCTTATACTTATTTTTTTCTGTTGTTATCGGCAGTCATCTAACACTTTAATTATGTGCTTTTGAATCGTTTGTGGCACTGATACAGGATTTTGATTCTTAGTAGTAGGTTCTATGTGTATTTTAATTAAATCGTTCGTTAGATCCCTACTCTTGTTATATACTTGATTTCTAACTCAGGTTTATGTTACCAACATATTGTAAGATGGTAGATGCTGTAATTTCAATTTCAATTTCTTTCTTTGCGGACCCTTACCTAATTCATCCTTTTCTGCTAGTTAGTTTTATGTGCTCATTAGTTTCGTACTTTTTATTTTGTTGCTTACAGGTTAACGGTTCTCGTCCCACATACAGTTTCATGCTTGTGGATAAGGAAACAAATGAAGTAGTTATGGAGCCCCCGGGAAATTTAGAACTAGATTATTTGAGAAAACATTTCATACCGATGTTCTGCCGCATAGATTATACGACTCAGGGCAAGGTAGCTACTCCTGCAGTCAGCCTTTCAAAAAACAATGTAGCTATTCCTGCATACGCCAAGCAGCTCAAGGAAGACGAGTTGATGCTTGTCGAATTCAATAGTGAGAATGAATCTTCGCGCGATCTTGTACAAACACCTGGTGAGATTTTTTAAAGCACCAATTTGCTTCATCAGTCTTGTTTTCTGTAAAATAGTTGCAGTGTTTTAAGCTCTTCAAAACCTAGATATGCTGTTCTTTTTTATTAATTTTTCAAGTTTTTGGTTGATTCTTTTTGCGCAACTACGTTATCTGAATAAAGAATACCTTGCAGCTTACCAAGAAGGCAAATATCGGGGCAAAAGCAAATATCCTGGACAAGCAGACACTGATCTTTCTTCGGAACTTGATTGAGGCTGGTAGAATTAATAAAAGCTAGAAGAAATGTTATCTTTCCGTGGTTATGCTCATTGTGGAATTTTTATCAGGATGTTGGCAAGGACCTGTAGTTTTTAAGATTGAAATATGTGCTTTTGTGCTACAAGTGTTTTTTAAGATGTAATTATGTTTGCATGCTGCTGCTTTCGTTTGATATGGTTTTCAGTTTGTAAAACATAACTGGGATATTATTCGAGGCTGCATGGCTCATAAGTTTGGATTCGTGCATACTTTATTAGATAGTGTGTTTGGTTTGTTTATGTAGCAGCCTTGGGTTGGCTAATGCGTATTGTTCATTGAGCATTTTTGCCTAACAAAATAAGTAATAACTTTTCTGTGGGACTAACGGAAAACGTTTGGTTTTTTACGTTATACTAGTTTAACTATCTACACTCACGTTCGGTAGGAAAACGTGGGAAAACGTTTGTTTAATGAGTTTTCTAGTATATGTCACCTTATACCAAAAAATGACTATTAGTTTTATTCACATCCTCATTCCTAGACCCACACATCAAACACTTCAGAATTAATTAACTGTTAAATATGAGAAGGATTTAGTACACAAAAAGATGAAAACAAAACCATAAACGAAAAAGAAATGAGGTATGAAAATAGAAATGAATGGTTGGGTCCTTATGAACAGAAATTATAAGGAAAAAAAATGCAAATATCCTATATTTAGAATAAGTCAATTAGATTAAGAAAAGAAAGTCATTCTAGTTTTAGAATAGGTTTTCAAAATCATCCTATTTCTAGATTTTACTCTCAAGTTCATAATGTTTTCTTCTCAACCATTACAAAGTTCTTCAACTTTTGCATAACGAAGACCTCTCTGCGTGCAACATTGCCATTCAGTTTGAGCTTCAATTCTAAAACCAAGGATCCAGTGAGAAGAAAACTTAAAATGAGAAGGATGAAAAATAACTATAACCACACATTTGAGATGCATCAACTTGATTTAGATGCACCTCTATTTATTTAGATGCATCTCAATTAGTTTCAAAAAGTGATTTGAAGTGAAAACGATGCAAATTAGTACTAACAACAAATTTGACCTGCAGAGGACGAAAAATGTATAGGATTTGTCTAACTTGATGAAATGCATCTAATATATGTATATGCATCTAATTTTTTGCTAAAAAATATATTATAGTGCATCTAAAAGATTAGTGATGCATCTAATTTAAGTAGATGCATCTCAAATGTGTGGTTATAATTATTTCTCATCCTTCTCATTTTAAGTTTTCTTCTCATTTGATCCTAAGTCCCGCTCCAAATGTGAGGGAGTATTAATGGATACTAGCAGGGTCCCCGCGCGATGCAGCTGCGGGTACCCTGTAATTTATTTTTTTCGGCTAATAATTTATTTTATTTGTACGTTTTTTGGCAATAGTTTTACTGATTAGTTTTTAAAGCAAAAGTTTGATGAAATTTTGCTTAGTTTGTATTATTTTATTTTTTTTGTTTAGTAGTTTGCTTGGTTTGTACAATATGCGAACATATTTTAGTTTATTATGTTCTTTTTGATAATAAATTTACGGATATCAAAAATTTCGTTTAGCTCGTGTTCGTTCGGGCTCGATCCCGTTTGACCCGTGCCCGTTCGGGCTCGAGCCCATTTGGCCCATTGCCCGTTCGGGCTTGAATATTTGTATAATATGCTTTATTATTTGTATTAGTGACATTTAATGCAGGAATTATGTTTAAGTTAGTTGTACAATATGCTTGATAATTTGTAGTTCTTATGTAAGGGGTGTTTTAATAAGTGCATTAATTGTATTTATTGACCAGTTAATTAATTGTATTTAATGTATATACTGATTTATTTATTGTATTAATGTTAGTATTAATTGTATGTTAGAATTAAATTTGAGGGGAATTTCTATAAGTAGCATTGGTTGTTGTACTTATAGCTTTAGAAGTTGTATTGCTTAATTTTAAATATTTATATTAATAGTAGGCCTTCCTCCATTATAATATAGTATGATTATTGATAATGGCCCAAGTCTTTACTATGAATTGTAAGGCTTAGCCCATTAGATCGATTGATCGTCTAGCTTAGGGGTGCTCATCGGTTCGGTTATCGGCTTATTCGATTTATTCGGTTCAGTTAATTTGGTTAAAAATTTTTTGGGAAAATCGAGAGCCGAACCGAACCAAATTCAAATTTTATTAAACCGAACCGAATAACTGCAAACAGTGCGAACCGAGTAACCGAAAACCAAACCGAATAAACCGAATTACATATTTTAATTATTTATTTATATAATTATATATGGTTTTTCAACAAAAAGGTTTCGAGCTTAAAACATGTTGTGATTATATTATAAAAAAGTTTTAATGTCTTTTTTTATATAAACTAGTTATAATACCCGTGCACGCACGGGGTTTTGACATAAAAATTTTATCATATATTTAATACCGAATATATTGTTTTAAAATGTTTTGAACTTTACATCTATTAATTTATTATAAGTCAAATTTATTTTGCAATAACAATGCCTATTAAAAATAGTCGCAATAATCCTGTATTTGGGATTATGTGAGTTAGCCGTTTAACTACATAAAAATTCAAGAGACAACTCGATGTTAAAATTCAATAAGCACATATACCATATAAGCAAATACTTATATCAAATTTATGTTCTAAGTAACCTTAAAAGTAAATCTGTAGTTGATGCATCAGGTGTAGTTTCGGAGGTTTTATGGTTCCTACTTTAGCATACTTGGTGATGAACTTGTATTCCCAGTCTCTAATGTGTCAAGTTCGAATAAACAACGCATAAGGACCAACTGGTATATAAAACATCATGAAAGAAACATAAATCAGCTAATACTCAAACTATTGGCACAAAACGTACACTTTTTTTTCTTCATTTCTTTCGAACTTAACAACGCGCACAATACACTTTCTGCTAAAGTAATAAAAAATAGAAGGTGCAGCCTAATAGTGCATATCACTTGTCAAAATGAGTAAATTAGCTTTGTATAACGTTTTTAACTGACAGACATGCTAAGGTTGATGTTGATGTTATTGTTTAACTTTAACTATTGATATCATGTTGTACAAAATGTGCGAGTTTAGTAGCACATAATAAGCGTTAATGAAGTTAAAATATGACCCGTAAAGTTTTTAAAATGTTTTTATGGATATTCATATATAAATTTTAAATAACAATTTCATGAGTCGTTGTTATAAGAATCGCGTATATTTATTTTCATATTACAGTAACTCATGCTGACCATTTGATATTTATATTCTCGTTACTAATAATTCAGCCATATTTAATATTCAAATCTGTGTACGCATAAATTAAACTTTTAAATAGAATAACACGAGTCCTTATTTAAAAAAAATATTCTAATTGATGAAAATCTAAAACTAACAATATTAAAACTAATTCGCATATTTACCGAATTTTGTAATTTTAATGGATGAAAGTCTAAAAACTAAGACTAATATGTAATTTTAAACAAAGTTAATATTATAAAGTATAGGGGGTATAAAGTGTAAGGGGTTATTTGTGTTTTTTCTAAAGTTATTAAAAAACATGAAAACTTATAATTTTACACTTTACTCTATATAATTTATTTAAAATTCAACTACTAAACTTTTATTAATTACTTAATCTTTTTTTAAGTTTTTGTTTTCATAAATTTGACACATATATTTTTATGCATTTTTTTTCTTAATCAAATTTCTCCACCAAATTTATTAAGTTTGACCAAAATCAATTTAATTTTGACTTTCTATTGACCAATCACGTTGCTCGATTTCGCCTACGTGGTAAAATCAAGCTCTCCTATTGGCCCAATTTTTTTTCAATGAGAAAGGATTTGCAAAAATACTCCGAAATGATGTAATTCTTTTATTATATAAAAGATATGTATAAAAGTTATATATATTTATGTGAATTCAATTTTCGGTTCATTGAGTCATAATCATATCCGAACCGAGAACCAAATATTTACTTCGGTTCGGTTTTAGCAAATTCGATTCGGTTACAAATTCAGTTCGGGGTTTTTTAGTTTGATTCGATTTCAATTTTCGGTTTTTGTGGGTGAAACCCGAATTCTGCACACCCCTAGTCTCTAGCTTGTTTATTAAGCAATTTAATCACTATATATTCCTATGATTCTTATGAAATAAGATATCCAAAACATTCACAAGTTTTGTATCGATCAAACGCCAATACGCCATCTCCCCAAGTTTTGTTATAACTCTCTCTCAAGGTATCATTCTATTTCCAACTTTCATTAATCGTTTTTGATTTGTATGATTATTGAATCTTTTTTGGCGACGATGATGATATAATAACTTTTCAAAAAAAAAAAAAAAAAAAGACAATTCTAAGTTTCTAACGTAGTTGTGTACAAACGTTTTATGGGAAAGTGGGGCGTTAGATTTTGTACTATAGATATTTTATCAATATAAAACATAATACATTAGGGTTTTCACTGTCTAATATTTTCCACAAACTAAACACGCCGGCCCGTCCCCTTCCTGTTCGTGTTGGTTAATATAGCTTTCATTGATGTTGTGACTAGATTTTTTTTCTTTTTTCCTGTCTTTGGACACCTACACAGTTGTGTTTTTTTTTTTTTTTTTTTTTTTTTTTGATTGTTAATGAACTTTATTTTCTCATCAGCGTTGTGATTCTTGATTTTGTTGTTTGCAGATGGACACCGCGACCAACAAGTCTAATAAGATGACTCATCCCTCCTCCTTCCTTAGCATGAAAAGAACTACTCCCAGTGCTTTTTTTTCTAGATAACCGTGAGATCTCTCTTCTAACCTACCAATTTACTTCTTTACTTTTGCACCTTTTAAAACCTGGATATGTTAGTTCCTTCTGACCATTATTCTTTTTAACTGTATGACTTTGTATCTAATTTTGTTGATTCTCTTTACACAAACCTGAATAAAGTATACCATGTGCAGCTGCTAGTACATGTCCACCAATTCCAAACCCCGCAGAAGGAGCAGAGGCTCGTCGTGGATTCCCAGATGAGGTTATACATACTTTTGTTATTCATTGTATCAAGATTCTTGTGTGTTTCAACCATTTGCTAATTATGTGATAACATTCAGTCCAGTTGATGAATGATTGACCGACTTGATACTAAAGATCCATTATGTTGTGATACATGTGTATATCAATCGTTTGATTTTCTTTCGTATCAGATCCTTGATTTCTATGCGTACTGGAATCCCCATATTTGATCCTTAAACTTTTTTTTTTAGTTGTTATCGGCAGTTATCTAACACTTTAATTATGTGCTTTTGATTTGTTTGGGGCACTGATACAGGATTTTGATTCTTAGTAGTAGGTTGTATGTTGCATTTTAAATCGTCCTACTCTTGTTATAACTTATATACTTGATTTCTAACTCAAGTTTATGTTACCAACATATTGTAAGATGTTGGTATACATGTGCTTTCTCGGTAAAATCTACTGTGCTTTGTGGTATACATGTGGACAAAAGAGATATGATTTGTATGTTCTATATAATCTGTCCTGACATCTCTGTATGCAATTGCACATCAGAAATCCTTATGTTGCATATATGATTGGATTTCCTGATTTATCATTTTACTGTGTTGTTACTTGATTTCTAGCTCAAGTTTATGTTACTAACATATTGTAAGATGGTAGATGCTGTAATTTCAATTTCTTTCTTTGGACCCTTACCTAATTCATCTTTTTCTGCTCGTTAGTTTTATGTGCTCATTAGTTTCGTACTTTTTATTTTGTTGCTTACAGGTTAACAGTTATCGTCCCAAATACAGTTTCATGCTTGTGGATAAGGAAACAAATGAAGTAGTTATGGAGCCCCCGGGAAATTTAGAACTAGATTATTTGAAAAAACATTTCAAACCGATGTTCTGCCGCATAGATTATACGACTCAGGGCAAGGTAGCTACTCCTGCAGTCATGAGCCTTTCAAAAAACAATGTAGCTATTCCTGCATACGCCAAGCAGCTCAAGGAAGACGAGTTGATGCTTGTCGAATTCAATAGTGAGAATGAATCTTCGCGCAATCTTGTACAAACACCTGGTGAGATTTTTTAAAGCACCAATTTGCTTCATCAGTCTTGTTTTCTGTAAAATAGTTGCAGTGTTTTAAGCTCTTTAAAACCTAGATATGCTGTTCTTTTTTATTAATTTGTCAAGTTTTTGGTTGATTCTTTTTGCGCAACTACGTTATCTGAATAAAGAATACCTTGCAGCTTACCAAGGCAAATATCGGGGCAAAAGCAAATATCCTGGACAAGCAGACACAGATCTTTCTTCGGAACTTGATTGAGGCTGGTAGAATTAATAAAAGCTAGAAGAAATGTTATCTTTCCGTGTTTATGCTCATTGTGGAATTTTTATCAGGATGTTGGCAAGGACCTGTAGTTTTTAAGATTGAAATATGTGCTTTTGTGCTACAAGTGTTTTTAAGATGTAATTATGTTTGCATGCTGCTGCTTTCGTTTGATATGGTTTTCAGTTTGTAAAACATAACTGGGATATTCGAGGCTGCATGGCTCATAAGTTTGGATTCGTGCATACTTTATTAAATAGTGTGTTTGGTTTGTTTATGTACGTAGCAGCCTTGGGATTGGCTAATGTGTATTGTTCATCGAGCATATTTGCCTAACAACATAATAACTTTTCTGTGATCATAAGCGACGAAGAAGAACAAATATATGCAAAAGTACTCCCTCGTCCCATAATAACTACATTCTCCATAAATTAAAATATCATTAATTTCCCCTAAAATCTCTTTCTAATTGATTAACATGCAAATTAGACACTTACAATTCTCTCTCTCCCCTATGGAGATTTCCGGCCACCCTTCCCACTAAATTTCCGGCCAGAAAACCATCCCCTACACGTCCTCTCTACCCTTTAATTCGTTAATGGGGTATGCAATACGTTGTTTGAGATGTTTTCTTATTCAAGGGAAGTGGCGGCTGTTTCTTATCATCTTTATTATCTCATGAAATCTTCTTATAGGGGCGATTTGTATCCCTAACTGTCCTCTAATCGTTTTTCATCAATCTTTGCCCTATGTTATGGGTGAAATATGGTGGAATCGTTTTTAGGGTTTACTAATCGCTGGTCATCATTAAACCAACTTTAGGGTTTCGTTTTTCATTATTATCCATCCTAAGTCGGTTTATTTTTTGTTTTAATCGATCCTTCTATCCCTTGATTTACATATATATAATGGTCGATCTTGTCTTATGCAAGCACATGGTTTCTTTCATTCAACGATTCCTGTTTAGGGTTTCGTTTTTCTTGGTGTGCGTATTATCCTGGGCGCTTAATTCCTAACTAAACTCGTTTAGGGTTTGGTTATTTTTTGATTTGCTGGTTCCGTTGGATCGATCAAGTTACTGGTTATTGCTTTATTTTATGTTGATCGATTCTGGTTGGTTATACCCTTAGTCGGCTATCTTTGTGGTCGATTTAGGGTTTTCATTGGTGATGCTTTAACGTTAAAACAGAATTCGTTTGGTTCTGTTTACAATTCTTCATGGGAGTAAACCCTATTTAGGGTTTTGTTCATGCTTTGCTGGTAATTTCATGGTTCTACTTGATGTATGTTCATGTGGCGTTTTTAGGGAGTGGGTTGACAGAGTGATTGAATTGGATGTTAGGGCACTTTCAGCCCTATGATTGTGTACACAAAATGCTATGGTTTGAGAGCTTTCAAGTGATTCCTGTCTCATTTTTCTTGGCTGCTCGAATTGGTGATGTTGTGTACGGATTGATTTGGTATTGGTCGTTTGGATTTGTTAACCCTTTGTTGCTTTCGTATGGGTCTAATACTGATTGGTCATTCTCTACCTGTATTGTGGGTTAGCATTTGCTATGGATATTTGCATTGACTTGATCATGGTAGTCTTCTTGTGTGTCACTCGGATTTGTTGGAAGATTGGTTCAAGCTCGGATATGCTGGAGGTTGGGTCGCTAAGACCATGGTTATGCTTCAAATGTATTTGCTACGGTAGTCACTCTTATTAGGTTATTAGATTATGCTTTGCATAATACTAATAGAAGATGCAATTTGTTGAAGCTGGAAGTTCGCATGTTTATGATCTGGATCGCTAGGATGACTAAGAAGACTTTAATGTTATTTGAGTTGTGATGTATTGTATTTTTATTGCTAGTCATCGTTAGTTGTATTTAGATCTGGTAGTTATAAGAATGGCCTGTCATTCTTATATAGTGGTAGTGGTAGTGTCCTTAGGGACTTCGATGAGAGACTCACTCTCTTCCATTGTACTTAAACGTTTTTTATTAATGTATTTTACCGGGTGCAGGATTACTCCCCTTTACCTAAAAAAAAAAAAAAGACACTTACTAATTTGTGCATCCTAGAATAACAATATAAACATTTATTATGAAATGAAAGTCGTAAAAAATAAAAAGGAAAAGTGAATATGCTATAATTTCACCCAAGCTTAGATTGTTAGACCGCTTTATGAGAGGCGAGAGGGGCAGGGTGGGCACGTAATCGCCTAGTGAAATAAATCTAGTTATTTTTGTAATTTGCCTTTCTAACAAATTGATATGTAGCGTAGTTTCTAAAAATCATAAAGGTTCGCTTTGCCATGCACATAATATTAAAGGGGAGGGAGCCATAAAGCAAACCAAACGTTATTCCTATGTGGACACTAGTAACTCAAGTTATGGCGTTACCACCATTTCCTACATTTCGGCGTTGGGCAAGCGTTACAACACAAGTTGTTGTGGTAACTTGCGTTATAACTTGAGTTATTGCCAAGTTATGACTCCCCCACTTATGTTATTTGGTGTTATGGCCAAGTTGTGGCTTGCGTTGGTTTTGTATTTTTTTTAGTATGTCTCAAAAAGTGGTGTTATTTGATGTTATGATTTTCTGGTGTTTTTTGGTTTTATGTTATTTGCTGTTGAGATGATGTAACGCTGACGTGGCGCGTTGTTATTTCATAACTTAAGTTATCACTCCCTCTACTCTTATTTTGAATAAATCAAAGAGTAATGATTGGGAGACCTAAAAGATATGACTAAATTCATGCCTAAGTCTACATGGCATCATCCTGATGGCTGCAGCCAGAGGACCCACTTTTTCACAAAACATGAGGATCATGCCACACATATTTAGGCATGAAGTTAGACACACAAATTAGGTCTCTCAATCATTTTCCTAAATCAAAACTACATCATCTTGGTTTAAAGTATATTAAAATAAATCCATGTGAGTGTTGTTTAATGGTGAAACCCATGTTTTTGTCACAGATGACATGCACTTTGTTAACAATTGCTCCCTATATTTATAGTACGGGCAACTTTAATAAAACAATTATTTTTATAGCATAGACGATTTTAGTAAAACAATCATTTTCTTGAACTATTTTTATCTATACAACTATAATACATTTTAGCACTTCTCTCCTAATCAAATTTAAGATCTTTATAAATATTTTTTAAGCATTAGACTGATGCTAATAGCAACCATAGCCCCCCAACCAACCGAGTTGATGATCGTATCCCCCCTACTAGCCCAACCAAAAGCGACGGAATCTCCCCCAACCAAATGGTTGGCAACCGACCACAATTTCAATTTTTTTTCCCTTATGTGGTATGTTTGTGGTTGTGGTCGTCTTAGTACTTGTTTATGATCTATTTATAGTGTTGGAGAGAGAAAGTTGTGTTGCCGCTGATGTGACATGGGTAACTAGAGGCGGCAAAACAGGGCGGGCATGAGCCACACTCCAAACAGGCTCGGGCCCGGGCTTAAACGGGCACGGGGTAGATAGACTTATGTTATATGAATCCTTTTAGAAGAAATCTAAAACAGCAAAATAAATTCCTCAAACGTAACACTCATTTATATTTAAAAAATTATATCTATAAGTTTGTCTTTAAAAACAATTGTAATGTTGTTCAATTAAGAGAAAATATATGTCTGTTAATACTCGTTTATCATTTTAATGGGCTATACATGCCTATTTTATATAAAGAAGAGGTTGAATGTGCCCGTTAATACCCATTTAACTTTTTAATGGGCTATAAATGCCTATTTCATCTAAAAAAAAAGTGCCTATATCTTTTAGAGATTTGTTTAAAATTAGTATATATATAATTTTTTATTTTAGACACAAACTGCCACCTCTTAGAGTAAACATAGAAAATTGTGGTTACCATTAACATCAATCTCAAAAGTAAGACATCAATGTTTACAATTATCTAAAGCACAAACACATCAAATTATACTCTTTTTAAATCACCTCATCATACAAGCATTTTATCACGTGATATAATCTAAACCCAAACATTTATTTATTTATTTATTTTAAATATATTGGATTATGTCCAAACTTTCAAGCTGAAAATTGCCTTAAATAAGATATTATTGTGACTTCAGAATTTCAATAATTTATCGTAACTGAAAAAAAAAAAAAAAAAAAAAATCTCTTCAACTCTAAACATATTGTCATAAATAAAATGACTCTTTCCGTCTCAAAATATAAGTCCAGTTTGACTTTTTAAATCGAATTTTGACTTTAAATATTTTTTATTGTATGATATAATATTTAATACATAATATATAAATGGATAGTATTTGAAATGTATTTTCATTTGATATAATTTTCATCAAGTGATATATAATACAAAAAAAAATATTTAGAGTGTGTTTGTTTTGAGAGTGTGGAATGGGTTTGATGTTGATTTGACATTAATTATATGTTTGATTAGTTCTTTCGATTTGGGAAATGATTGTAGGAATTAAAACTAAAACCTTGTAATTTTGCTTGGTATCAATTTTTTTTTCAACTTTCATTGTGGGACATCATTTTTTTATATCTATCTCTCTCTTATTTTTTAGTAATATAGTAATTTAAATATATATTTAAAACAATAAAAGAAATAATATTTTATTTATAATTAATATTTTTCTTTTGTTTTCATCATTTTTTTCTTTCCTACTTTCCTTTCATTCCATACCAAATCCAAATCTTATTATAAACCCGTGATCATACCAAATGCACCTTTAAGGTCAAAGTTTGATTGAAAAAATCAAATTGGACTTATATTTTAGGACGATGTAGTAAAAAATAATTATTCGTCGAAAACATAAATTATATAATACCCGACAACACGCGGTTATACCTGCCAGTCAAAACTAACTCAAGTAATAAGGTCGAAATTATCATGCGTGCCAGCGTGTCACATACACACACACACTGACCATTTCCAACAAAACCCCCAAATCACACACCACAACACCAAACCCCCATTCCCATAAACCCAAAATCCAAACACCCCCACAATGTCCACCACCTCCAACAACAGCATCCTCTCCTCAATCGGCACCGAAATAATCGGCATAATCTCCCCTGTCTCAATCTGCATGCTCCTAGTCGTCCTCTTAGTCTACTCCCAATCCGATCAACAACAGTCCCCCATCCGTACAGCCGCCAATTTAATCTACCAAGAAGCCCCTTCAGACTCCACTTCCCAGAAACTCGAAGGCTCCTTACTAAACGCCGTCGTTTTCATTATTCTAATCGCCCTAGTCACCTTTTTACTCGTTATTTTATACTACTACAATTTTACTAATTTTTTAAAAAACTATATGCGTTTTTCGGCTTTTTTCGTTCTAGGCGGTATGGGGGGGACTATTGCTGTATCTGTTATAGTGCATTTTTCTATACCTGTTGATGTGTTTACTTTTGTTGTATTGTTGTTTAATTTTACGGTTGTGGGCGTAATGTCGGTTTTCGCGGAAGGTGTGGCGATACCGATAGTGTTGAGGCAGGTTTATATGGTTTGTTTAGGGATTATTGTTGCTGCGTGGTTTACGGGGTTGCCCGAGTGGAGTACGTGGAGTTTGTTAGTGGCGTTGGCTGTTTATGACTTGGTGGCGGTTTTGGCCCCCGGTGGTCCGCTTAAGATATTGGTGGAGTTGGCGAGTAGTAGAGATGATGATTTGCCTGCGTTGGTTTATGAGGCTAGGCCGACGGTTAATGGGAGTGGGGGTGGAGGGAGGGGTGGGTTTGGGTTTTTGGTTGGGGGTGTTTCGTCGGATGAGGTGGAAGTTGGGATTGAGATGAGTAGACGGGGTGATGCGGGTGAGGGAGTGGATGGGATTGGGACGGATGAGAGTGATGATACAGGGGAGACTTCGCCGTTGGTGAGGAATGTGAGAGATGGGGTGAGGTCTAGTTATAGTGGGAGTAGTGAGCGGTCTCGTGGGAATGAGATTGTTGAAAATGAGGAAGGGACGCCGCTTTCGGCGATAATGGGTATGGAAATGGAATCGAGGAGTGGGGATGTGCGTGAGGAGGAGATGACGAGAGGGATTAAGCTTGGGTTAGGTGATTTTGTTTTTTATAGTGTTCTTGTGGGTAGAGCTGCCATGTATGATTTGATGACTGTGTATGCTTGTTATCTTGCTATTATATCTGGATTGGGGTGTACTCTTATTCTGTTGTCGGTGTTTCGTCAGGCTTTGCCAGCGCTACCGATTTCAATAGCGCTTGGGATTATGTTTTACTTCTTAACCCGGGTATTGATGGAGCCGTTTTTGGTTGGGACATCGACGAATTTAATGATGTTTTGACTAACAGCGTAGTATACCGAGGTGTTACCATATTAGAATTTACTTTGTCTGATATAATTGAATTTTTCAAGATGGGTACATTGGTTAGGGGATAACTTTCACTTTCTGAGTTGTAAACTTCATGCCGGCAATGAATCATAACGCAACTATCATCATGAGTATTCCTGTAAGTTTGTAAGGTTGTCATGATTCAATAGTAAATGTGGCTACTAATTCAATTTCAAGCGCAATCTAAGTGATTCAGTTATGTATCTGTGAATGACGTTATATGCTACTTTCATTTTGCGCATTGCATGTTGCTTTTCAGTTCATCCCAACTTTCTTAAAACGATAGTGTATACTGTTAGTGTTGGTTTCCTACTTTGGCATATCGCTAAAGTAAGTTTTTGCTTTCTTTTGGCCTTTGGTAAATAATACTCTAATGTGGTGCTGCACAAAGTGTTCCCAGTCAGTCCACCCATTGAGAAAATCATATTTTATGTAAGCCTCTCATTTGATGCCATGCCATAATTCTAATTCTGCCATTTCATTCTTATCTAGAGTTAAGTTTGCAGCCAAATTGTGACTGTGACAGATGAAAATACTGTTCTTGCTTATGTGAAATGCAGCAGTTAAACCCTTGAAGAGGATTCTTTAATCAGTTATGAAAAAATATTGTTTGTAAACAAGGTTAGTTGGTGTGTTTGCGCATCCTTGGAACTGGGCTTGATGATTGTTACTGGTATAACGATAATACAAATGGCTGTACTCTTAATACAAATGATTGTTACCATCTTAACATTCTTGGCACATTAACTTGTTAGACTCCTTATACTGTACGAGGATCAAAAACTTAAGTGACTATTGAACCACACTAAACCAAGTCTCAAAAACAACAAATTTTGTAGTTCTCATGAGTTCAATTATGTACACAGATCAATTTCATATTTTTTTTAATTAATCAACCGACCGGAATCATGTTTCTAGCCTTCATACTTGGTATCAAAACATAGATGTGACAATTGTATCTCAAGTCAGGTTTCCTGGCAGACTTGTGTCTCTTGATAGGCTTGTCTAAGCCGATCCTGAAGCACTTCATATCAAATCAAGAACAAAGTCCACCATATAAAGTCAACATACTTAAACCCAGACATACGAGTCAAAACTCAAGTTAACTTATCCACGTCTTGGCAAAAAGACCTCTTTCTGCAGACATAAGAATCAACTCAACGGAAGCTGAGCTTCAAAGATTGTAATAACATGTCTTCACCACTTCACAACCCATCAAAGCAAAGTTTCACCTGATGATCTTAACATACTTAGAACTGGAACAGGTAAGCCCGACATTCAATGACTTGGTTGTTTTGTTGGTTATATATCTTGCCTTTCAAAAAAAAAAAAAGCCCGACATTCAATGACTTGGCTTATCCATAACTTAGCAAAAAATTCTCTATTTTGCAGATAAATAGTAGAGTATACGCTAACAAGTTTTATGGAACTATGAGCATATTTATCAACATTTATAATTTATAGCTCCAATGCAGCCACTAAAATACCTAAGAGGCTAGAACTTCAAACCACAGAATTCTGAGGATACTCGATGCAATTAAAAGCAAACACAACTTATTTTTACAGGGAATACAGAAAGAGAGAAAAAAAGTTCGACATAATAATGTTAGACCCTATCCACAAAAGAATAGTCGGTCCTATCCAAACGGGTTCCCACCAATTGAAGCCACAGGACCCTGAGCTTGAATGTTCCTGCAAAATGAGTGATAAAATTTTAGCCATGTGGTCGATTGTACCAAACATATCAGATGTAAAATAGTGCCAGATTATGTTCTCGCATTGGAATAGATTGTGTGGTGCTTCTGAGTGTAAAATATGTGAGACACTTACGGTATCTGCATGCCTGGTGCTTGACCTGCCATATATACAAAGGCATCTGCAAAACCATGTTGCATTGCAGTAAGAACAGGTTCCAATAAAACAAAAGCTGATTTGGCTGCTGAGATCTTACCTTGTGTACCAGGAGCATATGGTATTGTCGCACTTTCAGGAAACCAAGGTGTTGACATGTTATGATTTGGCAGAGCAGAGTGCACAGAGCTCATGTCTAAGAACTGCAGTTGAAATTAAGACAGATGGCACTCAGTATATTTGAATTTGAACTTACGCAGATCTGTAGTTTGAAAATTATACACATAGAACTTACCATGTTGCTAGGATCAAGATCAGTATCACTTGGAAAATCGAACGGATTGCGAGATTTTGTATCAACTACATGTGACTGTGCTCCATGCTGAAGTGATAAAAAAAGAAAATATAATAATAATGAGAAATGATTTACATTACCACATAACAGCATGATACGCACACACACGTGTGTTTGTGTGTTGTGTAAGCTAACGTAGATCTCATCAGGCACATAATCAAGTTAAATTGTTAAAGCAACTTACCTGTACAGGGAGTTCACTTGAAGAGTTAAATGAATCAAGGGCATAATCAGCTTGTTTCATGTTGAGATTCTGTAAATCCATACAATAAAGTCAATATATAGTTTATCTTATATATACCATTTAACTCTTAACCTAATAGTATTAGCTAAGTTAATACCTCTGATATTCCCCATGCAAAATATGGATCAGCAGCTTGTATGGGAATCTGTTCACCACTCTTAGTATAAATGCTCTCAAAGGTCGTAGTAGGTTCTTCAAATGAGCTCCATGACTGCTTAAAAAAATTTAGTCAAACAAACTATTCCTTTCAACAAATATATTGCAAATATAACGATATAAAATACCTGATTATTGTTTTCATTTACTGGCATCCCAATATCACCCCCTGGCCACACTTTATTCAATGACGCAGGTCCACTAGCACTAAAATCTTGCTGAAATGACCAGTTGGAGCTTTTGTCTGGCGATGAAGTTTGGTCAAATTTCCCATGAAACAGGTCACTGGTAGAAGTTTCTGACACGGTAATTGAACTTTTAATGTTCTGACTAGGTTCTGCATGCCAAGGCATGTCAAAACTAGCCCATCCATCATTCTTCTGAGTAACAGTATCTGCTGATTTATCATTCAAAGTGTCAGCTGACTGCTGTCTGGGCATAGCAGTAAATAAATCCACAGAAGGTTCAAAAGCTTTGAACTGCTGATTCACACTCAAAGTTGATGCTACAGAAGCTGAAGATG
Organism: Artemisia argyi; assembly: GCA_030686995.1. Lineage (NCBI taxonomy): Eukaryota > Viridiplantae > Streptophyta > Magnoliopsida > Asterales > Asteraceae > Artemisia > Artemisia argyi. The sequence continues at coordinate 170,377,602 of CM060676.1, read as the reverse complement.
TAGCTGATGAGTCAAATAAATTAATGGCTGTAGGAGGAGCAGTTGTGGTCGATTGAGGTGCATATGGTGCACTAAAAAGATCCAAACCATCAAACTTCCCAGATTCAACCGAAGGTGCAGGTGTGGTGGATTGAGTTTGATTTGGTGCATTAAAAAGGTCCAAACTATCAAACTTTTGAGGTTCAGCTGAAGGTGTGGATGCAGGTGTGGTGGATGGAGGTTGATTTGGCACATCAAATAGGTCCAAACCATTGAACTTTCCAGATCCTGAAGATTGTGATAAAGGTGCGGGTGCAGGTGTGGTGGATGGAGGTTGATTTGGTACATCAAATAGGTCCAAACCATCGAACTTTCCAGATCCTGAAGATTGTGATAAAGGTGCGGGTGCAGGCATGGTGGATGGAGGTTGATTTGGTGCATTAAATAGGTCCAAACCATCAAATTTTCCAGACCCTGATGACTGTGATAAGGAGGGTGGTGATTGGGTACCAGATCTAAACAGATCACCTCCATTAGTCGCTGAATAATCTGAAGCTCGAGGATTAGACACCTCATTTGCAAACCTGTCCTCTTGCACATGATCACTAAGACGACTTGTACTCAAAAACCGGAACATTCCTCTGTCTGAGCCAGGCTTTTTAGTAAGTGCAGGAGCTTGTTTACCATAACGACGTTCTTCGTATTGATAATCATATGGTGGACTCTGAGAGTAAGAATGATATGAACTAGCTCGTCTCGTATCATCCTCATTGTTTCTGTGGTTCTGAAATAATGATTGCCAAAACTGTAAAAGTTAGTATGACAATTAACACATATGTGTTAGAAGTTAGAACGTCGTATACTACTGGTTAAGCATACTACCAGTGTATCTCTAGGAGGTTTTCCGGACGCCTTTGAAGAGAAAAACTTCTTATCCACGTAGACACTTTTTATGAAGTGTCGAACTTTATCCACGTTGCTGTATCAGAAAGCACGAATAAGAAATGCAATTCTACATTTGATTTTCTTCCAACAACAAATGCAACCATGTAAAAGGCTATCACCTGTTATCGGGAAGTCTCTGCTCCCGTGGGTCCCAATCTTTAAGAAATGTTTCCCTTGCACGCTGAAGAAGTATATATATCCTGTGAGAAATAAACAAAGGTCTACACAGAAAAAGAAATCTGGGAAAAGTCTATACCTGATTACCCCCTTCTTGAAGAGCTTCAACTTCTTGTGAAGTGAACTTGGACATAGATACAGATTTAACACGGTGAGTAAACTCACGGCTACAACAATCAATTAGAAAACAAATGTTAACCGAGTCATACATTGACATATGCGAATTCATATTCATTACTCAAACCGAATGTTGACTAGATTTTGAATTTAATGGATGCTTGTGTTCAACACATTCCCTGATAGCACTAAAGACTAACAATGCTGTGAGATATACAAAAGTGTCTCCGAAAGTACTGCAAATAGATGGGGCTCTTTCTATTGCCATGGTTTAGGAGATGCTTGTCAATTTCAAGTAGATACAGATGGGGTGTAGATGTGATTGTATAAAGTGAAAACCTTGACAAAGACCGTAACTGGGTAAAAGGCAATGTCAGATGATGCGGAAGTCACAGGTACATGCGTTAGCAAAATTAGTTACTCGACTTCAGTTTGAAAAATCGAATATAAGTTAATCTAAAAACAAGTGAGGGAAGGAGCCTACTTCCTAGTCCCAGATTTCAATATGATAAGTTCTAATCCTCCTTAAGCTAGATATCCTAAGTCCATATACCGAATACTACATACTACAATTAAAAAGACATATGATTCAGTCTTTTCCATCATTAAAGTTTCTTTTCAATTCATCTAAATGCAGTTAGGCTCATCCAACATGAATGTATGTGTCAAATGTTTGTGTGATTTCTCAGTAGCATTCTGACAAATGAGTAACTGAGATTTGTTCTGTTCCTAAATAATGCTCGCGCCTTTTTATGTGAAGTGTCATTACTGACGTAGACTGTACGTGAACACGAGAATAAATGCTTCTTTTTCTCAATTATTCTCGTGTTCACGTACAGTCTACGTCAGTAATGACAGTTCACATAAAAAGGCGCGAGCATTATTTAGGAACAGAACAAATCTCAGTTACTCATTTGTCAGAATGCTACTGAGAAAATGAACTTCCACCGAGTTAAAAAGAAAAACTCACTGTATTCCACTACATGTCATGCAAACGAACGTCCAAAAATTCGTGCACACATATTGAGGCCCCTGAAATAAGGTTCAAAATACAGTCAAGGAACAGAGAGCGGCAATAGAAGTTTCAGATTTCTGTTGAGCTAAAACTAGTTTGTTGTACATAAATAATGGCGTTAAACTTATACTAGCTGATTAGCATGGATTATATGAACAACACCACGTCATGACGAGAATGCAAAGATTATACTCATTTGACTACGAAGATATCCATTGTGAATAAATCAATAAATGATTAAGTTCTCGCAGATTACTGAAATAAGCGGTTTTATGTTACAAAAACATATTAATGCTTCACTATATTAAGTTAGTACCTACTACTACTTAATGAGTTAGATAAGCTGTCAACAAGTGGAAAAAGCAACTTTAAAAAACCAACCCATGTTTTCATATTCTATTCCCCATATCCAAAATCAAAATAGAAATGATTGCAAACATAAGATCCGTACATACATATGTATACAAAACTGATTATTTAACCTTAAATTAGTAAAATAAAAAAAATAAAAATGAAAAAAACAATTACCAAGCTGTTGCAATTGATACATCTTCGATTAGGTGGAAGCTTCATTAAACCCCTAATAATCTTCTCATTTCTTTCCTCTTCTTTCCTGCTGCTACTCATAATTAATTAAATAATTCGAATCTAGTCTAGGGTTTTTTTGAATCGTTATCCCCCAATATTTCCGTCAGTCAGCTCAAGGACAAGATTTAATTAGTGGCTTCTATTATGATTTTTGATTTTAAAGGGTGTCAATCAATTATTAGTATTTGAGTGTTTATATGTCCAACTACGTATATTTTTAATTATTTTAATTTAAATTTGGCCCGTTGTAGGACTCATGCTCATTCTCCACTGTCAAAAGTTGTGCTTACCTTTTCTTTTCATTTTTTTCTTTTTTTTTTTTGTTTCTTTTTTTTTGTTTCTTTTTTTTTTTTTTTCCTTTCTAATATAAATTTGGACTAGTTGTGAGGATCCTAATCCCAATCCTGATTCTGAGATCTTACGATTTTATGATACTGCAAAACAAAAATAATCTGGATCTTACATAGGATCTTTGAAAGCTTAAGATCTTATAGGATACCGATCTTGACCATAAGATCTTAAGATCTAATTGGATCCGATCCTACTTTTCTCGGATAACAAACTAAAAAACTGCAAATTTCTAGATTATTTTTTTGTATAATTTAGAAAAAAACATGTTAATCTTAGTAAACATTTTATAATCATAATTTAGGATAAAATTTCAATGGAACATTCATATAATTTTGTGTTTATGATATATTTGTAAATTTGTATAATATTACAAAAACTATTATGAAAGTTACATTATAGTAGGATCTTAAGATTCCGATCCGATCTTACGATCACAATCTTGCAAAGACAAAAACGATTCTTGATAGAATCCCGATCTTGAAAACCTTGAATTCTTTTACATCCCTCAAGTTTTACTTTAAAAACAACACAGTGCAATAACGTTAAAGTTACTATAAAAATGTGTGACAGCAACACAGTACAATAACGTTAAAGTTACTGTAAAATTGTGTTGTCACGAATGGTCAGTGCAGTGCACGTTATAGGGATTTATTCCCTTATAACATCGTCATTAAAGTTATAGCTGCACCACTAAAGCCTTATTACAAGCTGACACATGTTATGTGTTTAATTATTATTATTATTATTATTATTCATTTTTTGTGTAAAAGTGATGTGAGTGGGCTTTTTTTATGTGTTATATGCAATTTTTTTTTTTTTTTTTTTTTTTTTTTTTTTTTTTTTTTTTTTTTTTTAGGAATGCGTTATATGAATGTTATTGGAAGAGTGTTTTTTTGGTGTTGTTTTATAGGAATGCTATAGGGTAAAAGTTAACGAAATTCTGGATAAGAAACTTAGGCAATAACGTTATTACCAATATGTAGCAAATCCCTAATTAATAATAAAGTCAGATTAAACAATTACAGCAAAGTTGTGTTTTGTGTGTTTATTTTTGTAGGGTTTAATTGTACAAGTAAATGGCAAGCGGCGCATATAACACGCGCATATAGCTCAGTACACCTAACACCCTAATATTGAATCTCAAGTATCTTTGTAGTGGCGTTAAAAGTTGTAACTACTCAAATACACCACGTAGCATAACACATTTTATCCATATAACCAGGGCCTTCTCATGAATTTTTGTGGCATCGTATCATTATCACGGAGAGATCTTAAATACACACAAAATGCACATATATTACTAGTACATGAATTAGTTAAACTCATGTCTCATATTGTGTTTATATACTATAGAAGAAGTGCATGAAATTTTATAACCTTCGTCAAGCGGTGGCCATTTACAATGACATCACTTGCACTCTTTTAGAGAGACGACCCTGCATATAAGTTTGGCCAATAACAAACTGAAGCCCGTGTAATAACTTTAGGGTTATTCAAGCACATGGCCAAGCCGCTCTAGCAGTTTATCTATTGGCATTTCTAGTTTGTACGATTAAATTATATCTAAAGAAAAGAATGACGGTGCATATTAAAATTAAATATAAGGATTTAACTACTAGTTATATGTGATACGTTGACTATCATGCATAAAAGTATAAAACTAGACATGTCAACTATTTTAATAAAGAGTTTAGGCGTGCTTAGTTTGAACTCGATTTTTAATGCACCGGCAAAAGAAAGATGGTGTAAATGAAGTTGGTCGGAGAAACATTAATTGAGGTTGATTTAAACTAAAATGGCTTTGATAAATTATTTATTTAATGACAATTCTTACTATCCCATAGTACAAGCATCACAAAACTTTCTCACATGAGTTGAACTTGCAATTATTTGATTGAGAAACTTCACACATAATATGGAGTAATATTGAGACACAAACTTTTTGATAATAACCTTGATTAATGTTCATGCTATAAGTGCTTTTGATAAAGTAAACTTAGTTCGAAAGCTTCAATAGTTCGATTTAAACGTTCATAAGTAAACTTAGAATGGCTTAAAGTGGCCATTTGAATTGTATTTGATAAAAAGATGATTCGAACTCGGGCAAAGCAATGTTGTCATAAAGTAAGGTTAAAAAGATTATGAAGTAACTGAAGTTAACTTTTCATAAACTAGAACTTAATCAACAATACTCTTTAATCTCAGATTTTCCAACTCGAGAAGGCTCCATATATAGAATGCATTTCATGTCTTAATTATTTTTTTTTTTAATAATAGTAAGATGATGCATAACATCTTTTATATATATATTAAGAGAAAAATAATTTAATGACAATCAATTATTATACTGAAATAAAAGAGCTTAATTTTAAAATCGAGCTCTTTTATAGGCCAATAAAATTTAAAATTGACTTTCATTTTGTTAAACTCATCTATTGCTCTACAAAATAAATATGTATAAAGACACATTAGTCAATTTTATAATAAATAAAAAAAATATATATGTAGAAAAAGTAATTAATAATACTTCAGTTATACAAAATTAGGTGTATACTTATCAGTATCATGTTTTTAGAAACTTTATAAAATAAATAAATGTCGTCTTAGACTTTTTGCCTCCTAAATTTTATAATTTATTATTAATAATAATAATAATAATAATAATAATAATAATAATAATAATAATAATAATAATAATAGTAAAACAACAACAACAAATATGTTATTATATATAAACACTATTATCACTGTAGAGTAACCTCATGTATATACACGAGATTTTAAATATCAAAATGAAAACGTGTAAGCCTCGTGCATGCAGAGGACGTATAACTAGTATCGCAATATACAATCATGGTGTCGTCGACATGTCAACGGTACCATTAAGCAAAACGTTGACCTTAATGTTGACCTGACGAAATGTTATCGTCAAAATGTCGACGGCGACATATAAAACGTAATTAACGTTTAATAATTAAAAAGTCAATTAGTTTAATGTCCCGTCGACATGTCGACGGGAACAAAATTGACAGACAATGAATTTGTTTGACTGAAAAACCAAGTGGGACCCACGTTTGTTGTCGGGAGTTGTCGACGGGATAGCTGTTGCCGATGAGGCATCGCCGACAAATTGCTGCCAACATCATGACGACGGGAAGAGATGGTGCCGACATCATGACGTCGACGCGGTGCCGAAAATGTCGACGCCGATGGTTGTGAATGTACTAGTGCACGTATTAAAATCTTCAAATTAGATAATTAATGTGACGAAAAATTCAGAGGGCTTGTGTTTCTATGGTATGTCACATTGTGTGATAAGTCCTCTAACTAAGCATGTAATATAAATTTGTGGTGTATATACACTGAGATAATTAATTGGCGGGTTAAAAAAATGTGACGAAAACGATTAGAATTAGAACACCAAACTATCCTTTTCAATGTTCTTAGGTCTTCTCTTGGTATACATGTAATTTTGGAAATATTTTACAAAACAAGTAAATCTTACAAGTTTTCTCTTTATCAAAGAAATCAGACCTAGAATAGACCATATGACCTGGTTTTAAGAAAAAAGAATAGCTCAAAGGGACCAAAACTTAGCCTAAAAGTGTTAAGAATCTTTCTAAACTTAACAATCTTAACAATCTTTCTATAATCGGATAGTCCCATGAGGATATGCCAAATTTTAATGACCACGCAATCTTATATAACCTGTCCTTTTGCATATTAATTTAGCCACAAGGTTAATGATCAAGGTCAGCCTTTGAAAAGCAGTTGTTTGCCCTTTTCTACAACTTCATTGTCAATGTCTTTGGATATTAGTTTATATTATGAAAAAGGCAATTTTCTTTTGTTTGATTCATCTGACTTTTGAAATCAAATTTAATATTACAAGCAAGTGACGAATAGTTACAAATGAACTTCATGTGATTGGATACACTATAATTATGATTTTAAATTTCTAAATTAAGCCAAAATTTAGAGTAATATCTATAATAAGCATGTAAACAATAGTCAAAATGAACTTCTTCAAAAGGGTGTTTGGACTTGCTATAAGCGTGAATGGCCACCGCACACATGCTGTTGTATAATGAGAAATCCTTAACTTTGTGTTATGACATTCATTTTTTGGGTACATTCACCTGGATCAGCACCATGGAGGAGTTGTTACACAACAATAGGGATCAATTAAGATCCGTTAAAGGAGTTGTTCAATAATTTTAAGGTTCTAGTATCTATTTTTTTACTGCCTGCAACCAAAATTATGTTAAGAGCATCTTCTGAATGAACAAAATAATACTACACACATAAATGGTCATCATTTATCATTACAATGAGAACAACAAAACATGACATTTGTGTTAAAAAAGATAGCTAGCATTGGTATTTACGAACACATTACACATGTACTTGATAAAATGATAGCCAATAAAAAATAAAGGTAATAAGGGGAGGCTTTAAATGTTCTTTTTACCACAGTTGCCAAGATTACGCCAACACAAGGAACAACGAGTCAGAAAAGAAAGTTTATCCAATTTGCACAGATTATCGTTTTACTTCAGGTCAATAATAAAACAGACTCTAACGACCATACTTGGCCAGCAAAATTTTATTCTTGCTAATGTTCGGCAGGATCAAAATATGTGGCCAGCTGATTGAACTAGCATTTATCATGTTCCGTATATCAATCAACAGATAAATAGTAATTGTGACACGGGTATACAACAACGAACAAAAAGCAGATGTGTGGCCTTATCAGTTTTAGAGGGGCACAGGCGCACAGCCCTCCCCACCTCATAATGTAAGTAGTAGTGCAACATATCTATGATAAAGAACAAATTAAGCTGAGACAACAAGAAACAAAAAACCAAAATTTGGAGCAGAAATTCAATCTTACAGAGACAACTAGGCACTGATGCTTACTTAAACAAATATGTCGCATGACTTATCATAACAGGTGATTCTATCTTACACAGTAAAGGCATCTCATTGGTGTCAAATGGCCTGCCATGTGAATATGCTCATCTCATAACCGGGTGAGATCTTCAATTATAGAGCACTAACTAACCAAAAACGGTATCAACTGCTAGAAATGGATGTATATGTAGAAGATGAGTAAAAGAAAACATGGTGTCATCTCTAACTGTAACAAACAAAGATCTGTACAAACAAATATGGTAATCTACACAATACGCTATTGTTGTTTAGATTGAAAAACATTAAAAAAAACCAGATTGACACAAAAGATGTACATTAAATAAATGGGTTCTTTCACCCCTTTCTATAAGCTTTTTTTATGCTGTACTAACCAGGTTGAGTGTTCTGTCGACACAGGTGGAAGACGATACACTACAACAAACAGGAGGACGGGCGACGAGGTTTTCGGCGGCGACGCCCTTGTCCCCGCGGAAAGTCACTAAACGACAAAAAATGTGCTGAGCTGGCACAAATTCTCGCTGACCGCCCATTGCATTTTCAACGCAAACTTTTAGCGGGGACATGACCCCGCCGAAAGTATGTTTGCATATCACAACTTTGACCAAAATATTCACAATTTCAACAACACCTTTTAGCGGGGACTGTCCCCGCCGAAAGTATTTCATAATCTTTGACCAAAATAGTTGCGCTTTTTATTGTCCCGGGTATTATTCCCGCCATTACTTTTGGCGGGGAAATGCATAACTTTTGGCGGGGACATGTCCCCGCTAAAAGTTTAGGCGCCAAATTTCCCTCCAAGCTGCAACTTTTTCCCAAAAACTTTTTAATATATATTATAACATACACCTAATACATATTAAATCATAAATTCGGCAAAAAAAATACAAAACACACATAACAATGGATGGTTTAACGCCGGAACAGGAGTGGGCAAAGGCTTTATCACACGAGCTCTTGTATAATGAAATTATAAATCATTGGGGCGTTGAAAATTTTGATGAATATGGTTCGTACGCGAACTGTGCACCGTGGCAGAGAGACCGGATTCTGATATGGTTGAGGAAAAAGTCATACTATTGAGAGTATTTGGAAGAGGTAGATACTGCTGAAGCTCAACGTGCTGCTGAAGCTCAAGTTGCTGCTGTTGGAGGTGAGGATGAAGCTGAAAGCACGTTTGATGAAGCTGCAACTGTTGATAATTTGGAAAATAGAATAACAAGTCTTGAAGCTACATTTGCATATCTCAAGGAAATGAGAGCAAGGAAAGGAAGAGGTGGTGCGAGTTCAAGCAAAGCAGGAGTTAGCCGCAAAAAAAAGTAAACGGGTTGTTTCATTTGGTTGTCGTGTTGTTTAGTTTGAGTTGTTTTGTTTGGTTGTCGAGTTGTTTAGTTTGAGTTGTTTCGTTTGATCTGGTTCATTTGCTTGTCGAGTTGTTTAGTTTGATTCTGTATGAAAATGTATCTGGTTTACAACTCTTGTGTGGTTTGAATAAAATGTTTGCCTTCGTGTTTGAAGCTAAGCGTGTGGTGTTTCGGATTCCTTTATAAACTGCTTAGGTTCTTACTGTGGACGTTTTTTTAGATTAATAATTACAATCTTGAGTGTTTGGATAGAAGTTTACGATTTCTAGTGGTAAAGCAACAACAACAACAATAACACAACACAACGAACAACATTTTATTAAACAACAACAACAATAACACAACAAACAACAAACAACAACAATAACACAAGAAACAACAAACAACAAGAATAACACAAGAAACAACAAACAACAACAACAACAACAGCAACATCAACAAGAACAGCATTACATACGAAGATTTTCCATGTCACCTAACAGGTCACGGAGTATTGCATCCGATTGACATGCGTGGTCATTGTTGTCGGGATTCGTTGCCATTGCAAGTCTTGCCTCGAGCAACCTGACTTTTGTCTCTAACACCTGTTTTTGCGCCTCCAGCATATTTATCCTAAGATCTTTTTCATGGCAGTTTGTGCACCCAGAACCGTGAGATGTTGAAGCAGAATATATTACTTGTAATTGTTCATCAAATTCAGTCTTCCACATAAAATATCCACATCCATGACCTTTCTCTCTTGGCTTCGAAAGAGGACATGCATAATACTCCAATCCAAATGTATCTTTTTGATGTGACGTTCTTTTTTTTTTTTCTTTTTTTTATATTTCCTACTCCACAAGTACACATAAAAGGATTATATCGCTGCATTCTGGTTGACAGTGTGTGTTTGTAGTTGTGTGTGGTAGAATCGTGATTGGGGTGGCCCGATCTACAAGTTGAGTTGATAAAAGGTGGTGGCCAGAAAAAGATTCCGGCGGCCGAAAACTGCTGGTGTCGCCGGAAAACGGAAACTGCTAGAGAGAGAGAGATATAGTGAGATGAGTGTGTGTGTGAGATGATATGGGTTAGATGAGTGTGTGTGAGTTTATATTGTGAGTTGATAAAAGTTGTTAGGTGGGAAAATATCTCGTGTATAACCATAGCATCTCAACTCGTTCGTTTAACATCTCGTGTATAACCCTATCATCTCGACTTATTCGTTTAACATCTCGTGCATAACCATATCATCTCGACTCATTCGTTTAACATCTCGTGTATAATCCTATCATCTCGACTCATTCGTTTAACATCTCGTGTATAACCGTATCATCTCGAATCATTCGTTTAACATCTCGTGTATAACCCTATCATCTCGACTCATTCGTTTAAATTAATTATAAATGATTTAAGTTAATTAGAATTATTTAAAAATAATTTTAAATGATTTAAATTAATTATAAATTATTTTACTTAATTAAAATGATTTAAAGATAATTTTAAATGTTTTGGTGCTCACTTTTGTCCCCGCTGAAAATATGATTTGTCATTTAGAAAACTTTTGGCGGGGACATGTCCCCGCTAAAAGATTTCACCAATAATTTTGTTTTTCCCTCTATGCATTTACTTTACCCCGCCAAAACTTTTGGCTAATAATGAAAACTTTTAGCGGGGACAGGTCCCCGCTAAAAGATTTGCTAAAAGATAAAGCACACTTTCAGCGGGGACATGTCCCCACTAAAAGTAAATGCAATAACACACTCAATTATTAGCAGAATTGGATCTAACAGTACACTTAGAAAAAAAAACCACTTCATCGCTGAGACCACAGACGACCACAGCACCACCATCTACACTACCACCACAGCACCACCATCTCCACTACCACCACAGCACCACCATCTCCACCACCACCACAGCACCACCATCTCCCCCATAGCACCCACACTCGCACCACTGTGCACGATGCATCTCCTAAACCCCTCTCCTTGTTTAATTCTCTCCTTGTTTGATTCTCTCTATTCTCATCTCCTTTCTTACTCTCCTTGTTTGACCCAGCCAAGACCCAGGTTAATTTTTTTTTCAATTTTTGTTAATTTTGTTAATTGTTGTTAATTTGTGTGAATTTTTGTTAATTGTGTTAATTTGTGTTAAATGTATTATGTTTTTGAATTTTATTAATTTTTTTGATTTTTTTCCTTTGGAGACCACATCAGCCAAGACCACAGTTGAGTCAAGACCAAGCCGGGACCTGTCAAGACCAAGCTGAGACCACAGACGAGAGCCCACCAAAAGGTATACATGTTTAAATTTTTTTTTGTGTTTATGTTTCTACCAGGGACATGTCGCCGCCAAAAGTTTATACTCAGTAATTTATGTTTATGTATTTTTTTAGCCCCTTGAATTGATGTTTTGGAACACGACACACCATGGGGTGTGCTCGTGATGTGTACCACGACACAAGTAGTGTCGTGGGGACTTGGTATTAGGTTAACGACAACGCCAAGGGGCTGTTTTGGCAGTGGCGGATGGCTTATTTGGCTTATGGCTTATGGCTTATGTTTCATAAGATCACTAATTTGCAGCCCCATTATATAAGCCGAAAAAGTTTTAAAATAAGCACAAAATGTGAGCTTATGAAACACAAGTCAAAAACCATAAGCCATAAGCCAAATAAGCCATCCGCCACTGCTAAAACAGTCCCGGCTTATGGATTATATGGTTTTCGGCTTATGTTTTATAAGCTCATAGTTTGTGGCTTATTTTGTAACTTTTTCTGCTTATATAAGCTTATAAGCCACAAAAAAGTGAGCTAATGAAACATAAGCCGAAAACCATATAAGCCATAAGCCTGGGCTGTTTCGGCTTATATAGCGGGGCTTATGGCTTATGGCTTATATGGTTTTCGGCTTATGTTTCATTAGCTCACTTTTTTGTGGCTTATTTTGTAACTTTTTGACTTATGAAACATAAGCCACAAACTGTAAGCTTATGAAACATAAGCCGAAAACCATATAAGCCATAAGCCGGGGCTGTTTCGGCTTATATAGCGGGGCTTATGGCTTATATGGTTTTTGACTTCAAAAACCATATAAGCCATAAGCCCGCTATATAAGCCGAAACAGCCCCGGCTTATGGCTTTTATGGTTTTCGGCTTATGTTTCATAAGCTCACAGTTTGTGGCTTATTTTGTAACTTTTTCTGCTTATATAAGCTTATAAGCCGCAAAAAAGTGAGCTAATGAAACATAAGCCGAAAACCATATAAGCCATAAGCCGGGGCTGTTTCGGCTTATATAGCGGGGCTTATGGCTTATGGCTTATATGGTTTTCGGCTTATGTTTCATTAGCTCACTAATTTGTGGCTTATTTTGTAACTTTTTGACTTATGAAACATAAGCCACAAACTGTGAGCTTATGAAACATAAGCCGAAAACCATATAAGCCATAAGCCGGGGCTGTTTCGGCTTATATAGCGGGGCTTATGGCTTATATGGTTTTTGACTTCAAAAACCATATAAGCCATAAGACCCGCTATATAAGCCGAAACAGCCCCGACTTATGGCTTTTATGGTTTTCGGCTTATGTTTCATAAGCTCACAGTTTGTGGCTTATTTTGTAACTTTTTCTGCTTATATAAGCTTATAAGCCACAAAAAAGTGAGCTACAAAAAAGTGAGCTAATGAAACTGATGAGGTGAAAAATGAACCACTTTTAGGGGGTCATTTAAGTCCGGAATCGAATTTATTTGATCAAATATTGCCCTAAATCGTTCTTTTTGTGATTTTAGGTACTTTGGGAGTGAAATCTGGAAAAGGAAGCAATTCGGACGTTTTTGGAGCATAAAAGTGAAGAAAACGCCAAAGTTTTAATTTTCCTTGCTGGGAACAGTAGGTGACGGCGTCAAGAGTAACATCCTGACTGCGTCAAGAGCAAATTCCATGACGACCCAGTACATATTGGACGGCGTCACGAAGTAGGGCGTCAAGAGTAAAAATCATGACGGCCTGGAAATGCTAATACATGACGGCGTCAGAAGTAGATCAAGGCAGTCCGAGAAGAGTTTTAGCGGCGAGGTGACGGCGTCACAAGATTGGTCTTGACGCCGTCAGACCCCTTTTCTAATATATAGTTTTCTAATTTTCACATTAAAAAGAGAGAAGTTTTGGAGAAACCCTAAGTACGAACTTGGTGCGAATTTTATAGGTTTTTCAAGGGTTCTAAGCCCTTGATACCTTTCATGTGTAATTGAGATAAGTATCCTTTTAATTCAATCAATATGTCTATGTATTGGTTTTCTATATCTTGTTCTTGTCTTAATTCCATCATGCTAGGCTAGATCTATCTTGTGTTTGCTTGGATCTAATGAAACCTAGATGTTAATTATGTGTTGATTACTTGTTTATAATTGTCTTGGATGAATGAATTTATATGTTAGGCTTAAGAAAATGGCAGATCTCCAAATGGTAACATGCTTGAACGTCTTAGGAAACATGAACCGATTGCACTAAGGTCTTTATTGGTTGTATTTAATGCATGAGCCACTATTTATAATCCCTATGGTTGTGCTGGGCATGGTATAGGAGGAGATAAGAGCTCATAGAATTGGGGAGTTATGTGCGATACCCCATGAATGGTATTAAGGAATACAATCCGTCATCCATGCAACTATAACAAGTAATTAACATGTAAAAGATGTCTATGGAGTAGTGAAATCTAAGTAAACACATTTTCTCCACTTATTGCTCACAACCTTAGTATAATTTAGTTTATTTTCATTTCTAGTATTTTATTTTGATTGCATCTTTAGTATTGGGTTAGTTGACTAGCAACTAATTCCGCCCAAATCCTTCAAACCCGAGATTTTACTTGCTTTCTAAAAAATATAAAAATACAAAAAGAATCATCTCTCACCTTTAGAACTAGTATTTAGGTTTTCTAATCCTAGCGACACTATTCCTAGCTGAACGATCAATCCCCCGGTACTTGTCACTATACTATACTATAACGATCAGGTACACTGACCTGGTGGGGGTTGCAAGCTTCTCAAGATCCCTTTCACCGGCGGAGAAAACCTTACACGTCACTTATACTTTTACCGACACAAAGCTAGATGTCGAGTTCTTTACCAAGGGTACAACCACTCCCGTTAGTTCTTTTACAAGGGTACAACTACTCCCGATACACTTTGTATTTTGAGGACTAAAATACTAACCGATCACTACTGAAAATACACAATCAAATGAAGTGTAAACTACACAAGTCTACACAATGCTAAGCTAACAAGTCTTGCAACGTTGTGTTGAATACTTGTTACTTTTAGTAAACTCGTGAATCTCTTTGCTACAAAAAGAAACTTCACATATGAAATGTTAAGAGGTTATATGAAAGAATGAATGTGTGTGTAAAATATAATGTCAAGTGATAAGCCAAAATTCAACTTGTGGCTTGGTATTTATAGCAAAACCTTCTGCAGGTTTGGCGGATCAGGCGGACCCCTCATAAGGGTTCCGCCCGTGTAACCCCAGGGTACCGCCAGGCTTGCAGTTGGTTTTGCAATAAATCTTGCAAACCAAACAAGGTCACATCTCATTACTCTTTGCAAACCAAACAATGTCACATCTCATAATATCAAGTCAAACACTAAACTTGCTGTAACACCCCCAAAATACCGCAGCGGAAGACTGTGTCATAGGGGTGCTACTTCATAATACAAAGAACAAGGTATAGAAAACGAACTCTAAATGAGACGTTTTGAAAAGTTACCATTCGATTAATAAATTCCGAGATACAAACTTGAGTTCCATAATACAATACATAAGAGTTTTAAGACATATCGAATGGTAAAGATAAAAGCATAAGTCTTCAAAACATGCCAAGCGACTCTATGCTCCATGCAACAGCTTATCATCTTACAGACCTGAGACAAACATGCTAAAGTGTCAACACAATGGTTGGTGAGTTCATAGAGTTTGTCTTAAAATAATTGAAAAGCCTTAAGAGAATGTTCGCACAGCAAAGGCATCGTGAATCCACTCAGTTGCAAGTCCCGCCATAAGAGACTTGCAACCTGTGTGTTCACAACCCACTGCTAACATATATAGTATGAATAAGACATGTATAAGTTCATCAAGACAATTTAAGCAATTAGAAGTGAGTCTATACTTCATCTCCGAAGACCTCACTTTTATGATGTATCCAACATTCGCAAATGTTAGGATGTATCAAAGACAACTGGGAGTCAATTCCCAAAGACAACTGGGAGCCACTTCCCAAAGACAACTGGGAGTCAATTCCCAAAGACAACTACTAGTCAATAAATAGAATAACGCAATTAAGTATAACGCAGTCATGTATGTAAGCAATCAAGTATAACACAGTCAAGTATAGACGTTTTGAGTATTTGTACAAGTAAACAAGTAGTTGAGCATGTGTCTCCCCCAAAAGTTAAAACAAGTACGAAAAGAGTAGGGGCTATGACTCACCTTAAGCTTAAGTGATGTGAAATCAAAGTGGTAGTCGAATCGTGAAAGTCTCTAAGAACAGCCTATAATAGAACGTTGCGACTTAGGTTTGGAGTAACGTCTAAGAATACGAAGAATTGCCCATATATGTCTTGCATAATGTTCATGATGTAGTACTTAGTATATAGTGTAAGTCTTTGAATATAAATGGTTTATGGAACATGTATAGGTTGTACATCTCTTACTACCGTTCGGGCCGACATAATTCAGAAGTCATAGAGTAAATGTTCGAGGAGCCAGGACACTTTAACTCGTAAATCCACAACTCATCTCGACGGCTTACTTAATGAACTCCTCACATGAGGCTCCCTACTATTGTAGTATTTGATAACAAATGTATAAGTTTTAATCCGAAAAGTTACATGTCCAATATTTGAATAAACTTAGGAAAGTTTATTAGTACATGAAGATTGTTATTAGGGGTAGTTTCATAAGTCTTATATGACCATTTTCTCTTTGTAATATCTCATGGTTCCTTTTGAAGTGAAGTAGATCCAAATTGTTTGTTCAAGTTATCGCCTAATTCCTTGTTTCATGTTTACGCCTAAGTAAGCTTATATAGTCATTTAGTCATGGCTTCGCCGTGACCTTGGTCATTTTTCCATGGTCTTGAGACTCAACCTTGGCTTTAGCCATGGTTGTGGTCTTGGCTTTAGGTCATTAGACCTCTTGGTCTTAGTAAATGATAACTATAATATAGTGACTTTGGTCTAAAATGGGCTGTTAAGATTTTGAAGAAATTTATCACTCGGAAAGCGTTTTCAGGGCTCGAGCTTCTTTATTCCTGAACGAAAACGTCGTTCCGGACAACTTTCGTGTTTTAACTTTTTGATGAATCGGACCAGAAGGATGACTTTAAAAAGCTAAATTTGATCAGAATGCTATTTAGGCAGTTTTGCCGTTTTGGTTTCGCTAACTTCTTATGGCCATAACTTTTGACTCGGGTACTCGTTTTGGGTGATTCAAATTGCTATGTTTTCCTTGTTAAGTCCTCTTTAACATTAAGTAAGTGTCAAATATCAAAGTTATACTATTTTGGTCGTGGTTCTCCATAAAAATCACTAGTTTGCTTGTTTACTTGTCATAAGTTAACATATGTATACCAATACTTGTTTTATCCATTTTTAAACATCATGAACATAATAACAAGAACATATATAGCATGAAAGGAACACAAAGAGCATGAAAATGATAATTAAGCAAGAAAGTATGTTAGGGTTTGCTTACAACTTTTGGCCTTAATGAAAAAGGGAAACTAGGACAAGAACTAGGACTTTGTTTGAACAAGCTTTCCTCCTTTGCAACCTATGATAAACCGAGGTTATTTGAAGATTATAACGACGCCTTCTTGAAGTCCAAAGCTATTTGAAGATTATAACGACGTCTTTTTGGAGACTTTAAAGTTATAACAACTTTTCTTAGAAAATTTCCAAGATTGAAGATCAAACACTAGTTTTCTTTCAAAAACTAGTTAACTTTCTTACAAAATATAAGAAAAGTGCCTTAGGTTTTAGGACTTAAAGGTTATAAGAAGGTGTGGTGCAAGTTTTCTATGTGTTATTAGTTGGCTATTTATAGGATGAGAAAAATAGTTAACCATATATTGGGTTAGAATGTAACCATGGTTAATTTAGACACTTGTAACCATCCTAAAGATCAAGGGTCAAGATTTAGCCACCCATGGTGACTCCCCCCCCACAATGGCGGTTCAAAGGAGATAAGATGACTAGATGATGAGTCTTGGTGTTATCTTGCTTAGTTTGTGCATTTTGACTCCGTAAAAAGCTAACCGTAAATGATTAAGCCTTAAAACGTAAAACCGGGTATCGTAAAAATATGAAACTTGAAAGTATTGTTAAACATGTCAATATAGTCCATAATAAAATATAAAATGAGTGGTAGGATCTATCGGGTGCGAAAACCCTGCTAAAAACTGGAAACACGGGTCTAAAACGCGTAATTCGCGTAAAACGCTGAACTGAAAAACGTAAAATTCCAAAACTTTTGGAATTGTCATAAAATGAAAGAAAATCATATTTCTATTGTTTATAATGTTTTATGGATATATCGGGATGCTGGAAGGACGTTTAAACCTAAAAGTAAATCTCGGACACGGCTTTGTGATTTTTTCAGAAATGATCCGACGAGCGTCAAACTCTCGGATTATCGTTAAAATAGTTTAACTTACGAGATTATGAAATAAAAATTTCTGAGATGAATAGTGAAAAGTGAATAGTAAAAAGTGAATAGTAAAAGTGAATAGTAAAAAGTGAATAGTGAAATTTTCGGGAATAAAAGTTAACTTGAAATTGCGGATTGTTACAGTCTCTACCCCTTCAGGAAACTTCGTCCCGAAGTTTAGTGTGTCTAGGTCTCTTATCTTAATAGCGGCATAATAAAGCTAAGTTTTTGAACTAGGATAGAATAATATGGTAGGATAAAGTACGTACCCGTTACGCATTGCGGGCTTCCTTAGCACCCAAATAGTATGCTCGACCCCGAGGTGGACTATCATTGTATTCACGCTTTGGGTTATTTGCTTCAAGCATTACTGCTAGAGTCGGGTTATCCAGTACTTGTCCCTGTGCCCTATTCAACTTAGGACAAGTATTTCGGAAGTGGTTTGGGCTGTTGCACTCATGGCATGTCTTTTGGTTGTTTCCTATATTGTCCGCATTCGCCTGCCTTGTAATTGATTTACACTGACTTGCAAAGTGGCCAGACTTCTTGCAATTATAACACACAGGGCATGGTTCAGACCTTTGATGATGATAAGTGCATTTAGTACACTTAGGATGTGGACCCTCATACTTTTTCTGATCATAAACTGTTGCTGCAAATCCTCTTACTCTCTTATTATCAACCATTGTACCCTTTTGCTCGCTTGATTCACCTGTTCCCTTCCTTTTATCACTAATCTTCAAAGTTCCATTCCTAACCATCTCATCTGTTAGGGTCCCTGCTCTTAGTATTGCACTTTGAATTGTGGGAGGTTCGGTTGTTTTAACCATCCCACGAATCTCGGGAACAAGGCCATAGATGTACCTCTCAATCCTCTTGGATTCAGGGGTAACCAGATGAGGAACTAGTTTAGCTAGTTCATGAAACCGATCTGTGTAGGTTGCATGACCAGCCCCTACCATAGAGTGATGCCAAAATTCGTCTTCTAGTTTTTGCATTTCATTAACTGGGCAGTATTCTTCCTTCAGTAGTCCTTTAAAGTCGTCCCATGTCATGCCTACAGCTGCTTCTCTAGTCCTTGCTTGAATCTGCATGTTCCACCATGTCAATGCCTTTTCTGATAGCAAGCATGCAGAATATTTCACTCTCTGGTGGATTGCACAGTTACTGATGTCAATCACTGACTCCATCTTCTCGACCCATCGTGTATATGCCAATGCACCTCCTTTGCCATTAAACTCAATTGGTTTGCATGACGTAAATTCCTTATACGTACATCCAGTCCTATGGTTGTTGTTGTTGTTGTTGTTGTTGTTGTTGTTGTTGTTGTTGTTGTTGTTGTTGTTGTTGTTGTTGTTGTTGTGATCATTCCTTCCTCCATTATTTGTAGCGTCATTTATGCTTCCGTGGTTTCCCGAATTGTTCATGTGATTACCAACTTGTGTGACTATAGTGGGAAGTAGGTTTTGTAGTTGCTGGGCGATAATGGTGGAGACATCTGGATTTCCACCAGCGTTACTAGGGTTACTAGTGTCGTGAGCATCTCCTCTACCTCCACGTCCACCAGTTCTTCCACTATCATTACTAGGGTTACTAGTGTCGTGAGCAGCTCCTCTACCTCCACGACCACCAGTTCTTCCACCTCTTGGTGTTGCTCCACCTCGGCTAGTGCTACGAGTTACTCTCTTTGGTGCCATGATATCTACAAGGAGGGATATTTTGTCGACGTCAGATATGAGGTGATATTCCTAGACTACTTAGTCATAAATCTTGTCAATTTGAGTCAATCGTTGATTAATGTAAGCATGGTCATATATGTCTACGTGAGTCGTGACGCCTTTATAATTATGTTGCCACCATAATTATAATTGCTTCCTTTCACACGTATACATATTTACCAGGCACACATAACTCAACAATTGGTACTACATAATTGGGTAGACTTTCTATCATCTGCTCTTAAGTTGTGAAAGGGTAACATAGTCTGGGTATCTAGAGAAGGTGATATGACGAAATGGACTAGTCGCGCTTGTAGAAAGGTTTGAGTGTCGTACTAGGACATATGAACCACTTCTAGGTATTAGAATCATATAAAGTAAGTATAAGGCAAATCATCAAATCTCTACAGGAAACTAATAACCTTTATTTAACTTAATCTTATGTCTTATCAAACAAGAACTGTCACAAGATTAAGTTAAATAAATAATTATTACTTAGCTCTAAATTTTTGATGACTTGACTATTGTCTGGGGTTTCTTCTAAACAAACAATTAGCAATAAGCATATGCACATGAAGTGTGTGTAAGGCAAAATAAAGAGAATGGTCCTAACGTATATAGCAGTTATAGTCTAGGCACAAAAATGCAACCTAGTTCTCTATAACCAAGGCTCTGGTACCAATCTGTAACACCCCCAAAATACCGCAGCGGAAGACTGTGTCATAGGGGTGCTACTTCATAATACAAAGAACAAGGTATAGAAAACGAACTCTAAATGAGACGTTTTGAAAAGTTACCATTCGATTAATAAATTCCGAGATACAAACTTGAGTTCCATAATACAATACATAAGAGTTTTAAGACATATCGAATGGTAAAGATAAAAGCATAAGTCTTCAAAACATGCCAAGCGACTCTATGCTCCATGCAACAGCTTATCATCTTACAGACCTGAGACAAACATGCTAAAGTGTCAACACAATGGTTGGTGAGTTCATAGAGTTTGTCTTAAAATAATTGAAAAGCCTTAAGAGAATGTTCGCACAGCAAAGGCATCGTGAATCCACTCAGTTGCAAGTCCCGCCATAAGAGACTTGCAACCTGTGTGTTCACAACCCACTGCTAACATATATAGTATGAATAAGACATGTATAAGTTCATCAAGACAATTTAAGCAATTAGAAGTGAGTCTATACTTCATCTCCGAAGACCTCACTTTTATGATGTATCCAACATTCGCAAATGTTAGGATGTATCAAAGACAACTGGGAGTCAATTCCCAAAGACAACTGGGAGCCACTTCCCAAAGACAACTGGGAGTCAATTCCCAAAGACAACTACTAGTCAATAAATAGAATAACGCAATTAAGTATAACGCAGTCATGTATGTAAGCAATCAAGTATAACACAGTCAAGTATAGACGTTTTGAGTATTTGTACAAGTAAACAAGTAGTTGAGCATGTGTCTCCCCCAAAAGTTAAAACAAGTACGAAAAGAGTAGGGGCTATGACTCACCTTAAGCTTAAGTGATGTGAAATCAAAGTGGTAGTCGAATCGTGAAAGTCTCTAAGAACAGCCTATAATAGAACGTTGCGACTTAGGTTTGGAGTAACGTCTAAGAATACGAAGAATTGCCCATATATGTCTTGCATAATGTTCATGATGTAGTACTTAGTATATAGTGTAAGTCTTTGAATATAAATGGTTTATGGAACATGTATAGGTTGTACATCTCTTACTACCGTTCGGGCCGACATAATTCAGAAGTCATAGAGTAAATGTTCGAGGAGCCAGGACACTTTAACTCGTAAATCCACAACTCATCTCGACGGCTTACTTAATGAACTCCTCACATGAGGCTCCCTACTATTGTAGTATTTGATAACAAATGTATAAGTTTTAATCCGAAAAGTTACATGTCCAATATTTGAATAAACTTAGGAAAGTTTATTAGTACATGAAGATTGTTATTAGGGGTAGTTTCATAAGTCTTATATGACCATTTTCTCTTTGTAATATCTCATGGTTCCTTTTGAAGTGAAGTAGATCCAAATTGTTTGTTCAAGTTATCGCCTAATTCCTTGTTTCATGTTTACGCCTAAGTAAGCTTATATAGTCATTTAGTCATGGCTTCGCCGTGACCTTGGTCATTTTTCCATGGTCTTGAGACTCAACCTTGGCTTTAGCCATGGTTGTGGTCTTGGCTTTAGGTCATTAGACCTCTTGGTCTTAGTAAATGATAACTATAATATAGTGACTTTGGTCTAAAATGGGCTGTTAAGATTTTGAAGAAATTTATCACTCGGAAAGCGTTTTCAGGGCTCGAGCTTCTTTGTTCCTGAACGAAAACGTCGTTCCGGACAACTTTCGTGTTTTAACTTTTTGATGAATCGGACCAGAAGGGTGACTTTAAAAAGCTAAATTTGATCAGAATGCTATTTAGGCAGTTTTGCCGTTTTGGTTTCGCTAACTTCTTATGGCCATAACTTTTGACTCGGGTACTCGTTTTGGGTGATTCAAATTGCTATGTTTTCCTTGTTAAGTCCTCTTTAACATTAAGTAAGTGTCAAATATCAAAGTTATACTATTTTGGTCGTGGTTCTCCATAAAAATCACTAGTTTGCTTGTTTACTTGTCATAAGTTAACATATGTATACCAATACTTGTTTTATCCATTTTTAAACATCATGAACACAATAACAAGAACATATATAGCATGAAAGGAACACAAAGAGCATGAAAATGATAATTAAGCAAGAAAGTATGTTAGGGTTTGCTTACAACTTTTGGCCTTAATGAAAAAGGGAAACTAGGACAAGAACTAGGACTTTGTTTGAACAAGCTTTCCTCCTTTGCAACCTATGATAAACCGAGGTTATTTGAAGATTATAACGACGCCTTCTTGAAGTCCAAAGCTATTTGAAGATTATAACGACGTCTTTTTGGAGACTTTAAAGTTATAACAACTTTTCTTAGAAAATTTCCAAGATTGAAGATCAAACACTAGTTTTCTTTCAAAAACTAGTTAACTTTCTTACAAAATATAAGAAAAGTGCCTTAGGTTTTAGGACTTAAAGGTTATAAGAAGGTGTGGTGCAAGTTTTCTATGTGTTATTAGTTGGCTATTTATAGGATGAGAAAAATAGTTAACCATATATTGGGTTAGAATGTAACCATGGTTAATTTAGACACTTGTAACCATCCTAAAGATCAAGGGTCAAGATTTAGCCACCCATGGTGACTCCCCCCCCACAATGGCGGTTCAAAGGAGATAAGATGACTAGATGATGAGTCTTGGTGTTATCTTGCTTAGTTTGTGCATTTTGACTCCGTAAAAAGCTAACCGTAAATGATTAAGCCTTAAAACGTAAAACCGGGTATCGTAAAAATATGAAACTTGAAAGTATTGTTAAACATGTCAATATAGTCCATAATAAAATATAAAATGAGTGGTAGGATCTATCAGGTGCGAAAACCCTGCTAAAAATTGGAAACACGGGTCTAAAACGCGTAATTCGCGTAAAACGCTGAACTGAAAAACGTAAAATTCCAAAACTTTTGGAATTGTCATAAAATGAAAGAAAATCATATTTCTATTGTTTATAATGTTTTATGGATATATCGGGATGCTGGAAGGACGTTTAAACCTAAAAGTAAATCTCGGACACGGCTTTGTGATTTTTTCAGAAATGATCCGACGAGCGTCAAACTCTCGGATTATCGTTAAAATAGTTTAACTTACGAGATTATGAAATAAAAATTTCTGAGATGAATAGTGAAAAGTGAATAGTAAAAAGTGAATAGTAAAAGTGAATAGTAAAAAGTGAATAGTGAAATTTTCGGGAATAAAAGTTAACTTGAAATTGCGGATTGTTACAGTCTCTACCCCTTCAGGAAACTTCGTCCCGAAGTTTAGTGTGTCTAGGTCTCTTATCTTAATAGCGGCATAATAAAGCTAAGTTTTTGAACTAGGATAGAATAATATGGTAGGATAAAGTACGTACCCGTTACGCATTGCGGGCTTCCTTAGCACCCAAATAGTATGCTCGACCCCGAGGTGGACTATCATTGTATTCACGCTTTGGGTTATTTGCTTCAAGCATTACTGCTAGAGTCGGGTTATCCAGTACTTGTCCCTGTGCCCTATTCAACTTAGGACAAGTATTTCGGAAGTGGTTTGGGCTGTTGCACTCATGGCATGTCTTTTGGTTGTTTCCTATATTGTCCGCATTCGCCTGCCTTGTAATTGATTTACACTGACTTGCAAAGTGGCCAGACTTCTTGCAATTATAACACACAGGGCATGGTTCAGACCTTTGATGATGATAAGTGCATTTAGTACACTTAGGATGTGGACCCTCATACTTTTTCTGATCATAAACTGTTGCTGCAAATCCTCTTACTCTCTTATTATCAACCATTGTACCCTTTTGCTCGCTTGATTCACCTGCTCCCTTCCTTTTATCACTAATCTTCAAAGTTCCATTCCTAACCATCTCATCTGTTAGGGTCCCTGCTCTTAGTATTGCACTTTGAATTGTGGGAGGTTCGGTTGTTTTAACCATCCCACGAATCTCGGGAACAAGGCCATAGATGTACCTCTCAATCCTCTTGGATTCAGGGGTAACCAGATGAGGAACTAGTTTAGCTAGTTCATGAAACCGATCTGTGTAGGTTGCATGACCAGCCCCTACCATAGAGTGATGCCAAAATTCGTCTTCTAGTTTTTGCATTTCATTAACTGGGCAGTATTCTTCCTTCGGTAGTCCTTTAAAGTCGTCCCATGTCATGCCTACAGCTGCTTCTCTAGTCCTTGCTTGAATCTGCATGTTCCACCATGTCAATGCCTTTTCTGATAGCAAGCATGCAGAATATTTCACTCTCTGGTGGATTGCACAGTTACTGATGTCAATCACTGACTCCATCTTCTCGACCCATCGTGTATATGCCAATGCACCTCCTTTGCCATTAAACTCAATTGGTTTGCATGACGTAAATTCCTTATACGTACATCCAGTCCTATGGTTGTTGTTGTTGTTGTTGTTGTTGTTGTTGTTGTTGTTGTTGTTGTTGTTGTGATCATTCCTTCCTCCATTATTTGTAGCGTCATTTATGCTTCCGTGGTTTCCCGAATTGTTCATGTGATTGCCAACTTGTGTGACTATAGTGGGAAGTAGGTTTTGTAGTTGCTGGGCGATAATGGTGGAGACATCTGGATTTCCACCAGCGTTACTAGGGTTACTAGTGTCGTGAGCATCTCCTCTACCTCCACGTCCACCAGTTCTTCCACTATCATTACTAGGGTTACTAGTGTCGTGAGCAGCTCCTCTACCTCCACGACCACCAGTTCTTCCACCTCTTGGTGTTGCTCCACCTCGGCTAGTGCTACGAGTTACTCTCTTTGGTGCCATGATATCTACAAGGAGGGATATTTTGTCGACGTCAGATATGAGGTGATATTCCTAGACTACTTAGTCATAAATCTTGTCAATTTGAGTCAATCGTTGATTAATGTAAGCATGGTCATATATGTCTACGTGAGTCGTGACGCCTTTATAATTATGTTGGCCACCATAATTATAATTGCTTCCTTTCACACGTATACATATTTACCAGGCACACATAACTCAACAATTGGTACTACATAATTGGGTAGACTTTCTATCATCTGCTCTTAAGTTGTGAAAGGGTAACATAGTCTGGGTATCTAGAGAAGGTGATATGACGAAATGGACTAGTCGCGCTTGTAGAAAGGTTTGAGTGTCGTACTAGGACATATGAACCACTTCTAGGTATTAGAATCATATAAAGTAAGTATAAGGCAAATCATCAAATCTCTACAGGAAACTAATAACCTTTATTTAACTTAATCTTATGTCTTATCAAACAAGAACTGTCACAAGATTAAGTTAAATAAATAATTATTACTTAGCTCTAAATTTTTGATGACTTGACTATTGTCTGGGGTTTCTTCTAAACAAACAATTAGCAATAAGCATATGCACATGAAGTGTGTGTAAGGCAAAATAAAGAGAATGGTCCTAACGTATATAGCAGTTATAGTCTAGGCACAAAAATGCAACCTAGTTCTCTATAACCAAGGCTCTGGTACCAATCTGTAACACCCCCAAAATACCGCAGCGGAAGACTGTGTCATAGGGGTGCTACTTCATAATACAAAGAACAAGGTATAGAAAACGAACTCTAAATAAGACGTTTTGAAAAGTTACCATTCGATTAATAAATTCCGAGATACAAACTTGAGTTCCATAATACAATACATAAGAGTTTTAAGACATATCGAATGGTAAAGATAAAAGCATAAGTCTTCAAAACATGCCAAGCGACTCTATGCTCCATGCAACAGCTTATCATCTTACAGACCTGAGACAAACATGCTAAAGTGTCAACACAATGGTTGGTGAGTTCATAGAGTTTGTCTTAAAATAATTGAAAAGCCTTAAGAGAATGTTCGCACAGCAAAGGCATCGTGAATCCACTCAGTTGCAAGTCCCGCCATAAGAGACTTGCAACCTGTGTGTTCACAACCCACTGCTAACATATGTAGTATGAATAAGACATGTATAAGTTCATCAAGACAATTTAAGCAATTAGAAGTGAGTCTATACTTCATCTCCGAAGACCTCACTTTTATGATGTATCCAACATTCGCAAATGTTAGGATGTATCAAAGACAACTGGGAGTCAATTCCCAAAGACAACTGGGAGCTACTTCCCAAAGACAACTGGGAGTCAATTCCCAAAGACAACTACTAGTCAATAAATAGAATAACGCAATTAAGTATAACGCAGTCATGTATGTAAGCAATCAAGTATAACACAGTCAAGTATAGACGTTTTGAGTATTTGTACAAGTAAACAAGTAGTTGAGCATGTGTCTCCCCCAAAAGTTAAAACAAGTACGAAAAGAGTAGGGGCTATGACTCACCTTAAGCTTAAGTGATGTGAAATCAAAGTGGTAGTCGAATCGTGAAAGTCTCTAAGAACAGCCTATAATAGAACGTTGCGACTTAGGTTTGGAGTAACGTCTAAGAATACGAAGAATTGCCCATATATGTCTTGCATAATGTTCATGATGTAGTACTTAGTATATAGTGTAAGTCTTTGAATATAAATGGTTTATGGAACATGTATAGGTTGTACATCTCTTACTACCGTTCGGGCCGACATAATTCAGAAGTCATAGAGTAAACGTTCGAGGAGCCAGGACACTTTAACTCGTAAATCCACAACTCATCTCGACGGCTTACTTAATGAACTCCTCACATGAGGCTCCCTACTATTGTAGTATTTGATAACAAATGTATAAGTTTTAATCCGAAAAGTTACATGTCCAATATTTGAATAAACTTAGGAAAATTTATTAGTACATGAAGATTGTTATTAGGGGTAGTTTCATAAGTCTTATATGACCATTTTCTCTTTGTAATATCTCATGGTTCCTTTTGAAGTGAAGTAGATCCAAATTGTTTGTTCAAGTTATCGCCTAATTCCTTGTTTCATGTTTACGCCTAAGTAAGCTTATATAGTCATTTAGTCATGGCTTCGCCGTGACCTTGGTCATTTTTCCATGGTCTTGAGACTCAACCTTGGCTTTAGCCATGGTTGTGGTCTTGGCTTTAGGTCATTAGACCTCTTGGTCTTAGTAAATGATAACTATAATATAGTGACTTTGGTCTAAAATGGGCTGTTAAGATTTTGAAGAAATTTATCACTCGGAAAGCGTTTTCAGGGCTCGAGCTTCTTTGTTCCTGAACGAAAACGTCGTTCCGGACAACTTTCGTGTTTTAACTTTTTGATGAATCGGACCAGAAGGGTGACTTTAAAAAGCTAAATTTGATCAGAATGCTATTTAGGCAGTTTTGCCGTTTTGGTTTCGCTAACTTCTTATGGCCATAACTTTTGACTCGGGTACTCGTTTTGGGTGATTCAAATTGCTATGTTTTCCTTGTTAAGTCCTCTTTAACATTAAGTAAGTGTCAAATATCAAAGTTATACTATTTTGGTCGTGGTTCTCCATAAAAATCACTAGTTTGCTTGTTTACTTGTCATAAGTTAACATATGTATACCAATACTTGTTTTATCCATTTTTAAACATCATGAACACAATAACAAGAACATATATAGCATGAAAGGAACACAAAGAGCATGAAAATGATAATTAAGCAAGAAAGTATGTTAGGGTTTGCTTACAACTTTTGGCCTTAATGAAAAAGGGAAACTAGGACAAGAACTAGGACTTTGTTTGAACAAGCTTTCCTCCTTTGCAACCTATGATAAACCGAGGTTATTTGAAGATTATAACGACGCCTTCTTGAAGTCCAAAGCTATTTGAAGATTATAACGACGTCTTTTTGGAGACTTTAAAGTTATAACAACTTTTCTTAGAAAATTTCCAAGATTGAAGATCAAACACTAGTTTTCTTTCAAAAACTAGTTAACTTTCTTACAAAATATAAGAAAAGTGCCTTAGGTTTTAGGACTTAAAGGTTATAAGAAGGTGTGGTGCAAGTTTTCTATGTGTTATTAGTTGGCTATTTATAGGATGAGAAAAATAGTTAACCATATATTGGGTTAGAATGTAACCATGGTTAATTTAGACACTTGTAACCATCCTAAAGATCAAGGGTCAAGATTTAGCCACCCATGGTGACTCCCCCCCCACAATGGCGGTTCAAAGGAGATAAGATGACTAGATGATGAGTCTTGGTGTTATCTTGCTTAGTTTGTGCATTTTGACTCCGTAAAAAGCTAACCGTAAATGATTAAGCCTTAAAACGTAAAACCGGGTATCGTAAAAATATGAAACTTGAAAGTATTGTTAAACATGTCAATATAGTCCATAATAAAATATAAAATGAGTGGTAGGATCTATCGGGTGCGAAAACCCTGCTAAAAACTGGAAACACGGGTCTAAAACGCGTAATTCGCGTAAAACGCTGAACTGAAAAACGTAAAATTCCAAAACTTTTGGAATTGTCATAAAATGAAAGAAAATCATATTTCTATTGTTTATAATGTTTTATGGATATATCGGGATGCTGGAAGGACGTTTAAACCTAAAAGTAAATCTCGGACACGGCTTTGTGATTTTTTCAGAAATGATCCGACGAGCGTCAAACTCTCGGATTATCGTTAAAATAGTTTAACTTACGAGATTATGAAATAAAAATTTCTGAGATGAATAGTGAAAAGTGAATAGTAAAAGTGAATAGTAAAAAGTGAATAGTGAAATTTTCGGGAATAAAAGTTAACTTGAAATTGCGGATTGTTACAGTCTCTACCCCTTCAGGAAACTTCGTCCCGAAGTTTAGTGTGTCTAGGTCTCTTATCTTAATAGCGGCATAATAAAGCTAAGTTTTTGAATTAGGATAGAATAATATGGTAGGATAAAGTACGTACCCGTTACGCATTGCGGGCTTCCTTAGCACCCAAATAGTATGCTCGACCCCGAGGTGGACTATCATTGTATTCACGCTTTGGGTTATTTGCTTCAAGCATTACTGCTAGAGTCGGGTTATCCAGTACTTGTCCCTGTGCCCTATTCAACTTAGGACAAGTATTTCGGAAGTGGTTTGGGCTGTTGCACTCATGGCATGTCTTTTGGTTGTTTCCTATATTGTCCGCATTCGCCTGCCTTGTAATTGATTTACACTGACTTGCAAAGTGGCCAGACTTCTTGCAATTATAACACACAGGGCATGGTTCAGACCTTTGATGATGATAAGTGCATTTAGTACACTTAGGATGTGGACCCTCATACTTTTTCTGATCATAAACTGTTGCTGCAAATCCTCTTACTCTCTTATTATCAACCATTGTACCCTTTTGCTCGCTTGATTCACCTGCTCCCTTCCTTTTATCACTAATCTTCAAAGTTCCATTCCTAACCATCTCATCTGTTAGGGTCCCTGCTCTTAGTATTGCACTTTGAATTGTGGGAGGTTCGGTTGTTTTAACCATCCCACGAATCTCGGGAACAAGGCCATAGATGTACCTCTCAATCCTCTTGGATTCAGGGGTAACCAGATGAGGAACTAGTTTAGCTAGTTCATGAAACCGATCTATGTAGGTTGCATGACCAGCCCCTACCATAGAGTGATGCCAAAATTCGTCTTCTAGTTTTTGCATTTCATTAACTGGGCAGTATTCTTCCTTCGGTAGTCCTTTAAAGTCGTCCCATGTCATGCCTACAGCTGCTTCTCTAGTCCTTGCTTGAATCTGCATGTTCCACCATGTCAATGCCTTTTCTGATAGCAAGCATGCAGAATATTTCACTCTCTGGTGGATTGCACAGTTACTGATGTCAATCACTGACTCCATCTTCTCGACCCATCGTGTATATGCCAATGCACCTCCTTTGCCATTAAACTCAATTGGTTTGCATGACGTAAATTCCTTATACGTACATCCAGTCCTATGGTTGTTGTTGTTGTTGTTGTTGTTGTTGTTGTTGTTGTTGTTGTTGTGATCATTCCTTCCTCCATTATTTGTAGCGTCATTTATGCTTCCGTGGTTTCCCGAATTGTTCATGTGATTGCCAACTTGTGTGACTATAGTGGGAAGTAGGTTTTGTAGTTGCTGGGCGATAATGGTGGAGACATCTGGATTTCCACCAGCGTTACTAGGGTTACTAGTGTCGTGAGCATCTCCTCTACCTCCACGTCCACCAGTTCTTCCACTATCATTACTAGGGTTACTAGTGTCGTGAGCAGCTCCTCTACCTCCACGACCACCAGTTCTTCCACCTCTTGGTGTTGCTCCACCTCGGCTAGTGCTACGAGTTACTCTCTTTGGTGCCATGATATCTACAAGGAGGGATATTTTGTCGACGTCAGATATGAGGTGATATTCCTAGACTACTTAGTCATAAATCTTGTCAATTTGAGTCAATCGTTGATTAATGTAAGCATGGTCATATATGTCTACGTGAGTCGTGACGCCTTTATAATTATGTTGGCCACCATAATTATAATTGCTTCCTTTCACACGTATACATATTTACCAGGCACACATAACTCAACAATTGGTACTACATAATTGGGTAGACTTTCTATCATCTGCTCTTAAGTTGTGAAAGGGTAACATAGTCTGGGTATCTAGAGAAGGTGATATGACGAAATGGACTAGTCGCGCTTGTAGAAAGGTTTGAGTGTCGTACTAGGACATATGAACCACTTCTAGGTATTAGAATCATATAAAGTAAGTATAAGGCAAATCATCAAATCTCTACAGGAAACTAATAACCTTTATTTAACTTAATCTTATGTCTTATCAAACAAGAACTGTCACAAGATTAAGTTAAATAAATAATTATTACTTAGCTCTAAATTTTTGATGACTTGACTATTGTCTGGGGTTTCTTCTAAACAAACAATTAGCAATAAGCATATGCACATGAAGTGTGTGTAAGGCAAAATAAAGAGAATGGTCCTAACGTATATAGCAGTTATAGTCTAGGCACAAAAATGCAACCTAGTTCTCTATAACCAAGGCTCTGGTACCAATCTGTAACACCCCCAAAATACCGCAGCGGAAGACTGTGTCATAGGGGTGCTACTTCATAATACAAAGAACAAGGTATAGAAAACGAACTCTAAATGAGACGTTTTGAAAAGTTACCATTCGATTAATAAATTCCGAGATACAAACTTGAGTTCCATAATACAATACATAAGAGTTTTAAGACATATCGAATGGTAAAGATAAAAGCATAAGTCTTCAAAACATGTCAAGCGACTCTATGCTCCATGCAACAGCTTATCATCTTACAGACCTGAGACAAACATGCTAAAGTGTCAACACAATGGTTGGTGAGTTCATAGAGTTTGTCTTAAAATAATTGAAAAGCCTTAAGAGAATGTTCGCACAGCAAAGGCATCGTGAATCCACTCAGTTGCAAGTCCCGCCATAAGAGACTTGCAACCTGTGTGTTCACAACCCACTGCTAACATATGTAGTATGAATAAGACATGTATAAGTTCATCAAGACAATTTAAGCAATTAGAAGTGAGTCTATACTTCATCTCCGAAGACCTCACTTTTATGATGTATCCAACATTCGCAAATGTTAGGATGTATCAAAGACAACTGGGAGTCAATTCCCAAAGACAACTGGGAGCCACTTCCCAAAGACAACTGGGAGTCAATTCCCAAAGACAACTACTAGTCAATAAATAGAATAACGCAATTAAGTATAACGCAGTCATGTATGTAAGCAATCAAGTATAACACAGTCAAGTATAGACGTTTTGAGTATTTGTACAAGTAAACAAGTAGTTGAGCATGTGTCTCCCCCAAAAGTTAAAACAAGTACGAAAAGAGTAGGGGCTATGACTCACCTTAAGCTTAAGTGATGTGAAATCAAAGTGGTAGTCGAATCGTGAAAGTCTCTAAGAACAGCCTATAATAGAACGTTGCGACTTAGGTTTGGAGTAACGTCTAAGAATACGAAGAATTGCCCATATATGTCTTGCATAATGTTCATGATGTAGTACTTAGTATATAGTGTAAGTCTTTGAATATAAATGGTTTATGGAACATGTATAGGTTGTACATCTCTTACTACCGTTCGGGCCGACATAATTCAGAAGTCATAGAGTAAACGTTCGAGGAGCCAGGACACTTTAACTCGTAAATCCACAACTCATCTCGACGGCTTACTTAATGAACTCCTCACATGAGGCTCCCTACTATTGTAGTATTTGATAACAAATGTATAAGTTTTAATCCGAAAAGTTACATGTCCAATATTTGAATAAACTTAGGAAAGTTTATTAGTACATGAAGATTGTTATTAGGGGTAGTTTCATAAGTCTTATATGACCATTTTCTTTTTGTAATATCTCATGGTTCCTTTTGAAGTGAAGTAGATCCAAATTGTTTGTTCAAGTTATCGCCTAATTCCTTGTTTCATGTTTACGCCTAAGTAAGCTTATATAGTCATTTAGTCATGGCTTCGCCGTGACCTTGGTCATTTTTCCATGGTCTTGAGACTCAACCTTGGCTTTAGCCATGGTTGTGGTCTTGGCTTTAGGTCATTAGACCTCTTGGTCTTAGTAAATGATAACTATAATATAGTGACTTTGGTCTAAAATGGGCTGTTAAGATTTTGAAGAAATTTATCACTCGGAAAGCGTTTTCAGGGCTCGAGCTTCTTTGTTCCTGAACGAAAACGTCGTTCCGGACAACTTTCGTGTTTTAACTTTTTGATGAATCGGACCAGAAGGGTGACTTTAAAAAGCTAAATTTGATCAGAATGCTATTTAGGCAGTTTTGCCGTTTTGGTTTCGCTAACTTCTTATGGCCATAACTTTTGACTCGGGTACTCGTTTTGGGTGATTCAAATTGCTATGTTTTCCTTGTTAAGTCCTCTTTAACATTAAGTAAGTGTCAAATATCAAAGTTATACTATTTTGGTCGTGGTTCTCCATAAAAATCACTAGTTTGCTTGTTTACTTGTCATAAGTTAACATATGTATACCAATACTTGTTTTATCCATTTTTAAACATCATGAACACAATAACAAGAACATATATAGCATGAAAGGAACACAAAGAGCATGAAAATGATAATTAAGCAAGAAAGTATGTTAGGGTTTGCTTACAACTTTTGGCCTTAATGAAAAAGGGAAACTAGGACAAGAACTAGGACTTTGTTTGAACAAGCTTTCCTCCTTTGCAACCTATGATAAACCGAGGTTATTTGAAGATTATAACGACGCCTTCTTGAAGTCCAAAGCTATTTGAAGATTATAACGACGTCTTTTTGGAGACTTTAAAGTTATAACAACTTTTCTTAGAAAATTTCCAAGATTGAAGATCAAACACTAGTTTTCTTTCAAAAACTAGTTAACTTTCTTACAAAATATAATAAAAGTGCCTTAGGTTTTAGGACTTAAAGGTTATAAGAAGGTGTGGTGCAAGTTTTCTATGTGTTATTAGTTGGCTATTTATAGGATGAGAAAAATAGTTAACCATATATTGGGTTAGAATGTAACCATGGTTAATTTAGACACTTGTAACCATCCTAAAGATCAAGGGTCAAGATTTAGCCACCCATGGTGACTCCCCCCCCACAATGGCGGTTCAAAGGAGATAAGATGACTAGATGATGAGTCTTGGTGTTATCTTGCTTAGTTTGTGCATTTTGACTCCGTAAAAAGCTAACCGTAAATGATTAAGCCTTAAAACGTAAAATCGGGTATCGTAAAAATATGAAACTTGAAAGTATTGTTAAACATGTCAATATAGTCCATAATAAAATATAAAATGAGTGGTAGGATCTATCGGGTGCGAAAACCCTGCTAAAAACTGGAAACACGGGTCTAAAACGCGTAATTCGCGTAAAACGCTGAACTGAAAAACGTAAAATTCCAAAACTTTTGGAATTGTCATAAAATGAAAGAAAATCATATTTCTATTGTTTATAATGTTTTATGGATATATCGGGATGCTGGAAGGACGTTTAAACCTAAAAGTAAATCTCGGACACGGCTTTGTGATTTTTTCAGAAATGATCCGACGAGCGTCAAACTCTCGGATTATCGTTAAAATAGTTTAACTTACGAGATTATGAAATAAAAATTTCTGAGATGAATAGTGAAAAGTGAATAGTAAAAAGTGAATAGTAAAAGTGAATAGTGAAATTTTCGGGAATAAAAGTTAACTTGAAATTGCGGATTGTTACACTTGCAAGCAACATCTTAGTAAGTCAAACACATTACTTTCCATAAATGTATAATGACAAAACTTGCCATAAATGTGATGTGACAATTCTATTTTAAGAAATAAAAAGTGTTGTGTTTTATGAAATGTAAAATGTAGCAAAAGTCTAGTTTATGCAAGCCTTTAAAACTAAGATTATGTTTTACT
Organism: Artemisia argyi; assembly: GCA_030686995.1. Lineage (NCBI taxonomy): Eukaryota > Viridiplantae > Streptophyta > Magnoliopsida > Asterales > Asteraceae > Artemisia > Artemisia argyi. The sequence continues at coordinate 170,342,836 of CM060676.1, read as the reverse complement.
TAGAAACTAAAGTTTACATTTGTCATTAACAAAACTTAGCGAAGATCGTAAAATATAAATAACGTTTTTAGGCGATATTTGTATTAACAATCTCCCCCTTTTTGTTGATGACAAAACATAAACTTTGTTTTTAAGTAACTCACAAAATCTTGGTTTTTAAGACTTAAAAAAATTAATATTAAACTTGTTTTACTTAAGTTATGAAAATCATATTAAGTTTTGAAAGTTTAATATATTTCTCCCCCTTTTTGTCGAAACAAAAAGTAGAGTAGCGAAGCGGAAAAAAGTACTTGCTCCCCCTTGCTTGTTACTCCCCCTAAAAGGAGTGCCAAGATGGGAAACATGGATTTTGATCCTACAAAAAAAATGGTTAGTTGGTGATATATATAGCCAAGTTTGTAGTTACCACACACATTGCAACCACAATGACAACTTAAAAATGATCAACCAACAATGCACGAAAGTAAGTAGAAAGAAATAGCATTCCAAGTAAAATTTTGACTTTAAAAAGTCAAAGGACAAGAAATGGTAAGTATTCTTCTACTTCTAAAAACTTAAAAAATAACCAAGAAATAAAAATAAAAGCCTAGTTTCCTAAATTGGGGCAAACGGCCTCCAAAGGTTGTCTAGGATTTGTTTGGGTGGGAGAGAGCATCCAAACGTTCTATGACATGTTGGAATGCAAATCGGGTTTCATCTTGGAGCTGGTGAAGCAACGTTTTGATGCTTGCACCCATTTGATCACAATTTGAGCAAACATGGGGATGAGTGGGTGGAAATGAGTTGTTTTTGGTTTCTTGGTTTGAGGGTTGGTTGGTTTGTGGTTCTTGGGTGGATGATGGGTTTGGTATTGAGTCAAGCAAGGTGGTTTGAAATTCCATTGCTTGATGGAGGTGGTTCTCAACCATGCTTTGTATATCCTCATATGAGGGAAAGAAAGATTCAAAGGTTTGGGCTTGAGAATGTTGTGGAGTTGGGTGATCATGGTTTTCAAAGTTTGGTTCTCCATAAAGAGGACCATGGATGTCATTGTAGATAGGGTGAAACAACAATGGTTTGAGTTGATGATATATTTGTTATGGTGGTTGGGTGTGGTTAAAAAGCTTATTTGGTCAAGAATTGACCTTGGTGAAAAAGGTGGTGGTTGTGAAGGTCTTGGTGGAAGATCATTTAGATCTTGGACAAAAGGGTGTGGTGATGTGGGAGGAGACCCAAATAACTCCATAGGTTCAATTTTGGGTAATGGTGATGGTGATGAAGTTTTGGATGGTTAGGTTGGAGCACTTGGTGGAGTTGGGTCAATGGGTGATTTAGTAGGTGGTGGAGTGAGGTCATTTGGTTCATTGGTTGATGGAGATGGAGATGCAAGGTTCAAAAAGTGTTCATTTTTGATAGGTGAGGTGAATTCATCCGAAGATGAGGAGCTTAGGTTGATGGGTTGATTAGACCATAGTGGTTTAACACTTATCCGGGCGGTTTTCCGGATGGGTCGTGATGGTTGAGAGGTGATTGTTGACTTAGTCATGGTGAAAAATGGTTTAGAAGTTCAGAAATTATGGAAAGGAGGTGTGATTTGATAGTGTTTAGGATGGCTTAATTTATAGTGTTAAAGGATTGTGGAAAGGAGTGTTTGGATTTGATGTTAGTCCATACAAAAAAAAGGAGGTTTCTAATGTTTTGGAAAACTAATTGTGGGTTGTCATATCATGGAAGTCAATCCAATGAAAATGGTGAAGTGAGAAGACAAGTTTTGCACTAAATGCTTAGTGGTTTTGGTGGATTTGTTGGAGTATAAATCTCAGAAATTTCAATGATCCTTTAAAAGGGTTCCTTCCTTTATGTGTGAGGGGTCCTTGAGGTTGTTATGGCAAATTTTGAATTTTGGCGGGAAATGGTTTTGGTTAAGTTTATGGAAGAAGAAGTACCCTATTATGCTAAACATATTGCAAGAAATGGGTTTCTACCTAAAAGGATTGGATTTTGGTGTTTGGATGTTGAATTGTTGAAAATAAAAACAAAAATTCTGCAGGCTTCTGGCGGCACCCTAAGAATACACAGGCGGAACCCATTTGAGGGTGCCGCCTGGTCCGTTGGGCCATTTCTGGGATTCCCAGAAATTGCACTGGCGGAACCCAATTTTGGGTACCGCCAGATCCGCCAGAGCTCCAAAAATAGGCAGTCCGCGTTTTTGACCCGCGAGACGATTTTCAAAATTTTTGAAAACTCCTAAAATCAAAAATATAATGCATATCTGGTTAGGAAATGCAAAAAATGAACATGCAAACACTCATATCATATGACTTTGACCGGGGGCTAGCGATATTCACTAAACGTAGTGAAAATATTATAAGCTTGAAAATTTGACAACTTGCTAAAAGTTGTCTTCCTGCATCAAAGTCAGATGAAACATGTTCCAAATAGTATCAAACATTGTACCAACCTACAAGTACATCATAAGCATTGTTTAAACAACCAAATTGGTTCAAATAGCACCTAGTGCCAAACACTCCTACACACCCGCTCTCATTGACGGTCAATCTTGTTCTTGAGCTTTCCAAGGAATCTTCCAAGATTCTTAAACATCCCCTTTGTTTGCTTGAACTCCGCCGACTCGTTTGGAATATCCGGAAGTTGGGATAGGTATTCGAGAGGTGGGAGCCTAGAGTTTGGCAAATTGTCATCTTCACTCATTGAGGAAGACGATGATGAGGTAGGAGGATGAGGACGTTTTCCTTGGGCTTTGTACACTCTCTTATCACTAAGTGGAACAAAGGTGTGTGGAATAAGAGTGTAGTCAAGATGAAGGCTATTTGGAGTTGGTGGAATGGGTGAGATGAACCTAAAGAGACGGGTCAAGAGCATTCCATACGGCATAGCTGTTGTGCCATGCACGGGAATGTCGGCCATTCTCTTGGCCATGTAGTAGGCAAGGTTGAAAGGTTGCCTAACGGACAAGGAGTAGAGCATGTAGCAAAGGCAAAGGTTGATATGATCTCGGTTTCCTATTGTGCTAATCACATTGGCTCTAAGGACTTCCTCCCATTTCTTGAATTGGGGCTTGAGTTCATTCATCTCCATTCTATATGGGTCCTTTTCGACCTCATTTCTCAAACGGGTTCTCCTAGTGTTGGTAGTCCTAACAAAGAGGTGGTCACGGAGTACATCTTTTGAGACAGGGGGTGTGTCATAAGGATGGATACGGTCTTGGAGGTTTTCAAGAGTTAAGAGAGAGTGTAAGTCGGAATAGAGACAAGTACCACGGTTTGGGACACCTAGGATTTGAGCAAACTCCTCAAGAGTGAAGGAGTATTGATGACTACTAACCCTAAAGTTGATAGACATATGACCATAATCATCCGTGGAGAGGACGGAGGATGCATAGAACTCTAGAATGAATCTAGGACAAATAGGCTCGTCGATATTCAAAAGACACTCAAAGTTGATTGTGGCAAATTCGGCGTAAAGGTTTGTGCCTTCTAGGAAAGACGGGTCAATGGTTCTACCCGCATGGACATAGTGTTTTTCTAGGGCTTTGAAAACATTTACTTGGTTTGGGGTAAGACCTTTGGTTTTGTGGTGTTTTGGTAGGTACTTAATTGTGTCCTTGTGGTCGTAGTGGGTTAGAGGAGGCATGATGATTCCTAGAACAACAAAATTTCACATTTTAGTTTACGTAAACCACTATTATAATGTGGATGTTCTAGTGTGTGCCTATATGAAAACAATGTGGAGGTGCGGTTATCTTGACTCATTTTGATGCTTCAAAATCGTTTTATGCAAGTTTTGTTATAAAACAAAAGATAACCCAAACGCTCCTAGTTCAATGTAGCTTCGTTTGAATGTACCCGAAAATACATATTGGTTATGTATTCCCTTTAGCATTCAAGAGACATTATGCAAGTGATGTTTTAAACATAACGTTTTGATTTTGTATTCTCAATGTGAGACGAAAAAATATTTGTCCTACTTGTGAGAAATTTTTTGGAAGGATTTGACATGGGGTGTTTTAGCAAACATGTTTATACTAATTAAGGATGCAATTCCTAACTATGGGAAACATGATTAGTTTTATTAAACACCTAATCTTATGCATGAGTTTTTCAAGTTAATGCATAACCCCAAGTTTTTGTTTTTGTGCAAGAAATAGAATTCCTAGACTCAGATCAGGATTGTAATCATGTTTAGAGTACTTACAATGATGATTGATTTGCAATGTAAATGAATGGAAGACCAAGAATTCGTAGGTATGGATGGATGGTAAAGTGAATAGTAGCAGTTTGGAAGTGGTGGTATGAGATAATGGGTGTTTGGTTTAATATAAACATAGATTTTGATTCTGCAGGTCGGCGGATACGGCGGACCCCTGGAATGGGTTCCGCCCGTCATGTCTGAGGGTTCCGCCGACCCTGCTGAGAAAAATAGTTATGGATTTGTTTTGATTTTTGTCTAATATCCAGAACTATAATGTAGGTTCCATGAGTCCTAAGCCTAGCCTAAGAAGGTTAAAAGGTTCACGTTTAAGGGGTTTTGTGAGAATGTCGGCTATGTTGTCTTCGGAAGAAACTTTCTCAATTGAGATATTTCCTTTTTGAACGTTGTCACAAAGGAAATGATGACGGATTTCAATATGTTTGGTACGAGCATGTTGAACCGGGTTTTTGCTAAGATCAATGGCACCTTTGTTGTCACAAAGAATTGTGATATCGTTGAGTTGAATTCCGTAGTCGACAAGAGCTTGCTTCATCCAAAGAGCTTGTTGACATGCCTTTCCGGCCGAAACATACTCGGCTTCCGTTGTTGAGATAGCAAGAGCCGTTTGCTTCTTAGAAAACCATGAGGTGAGACAATGTCCAACAAAAGTACAAATGCCACTTGTACTTTTTCTATCGACATAGTCACCGGCATGATCCGAGTCGGCATACACTATGGTGTCTATTCCCGTTCCTTTGGGATACCATAAACCTAAATGTGTAGTGCCCTTAATATACCTAAAAATCCTTTTAACGGCTTCGAGATGGGTAGTTTTAGGATCTTCTTGAAAATGAGCACATAGACAAACACTAAACATAATGTCGGGTCTACTAGCCGTTAGGTAAAGTAGACTACCAATCATACCTCTATATTTAGTGCTATCTACGGATTCACTTTCCTCATCCTTGGTGAGTTTAGTTTCCGTGGACATGGGAGTTTTGATAGGTTTCGAATCTTCTAGTCCAAATTTCTTAAGCATGTCCTTAATATATTTAGATTGGTTAAAGAAGATACCATCTTCTAGTTGTTTGATTTTGAGTCCTAGGAAAAAGTTGAGTTCTCCCATCATACTCATTTCAAACTCGTCATGCATGATTTTTGAGAAATCCACACATAATTCTTGACAAGTTGATCCGAATATAATGTCATCAACATAGATTTGGACTATGATAATATGTGAATCTTTCTTCTTAGTGAAGAAAGTATTATCAACTAAGCCCATGGTATACTTATGGTCAACTAGGAATGTTTTGAGTCGATCATACCATGCTTTTGGAGCTTGCTTAAGTCCGTAAAGAGACTTTTTAAGTTTGTAAACATGATTTGGTTTTTCAAAATCGATGAAGCCCGGTGGTTGAGCAACATGCACTTCTTCATTAATGACTCCGTTTAGAAATGACCTTTTGACGTCCATTTGAAAGAGTTTAAAATTGTGTGCACATGCATATGCAAGTAAGATTCTAATTGACTCGAGCCTAGCAACCGGAGCAAAAGTTTCATCGTAGTCAATGCCTTCTTGTTGGTTATATCCTTGTGCAACTAGCCTAGCTTTGTTTCTAGACACAATTCCATTTTCATCCATTTTATTACGAAATACCCATTTTGTTCCAATTATAGTTTGACTCTTTGGTTGAGGAACTAATGTCCATACGTCATTCCTAACAAATTGGTTAACTCTTCTTGCATTGCAATTACCCAAGACTCATCTTTAATAGCTTCATTAATATTTTTAGGTTCAATGGTTGACACGAAACAAAAGTAGTTGCTTTCATTTTGAACTTTAGACCTTAGTGTTCTTTCGTTAATATTGCCAATGACACCATCTAATGGATGACTTTTAGATTCTTTGACATTGACAAGTTCTTTGTTAAATAGTTCATCTTCTTTGTCATCACTTAAAATTTCTTGATTTTCTATTGCTTGGCTTTCAACTAAGTCATCATCTACCAAAGGTGATGTCTTAGAGGGAAGTGGACTCTTGTCAAATGTTACGTTCAATGATTCCTCGACTCTTAAGGTTTCTTTGTTCAAAACAATGTATGCTTTACTATTTTGTGAATATCCAAGAAATACACCTTCATAAGACTTTGGGTCAAATTTGGTGAGATAATCCTTGGTGTTAAGAATGAAACATTTACTCCCAAACACTCTAAAGTATCCTAATGTAGGCTTTTTACCTTTATATAGTTCATAAGGAGTTTTATTCAAAAATGGTCTAATTAAGACTCGATTTAAAATGTACGTTGATGTGTCAACGGCATTACACCAAAACTTTTGTGGAATGTTTTGTTCATTAAGCATTGTTCTACTCATCTCTTGCAATGTCCGGTTTTTACGTTCTACTACAGCATTAGATTGAGGAGTACGTGGAGCCGAAAAGTTATGAGTTATACCATTATTATCACAAAAGTTTCCAAATTGAAATTCACTATCAAATTCACGACCGTGATCCGTTCTAATAGACACAATATTAGACCCTACTTGATTTTGAATTTTCTTACTTAGAATCTCAAATTTATCAAAAGCTTCATTTTTACTTTTCAAAAATTTTGTCCAAGTATATCTTGAGTAATCATCAACTATGACCAAAGTGTAGAAGTTACCTCCATAACTTTGTATAGCGGATGGACCAAATAAATCCATATGCAAAAGTTCTAGACACCTAGATTTGGAAACCAAGTTTTTAGCCTTATGGCTATTATGGACTTGTTTACCGACTTTGCAAGCATCACAAAAGTGTTGGTCATATTTCAACTTAGGTAAGTTTCGAACCAAGTCTTTGGAGGAAAGGTTTTGGATTAGTCTCATGTTAGCGTGTCCTAAACGTCTATGCCATAAAGTTGAAGATTCATCTAATGAGGTAAGACAAAGTTTGTCTCTAGATGTTGGATCCATCTTCATGACATATACGTTGTTCTTAAGGACACCTTTGGCTATGGTTATACCATCTTTAAGTATTTTACTTCCGTTTTCACTAAAAAGAACATTATACTTATTACGACAAAGTTGACTAATACTAAGGAGATTAAAACCTAAGTTATCAACATGAGCTACATCATCAATAAAAAGGGAGTCATGAGAGATTGTACCTTTTCTGATGATTTTGCTCTTAGCATTACTACCAAACGTAACATTACCTCCGTCACATTTGTGATAAGAAGTGAAGAGGCTTTTGTTACCCGTCATGTGCCTTGAACAACCGCTATCTTTAATCCATTCATCCGGTTCCAAACAAACTTTGAGGCACACCTATTTTATGAAAAACACTCAAACATTTGGTCCCCAATTTCTCATGGGTCCATTTTGGTTAAGCATATCATTAACTTGTTCCAAGTATGAAAATAGAGTGTAAGGGTTCCATGGCATGTGATTTGGAGTTTAGTAATGTCTAGGAGTGTTTTGGTTCCAAACATGTTGGTAGTTTGGTCGAGCGTTGAAGTTGCTCTTTGGAAAGGGGCGTTTGGGAATTGGAGTCTTAGGTCTTGGTTGAGTAGTTTTAGCTCTAAATTCATTTTTACTAAATCCTACTTCAGTTTTAAACATAGGTTTTGTTCCATTTTTGTATGTAACTTTAACAAATTTTGAACGATCCGATGTGGATGGAGTTACTGCTGTAGCAGACCTGGCGGAACCTTCGGGTCCAACGGGCGGAACCCTAGATTGGGTTCCGTCTGATCCGCAGGCTGCTGTAGCAATTTTGTTTACTTCTTGTGCAATATTTTCTTGTTTCGTTTGACCCTTTGAAGTTTCTATTTTCGTAAATCCTAGTCCTGTTTTATCAAAGGGTGACTTTTGAAGTTTCATAATTTCATCCGCACAAGAAATGCTCTTATCGAACTTCTTAAACTTTGTGGTTTGTTTTATTAGATCATTTTGAGTAATTTTGAGTTTCTCAACTTCTAGTTTAAGCTCTTCACATGATTTGCAATATGTGTCAATACCTTTACTCTTTTCTAGTCTCTTAGCTTTTTCTTTTAACTCATAAACTTCATTTTCTAAAAACTCCTTTTTAGTTTTCAAAAATTTATTTTTGTTTATGATTTTTAAGCTCAATTCACAAAGTTTGTTATATTCTTTTTGTAAACTGTCATCATCAATAGAGGAGTAAGATGAGTCGGAGAATACCTCATTTGAGTTGTGAGCCATGAGAGCAATATCATCATTCTTTGGCTCATCGTTATCTCCTTCATAGTCACTCCAAGCACCACCCACAAAAGCTTGTTGAGGTTTGCTCTTGGGTGGTTTTGGACATTCTCCTACGAGATGACTTGTGTCTCCACACCTATAGCATTTTCTTTCAACCTTTCCTTTCCTATCATCACAATCTTTTCGGAAAGTTTTCTTATCATCTCTAGGTTGCCTTACAAACTTTCCTCTTCTACGAAAGAACTTCTTGAAGTCTCTAACGGCCATAGCATATTCCTCATCATCACTATCCGAAGTAGATTCTTCATCATCACTTGATTGGACTCTAGCTTTCAAGGCAATGGACTTAACTTTTTTTTCTTGCCTCTAACTAGTTCCGAATCTTTTTCCATTACCATTTCATGAACTTTGAGGTTTCCAATTAGCTCATCAAGTGACATGCTTGAAAGATCTTTAGATTCTTCAATTGCCGTCACTTTTGCTCTCCACTTCGGATGGAATGCTCTAAGAAATTTCCTGACAAAGTTCTTACTACAAAAAGATTCATCAAGTGCTTTAAGTGAAGTAATAATAGTATTAAATCTAGCAAAAACATTATCAATAATCTCATCTTCGGAAATAACAAATTGTTCATATTGTTGAACAAGAAGATCAATTTTGTTATCTTTAACTTGTGAGTTTCCTTGATGAGTGACAATTAAAGATTGCCAAATATCTTTGGTGGTTTTACACAAAAAGACTCTTTCATATTCTTTCTTAGGCAAAGCGTTGTAAAGCATCATTTTAGCTTCATTATTTTTACCAATTAATTTCTTTTGATCATCATCTTTAATATTAGTAACTACGTTATCACCATCAATAATTATATACCACAAATCTATATCTTTAGATTTCACGTAAGTTTCAAAACGGTTTTTCCAATATATAAAACCATTTGCTTCAAAGAGTGGTGGTCTTTGCATAGATTGCCCTTCTTTGTAATTTTCAAAATCCATGGATCGTTTCAAGTTTTAAAACACAATATATTTTAAAAGCTTGAGTAACGTAGCTCTTGATGCTAATTGTGGAAAACTAGAAGGGGGGTTGAATAGTTTACCGATTAAAATCTTTTTAACTTGTTAAGTTAGCTTTGAAACTTTCCGTTTGATCAAAGATATATACACAAACACAATATATAACATGCAAGTAAGTGAAAGAAACGATCAAACCACAACACGAGTATTTATCGTGGTTCGGCTACAAGGACTCTTTTTCCTTGCCCTACGTCCACGCCCCGAGTATCCAACTCGAGAGTTACTTTCACTAGTCAACAAGCTCCTTTCACCGGCGGAGAAAACTTTACACGTCGCTTATACTTTTACCGACACAAAGCTAGATGTCGAGTTCTTTACCAAGGGTACAACCACTCCCGTTAGTTCTTTTACAAGGGTACAACTACACCCGATACACTTTGTATTTTGAGGACTAAAATACTAACCGATCACTACTGAAAATACACAATCAAATGAAGTGTAAACTACACAAGTCTACACAATGCTAACCTAACAAGTCTTGCAACGTTGTGTTGAATATTTGTTACTTTTAGTAAGCTCGTGAATCTCTTTGCTACAAAAAGAAACTTCACATATGAAATGTTAAGAGGTTAGATGAAAGAATGAATGTGTGTGTAAAATATAATGTCAAGTGATAAGCCAAAATTCAACTTGTTGCTTGGTATTTATAGCAAAACCTTATGCAGGTCTGGCGGATCAGGCGGACCCCTCAGAAGGGTTCCGCCCGTGTAACCCCAGGGTACCGCCAGGCTTGCAGTTGGTTTTACAATAAATCTTGCAAACCAAACAAGGTCACATCTCATTACTCTTTGCAAACCAAACAATGCCACATCTTATAATATCAAGTCAAACACTAAACTTGCAAGCCACATCTTAGTAAGTCAAACACATTACTTTCCATAAATGTATAATGACAAAACTTGCCATAAATGTGATGTGACAATTCTATTTTAAGAAATAAAAAGTGTTGTGTTTTATGAAATGTAAAATGTAGCAAAAGTCTAGTTTATGCAAGTCTTTAAAACTAAGATTATGTTTTACTTAGAAACTAAAGTTTACATTTGTCATTAACAAAACTTAGCGAAGATCGTAAAATATAAATAACGTTTTTAGGCGATATTTGTATTAACAGATATAATTTTTTTTTATTTTGATTATTTTAGTTATTTTATTAATTTTTTTTCCTGTCGTGACCAGCCGACTGTCAAGACCAAAAAAGGTGCGTTCTAGCCTGTTTTGAAACACCACCAAAGTGGCGTTTGGTTTATGCTGTCCAAACCACAGCCCACAAGGGGCGTTTGGTTAACAGCAGCCCACAAGGGGCGTTTGGTTAACAGCAGCCCACAAAGGGGTGTTCGGTTGCTTCCATTTTACCTAATTTTGTTAATGTTTGCTTTAATACGCGCGAAATATCGTTTATAATCTTGTTTATACTTGCAACTATTTGAGATACATTTGTTTGTCAATATCAATATTAAACCTGCTTATATTTCATAAGCTTCAATTTTCCGGCTTATTCGGAGACTTGTGGGCTGATATAAGTATATTATGATATAATAAACTTATATAAGCCCACAAGTCTCCAAATAAGCCGGAAAATTGAGTATTATGATATATAAGCCAAAATTGACAATGTGAATATGTTAGTATTATATTGTATTTGATCGTCTCATATATTGTAAATGTTTTTAGGACTTTTAAGATTAATTTTGGAAAGTCCCCGTCCAAAGTTAATCATCCCATAGAAAACCCGTCCGAAATTAATTTATTAGAAATTAATTTCGGAAAGTCCCCTGTTTGGGACTGCTTTTTGAATGTTTTGTCTCATTTAGGATATGAATGCTTATAATTGATTTACTATTTGTGAAAATTTCGACAGTGTTTCCCCTTTACTCCTACGAATATGTCTTTAATGCACATATTTGGGGAGTTGAGGGGAAATGCTGCCGAAATTTTCTCAAATAGTAAATTCAGTTATACGCATTCATATATGAGACGAAACATTCAAAGAGTGGGTTAGGATTGCCTTCCATAGTTGGATTAGGTGAACAAAACGCACAACTCGTAATTGCATCATTAAAACGCACAACTTGTGAACATGTTTAATTCTATATAATTATTTGTTGCATCATTAAAACGCAGTTATGCCAATTGATAAGAGTTGGGTCTCATTACCTCGTACTAGCCTCGATTTTTTAAAAGGTCTTAAAGCTTTTTACGCGTATGCCAAGGACTTTGTGAATATTGATGGGAATGTACGTTGTCCATGTGCTCGTTGTTATAACAATGGTTGGATAAAGTACGAAGACTTGTTTGATCACATACACTCAAATGGTTGGGACCAAAGTTATACGAAATGGTATAATCATGGTGAACCGGATACCCGAACATTGGTACCCAACACGAATCATCCCGAGACGAGTGACATGGCTGATTTCCTTCATGATATGTATCCGAATGAGCCAACTCAAGAAAATATTGGCGAGACAAGTAACGAGCCAACTCAAGCAACAACACTTCCTCAACGTAACGAGTTTGAAGCGTTACTTGCCACTGCTAACGACCCACTATACCCGGGCTGTACATGGATGTCTTCATTGGACTTTATGGCAAAGTTTACGAACATTAAGGTCAAAGGTAAAATGAGTGACACCACGTTTAACGAAACACTAAAATTTCTACGTGAATGCTTCCCGCCCGTTCTAGGATACAAAATCCCACCGTCATACTATGAAATAAAGAAAACAAATAAAACGATCGGGTTAGGATACGAATCCATACATGCTTGTGTAAATGATTGTTTTTTATATCGGGGGTGGGTAACGAAGATTTGCAGAATTGTCCCATCTGCGATGCTAGTAGATGGAAAGACAAGAACACACTGGGGAAGAAAGTTCCTAACAAGGTGTTGCGTTACTTTCCTATCATTCCTAGACTACAACGTTTGTACAAGTCTAAACACACTGCAAAACATATGACTTGGCATGCTTCTGGGCAGTCTACGGAGAACGGTAAGATGCAACACCCGGTTGATGGTGAAGCATGGAAGAAATTTGATATCGAGTATAAGAAAGAATTTGCTTATGAAAAAAGAAATGTCCGATTAGGGTTGGTTGCTTGGTTTCAATCCGTACGGCAACCTTAGTCAGTCTTACAGTATGTGGCCGGTAATATTAACAATATACAATATGCCTCCTTGGATATGTATGAGAGAGACTTCTCTTATGTTGACGTTATTAATTCCGGGCCCTAAATCACCCGGGAAGGACATAGATATTTACTTGAGGCCTTTGATTGAAGACCTTAAGACTTTATGGAAAGATGGGGTTATGACTACGGACGCTGTTACAGGCGAAGAATTCTGTATGAAAGCAGCGCTTTTATGGACTATCAGTGACTTTCCCACTCGAAGTAGTTTGTCTGGGTGGAGTGGGCAAGGTTACAAGGCATGTCCGACCTGTAATATAGAGACTCCATCTATGCGCGTGTTAAGTAAAACCGCTTATGTTGCTCACAGAAGATTCTTAAAAGCCAACAACAGATGGCGGAAGAACAGAAAGACATTCTATACTCAGCTCGATGATAGACCACCTCCTAAAAAATATACCAGTCATGACATCTTGACTAAACTTGGGAGATTGTCTATACGTATCCCGGGGAAACATCCAAGTTTTAGGGGTGCGATGAAAAACGTGATCCTGACCGCCAATTGAATTGGACCAAAGTATCTATTTTCTACGAGCTAAAGTATTGGTCTTTTCTTACACTAAAGCACAATTTAGATGTCATGCATATCGAAAAAAATGTGTGTGAAAGTGTGTTGGGTACTTTATTAATGAATGACAAATCAAAAGACACCAACAAGGCAAGACAAGACTTACAAAATTTGATTATTCGTAATGCTTTGTGGCTCGTCAACAAAGGCGGTGGGAAGTGCTCTAAGCCTCATCCCACGTACTCTTTCACAACTGAAAAAATAAAACTTTTTTGTCAATTCATCAAAGGTACGCATTTTATTTCAGAATTTATTTGTTCCAATTCAATTTGCGTATTCATTTCGACAACTTATTCTAATATCATGATTTTTTTCCCAATTGATCAAAGGTGTTAAACTACCCGATGGGTTCGGATCTAACTTCAAGCATAAAGTGACAGACAGTGATAAGAACATAATAGGCTTGAAGGCTCATGACTGCCATATAATGATGCAGCGGTTACTTCCTGCTGGACTTCAAAATTACTTGAAGGACCAAACCACCGCAACACCAATAATCGAGCTTTGTTCATTCTTCAAACAAATATGCACTCGAACTTTGATGGTGGATGACATGTTGAAAGCTAAAGAACAACTTATCAATATTTTGTGCAGTTTCGAGCATTATTTAATCGTCCTGACCGGAATGAGGACGGTCCAAGCCCAACAAGTCGATTTCAAGTGTTTCGATCAGCCTGTAAACTGAATGGTAAACAATCATTAATTCGGCTTGAACCGGATGCAATGCAGAAAGTAGTATGGTATTTACTACACAACAGCCATGAAATCGACCCGTACATGAACAAGTACAAGAGGTACACGTTTTATTTCAAAATTTTGTTTTACGTAAATTATTATTCGACGACTTATTCTAATATCATGAACATTTACAGGGAATTTCTTGGCAATGACATACAAGAAGGATTTCCTCGCTGGTTTGGGAACAAGGTATACTTGTTGTATGTAAAACCCTGTAAAAATAACGACTGTTACTCATCTATATCTATTCTTAACTTTTTTTTCTTAGATTCGTGAATTGAAAGTAAAGGACGACCCAAGTTGTACTTCTGAGTTGTTCGCTTTGGCTTGTGGACCATCATGTGCTGCATTCTCAGCCGACTCTTGCACAATGAACGGTGTGAAGTTTATCATACACGACCGTGATTTACGTCGTTCAACCCAAAATAGCGGAATTTCAACTCCTAATCCTAGCGGAGGAATGTATTATGGCCAGCTTGAAGAAATTATCGAGCTTGAATATATTCCGTTCAAGGTTGTGCTGTTCAAAGTTAAATGGTTCGACACTAATAACAATGGTCGCATAAAACGTTGTACCTATAGAAACAACATTACACAAATTATGACAGATCGTGTATCGTTTGAAAGTGAACCATACATTCTTGCAACACAAGCAACACAAGTCTTTTACCTTGATTTCCCGGGTAAACGTGGTAATGTCAAGGCCGTCCAAGATTCTTATCATCGAAAGATTTGGAACCCGGATATCATCGTGGTAGAAGACAATCAGGATGTTGTACATGACAACACATCATCACATGTCACACTCTCTGCTGAGTTGGATACGTTGAATTATGACACCATAAATAGAGATGTTGAGCCAGCGGAAGTTGAGGCACCACCACAACCAATTATCACTTATGTCGACGACGACGAAGATAATATTGATTATGATGACCACGTTCCTCATGATTTAGCATCTGATGGTGAAGATTACGTCGATCGTGAAGATGAAGCTGACATTAATAATGATGGTTTTTATCTTAGTGATGAGGGAGATTGATCTCAAATTGTAATTTGTTAAATGACACTTATTTGAATGAAATGGTTATCGAGTGGTTAAATGTGTTTATTTATTTATTTAATTATTTATTATTATTATTTTTGGTATAAATTGTTATTTATTTCAATGTGTGTATATATGCGTATATTTGTATATGTGTTTATTCACTAATTATATTTTCTTGTACTAGTACGTTTACAGATGGCAGATGTTGTTACTAGGAGCCACGGTAGCGATGGAGGCAATGAGCCACCCCGTGGTCCGACGAGGATAGGCAGTGATTGTCAGAGTAAGAATTTCTAGATTATTTTAATTAAACTTGATTATTATTTGAAATTGATAACTTGTTATTTTATATCATCATCACTTGAATTTGGTTACTTGTAGGATCTAAATCCAGACCTCCCAAGCCCAATGCCAAAATTGGGAAAGGTGGGAAGTCGGTGCGTAGTCCCACAAAGAACATGCGGCTCCGCAATGAGAGGAAAGAGACTGGTCGTCCGGTATCGATCAGATTCCGGAAGAACGACAAAGGGATGTGGGAGCATGTGGGCGACCACGCGAAGTGGTTCTCCAACTTGGTCGGGGAATTGTTACGGCAATCAATTCCTATGCATTACAAATCCTGGTCGGCTGTTCCTGCTACCGCGAAGGCCCACATCGACGACCAGCTACACGTAAGGTTTTTTTTTTTTGATCTTTTATTTTTTTTAATTATTGTGTTTGTTTATTTTAACTTTGCTATTTATTTAAATTTGAATATTTATTTTAATTATATTTTATTGCAGCATTATTTTGATCTCGGCGAGCACCTTGCCAGTGCTGATGGAGAGGATATTGTCAAGAGTATTGAATATTATCTCTAAAAGCGATACGATGACAACAAGTGGCGGCACAAAAAGATAAATTTTACTGAGCAAGGTGGGATGGAGAAGCTGGAGGAGATCAAGGCAAAACGTCCGGAGAACATGTCGGAGTCGGATTGGGAAGAATATGTAAATTTCTGGATCCACACTTAGTCAAACTAGGTGGGGGTATCCGTCCCATTGCTGTTGGGACTGTTTGGAGGTGGCTAGTTTCCAAGGTTTGTGCGTCCATGATTGGCCACTCTTCAGACGGTTATTTGGATGATTTACAATTTGGTGTTGGGGTATCGGGAGGAGGGGAGGCTATTCTTCATGCAGTGAATCGTTTGGTTGAGGATCGTGGGGGTGATGTTGGTCTTTCTATGTTGTTGGTTGATTTTAAAAACGCTTTCAACATGGTGGATCGGGCTATTATGTTGCGTGAGGTTCGGCTTCATTTTCCGGCTATTTCACAATGGGTGGAATTCTGTTACTCTAGCCCCGCCAGATTATATTATGGTGAGCATACTCTTTGGTCTCATCAAGGTGTGCAACAAGGTGATCTGCTTGGGCCTCTTCTTTTTGCTTTAGTGTTACATCCCCTGGCATGTAAGATTAGAGACTCTTTGAACCTTTCTTTTCAAGCATGGTATCTGGATGATGGTACTATTATTGGAGATATTTTGGTTGTTGGTAAGGTTTTAGAGATGATTATGCTGGATGGACCTAGTCGTGGCTTACACCTCAACGTTGATAAAACTGAGGTCTTTTGGCCGAAGGAAGACCCTAGAAGCAGATTTGCGGGTGTGTTCCCTCCCAATATTTCTCGCCCCTTACATGGGGTTAAATTATTGGGTGGGCCTGTTAGTGTTGATTTTGAGTTTGGTAGTAAGCTGGTTTTGAAAAGGGTGGCTAAAACCATTGATCTTATGGATGTTGTTGCTAAACTTAACGACCCTCAATGTGAGTTGTTGCTACTCCGTGCATGTGCAGGTATTTCCAAGTTGTATTTCTCTATGCGCACATGTTCCCCCAGGGTCTTTGAGTGTGCTCAGGTTTCTTTTGATGCGGCACTTCGTTCTTCATTGGAACATATTGTTAGTGCTTCTGGGCCTGATTTTGGTGATTGGCAGTGGAGACTTGCCACCCTTCCCTTTGCCTTTGGGGGGCTTGGTGTTTATTCTGCAGGTGATGTCTTGAAATATGTTTTTCTTGCGTCTAGACTTCAATCTGCTAGCTTACAGACTAAGCTTCTCCATAGTTCTGGTATTGTAACTGCTGGTCCCTCCTTTGATGATGCTTTATGTACTTTTAATATGGATATGGATTTTGACCTTTTGAGTAACCTAAGCGAGGTCGCTGCCCCCAAACTCATGAAGAAATTTGCAGATATATATTTCGATCGGGTTACCCAAACTGTTGAATCTACATTCCATCTTTCTCCTTGACAGATGACGTTATGGAGCTCTCTAAAGGAGGATCATACTTCAGATTGGCTCAAGGTGGCCCCTATATCTGGATTGGGTCAAACTATGAATGCCCGAACATACCGTTGTGTGTTGTGTTATCGGCTGGGTGTTCCTCTTTTCACTGTTCAGGTACCGTGTTCAGCTTGTTCTCGTGTTTTTACTGGAGATATTTATGGGGATCACGCGGTTTCTTGTGCGGGTATTGTTGGCATTAAACATCGGCATAATATTGTGCGTGATGTTCTTGTTGATATATGATGAGGCGAAAAATGATCCGTTTTTAGGGGGTCATTTAAGCCTGAATTCGAATTTATTTGATCAAATATTGCCCTAAATCGTTCCTTTTGTGATTTTAGGTACTTGGAGAGTGAATTGTGGAAAAGAAGCCATTTTGGACGTTTTTGGAGCATAAAAGCGAAGAAAACGGCAAAGTCTCAATTTTCTATGCTGGGAACAGTAGGTGACGGCGTCAAGAGTAATTTCCTGACGGCGTCAAACCTCAATAATAAAATCCGAGAGTTCATGAAGGCGTCAAGAGTAATTTCCTGACGGCGTCAAACCCCAAGAATTAAAATCCGTAGTTGATGACGGCGTCACCCAAGGCCGTCACGTGTTAACTTATCAAAATTGCGCGCGAAGTAGCTGATATTGTTTTGGTCATAACTTTTGCATACGAACTCGGATTTAGGTGATTCAAAAGCCCACGCGAAGAGGACAAAGAGATCTACAATTTGGTGAAAAAATGTTCTTGACGGCATCAAGAGTAACGGGCTGACGCCGTCAAGAAGGGCCGACAGAAAACATGCCTATAAATATAACTTCATAACTTCACTTTTTGTAAGCCCTAAACCCTAAAGTCGATTCCTGGGTTTAGGTGGGTGTTTTTCCAGCAACTTAGAGGGTTTCAATCACTCCATAAACATCATATATTGGTTTGATAATTCTATCTCAATTATGTTTTTCATTATTCTTGTTGATTGTCCTTCTTTGATTATGATTTGCTAATTCACCTTGTGTCTACTTATGATTATGTGAAACTTGTATGTAATTGATTAGATCTCATTGATTTCTTATTGATGTTGTGTCTATCTCCATCAATTAAGGTGTGACAACTTCAATAGATCTAGTTGGTTTAGTTTATAATCCTTGTTTCCTATTGATTCTTGTTTTGATTGAATGATTTATATGTTAGGCTTAAGAAAACTGGCAGATCTCCAAATGGTAACATGCTTGAACGTCTTAAGAAACATGAACCGAGGTGTACTAGGTCTTTATTGGTTGTATTTAATGCATGAGCCACTGTTTACAATCCCTATAGTTGTGCTGGGCATGGTGTAGGAGGAGATAAGAGCTCATAGAATTGGGGAGTTATGTATGCCACCCCATGAATGGTATTAAGGAATACAACCCGTCAATTAAAACAAGGTTACAATTCAATAGGTAGGATTGGATAGCTAGCAAGGAGTAACATATCATGGGTAGACATGCTTCACTTATCTTGTAGAACCTTAGTTTAGTTTTCTTGTTAATTAGTTTAATTAGTAGCTTTTGGGTTAGTTGATTAGCAACTAATTCCGCCCACTCTTCCAATACCCGAGATTTTTACTTGCTTTTCATAAAATATAAAAATACAAAAAGAATCATCCTTCACCTTTAGACCTAGTTAGATTAATTTCAATCCTAACGACACTATTCCTAACTGAACGATCAATCCCCCGGTACTTGTCACTATATTATACTACAACGATCAGGTACACTGCCTGGTGGGGGTTGTAAGCTTCTCAAGATCCCTTGACAGGTAAAGCCTGTTGGGATTCCCACGCATCAAGTTTTTGGCGCCGCAGCCCGGGGAATAGTTATTGTTTAGGTTGAATTTGATTTTGATTAGGTCTACTCATTAGATTCCGTTTTAGTGAGATTTTTATTTTCTTTTTATTAGCTTTCTCTTAGTCTATCTTTTCTTTGTGTATTTGTTCGTAGAAACCTTTCCATTGACTCTTTCGTTCACCACTATGGAGAACGCGAATCCACCATACTACCGACCACGAAACCCATTTACTCCTAATGACATCTTGATGTTCAAACAATATCGAGATGAACCTATTTATGATGCATGGACTCGTTTTAAAAAATTACTACGAATAGTCCCTCATCATAGTTTCAATCTATGGTACCTAACTCAAATCTTTTACTATAGTGTCCACCCGTATGACCAAAGGTACATTGACGATTTTAGCAACGGGGACCTTAGGGAATTAAATGCTGAAGAAGCATGGGATGCCATAGAAGATTGTGCCCAATATTATTATAGAGTAGACAACCCGACAAACAACATCACAAATCAATCAATAACAAGTTTGAAGGAGCAAACAGGAAGTTTGTCTGGGGATGATTACTTAGGGATACCTGCGTGGATGTCACCTAAAATCATAGTACAAAACAAACACATAGGTAATCTAGGTACAATGGAGGATAAGGTGGATAGTCCAAGCCCACAAAGTACACCACAAGTCCTACCATCATTTGAGGCACATACATCGCCCGTGACTTACCCGGAAGAAGTAGATGAGACTATAGGAACCCCAATTGAGGTAGAACCCTTGGACCAAGCACCACTAGAGGATATAGGCTTGAATACTTGTAGTGATAACCTTACTCCTAGTTCTAAGGAATTTCCTAATGTTGATGAATCGGAACCTCAACCTTTACACAACTTCCCATCCTTAGATTTATTTCTAGGAGACAAAAGAGGAACCAACCCACCCATCAACCTATATTATCCGGGTAGTTTTAAGATGAAGGAAGCCATTCACTCACCCCCTTCACCTCACGTGGCATACTTCCACCCTAAGGGTGTGTATCACTACTTCCACCCACACTTAATCCTAAGTGTAGGGAAAACTTCCCCTCTTTTCGTTAAATAAGGGTAGAGTCAGGCTCGTGACTCGAACAAAAACAAGCGCTTCTTGGGAGGCAACCCATGTTTTTAATTGTTTGATGTTTTTATTTTAATTGTTTGTTTGTGTCATATATGCTTAATCATAGTTGTTTAATTTTCATGTTTCGAATAATTTGTGAAAATGCTTTATTTTGTTTTTAACCTCGTCTTAATTGCATATAAAGGTATTTTACAAAAAGATAAGTGTAGGGAAATTTATATCTTGTTAAAAAGAACTAAATTCGAACATGAAAACTTCACAATTCATGATTAGCATATATTTTATCTTGTTTGTGTGTCAATAATTGTGGATATGTTTTATGAGTTCCTATTTGTAATTCATTCCAAAAGTATCCTATCCTTTTGTTGCTTTGTCTTGTTTCTATTTTTAAGTCTGAAATTACATCTAGTTGTGATTTTTGTTCGGTTTGATGCTTGGGTTTTTGTGTTTGTTGATTACAGGACAAGAAGATGATTTATATTTCTGGAGGGAAGCTTTCAACGTTCGTATTCTTGGAGGTAGATTTAACCATGTTGTCACATTATCCACGGTGAACGAATCAGGGGAGTATTAGTTTCTTTCATTCTTATTTATTTTTACTTTTACATCTTTTATCTAGAACATTGGGGACAATGTTCGGTTTAAGTGTAGGGAGAGTATATTAGAAACTGTTACTCCACTTGGTTTTTGTTTTGTTTAATAGTGAATGTGTAATAAAACTGAGAGAAATATTTGTTAGGGCAATTTTAGCACCAAATTTAAAATTTTTTGCAACATGTAGGAGTGAAACTTTAGTCTTAATAAGCGTCTCATGGATAGGAGTTGTATGACTAGCACAAAAACCATACCACTCAAAAATTTCCACCCCAAATATGTGAGGTTCGCCCTTAGATCTTTAGGAAAAAGCATTCATTGTTGGTGCTTATGAGTGTACCGGTAGTATTTAGATTCTAGAACTTGTGATAGCGATGCATCCCGAGACCGCTAGTGAGACTACATTCGTGTAGTTAGGATTTACTACATGATAAGAGGCATTAGGATAACCCTTGTTCTACACCTGTAATATAATTACATTGACTTCATAGGTCAAGTAATTCTCCTACACCTTTGCGTTGTACTCATTTTTAGTACACGATACCCCTAGTACACCCCTCCGAGCCTATCTTTTCGTTTCTAACTTTAAGCATTTTACTTAAAGGAAGAATTTGTTTACAATCCACCCCAAATGTGCAACCAAATCGCCTTAGCCTTCCTTGTATGCACTCATCTTTAGTGCGTTATTGTTAATTGTTTAAACCCTTTGTTAGTTGTCTAATTGATTACATGGTTGCTAAGTCGAGTCATATCTTGTACATATTGTTTTAGGACGATTGGGACTCATGGGTAAAGTACTATTGTAATGGAATAATGGGGATGATGTCAATTATTACCCCCATATGTGCGTTAATATTTAAAAGTACTCCAAGTGTTTTGATTATCTTGATTCAAGTCATTAGAATAGTTGATTGTAAAGTATGTAAAAGCTCAAGTGTAGGGAGGAAACGAGCTCCCTTTGATGTATTGTTTTGGATGGTAGAGTAAGAGTGTATGCAAAAAAAATAAATAAATAAATAAAAAAAAAATAGAAAAAGAAAAGAGAAAAACATACGGGCTACCATCCGTTTCTTTTATTTATGTTTAAGTCAAATAGTGTCTTGAAAATCCAAAAAGAGTTGTGGTTAGTTTAAGTTGAGTCGAGTCTTGGCTTAGCAACGCCTCATTATACATATAGTTAACTAAGACAATTGACTTGCCACCAGTAAAATATCCGTTTATCCAACAAAAACCGTGTTTTCCATATCCCCTACACCTAACGTTATAACCCTTTAAAAGACCTCTTTGATAGTTTATCCTAGGTGCTTACGCCAAGTGGTGGAGGTTTGATCCTTTCCCAAGCCTATGGTAATCTATTTGCTATGACAGGTAGAGAGTGATATTTCTCCATTTCCAATTATGACATATAAATTTACAACACCCGAGAGATGAGAGTATCCAAATACTTAATGTGAGGTGCTAGTGTATAATTTCCGTGCTTGTTTTGACTAAGGTGGAACGATCATTTGTTGTAATTACTTTTATATTAGTGTTAAATGACCCCTAACTTGTATTTTGATTGGTGGAAAAGCTCATTTGCTTGAGGACAAGCAAATCGCAAGTGTAGGGATATATGATGAGGCGAAAAATGATCCGTTTTTAGGGGGTCATTTAAGCCCGAATTCAAATTTATTTGATCAAATATTGCCCTAAATCGTTCCTTTTGTGATTTTAGGTACTTGGAGAGTGAATTCTGGAAAAGAAGCCATTTTGGACGTTTTTGGAGCATAAAAGTGAAGAAAACGGCAAAGTCTCAATTTTCCATGCTAGGAACAGTAGGTGACGGCGTCAAGAGTAATTTCCTGACGGCGTCAAACCTCAATAATAAAATCCGAGAGTTCATGAAGGCGTCAAGAGTAATTTCCTGACGGCGTCAAACCCCAAGAATTAAAATCCGTAGTTGATGACGGCGTCACCCAAGGCCGTCACGTGTTAACTTGTCAAAACTTGCGCGCGAAGTAGCTGATATTGTTTTGGTCATAACTTTTGCATACGAACTCGGATTTAGGTGATTCAAAAGCCCACGCGAAGAGGACGAAGAGATCTACAATTTGGTGAAAAAATGGTCTTGACGGCGTCAAGAGTAACGGGTTGACGCCGTCAAGAAGGGCCGACAGAAAACATGCCTATAAATATAACTTCATAACTTCACTTTTTATAAGCCCTAAACCCTAAAGTCGATTCCTGGGTTTAGGTGGGTGTTTTTCTAGCAACTTAGAGGGTTTCAATCACTCCATAAACATCATATATTGGTTTGATGATTCTATCTCAATTATGTTTTTCATTATTCTTGTTGATTGTCCTTATTTGATTATGATTTGCTAATTCACCTTGTGTCTACTTATGATTATGTGAAACTTGTATATAATTGATTAGATCTCATTGATTTCTTATTGATGTTGTATCTATCTCCATCAATTAAGGCGTGACAACTTCAATAGATCTAGTTGGTTTAGTTTATAATCCTTGTTTCCTATTGATTCTTGTTTTGATTGAATGATTTATATGTTAGGCTTAAGAAAACTGGCAGATCTCCAAATGGTCACATGCTTGAACGTCTTAAGAAACATGAACCGAGGCGTACTAGGTCTTTATTAGTTGTATTTAATGCATGAGCCACTGTTTACAATCCCTATAGTTGTGCTGGGCATGGTGTAGGAGGAGATAAGAGCTCATAGAATTGGGGAGTTATGTATGCCACCCCATGAATGGTATTAAGGAATACAACCCGTCAATTAAAACAAGGTTACAATTCAATAGGTAGGATTGGATAGCTAGCAAGGAGTAACATATCATGGGTAGACATGCTTCACTTATCTTGTAGAACCTTAGTTTAGTTTTCTTGTTAATTAGTTTAATTAGTAGCTTTTGGGTTAGTTGATTAGCAACTAATTCCGCCCACTCTTCCAATACCCGAGATTTTTACTTGCTTTTCATAAAATATAAAAATACAAAAAGAATCATCCTTCACCTTTAGACCTAGTTAGATTAATTTCAATCCTAACGACACTATTCCTAACTGAACGATCAATCCCCCGGTACTTGTCACTATACTATACTACAACGATCAGGTACACTGCCTGGTGGGGGTTGTAAGCTTCTCAAGATCCCTTGAGAGGTAAAGCCTGTTGCGATTTCCACGCATCAATATATGCTTTCGGTCCAGAATTTCAGCTCGTAAGGAGGTGGATATAGGGCTTTATGGTGATAGGGATAGATCTTTGCGCCCAGCTAATATATTACTTTACTCTTGGGATGGTGGGCTTGATGTTTGTGTTGATCTTACGGGGTCATCACCTTTGACGCAATCTGGTATGATTGATTTTATGCCAGGTCGTGCGGTTATTGAAGCTGCACAACGTAAACGTGTCAAGTATGAGGCCAAATGTGTGGATATCGGATATGGGTTCCTCCCCTTCTCTTTCTCCTCTTTTGGAGAACTTGAGAAAGTTGCAGTAACTCTTCTAAAGCGTATTCGACGTTTTCTCTACGACTCAAGACATTGGAGCGCGGGCTGCCGTTCATATTTTTAATTGGATTGGTTTTGCTATTGCTAAAGGTGTTGGGGCCCAGTTGGTTTCTCGGCTCCCCACCAATTTCTTGTAAAATCCTATTTATTGTTAATAAAAGTGATGGTTTATAATAAATAATAATAATAATAATAATAATAATAATAATAATAATAATAATAATAATAATAATAATAATAATAATAATAATAATAATAATAATAATAATAATAATAATAATAATTCATTTATATAACATTTTTTATTATTTATAATACTCAGGTTAAGCACTGGTCGAACCCGGATAATTTGAAGAGAGGGGAGACCAACAGGCAGAACCGGCTCGCCAATCCGACTGCCGGCCTTCATGGGTCGCATTCGTTAGCTGTTATACGCAATAACTTCGTAAGACGCTTTTTAATCATTTCATTTATATATATAGTGTTTGGTGAGTCGTTATTGAGTTTATTTATAAACAGCTGAGATAACCCACCGACGCTGTGGATGGTAGAGACTTGATCGCGATGTACAGACACAACCATACGAGAGACGGCGTTTGGGAGTCTGCATTGTCCGAGACTAGATATGTAAGTATAATTTATTTCCATAAAACTCACCCGCATTAATGCAAATATAATAAATCACGACTTATATATTACTTTGCTTATTTTTTTGTAAAACAGAACCAGATGATACAGATGCGGACGGAGAGCACCTCCGGGGGGACGACCATGTCTGACCTCGATATTATGCGCCACGTGATCGGTGGCAAGCAGCGAGGTCATATTCCTGGCATAGGTCCAGTCTTACACGGCGGTGTTCGTCAGACGACCCTCAGCGCCGCACGAGCTCGTGATCAAGCCTCCGTGTCCTCCCTGCACGAAACAGTCCAGAAGCAAACCCAGGAGATGTCCCAGCAAAGGACACTGATTGATATGTTGGTGGGGTGGGCTAAGACACAGCCGGGTTTCCCTGCTGAGCTAGCGACTCAGGCGACGACATCGGGATCCCAGGAGGCTTCACCATCACCAGGTGAGTCTACAGGTACCCCGGAGGAGGGCAGTGGGGCTAGTGGGGGGAGTGGGGGGACTCAGGAGTAGCGTATGGGTTGTTTGGGTTGATTTATATTTGTTTTGGGTTATGGACAAATGTTTGGATAGTTTCATGGATTATTATGTCTTTATGTAGTTTATGTGTTAGGATTCCCGCTACATTGTTCCCACGTATAGTTTTGTAGCGTATAGCGGATAGCTAGCTTATGTAGTGATCATGTGATAACGGTTTTTGAACCGTATTTTGTGAATTTGGATACAAACACATGATTATGTTAATTTTTAACAAATTTGGATATGTATCATATTATGTTTGGCGAATTTGTAT
The DNA here is from genome assembly GCA_030686995.1 of Artemisia argyi. Lineage (NCBI taxonomy): Eukaryota > Viridiplantae > Streptophyta > Magnoliopsida > Asterales > Asteraceae > Artemisia > Artemisia argyi. The sequence continues at coordinate 170,317,057 of CM060676.1, read as the reverse complement.
CTTGAGTGTCTTGTGGTGTTGTAATTAGATTATATACAGGTTATGGATTTGTAGTGATAATGTAGATTTTTTCCGGAAAAATTTTGGAAAAAATATGGAAATTACCCATTTTGCAGCAATTTGCTTCAAGATGGGTCAGACACTTTTAGCGGAAACATGTCCCCGCCAAAAGTTTGTTGCATTATTAGTAAGCACCACTTTCAGCGGGGACACCTCCCCGCCAAAAAGTGAGTACAATTTGCGTGTAAAAAACTTTCAGCGGGGGACACGTCCCCGCCAAAAGTGAGCACAATTTACGTGTAAAATACTTTCAGCGGGGAAGTGTCCCCGCCAAAAGTGAGTACCATTTACTTTATAAAATACTTTCCGCGGGGACATGTCCCCGCCAAAAGTGTTGTCACGCTGGTTAGTTTGACCTGACCAAAATTATCCACGCTGGCAGTGTGGGTCCTACTTGTCACCGCCAAAAGAGAGGTTCGTCGCTGCCGAAAGTTTACAGCGAAGGGCTTTAGCCGAGGCACTTTCGGCGGGGACATGTCCCTGCCGAAAGTGTTGGGCGGGGAGAAGTCCCCTCTGAAAGCGAGGAAATGTCCCCGCCTAAAAGCAGCCAATGTTGTAGTGATAGTCATGATACAAAGTCTAAGAGACAAACTTGGCCACCTTGTCCAAGGAGTCAAGCAAAAGAAGGGCTGGCAGAAAGATGAAAAAAACGAGGCTCAACCTCCATCTCCAGCTAGCAGGAATACTCAACATGGTAGGAGAAATCAATTTCCCACTCATTGAAATTTCTTGTCCACTTTTATTATTGGCATCATTGCCTCCTACGAGGTACGTATCTAAAATTTGCCAGGATAGAGGTAGTTCTTAGGAATACAAAACACCTGTTGCCTGCTAAAGCATCTTTGAGTGGATTTTTTGTTGAACGTTCACGACATGTTGGCCTAGTGAACCTAGACGTTACACTGGGTAGCTACCCTCTATGCAGCTTTGTAACTCGAGAGTTTGCAATTATCAAGTCTCCTTTGCAATATAAAATTTTATTTGGAACAGCTGCCGTAATGCAATTGCGGTCGATCATTTCCACTATTAATATCATGGTCAGGTACCCAACAAAAGCTATATATAGCCACAGTCAAAGGTGACTTGGCTCTAGCTTCAGTGCCCCCTGGTACATAAAAGCAGCATCTCTTGCATCACCAGCCAGACTGCAGGATAATGAAGAACCAATAACCATTAATACCCTACTTACTTTGATTAACCAATGCTTTTTGGAACGAAGCTACCTGCAGCTATAAAAAGGGCTTGCTCACTTGTTGGCTGGCAACTTCGATGTTGTTGAAAACTAATCACAGCCTCATCTCATTATGTAGAGAAAAAGGACGAAGCTGACAAGCTTGTGTAAGCCAAGATACGTCGCCTAGTGCAATACTGAAATCAGTTGCTAATTAACCATGTCATTGTCAAGAAAGAAGATGGCTCGTGGTAAATGCACGTTGATTACACTGATATCAATATGGCTTATCCAAAATATATATATAGTTTGTCCGCAGTTGATAGGATGGTATAATCACCAACAAGTTTCCCTTCAAAATAGTTCTTAGATACTTACAAAGGCTACCACCAAATCCTCATAAACGCAGAAAATGAAGATAAAGCAGCCTTAGAAACAGATCTCACAGGATAGTTTGTTTTGCAAAAAAATTGTTTGGCTTGAAAATTAAAGGAATTACATATCAAGCCAATTGGTAGATAAAGATTTTAAAGATTATACTCTAAGAAAGTTAGAGGTATACGTTAACGACATGGTTATTAAAAGCCATTTAAAAGAAAGCTTGCTCTCAGACATTCCTAAATGTTTAACACGCTAAGGCACAACGGCATTAATCTCAACCTTCCCAAACGCACCTTGGAGATGGACAAAGGAAATTAAGTTCCTTAGGCACATGGTGAGGCCCAGGGAATCAAAACCAACCCAAAGAAGATTAAGACTATTATAACAATCATTGTATGTTAGAAAAAAGAACAGATATGGAGTTTGAATGGCAAGATAGTTACCTATAGATCCAAAGCTAGAAATTTATGACAATATCACAGACTTTTGTTCAAGATGTTACCAAATTAATGAACATAGTCTGCAGCTATAAAGACTGAAAGAAGATTGAAGATAGAACAAGATCCTATTAAGCATAAAACCGGAGATAATTAAAACATGAACCTATTCTGTAAACGTACGTAAATAAAATCTATAATCCTTTTACATAAGCTATAAACAGTTTTTACCCTCGGTTAAAACATGAACCTGCTAATTGCGGTGTGAAATATTTACTACCGTAAATAAGAATGTTTTAATAAGGTTTTCCAATGACAAAATCAACAGATAAGGGGTTTATGTGTAAGTATTAAACCTCAGATAAGGAATCTGAGTTAGATTCGGATTAAAAGACCTATATACCTGGGACACATTACTATAAATTAAAAAATTTCAATCAATTTGATAACAACAACAGAGATATTCAGGTATGTAACACATTTGGCTATGCTTTAATTATTTTTGTTCAGTTCATATATATTTTAGAAGGGAGGTGATATTCTGATCAGGGCTCCAACTTAACTTATAAATTCAAGGCAACTTGATGTATTTGTTTACCTATTTTTCATCAAAATCGTTTCATTGTTCGTCTCTCCAAGTTAATATGCCACACCCACCAACACTGTTACTTCAAAGCCTCCATATGCCACTTATATCCTAGCAGTAACATTATAATCATTATATTTTGTTTGCTCTATAACTTCTATCAAAATTGGTTTAATATGTTGGTGATGATCGTGTAGCATGCATGTGCAAGTGCAACTGTGTCTTCGAGGGTTGCCGAAGTGGGCCACCGCCAGGGACCCCAATTGTTTAGGGCCTCTAAAATTTATGTTTGATGCATAAAACTATAAAGTTGTTATAAATATGAATAAAAAGATAATACACTGTAGGTTTTCTTCATGGCCTCATCAATACACATGATAACTTGCATGTTGCATGTAAATGTAAAGTTGGTGCTGAACTTTACTTAATGAATTCAGTCACTAATTGCTACCAGTACTTGATGTTAATTTGTTTACCTAAGATTAGCATACTTAATTTTCTATTCAATGATCAAGCAAAAAATGATAGTCAATTGTGCCGTGATTTTTTTTTTTTTTTTTTTTTTCTTTTTTTAATAGAGGCTATGAAGCAGCCATGGGCGTAAATAATTGATGCACTGAATTAACTGAAGTGACCACTAAAATAACAGTACGTGCGTGTTGTTTTTATACAGTGAATAGATATATAAAATGTGAGGGTAGTATTGATTTATTGTAATCAAACTCCAATTTCCTTGAAGAGTTTTATGGTCGAGGTACCCATGCCATTTCATACGTTAAATTTAATTGATTCATGCTATTATTTGTTGAATACCATATTTAAACTCAATGGTTTCACCATTAATGGTGGTCTTCTTTTTACAGTTGGCTAACGAACTCACTTTTGGCTCAAAGAATATTAATATATGTGATACAAGTAGAAAAAATTATTTATTATGGAAAGGAAAATTTATAGGAGAAACAAAAGTATGAAATTTGAGGAGATGTTTGGTAGGTCTGAATCATGAAAATAAGAATGGAGAAGAGAGTGGAATTAGCATAGAAAAAGAATATGCCAAGAAAAGATTTAAAGATTCTACTGTTCTAATAAGGAATCAAGCTGAGAAACTTTTTATATACTTTTTTTCTTTTTTTCCTACGACCAAACTTTTTTCACAATAAAATTTATTGAAGATTTTTTTTCTTTTTTTCTTCTAAACTTTTCAGAAGAGTATGGATCATAATTTTAACTATATGGTTATTAATGTGAAGTATCATTATATATGAATAGATAAAAGCTATTTTTGCTAAATTTATTATTTGGAACTTACGTCTTATAAAAACTTTAAGAAAACCTGTTGAACAAAATTAAAAGTCAATGAAATATAAAATTTGGTTTCGTTTGTTTGAATTATTGAATAATGAGAAGAATGATTCATTGATGTATGTAAATTGCAAAATGATTTGAATATCAACATGAGACTACCAAGAACTTTGTTGCAGATTTGTATAGTGATTTTGTTGGTGTTTGTGTGCTCGTTGCAATGTCTTCGATAGAAGAAAGAAAAGTAACTCCTGATGAGGTAGAGAGGGTAAGGCTTTTTAAGTTCTATCTTGTTAATTCAAGTATATTTACAAAATAATTTGTGTTGTAATTAAAATTACAGGTAAAAAATATGATAGAACAATGTCTATTGCGTTACATGAATAAGAAGGAGGTCATAGATATTCTCTATCAGCAAAAGATTGATCCTGCCTTTACAAAGATTGGTATGAGATTCTTAACTGCAAGAAAATTTTCAGTTTACCCATACAAGCAAGTATTATGGAATATTTCTTACAATATAATATTTGTTAATGTAGTTTGGCAGACACTCGAAGAACAAAATCAAGATTTCTTCAAGGCATATTATCCGAGGCTAGTTCTGAAAGAGCAAATAATAAGGTTCAATAATCTTGTCGGACAACAAGCTACAATAATGAATCAATTAAAGCATCGACATGAAGTTGTTTTTCGTAATGAACAATCTCAAATACCACCAAGTAAGCTTTAATTCTTATCGTTTTCAATAGTAGTGTTATAAATGGTTGGGTAAACACTTACTTGTCATGTAAATCTTGTAGTGCATCACATACCGCACCAACTTTCAGCGGTTCAACCACTAGGTGGCTATGATAATGTTGGACAAATTACACACTCAATGCAACATGCTTATGACATGTCAGCTTATACTTGTTATCCGATGAATATGGTGATGGCTCAAAACCCATATGATGAAATGTATCAAGGAACAGATAATGAGATGATTCCGATCAGTAATGAATTTGTTTCATCATTTAACAGCATGGATCAGCATTCCCATCAGTTAAATACAACACTTTCAGAGGACTTTTCTCGTTTTCTCTATGCTAATCAAGACAATTTAGTGGATTCTCATGTGACTTTAGTAGAGAACCAAGGTAATCAATCTGTCAACAATATTTTGCCATAATTTCTTTAGTCTGAAATATGTATCTCATCGCAAGTTTGACCTTGCTTTTCATTAGATAACCAGACACTAATCATTATGCCAACAAACTTGGAATCAGAGAATTCGGGATATGTACAACAGTCACAAACTCCAAGGTATTGCGTAACACTTCTCAATTTCCAATGAAGATTGATTAAGCAGCCATTAACTGTCGATCCAATCTACCTCTTATATTAATTGTGAGTTATTATTGTGATTGCCATTCGTTGACTAATTATACGACACTATTCTTATGTCGGTGCAGGTCCAACAACTTCTCGTAGGATGCAAATCTTCGTAAATAGTTGGATTTCGTATGTTAAACTTAGGATTTCGCTAAACACTAGAGGTTATGTTTATGAAGTTAATACATGCTTGATCACTTGTGCATAAACCGTAACCACATGCACAAGTGATCAAACATGTCCTAACTTCTTAAATATCCAAAGGATTATTATATCTGTTATGTTGAATTTTTACGTTGTTTGCATTTGACTATTTAAGTGTTTATGCTTACACCATTTTTGTTTTGATTTTGTGAATTGACATTAAGTGGTTACCATGGTTGAACTAACAATATTATTCTTCTAATTTAATTGTCCTCAAAAATTAGTTTTATTTAAAAAAAATGTCACGTTATCTTTCTATCGATTTTGACTATAAACATCAAATTCTTTTAATTTAATCAAAACTAGTAAATCTACATTGGTGTATCTTTCCTACTCACTAGTATGATATAAATTATCAACAGCATAGACACATGTACATAACAGTTGCAAAGCTAGAAATTTATGACAATATCTAGACTTATGTTCAAGACGTCACCAAACGAACATAGTCTGCAGCTATTGATGCGTGTGTATGTCATGTTGTAGTATAGAGTGATTTTGCCTAATCAAGTTTTAAATTTATATTTAGCCGACTTATTACTAACCCACACGCTTAACGAGCAGTGTACATGATCAATATGTATATAGTGGTAAGTAGAGTGTCGAACACTAAGAATGGAACGTAATATCTAGTTGATTTGATCATTATTTTAATATCTAAGTTAGTTATATAATCTAATCTAATAAAAAGGGGGGTTTAGCCTGAGAGACTAGCACAGATTTGAATTAAACATAAAAGTAAAACTAGTGAGAACAAATCAGTGAAGAGCAATCATGTACACAGATAGATAATAGAAACACGTAGAAGACCTGTCCTATGGTTTAAGTAGCGTGTCACTTGTTTTATTGCTAGTTTTATATGATGAGTATCGTAATTTAATTTGTTTCGTTAGATCCTAAATATCGGCGATTAAACTCTTAATGATTACTTATGTTTATCCTACCTTCTAGACACTAGATAAGTAGGCGAGGAACAGGTATGGTAGCCCAGAAGACTCAACTAAACACAGAGGTTATCAATGCACAAATACAAGTCACCAAAAAAATCATATAAACTTTAATAGATGAGAAAGCAATTTTAAAGGGAGCAGTATGGTAGCCACAAGCCCATCAATCTTGATGGATTAAGGCTAACTAATACAATAAAAAAAAAAAACTACTTAATGAATTATACACATGCAGAACCTTCTTACGGCTCTAAGATCTCTGTTTGGGGCGTGTCTTGTGATGCTTCTTCGACTGAATTCGTCTCCTTAGGGTTTTGTTGCACCCAAAATTCGTACCTGTCTTGGGGTATTTATAGCTTCTGTCTGAGGGATCGATGCGGCGCATCTTGATAATAGATGCGGCGCATCTACTTAACTTCGTGTGGGGTCCATGATTATTATATTTTAGAATATTCGTACACTGCCTTGAGATGCGGCGTAACTTGTTTCTCTATGCGGTGCATGTCCTTTAACGTCTTGGATAGTTTCTGGTGAAGTCTTTAGCTGATACGCCGCATGGTGTAAATGAGATTCGGCGTATTTGGAGTAGAACAAGTTGGTTATCCTTCATTGACCAAAGTTTCATATGCGACGCATGTTGTAGTTAGATTCGGCACATTCTTCAAAGTCAGGCAATGGTCTTCGAATTCATCTAAGTATGATGTTGCGGCGTATCTGTTGAGAATGATACGGCGCATCTCTTGGATTTCAGTAGACTTTTCCAATCTTGATCATTTAGCTCCATAATTCTTCCAAAATCATCAACTTTCACCAATTGCTTGTTTTTACCTTAGAATTACTAAATTAAACAATTAAGTATCGATTCTCATACAAAACAATATAAAACAAGTCAATTAAATAGGATAAATGATGCCAATAATATGTACTTATTTGATCTCATCAAATATCCTCCCACTTGAACTTTACTTGTCCTCAAGTAAACATTTAGATTAAACATAATGAAAATGTATCCTTTATATGATGTTTTTACATTTAAGCACTTATTTGTTTTATCATAATTGCACGGCCAAACACTTAACCAATTAAAAACAAAATATATATTTAATAAAAGCAAATCTAATCGTTTAACTGTCCGGACGTGACGAATATTCTATCATATGCTTGACAAGGATACGCATCTCCCCCACTAAAGCTAAGGAGTAACAAGTCTAAAGCGGTAAAAAGGGTTTTTTGGTTCATGGGTTAAACCTAGCTTTGCTTGAACATCTCCTGCATAAACTTAGTAGATCGCTAGCGCGAGTCCTTGATGCTTCAACTAACGGATGGTCACTAGTATGCTTCATAGATCGCTAGCACGAGTCCTTGACCTTTCAAATGATGGATGGTCACTAATGTGTTTCTTGGATCGCTGGCGTGTTATTTTCATAACGGATGGTCACCAAGTTGCACACCAGATCGCTGACGCATCATTTAATTAATCTAAAACTCGGATGGTCACCAATTCACACACCAGATAGCTGGCGCGTTAGTCAATTAATCTAATACTCGGATGGTCACTACTTTATTCATACATTTAATATAAGCTAACAACGAATATAACAATACGGTTGGGTATGGATAACATTTAGGATATAAATTGGTGTAAAATAAAATAAAAATACATAACAAGAAACAAATAGATTAAGTCCTAAGTGTGGTTAGAATACTTCCCTACCATCCCATGAATAAGACTCATATCATTTAATAACTCACGTTTTGACTCTTTTGTAACTCACGCTTTAGGTAGACACGAATTATACTCAATAAAATCTTAAACAAAGAATAAACAATCCTTAGTTGGCGTTCCCATAACGGCAAACTCTCTTACAATCCATAAATATAATACAACAATAGTGATGATATCAACCACCTAGTACAAAACTTTACAATGTTGGATTAAAACAAACTTCCAACTTCTTCTTCCTTTTTCTTTTCTCATTTTTTCGATTTTTTTTTCAAACATAAAATAACTAATGGTGTAAAATTTCACCATATTACCATCACAATATTTCTGGATAATTTTTCTTTACTTTTCAGACTTTCAGACATAACACAATAGTGAAAGTAGTGAACACACGAAAAACTGACTAAAAATATACAATATGTGCTTTTACTCTAATTGCATTGTGCAATTTCCCGACCTAACCAAAGATAATGAATTTATGCACACGAACACAGGTAACGCAAGGAAAGACACTTTGCCTAAGCAACTAACCACGGACTTAAATCTACAGGGTAGGCTAAGGTGTAAGGTGTAACGAAAAGCATAATAACAAGGTGTATAAAACCTAAAGGAATGGCTCTACGGGTTTTTTTAGGGGTATCTTACTCTAAAAATGAGAGTAATAAAAGGGTTTATACGGGGGTTAAGTAACCAATGTAGTTAGTTAATAGCACATGACATATGTAAGCTTTTTGGTTGTAATCCTAGAATTTACCAATTTAGACAAGTCACTCCAATTATAAAAATAATACTCATTATGGTGGTCTCGAATAGTATACAAGTCAGGTTCTAAAGTTTACAAGTCACCGGAACACTCATAGATTTGTGAATTTTGATAAACTCAAATCACATTTTTAGAAAATAAAGTTTTGTGTGCAGCTATGCAACTTAGATTAAACAAAAACATGCTAAAAAAATTTTAAATTTTGATATTTTAAGTGCAAATTAAGCATATTCTTGAAAAATAAGGACAAGTAAGTGTTCTAATTCTCCATCCCCCCACTGAAGTTAAACAGCGTCCCCGTTGTTTTTTGAAATTAAAAACAGGAATTTAAAAAGAATTAGAACTGAAAAACTCCCCTGATATTTGCTCGGTTTGATCCTCTATTATGCGTTTGCGAGCAATAATTTTTGTGGATGTTCGGCTTTCGGCTTTTCATGATTCTTGTATCCATAGAAATTGTAGACAAATATAAATACCACCAATTATACACCTGAGTTTAAGAATATCGATACTTGTACAAAATTCATTAGTGGTTAGAAAATAAAAATAAAACTGTAAATCATCAGGTCAGTCGATGTGCCGCATCTTATGGAAGAAGATGCGCCGTATCGAGCCTGGAATTGGTACGGGTTAGAAAGATTAGATGCGTCGCATCCTTAACCAGGGATGCGCCGCATTAAATAAACTGACAGAAGGTTTATAGTTCAGAAAATAAAATGCAGAAAAAGTAAAAGCATATATAAAAGTAAAAACATATATGACCTGTGCAGTAGATACGCCGCATCTATTGATGGAGATGCGCCACATCTGCTACATGTCTGACAGACTCGACAGCAAAAACAATAAAGATAAATCCGGGTTGTCTCCCAGTAAGCACTTTTCTTTATTCCAGAGTCTTCAAGTTAGACTCACGTTCAGCTTCTATTTTGTTTCATTAACGCCATCCGTGGCGTCACGTTCCCTCATCCTTAATCCAGTAATATCAAGTACATCTTGCCCCTCCTTGATTTCCATGCCATTCCTTCTGGTGTATGCTTATTCATACACCTTTTATTTGACCAAAACCGGACCAAAAAGACCAAAAACCCGACCATAAATGCCAAATATATGTTGTTTTTGTGTTACGTGTGCGGGTACGGATATTTAAGAAATGGACAAAAATCAATGAGAAAACGACAAACACGAGCACGAGAAATGGAAAAGAGTTCGAAAGCCGTGGCCGGGAAGCATTTTTCAAGTCCAGATCAATAATGGAGCTCAATTTTGCAAAACAAGTCCCTAAAGAATTAGAGAATGTCAAAAGTGGTCCTTGGATTAATATTTCATATTTGGCAGAATTAGTCCTTGATATTTCTACAATTACAAAAATAGTCCTTGCACTTTTAAATCCTAAAACCATTATAACTACAACAGGGTCCAAATAAACTTAAACAAGCACCAAGCCCAATCTTGTTATTAACACCCAACAAAAACCCATCCCACATTTTAAACCATCCAGGCCCACAACCAATACTTAAACCCGAGCCCAACCCTTAACTATTAAACCAGCCCACACCTTATTATTTAACCCGGCCCACTCATTTAATATAACCCAGTGGTCAAAATCCCTAACTTTCAGTCAAACAATAACAACAACAAACACCCGCCCTTTTCTTTTTACTATTCACTCACCCCTAACCCCCAATTACCCTGACCTCAATCATTTACCCTTTACAAATAAATTGAGCTTCTAGAAACTCCTGCCATGTCTGACACATGGGGCTGCTACCAAGGGAATGCCACACTAGACGATTGAAGAAATATCATTGGTCAAGACACCTCATGAGATTTATCCAAGGGCAGATAATCCAATATTAGAATCCAAGGACTGATCAAGGGCTAATAACAATCATTCCAGAGGCTTCCAAACAGATCCCAAAACCCTTCTCTTAGCTCCTATAAATAGAAGCTCCTCACTCACATTTGGAGGCTGTTAGGAGTAGGAATAGTTTAGTATAATTTTTAGAAATTTAGGTCGTTTTTATTTCCAGTGTAATCAAGCTTTTAAATTTTAGTGTTAATCCTTTACATTTCTGTTTTAGATTGTAACTCGGCTTTAGAATTAATGAAATTTGCATTTACTCTTTAATCTCATGTTCAAACTTACATCTCAACCTTTACTTTCAAGTTAGTAATCTATTTTAAGCTTTTAATTATTGTTCTCACAAGCTCATATATGCTTATTATAGCTTTTTGCGAGTTTGTTATGGTTAAATTCTGTTTTCATTACAAAAGTCCAAAATAGTTGATGAAGCGAAAAGTGTACCGCTTTTATGGGGTCATTTAAGCCCTAAATCGTGTTTTTATGATTAAATATTGCCCTAAATCGTTTCGTTTCTTATTTTAGGTACTTGGGACGTGTTTTTTGGAATATGAAGCATTTAGGAGCTTTTTGGACGTTTTTATGCTCAAGAATGAAGAAAACGAGAAAGTCAAGAATCCAAGCTGGATACAGTACTTGACGCCAAGGTGACGCCGTCACAGGTTGATCAAGAGATGGATATTCGCTTTACACTTGACGCGCTAGAAATAAAATGGGAAGATTACACATGACAGCGTCATGTTATAAAATGCCATGGCCGTCACGTATTGACTTAAAGAGAGACGGCCAAGAGGACTTTGAGAGTGACGGCGTCAGGGTTGAACCTGACAACGTCAGAAGCCATAGAGTGACGATGTCAGAACGACAAAGAAATCTTAATAAAACCGTCAAATGTTGACCAAGGCAATCACAACTTGCGCGCGAAGTAGCTGTTATTGTTTTGGCCATATCTTTTGCATACGAACTCGGATTTAGGTGATTCAAAAGGCCACGCGAAAAGGATGAAAATACCTTGGATTTGGTGAAAATAGCGGGCTGACGCTGTCATTTGTAAAGGCTGGCGCCGTCAGACCTTGCTGACAGAAAGAATGCCTATAAATACAGCCTCATAACTTCATTATTTGTAAGCCCCCAACCCTAGGTCCGATTTTAGGGTTAGGGTAGGTATTTTTCAAGCAACTTAGAGGGTCTTAATCACTCCATAAAAATCTTGTAATGGTTTGTTTATTGATTCAATCTTATGTTATGTCTTCGATTATGATTATTGTTGATTGCTCTTCATTGATTATGCGTTGCTAATTCATCTTGTGTCTACTTATGATTGTGTGAAACTTGTATATAATTGATTAGATCTTATTGATTCCTTGTTGATGTTTGTGTCTATCTTCATCAATTAAGGCGTGACACTTCAATAGGTCTAGTTGATTTAGTTTATAATTCTTGGTTCCTATTGTTTCTTGTTTTGATTGAATGTTTATCGATTTTAGGCTTAAGAAAACTGGCAGACCCTATTGGTAACTTGCTTGAACGTCTTAAGAAACATGATCGGATGTGTACTACGATTAATTGGTTGTATTTAATGCATAAGTAACTACTAAGGAGGCCATGTTAGGAGCTAGTAGTCGGCTCGACATAGGAAGAGGTAGAAGCTTATAGAGTTGGGGAAGATCGTACACGGCCCCACGAATGGTATTAAGGAATACAACCCGTCAATTAAAACAAGGTTAACATTCAATAGGTAGAATCGGATAGCTAGCAAGGAGTAATACATCATAGGTAGACATGCTTCACTTCCCTTGTAGAACCCTAGTTTATTTTCCTACACATTAGTTTAAATAGTAGAATTTGGGTTAGTTGATTAGCAACTAATTCCGCCCCTTCTTCCAAAACCCGAGATTTTTACTTGCTTTCCATAAAATAAAAAATTACAAAAAGAATCCTCCTTCACCTCTAGACCTAGTTAGATTAATTTCAATCCTAACGAACACTATTCTTTGAATTGAATGATCAATCCCCTGGTACCTGCCACTACACTATACTACATCGGTCAGGTACACTGCCTGGTGGGGATTGCAAGCTTCTCAAGATCCCTTGAGAGGTAAAACCTTTTGCAAGGTTGCAAAATCACGCATCAAGTTTTTGCTGCCGCAACACGGGGAATAGTTACTGTTTATGTTGAAATTTATCTTGATTAGGTCTACTCATTAGATTCCTTTTTAGTGAGATTTTTATTTTCATTTTATTAGCTTTCTTTAGTCTATCTTTTCTTTGTGTCTTTGTTCGTAAAAACCTTTCCATTGACTCTTCCGTTCACCATTATGGAGAACGAGAATCCACCATACTACCGACCACGAAATCCATTCACCCCTAATGACATTTTGATGTTCATACAATATCGAGATGAACCCATATATGATGCATGGACTCGTTTTAAAATTTTACTCCGAATAGTCCCTCATCATTGGTTTGATTTATGGTCCCTAGCTAAAATCTTTTACGATCGTGTCAATCGATATGACCAAAGGTACATTGACGATTTTGTCAATGGGGACCTTAGGGAATTAAATGCTGAAGAAGCATAGGATGCCATAGAAGATTGTGCCCAATATTATTATAGAGTAGACAACCCAACAAACAACATCACAGATCAATTAATAACAAATTTGAAGGAGCAAATAGGAAGTTTGTCTGGGGATGATTACTCAGGGATACCTAAGTGGATGTCGCCTAATATCATAGTACAAAAAAAAACACATAGGTAATCTAGTTACAATGGAGGATGAGGTGGACAATCCAAGCACACAAAGTACCCCACAAGTCCTACCATCATTTGAGGCATACACACACCGCCCGCGACTTACCCGGAAGAAGTAGAAGAGACTATAGGAACCCCCAATAGAGGTAGAGCCCTTAGACTAAGCACCACTTGAGGATATAGGTTTGAATACTTGTAATGATAACCTTACTCCTAGTTCTAAGGAATTTCCTAGTGTTGATGGACCGGAACCTCAATCTTTACACACATTTCCATCCTTAGATTTACATCTAGGAGACAAAATAGGAACCGAGCCACCCATCAACCAATATTATCCGAGTATTTTTAGGATGAAGGAAGCCATTCACTCACCCCCTTCACCTCACGTGGCATATTTCCACCCTAAGGGTGTGTATCGCTACTTCCACCAGCACTTAATCCTAAGTGTAGGGAAAACCTCCCCTATTTTCGTTAAATAAGGGTAGAGTCAGGCTCGTGACTCGAACAAAAACAAGCGCTTCTTGCGAGGCAACCCATGTTTTTAATTGTTTGATGTTTTTTATTTTATTTGTTTGTTTGTGTCATATATGCTTTATCATAGTTGTTAAATTTTTATGTTTTGAATAATTTGTGAAAATGCTTTATTTTGTTTTTAACCTCGTCTTAATTGCATATAAAGGTATTTTACAAAAATATAAGTGTAGGGAAGTTTTTATTTTGTTAAAAAGAACGAATTTCGAACATGAAAATTTCACAATTCATGATTAACATATATTCTATCTTGTTTGTGTGTCAATACTTGTGGATATGTTTTATAAGTTCCTATTTGTAATTCATTCCACAAGTATCCTATCCTTTAATTGTTTTTCTTTTATTTCTAAGTCTGGAATTACATCTAGTTGCGATTTTTGTTCGGTTTGATGCTTTGGTTTTTGTGTTTGTTGATTACAGGTTATATTGGACAAGAAGATGATTTATATTTCAGGAGTGAAGCTTATCATATTCATTCTCTTGGAGGAAGATTTAACCATGTTATCACACCGTCCATACCAAGCGAATCAGGGGAGTATTAGTTTCTTTCATTCTTATTTATTTTTACTTTTACATCTTTTATTTAGAACATTGGGGACAATGTTCGGTTTAAGTTTAGGGAGGGTAAATTAGGATGCCTTAGAGACTATAACTTTTCTTGATTTTTGTTTTGTTTGATATTGAATGTATAATAAAGCTGAGAGAAATATTTGTTAGGGCAATTTTAGCACCAAATTTAAAAATTTTTACAACATATAGGAGTGAAACTTTAGTCTTAATAAGCGTCTCATGGATAGGAGTTATATGACTAGCACGAAAACCGTACCACTCAAAACAAAAATTTTATGAATAAGGTAGTGACCATCCGAATATTAGATTAATTGACTAACGTGCCAACGATCTAGTGTATGACTTAGTGACCATCCGTTATGCAAATAATGCGGCAGCGATCCAAGAAGTGCATTAGTGACCATCCGTTAGTTGAAGCGTCAAAGACTCGTGCCAGCGATCTACTAAGTTCATACATGTGAGGTTCGCCCGACTTGTTAGGAAAAGCTTTAGTGCTTATGAGTGTACCAGTAGTACTTAGATTTTAGAACTTGCGTTAGTGATTCATTCCGAGACCACATGTGAGACTACATTCGTGTAGTTAGGATTTACTACATGATAAGAGGCATTAGGATCACCCTTGTGTTAAAACCGTATCATAATTACTTGACCAATAAAGTCATAACTACTTGACTAGTAAAGTCAATTAATTTTTTCCTCACCTTTGTGATGTACTCATTTTTAGTACACGATACCCCTAGTACACCCCTCCGAGCCTATCTATTTCGTTTCTAACTTTAAGCATTTTACTTAAAGGAAGAATTTGTTTACAATACACCCCAAATGTGCAACCAAATCGCCTAGCCTTCCGTGTATGTACTCATCTTTAGTGCATTATTGTTATGTTATTTGTTTAAACCCTTAGTTAATTGTCTAATTGATTACATGGTTGCTAAGTCGAGTCATATCTTGTACATATTGTTTTGGGACGATCGGGACTCATGGGTAAAAGTACTATTGTTATGGAGTAATGGGGAAGAACATCATTTATTACCCTCATATGTGCGTTAATCTTAAAAAGTACTCCAAGTGTTTTGATTATCTTAATTTGAGTCATTAGAATAGTTGATTGTAAAGTATGTAAAAGTTCAAGCGTAAGGGGAATGCAAATCCCCTATAATGTATTATTTTGGATGGTAGGGCAAAAGTGTATGCAATATATATATATATATATATATATATATATATATATATATATATATATATATATATATATATATATATATATATATATATATATATATATATATATATATATATATATATATATAGAAAAAGAAAAGAGAAAAACATACGGTCTACCATACGTTTCTTTTATTTATGTTTAAGTCAAATAGTGTCTTAGAAAAGAAAAAAAAAAGTCGTAGTTAGTTCAAGTTGAGTCGAGTCTTGGCTTAGCAACGCCTCATTGTACATGTAGTTAACTAAAACAATTGACTTGCAACCAGTGAAATATCCCTTATCCAGCAAAACCGTG
Source organism: Artemisia argyi (assembly GCA_030686995.1). NCBI lineage: Eukaryota > Viridiplantae > Streptophyta > Magnoliopsida > Asterales > Asteraceae > Artemisia > Artemisia argyi. The sequence goes on along the minus strand of CM060676.1, from coordinate 170,300,879 downwards.
TTTTCCATACCCCTACACCTAACGTTATAACCCTTTAAAAAGCCCTATTTGATAGTTATCATAGGTGCTTACGCCAAGTGGTGGAGGTTTTTTATCTTTTCCCAAGCCTATGGTAATCTATTTGCTATGACAGGTAGTGAGTGATATTTTTCCATTTCCATAAGTTAAATTTTGTTTTATGACACCCGAGAGATGAGAGTATCCAAACACTATTTGTGAGGTGCTAGTATATAAACTCCGTGCTTGTTTTGATTAAGGTGGAATGATCATGTGTTGTAATTACTTTTATATTAGTGTTAAATGACCCCTAACTTGTATTTTAATTAGAATAAAAGCTCATTTGGTTGAGGACAAGCAAATCCCAAGTGTAGGGATATTTGATGAAGTGAAAAGTGTACAGCTTTTAGGGGGTCATTTAAGCCCTAAATCGTGTTTGTATGATCAAATATTGCCATAAATCGTTTCTTTTCTTATTTTAGGTACTTGGGACGTGATTTTTGGAATATGAAGCATTTTGGACGTTTTTATGCACAAGAATGAAGAAAACGAGAGAGTCAAGAATCCAAGCTGGAAACAGTACCTGACGGCGTCAAGTTCACAAGGTGACGCCGTCACAGGTTGATCAAGAGATGGATATTCGCTTTACACTTGATGCGCCAGAAAGAAAATGGGAAGATTACCCGTGACGGCGTCACGTTATAAAATGCCATGGCCGTCATATATTAACTTAAAGAGAGACGGCTCAGAGGACTTTGAGATTGATGGCGTCAGGGTTGAACCTGACGACGTCAGAAGCCATAGAGTGACGATGTCAGAACGACAAAGAAATCTTAATAAAACCGTCACATGTTGACCAAGTCAATCACAACTTGCGCGCGAAGTAGCTGTTATTGTTTTGGCCATATCTTTTGCATACGAACTCGGATTTAGGTAATTCAAAAGGCCACGCGAAGAGGACGAAAATACCTTTGATTTGGTGAAAACGGCAGGCTGACGCCATTAGACCTTGCTTACAGAAAGAATGCCTATAAATACAGCCTCATAACTTCATTATTTGTAAGCCCCCAACCCTAGGTCCGATTTTAGGGTTAGGGTAGGTGTTTTTCCAGCAACTTAGAGGGTCTTAATCACTCCATAAACATCTTGTAATGGTTTGTTTATTGATTCAATCTTATGTAATGTCTTCGATTATGATTATTGTTGATTGCTCTTCATTGATTATGCGTTGCTAATTCACCTTGTGTCTACTTATGATTGTGTGAAACTTGTATATAATTGATTAGATCTTATTGATTCTTTGTTGATGTTTGTGTCTATCTTCATCAATTAAGGCGTGACACTTCAATAGGTCTAGTTGATTTAGTTTATAATTCTTGGTTCCTATTGTTTCTTGTTTTGATTGAATGTTTATCGATGTTAGGCTTAAGAAAACTAGCAGACCCTATTGGTAACTTGCTTGAACGTCTTAAGAAACATGATCGGATGTGTACTACGATTAATTGGTTATATTTAATGCATAAGTAACTACTAAGGAGGCCATGTTAGGAGCTAGTAGTCGGGTCGACATAGGAAGAGGTAGAAGCTTATAGGGTTGGAGAAGATCGTACACGGCCCCACGAATGGTATTAAGGAATACAACCCGTCAATTAAAACAAGGTTAACATTCAATAGGTAGAATCGGATAGCTAGCAAGGAGTAATACATCATAGGTAGACATGCTTCACTTCCCTTGTAGAACCCTAGTTTATTTTCCTACACATTTGTTTAAATAGTAGTTTTTGAGTTAGTTGATTAGCAACTAATTCCGCCCCTTCTTCCAAAACCCGAGATTTTTATTTGCTTTCCATAAAATAAAAAATTACAAAAAGAATCATCCCTCACCTCTAGACCTAGTTAGATTAATTTCAATCCTAACGAACACTATTCTTTGAGTTGAACGATCAATCCCCCGGTACTTGCCACTACACTATACTACATCAGTCAGGTACACTGCCTGGTGGGGATTACAAGCTTGTCAAGATCCCTTTAGAGGTAAAACCTTTTTCAAGGTTGCAAAACCACGCATCAATAGTCAAAATAAAAGTCAAAATTAATATTGGATGGAGGATCAGTTCTGGAAGGTCACTGGTGGTTTATTCTAGCTTCAGATAAGTTCTATTGCATCTCTTATATCTGTTTTGAGCATTGGTAGTAGTAAGTTCCTCTTAATTCTCATTTTAGCTTAATTTTTGCTATATGCTTTTTAATTGCTTTATCTGCTAAAATTCATGTTTATTCTGCTTTAGTGTAGCTTAAGTATGCTTAATATTGCTTAGTCTTAGGGTCTTGTGCTTAATCTTAGTTTTCATAAGCTTTTAGATATTATAAAGGAATGTTTGGTTTAGAGTAGTTTGCTAGGATAAAAGTTGTTTTGGCGTTTTTCTGAATTTCCCTTAGCTTTATTTTAAATTCTTTTGAAGTATTAAAGTGATTTAAAGTGGTTGCTAGTAGTGTAACAGATTTCAAATTAGTCTTCCAAATTTTCTAGTTTAAAACTGTTTTTATAGATTAATTTTTTTGAACTTAGATTAGGTTGCATTTAGATGTTAGTTTATGCTTCAACATAGCTGCAATTACATGTTTTCTAGTTCTGTGTTAGTAATTTTTGATATAAACTAGTTTTGATCCACTTTGACCCATTGTCATACTTGCACAACTTAGCTTACTGTCTCAACTGTCACTTTTTACTCTAAATTTAGATATGCTTCAGTAGGTTTGTAGCTTAGGATTTTTTGTTGCACAAGTTGTCTTTAGTACTAGCTTTAGGATTCCCAGCTTAGTTTTCCTTTTTAGCTTATCCAATAGCTTGTTATTAGGCTGCTAATCAACCCTTTTAGGACTGCATTACCCTTGCACCAGTTACTGTCCCAACAAGCCTTTTTCCAGCTTACTTCCTTCTTATTCTATTATCCTAGTTAGTTGATTTTTTGGATCCTTTGAAAACTTATAGTACCAGTTTCATACATCTTAGTATACCTTGCATTTTGGAGCTTATTTGATGCCTTAAGGAGCTTATTTGATGCCTTAATTGTTGACTGTAGCTTGGTCTTTTAAACTGTTGGAATAGTTTATTTCAATTTTTGCTTTTAGGGATCCAGTTTGTTAATTAGCTTAGGCCTGTTTATATTCTTAATTTAGCTTATGTAGGTTAGCTATTAGTTAGTTTGTACTTTAATTTCACTAGCTAAAGCTTTTTGAGTAGCTTATTGTCCCAACAGTTAGCTTTTTCTTATTGATTGTCCATCTTTTGTTAACTGTTAAAACCATAAGCTCATTCTGAGTTTATATTTTACTTTTCTAAAACTTTGTTTTCACAAAACTTTCATATTTTTAGCTCATAATTAGTTTTCAAAAATAAGAAAATCACAAAAAGAAAATGTTGATCAAAAAGGGTGGTCACAGGGTTCGAACCTATGACCTCCTGCACACCCAAACCCCACACATCCACATGAACCAATTCACCTTTGGGTCTTTATTGTTTTAGTTCTCTACCTTTAATCTTTTATAGTTTCTTTTCTTTTCTTTTTTGCTAATTTCTCCAAACTGCTTAAGCTTATTCTAGCTTATTTTGTTTAGCTTTTTCTTATTTCCTAAGTTTTAGTTAGTTTAAAAAAAAACTTTTCTTCAATATTTCATATTTTTCCATGATCTTTTACTATTTTTCTTGACTTAATTTCCTTTATATAGATTTTAAATCCTAATAAATAATTAAAAAGTCAAAAAATTATTTTTCTTTTTTCCGAAATTTTCTTTTATCATTTAGAATGTAGGAAAATTATTTTCATACCCGTAGGATTAGTGTTGCTCTAAATTCACTTTTAATTTTGCGCTCGTACGTAATTTTTGTTTAATTTACGCGTTTTTAGAATAGAATGCGTTTTAGGTTTATATAGCTTTACGTTATCGTTTCTTGTGCTTTATTTTATGCTTTTTAATATCGTCTCACTTTCCGTAGTTATAAATTCCATTTATTTCACTTTATCACCATTCACTACATGAATCACGAATCGATTATCACGATTCCATTCACACCTTCGCACGGAACACGACCCGAGGAAATACTTTCCTAGGTATTTCTTTGGAAAAATCACTATACTAAAATTGATCTCAATCACCTTCTCAAAATCTGCACAAGTAAACTTCTATCCCTTTTGGGTAGTGATGACAAGATAATAGACGGGAAATTCTTGTTCATGCGAAGGCATAAATATTCTAGATGAGGTGGTAACTCAACAAATATTTCTTTATGTTCCTTAACCCTTCTACGTTTGTAAATAACTTCACATTCATACCATTCATCCTCATGATTCGGGTTACTAGAATTATTTTGAATTAAATTTTCTCCCATAAATCTAGCTTCTAGGTCGAGGTCCATTCTTTCGCGTAATCCTAGAATATATACGTTCCTAATTATGCTCTTAACCGGATTTTCACACTTATAGACTAATTTGTCATCCCCTACTAGTAATGATATTTTTCTTTTAAACACATCAATTTTAGCATGAGTAGTAGACAAGAAAGGTCTTCCAAGGATTAAGGGAATCTTAATATCCTCGGGCATATCTAATATTACAAAGTCTACGGGGAACACAAACTTCTCGATCCTAACTAGTACGTTTTCAGCAATCCCCTCAAGTTGTTTTACCGTTTTATCAGCCAATTCAATAAGCAGCTTAGTTGGTGCTAATTTTCCTAAGCCTAGGGTAGTGAATGTCTTAAAGGGCATAACACTAACGCTAGCTCCTAAGTCAGCTAATGCATTATTGAAAGACATGTTATTAATTGAACAAGGTAAAGTAAAACTTCCTGGATCTTTTTCTTAATGAGGCAAGGCATGTAGATCAGTTGCAGAGTTCTCTTCTTTCATTGCAGCCTTGATCTCCTCTTCAGTCCTTGATTTTTCCTTGAGTAGTCTCCTGAAACTAATTGAAGAGCTAAAGAAATATTGGGGGTTTCAAAACATTACCATTCTTCAATCTTCCAGGAAAAGGTATGTTAGGCATGACTTCTTTGGTAGTTGTGATAGCCTTGACATGATCTCTTGGATTTGTTTCAGTTGAGCCAGGTAGACTTCCATATCCCCTTTCTTAAAGTACATTGCTCATCTGACCGATTTGTTGTTCAAGTGCTTTGATCGAAGCTCCTTGGTTCCTTGTGGTAGCATCAATTGAAGCTTGGATTTCTTTGATCAAAGCAGTATTCTCTTCATGTCTTTTGGCAGCATCGGCCATCATCTGCTTCAGGGTGTCATCTAAAGTCTGACTCCTTTCTTGATATAAGGGATTTCCATTGTTTCTTTGATAATAACCTGGAGCAGTTTCCCTAAATCTTCCTGAAGGTTGGAATGGTTTTCCAAATTGTGTGTAGTAGGCCTCCTCAAATGTTTCATCATTCTTTGATGGACAATCCTTAGTGTAGTGGGGTCCTTGTCACTTTTCACATCCAACTTGGGCAACATAAGCTCTTTCATCTCTCTACTAAGCTTGTCCAATTGAGCTTGAATTGCAGCAAAACCATCAGAATTAGTGCTGATTTTAGACCTAGTAGAGGTTCCATCGTGCCACTTTTGAGAATGATCAGCAGCATCTTGAATAGCTTTCCTAGCATTAACTGCACTCATCTGAGGTACAACTCCCTTAGAATCCAACTGTGTCTAGTGGGCACGTCCAATGCTTGATAAAACAATATTATTTCCTGCAGAGGGGTTAGATAATGTTGAGGGCATTTCAATAATAGTTCCTTGAATCGCTCCCAAGCACGATAAAGAGTTTCATTGGGTTCTTGTTTGAATTTATTGATAGCCTCCATCTTTTTAGCGTTTTTTGCAGGTGGACAATTGATACGTGGGAATCGCACCAGGCTTTACCTCTCAAGGGATCTCGAGAAGCTTACAACCCCCACCAGGCAGTGTACCTAATCGTTGTAGTATAGTATAGTGACAAGTACCGGGGGATTGATCGTTCAACTCAGGAATAGTGTCGCTAGGATTAGAAAGCCTAAAAACTAGGTCTAGAGGTGAGGGACGATTCTTTTTGTATTTTTATATTTTATGAAAGCAATTAAAATCTCGGTTTTGGGAAGAGTGGGCGGAATTAGTTGCTAGTCAACTAACCCAATAACTAAGATGCAATCAAAATAAAATAACAGAAATGAAAATAAAGCTAATTAAACTAGTGGTGTGAACAATAATGGGGAGAATTGTGTTTACTTAGGTTTCATTACTCCCTAGATATCTTTTACAGGTTGATAGTTTGTTACAATTGCATGGATGACGGGTTATATTCCTTAATGCCATTCGTGGGGTGGCATACGTACTTCCCCAACTCTATAAGCTCCTACTTCACTCCTATGTCGAGCCGTCTAAGAAGCTCCAAACATGGGATCATTAGAATTCGCTCATGCATTAAATACAACCATAATAACCTAGTACGCATTAGTTCATGTTTCTTAAGACGTTCAAGCATGTCACCATTGGAAGTCTGCCAGTTTTCTTAAGCCTAACATCGAAATCATTCATCCGTAACAACTATAAACAAACAATCAACCCATAATCAACATCTAGGTTTCACTACATCTAAGCAAACACACAAGAGATCTAGCCTAGCACGTTAAATTCAAGACAAGCGTAAGATATATTCAAACAACACATAGACATATTGATTGAATTGAAAGAGTAATTATCTCAAATTGACATGAAAGGTTTCAAAGGGTAAAAACCCTTGAAAGAGCAGTAAAATTCGTGCTAGGGTTTCTCCAAAGTTACACCCTACTTGTTCCTTTTTTTTGAATGAAAATTGCAAAACTATATATAGATTTTACAGGGTGACGGCGTCAAGAAGGAATTTCTGACGCCGTCAACTCGCCGCCCATAATGAGATCGGATTGCCTAGATCCAGATTTGACGCCGTCATGTGTAATATTACTCTGGGCCGTCACCATATCTTGAACCTTGACGGTCATACGTGACGCCGTCACGTTTTCTCTGGACCGTCACCACTTCTAACTCTTGTTTTACTCTTGACGCCGTCACATGAAGACTCTTGATGCCGTCAGGTACTGTTCCCATCAAAGAAAATTAAGACTTTGTCGTTTTCTTCACTTTTATGCTCTAAAAACGTCCAAAATTCTTCCTTTTCCAAAATTCACTCCAAAAGTACCTAAAATGACAAAAGGAACGATTTAGAGCAATATTTGATCAAATAAATTCAAATCCGGGCTTAAATGACCCCCTAAAAACGGTTCATTTTTCGCCTCATCATATACCCTTACACTTGAGATTTGCTTGTCCTCAAGCAAATGCGCTTTTATTCTAATCAAAATACAAGTTAGGGGTCATTTAACACTAATATAAAAGTAATTACAACAAATAGTCGTTCCACTAAAGACCAAAGACAAGCACGGAGGTCATATACTAGTACCTCACAAATAGTGTTTAGATATTCACATCTCTCGGGTGTAATAAAGTATATATCACAATATGGAAATGGAAAACATCTCTCACTACCCGTTATAGCAAAATAGATTACCATAGGCTTGGGAAAGGATCAAACCTCCACCACATGGCGTAAGCACCTAGGATAAACTATCAAAGAGGTCTTTTAAAGGGTTATAACGTTAGGTGTAGGGATACGGAATACACGGTTTTGTTGGATAAATGCAATCTTTACTGGTGGCGAGTTAATCATCTTGGTTAATTACATGTACAATATGGTGTTGTTAAGCCAAGACTAGACTCGACTTAAGCTAATAATTCAAAAAAAAAAAAAAAAAAAAAAAAAAAAAAAAAAAAAAAAAAACATAGAATGAAACGGGATGGTAGTCCGTATGTTTTTTTTTACTCTTTTCTTTTTTTATTTTTTTTTCTTTTTCTTACTTTTTTCTATTTTTTTTTTTTTTTTTTTTTTTTGTGCATACACTTTTACCCTACCATCCAAAATAATACATCATAGGGAATGAACATTCCCCTTACACTTGAATTTTTACATACTTTACAATAAACTATTCTAATGACTCGAATTAAGATAATCAAAATACTTGGAGTACTTTTAAATATTAACGCACATATGGGGGTAATATAAGATGTTCTTCCCCATTACTCCATTACAATAGTACTTTACCCATGAGTCCCAATCGTCCCAAAACAATATATACAAGATATGACTCGACTTAGCAACCATGCAATCAATTATATAATTAACTAAGGGTTTAAATAAATAACAATAATGCACTAAAGATGAGTGCATACACGGAAGGCTAAGGCGATTTGGGTGTACATTTAAGTGGGTTGTAACAAATTCTTCCTTTAAGTAAGATGCTTAAAGTTAGAAACGAAAAGATAGGCTCGGGGGGGGGGGGGGTGTACTAGGGGTTTCGTGTACTAAAAATGAGTACAACGCTAAGGGTGTAGGAAAAATTAGTTGACTTTACTAGCCAAGTAATATGACTTAAATGGTCAAGTAATTATGGTACGGGTTTAACACAAGGGTGATCCTAATGCCTCTTATCATATAGTAAATCCTACTACACGAATGTAGTCTCACTAGCGGTCTCGGGGTGCATCGCTAACGCAAGTTCTAGAATCTAAATGCTACTGGTACACTCATAAGCACTAATTTGGGTGGAAAATTTTTCTGAATAGTACGGTTTTGTGCTAGTCATACAACTCCTATCCATGAGACGCTTGCTATGGCTAAAGTTTCACTCTTAAATGTTGTAAAAAATTTTATATTTGACGCTAAAATTACACTAACAAGTATTTCTCATAGTTTTATTACACACCTTCCATCAAACAAACAAACTCAAGTGCAATTGTATCCTATAAGGTATCATCATTTACCATCCCCTTACACTTAGGATGAACATTGTCCCCAATGTTCAATTAAAGAATGTAAAAGTGAAATAGGTAAAAGAATGAAATCAAATATTCCCATGATTCGTTCGGAGTGGATAGTGTATCAACAAGGTTAGATCTTCCTCCAAGAAAATGAACAATCAAAGCTTCCCTTCCAGAAAAATAAATCATCTTTTTGTCATATATAACCTGTTAAACCTGAGAAAACAAACAAGGCAACCTCGCGTAAAATTGGCGGCAATCTATATATATTAACAAGTCCTAGAAAATGTAAGATATAATGCTTGTGGAATGAATGTTTGTAGATTTCCTGGAGTTTATAAAACTAAAGAATTAACAAAAACTTTAAGACTCCGTTAGAAAAACAAAACTAGCAAAATTTCCAGAATTTTACACATGACACCGTCAGGAGTTAACTCATGACGCCGTTAGAAGTGACCTGCAGAAATCTTTACGTTAAGTTTTCGGAAAATTTCTGGAAAAACTTATGTCCTACTTCCTGGAAAATCCTGCAAAACACCATTATGACTCGATACAAGCATTTGACTCTAACAAGTACTAATACACATGTCCATTTAATATTGTGGATAATCATAATCAATTTCGGTTCTTAAAAACATATTTGGGGTTTCCCCTTACACTTATCTTTTGCGAAATACCTTTGTATGAAGTTAAGACGAAGTGAAACGACAAAATAAAGCATTTTCACAATTTTATTTTGAAACATGATCTACCAACAATAAAAAATAAAGCATGCATACGGAAGCAAATAACAATCAAACAAATAAATATCACACAAAACATGGGTCGCCTTCGAAGAAGTGCTTTTCTTTATTTACGAGTCTTGTAGCTAGACTCAAGGTCATGGGTAATTACGTGACCTCATCGTTGGTCTCATTGTCTAGGTCATCTCCAATATTTGTTTTGTATTCCGGACCTAGTTGCAAGCATTCTTTGTAGAAACCAAGTATTCTATTCATAACATATTCTACTCCTCTACGTCTATCCTCATCATTCCTATAGTAAACCGCTTGTTTGTGTTCCTTTTCTATGTTTGATAATAGGGGGTATTGTTCAATCTTATAGGGCATTTGGTAAGCAATCTCATCATTCTCTTCCTTGAATCTAACTATCCCTAGAGTCGGATCATAACTCATCTTAGAGGCCTCAACAAACGGTTTTCCGAACACTACTTGACTTAGCAATCATCTATCACCGGACGAGTATCCTCTACTATCACAAAGTCGGTCACATAAGTGAAGTTTCCTACAATTACATGCAATCCTTTCACTCTTCCTACAAAGTTGCTTATCAAATTCGTGTTGGGCATCATCCTATAACCAAGTTGCTTCTTCATTACCCAATTATAATAAGTCCTAGTCATGATGTTTATAGGAGACCTAGGATCGATATAAGCTTTCCATACATGCATATGCCCAATGTTGCATGGTATGTTGATGTTAGAGGGATCACCTACTTTAATAAAGGGTGAACCAAGGATATATGGTGTATCGGGATCATCGAATAAATCCTTGTGATATTCCCGTTCATCCTTGGTGGGCAACTTATCAAAGTACTCTTCTACATTTTCTACTTCCTCTAACTTTTCTCCCTTATTAACCTCAACTTCCACAGTTACATCCCTAGTCTCGGTTTCTATTCCAACTTCACCCTTGTCACTTTCTTCTATATCTTTATCTTTTGGCTTAATAGTAACAACATTGACAAAGTGGACGTGTTTGGATGACGAGGGGTCCTTAATTTGTATTCCGCTATTGGCGTCCCTAGTATCCTTTCTAGGTGTAGTTAGCGCTTGGTTGTTGAGGGCTTTCAACAAGTTGTCAATCTTATTGGTCATCTCCGTTTGTTGTTGATTGAACTCGGTTTCAAACTTAACTATGCGAGCTTCTTGAGATGCCATAAACTTGGACATCAACCCTTCAAGATTATTGGTACTATCATAGTTATTAGAAGGATTGTTGTTGAAAGTACGGTTGGAGGGTGGACCGTTTGGTTGGTAACGATTAGGCGGATTGGAAGAATTGTTTTGGTTTTGTTTCCACCTAAGGTTCGGGTGATTTTTCCAAGAAGGGTTGTAGGAATCACCGTAAGGGTTTGGCTCGGCTTTGGCTTGGGTTTGAAAGTGTACCACTTGTCTCCCGCTTCGTCGGTACGCGAGGATGCGTAGTCCGCAAAAGCTGTTTTGGGGAGTTCCACGCAATCACGAGTGTCATGGGGACCACTACATAATTCGCATGAAGAAGTGATTTTGTTCACTTGGCTTGAAGGCTTAGGAGCTTCGTAAGATTTCATGAGAAACTTTACTTGGTCCTCAAGTTCCATGATCCTACGGTCGGGAGTGCTAGAATTGTTCGAAGGCAAAGATATTGCCTTGACCATTTTGTTCAAATCACGGGGATCATTCCAAATTTCGTTGTCATAGAGAGCAAGATCTTCTATGAGTTCCCATAATTCTTCCGCACTTAGATCACGTAGCTTACCACCGGCCGATTGGTCAATGGTTCGCCTTGTGGAGAGATCGATATGGTCATAGAAGATTTGGACTTGGAGGCAAAGATCTATGCCATGATGAGGGACTTTTTAGAGTAAGTCCTTGAAACGAGTCCATGCTTCATATAGAGTTTCACCTTGACGTTGTTGGAACATCAAGATATCGTTTCTAAGCTTGGTAGTTCTCCCTGGTGCGAAAAGTTGAGCAAGGAAATGAGTGGTGAGATCATCCCATGAGGTGATGGATCCCGCGGATAGACGTTCAAGCCATTGACTAGCTTGATCATGTAGAGAGAATTGGAATAGGCGTAATCGGGTTGACTCTCTAGTTGTAACATCAAGGTCTATAGAATCTACGATTTTAAGGAAATCCTTGAGATGTTGATTAGGATCTTCGGAACGAAGTTCATGGAATGCACATCCACTTTGCACCAACCGGATGGTGTCGGATCGCAAGGGGGACACATTGGCTCCTTGAGTGAGCTCAATGGTGTTTCGATAGCCTTGGTGGCTAGGACGGGAATACTCTCCTAGGGTTCGGGGCCTAAGAGGTTGGTTTGATAGTGGTAGGTTTTGTGGGTGGTTTTGTTGTGGTGGGTTGATGGGTTCAAAGATGTTACCACCTTCCATGATGTCGGATGGTAAAGATTACGAACAAAGACACGAAGAAATAAGATGGACTAAAGAGAACCTAGAAATAAAAATAAAATCTTACTAGAAAGGGATCTAGCAAGTAGACCTAATAAAAAGAAATCCTAACCTAGACAATAACTATTTCCCCGGGCTGCGGCGCCAAAAACTTGATACGTGGGAATCGCACCAGGCTTTACCTCTCAAGGGATCTCGAGAAGCTTACAACCCCCACCAGGCAGTGTACCTGATCGTTGTAGTATAGTATAGTGATAAGTACCGGGGGATTGATCGTTCAACTCAGGAATAGTGTCGCTAGGATTAGAAAGCCTAAAAACTAGGTCTAGAGGTGAGGGATGATTCTTTTTCTATTTTTATATTTTATGAAAGCAATTAAAATCTTGGTTTTTGGAAGAGTGGGCGAAATTTTTTGCTAGTCAACTAACCCAATAACTAAGATGTAATCAAAATAAAATAACATAAATGAAAATAAAGCTAATTAAACTAGTGGTGTGAACAATAATGGGGAGAATTGTGTTTACTTAGGTTTCATTACTCCCTAGGTATCTTTTACAGGTTGATAGCTTGTTACAATTGCATGGATGACGGGTTATATTCCTTAATTCCATTCGTGGGGTGGCGTACGTACTTCCCCAACTCTATAAGCACCTACTTCACTCCTATGTCGAGCCGGCTAAGAAGCTCCTAACATGGGATCATTAGAATTCGCTCATGCATTAAATACAACCATAATAACCTAGTACGCATTGGTTCATGTTTCTTAAGACGTTCAAGCATGTCACCATTAGAAGTCTGCCAGTTTTCTTAAGCCTAACATCGAAATCATTCATCCGTAACAACTATAAACAAACAATCAACCCATAATCAACATCTAGGTTTCACTACATCTAAGCAAACACACAAGAGATCTAGCCTAGCATGTTAAATTCAAGACAAGCGTAAGATATATTCAAACAACACATAGACATATTGATTGAATTGAAAGAGTACTTATCTCAAATTGACATGAAAGGTTTCAAAGGGTAAAAACCCTTGAAAGAGCAGTAAAATTCGTGCTAGGGTTTCTCCAAAGTTATACCCTACTTGTTCCTCTTTTTTGAATGAAAATTGCAAAACTATATATAGATTTTACAGGGTGACAGCGTCAAGAAGGAATTTCTGACGCCATCAACTCGCCGGCCATAATGAGATCGGATTGCGTAGATCCAAATTTGATGCCATCATGTGTAATATTACTCTGGGCCGTCACCATATCTTGAACCTTGACGGCCATACGTGACGCCGTCACATTTTCTCTGGACCGTCACCACTTCTAACTCTTGTTTTACTCTTGACGCCATCACATGAAGACTCTTGACGCCGTCAGGTACTGTTCCCAGCAAGAAAAATTAAAACTTTGTCATTTTCTTCACTTTTATGCTCCAAAAACGTCCAAAATGCTTCCTTTTCCAGAATTCACTCCAAAAGTACCTAAAATGACAAAAGGGACGATTTATGGAAATATTTCAGTAAATAAATTCAAATCCGGGCTTAAGTGACCCCCTAAAAATGGTTCATTTTTCACCTCATCAACAATATCACTTGAGGAATTTGCTCTTCAAGTCTTCCCATTTGTCAATAGAACCAGCAGGTTCATTCTTTAGCCACCTATTAGCGGCTCCTGTAAGAGAGATAGGGAAAACACGAAGCATAACTTGGTCAATTTTTAGTTTCTCAGTAATAAACAAATCTGCAATTTCAAGGATCTTTTCCACATGGTTATTGGCATCTTCATTCTCCGATCGACCGAAAGCATTTTCTCTAAGCTCCTTGAGAAATTGACCCTTTAACTCAAACTTAGTATCATCATCAAACTTTGGTTTAGCAACTCACGAACTATAGTCCGCTCGGGTCTTGTTCATGTATTCCTCCATGGTTGTGTTTTTCGTCATTGTTTCAGTTACTCCTTCTACTTTAGATGGTTCTTGATCAGAAAAGTAGTTGAGCTCAGTTGGGCTCAGAAGATCAAAGTCTTTTGTGTTTAAAAGCCTTTTAAGTAAATGAAATGCTTTTTCAGGATCGTCGAAAGGTTTGATGAGTTCTTTAATAGAGCTTCGGGTCATGCACTTCCTGAGATTCAGCACAAAAGCATCAGTAGGATAGGTTTTATGAAGTATAATATCAGAAAACAAGTAACGAAAATGGAATACGAAAAATAAAAGTTGCTGATATCTGCAGTCGATGCGCCGTATCCCAAAAGTAGGATGCGCCGTATCTTATTACATTAAAAATCAAATCAGACTTTTATTCAGAAAAATGAAACGTCGTATCTGTAAAAATAGATGCGGCATATCTCAGTTTAATAAATTCAAAAAATTGTTTTTAATAAATAAAAAGATGTGCCGCAACTGTCGAAACAGATGCGTCGTATCTCGTTAGGGTTTTGAAAATTTTCCGATTAAAAACAAAATACGTCATATCTAGGGGATAGATGAGCCGCACTTCGAATTTTTAAGTTAACGTTGTATATAAAAGTAAAAAAACGCAATGCACCGCATCTGATAAATCAGATGCGCCGCATCGTTTGGATCAGCAAAATACAGCAGACAGCAGTAATTCATAAAACAAAAGAAAAATAAATAAAGAAAACAAAAATTACAGAAAATAAAGAAAATAAAGAAAACAAACAAACAAGAAAATAAAATATGCAAGAAAATACAATGAATGCATTTTAAACTAATATAAAACAAACTTAGTGGTTAGAATCTAATTAAAATATTAATCAAATAAACAGATATTAACAATTCATTCTCCAGCCACGACGCCAAAAACTTGGTGCGTGTGTATGTCACGTTGTAGTCTAGAGTGATTTTGCCTAATCAAGTTTTAAATTTATATTTAGCCGAATTATTACTAAGACACATACTTAACGAGCAGTGTACCCGATCAATATGTATATAGTGGTAAGTAGAATGTCGAACACTAAGAATGGAATATAATATCTAATTGATTTGATCAGTATTTTAATATCTAAGTTAGTTATACAATCTAATTTAATAAAAAGGAGGGTTTAGCCTGAGAGACTAGCACATATTTGAATTAAACTTAAAAGTAAAACTAATGGAACAAATCAGTGAAAAGCAATCACGTACACAGATAGATAATAGAAACATGTAGAAGACTTGTCCTATGGTTTAAGTAGCTTGTCACTTGTTTTATTGCTAGTTTTATATAATGAGTATCGTAATCTAATCTGTCTCGTTGGATCCTAAATATCGGCGAGTAAACTCTTAGTGATTACTTATGTTTATCCTACCTTCTAGACACTAGATAAGTAGGCGAGGAACAGGTATGGTAGCCCAGAAGACTCAACTAAACACAGAGGTTATCAATGCACAAATACAAGTCACCAAAAAAACATCACATAAACTTTAATCAATGGGAAGGCAATTTTAAGGGAAGCAGTATGGTGGCCACAAGCCCATCAATCTTGATGGATTAAAGCTTACTAATACAATAAAACAAAACTACTTAATGAATTATACAGATGCAGGACCTTCTTACAGCTCTAAGATCTCTGTTTGGGGCGTGTCTTGTGATGCTTCTTCGACTGAATTCGTCTCCTTAGGGTTTTGTTGCACCTAAAATTCGTATCTGTCTTGGGGTATTTATAGCTTCTGTTTGAGGGATCGATGCGGCACATCTTGATGATAGATGCGGCGCATCTACTTAACTTCGCGTGGGGTCCATGATTATTATATTCTGGAATATTCATACACTGCCTTTAGATGCGGCGTAACTTGTTTCTCTATGCGGCGCATGTCCTTTGACATCTTGGATAGTTTCTGGTGAAGTCTTTAGCTGATACGCCGCATGTTGTAAATGAGATGTGGCGTATTTGGAGTAGAACAAGTTGGTTATCCTTCGTTGACCAAAGTTTCATATGCGGCGCATGTTGTAGTTAGATGCGATGAATTCTTCAAAGTCAGGCAATGGTCTTCAAATTCATCTAAGTATGATGTTGCGGCGTATCTGTTGAGAATGATACGTCGCATCTCCTGGATTTCAGTAGACTTTTCCAATCTTGATCATTTAGCTCCATAATTCATCCAAAATCATCAACTTTCACCAATTGCTTGTTTTTAACTGAGAATTACTAAAGTAAACAATTAAGTATCGATTCTCATACAAAACAATATAAAACAAGTCAATTAAATAGGATAAATGATGCCAATAATATGTACTTATTTGATCTCATCAGCTATAAAGACTCAAAGAAATTAAAAGAATAACAAGATCCTATTAAGCATAAAACGAGAGATAATTGAAAACATAACACCCTTATATCATAACAGTCAAATATTAAACAATACAAACATATGTATTATCTAAGACAGACTCTACTCATCCCTAAACAGAAAGACCATAACTACATGAAAATTATAGCCCCAAAAACCATCAAATCTTAAAAGATTATGATAATTTTTTACAATCCAGATTTTTGACTTTTTTATGCCAAATATGTTACCTTTGAACTTCAAGTTTGATACTGTAACACCCCAACCCGACAAGGGCTAAGATATCACATTCATGGTGTCAAACAGAACATACACAAGCATAAGACTTCAATAATACAATCAGATACAAAGGTTACAAAGGAATTCTAAGGCCAAGAATTACAAAACAAAACTAAGGTACAAAATATCTAATACAAAATGTCTTCAAATCAACTCTAGTCCCTGATAGCTAGCAAAGGTAAAGTCTTCTCTAAACTCCTACTTGCACTCTTCACCCATAACCCAACTTCCTTTTAAAACCTGTCGCGGGAAAAGAAATGCGGCTGAGCTTAAAAAGCTCAGTGAACAGATATAACAACAACGTAATATGAAACAGAAAAGAGATAACAGAATATATGTTGCATTTGGGTAATATCAAAAGGTATAAACAAAGGTAAGAGAAATAAACGGTAAAGTAAGGTAAGGTTAGGTCAGGTATTCTTTGGTCAGTCATCTACCAACGAGCCCAGAACAGAAATATCATGTCATATTCTTCAAACATATCCTGCAGCATAATAGTAACCATGGAGTAGCTAGCTCCCAGAAATGTAAAGGACGCATATTGCACATACGCCACATTCACCAGACAAATAATAATATATGACAGATAACAGAACAGATCTAGGATGCATCCATACGCCCCCACATAAATCAGATTGGCCATAATAAATCATATCATGAAGTGTGCACATCATATAACAGAAAGGGGACGTGGCAGAACATCACTCTACTGCCCTAGAGTCATGTCAGAGGTGCATCACTGACACGGACATGGAACCCCCATGCCTAGTGAAATGGCTCGGGTATCTAACTGGGTAGGTCAAAACAGAAGGTCAGAGTATAAGGTCATCATCACAGAATCAGAATCAAGGTCCATAATCATAATCAGAATCAGAAGGTCTTCAATATAGGGTGCATAACAAAGGTTCAAGTCAAAGGTTCACAAATGGCAAAGGTTCATAATCAGAGTTCAAATCAGAGGTTCATATCATAAGGTTCATATCAAAGGTTCAGAATATCAGAAGTCATATCAAAGGTTCAGAATATCAAAGGTCATAATATCAGAAGTCATATCAATGGTTCATGCCCAAAAGATTCATTATCAAGTTTCATAAGTTCATAATAAAACATGAAAGAGTTAAGAGAAAACAGATTTAAAAACTTTACAAATCATTTATCCATTTCTATCACAAAAATATCCCTTTTTAAAACATTCTTCATAAAAGCTAATTAATCCTTCATTTAAAATTGGTTTCATATCAAAATCATAGATTGTCATTTCAAAACAGTTTCCTTCCATAACATCAAGTTATATTTTCAAAAGGTTTTCATATCAAATTATCATAACAGATGAACCAAAGATATCAGATATACAAAGGTCAGAAGTCATAGTAGTGGCAAAAGAAACGGATCACGAGTCATGAGAAACCTTACTGAAAGGTTAGAATATCTGTACCTCAACCGATGACAAAGCAAAATGAGGGAAAGGACCAAACGGAAATATAAATCACTCTTCCTTCACCAAACCTAGAAGAGTTAGAAGTCGAGAATTATTCAATAGTTCATTTTAAATTCAGATTAATCCTTTTTAGGTTATCTTTCCATTTTAAGTAACTTTTCATTTTTAGCAGGTTTCCAAAATTAGCAAGTTTCCATATTCAATATTATTCCTTCAAGATTTTAATTAAGGTTGGAACAAGTGTTCAAGATATCAATTTTGCAAGATTAGGGTTTACTATGACAACTTCCCATATTTTAAGGTTTATTATACAAATACGCCAAAGTTCAAGGTTTAAAATGTAAATATTACAATTTTCCATATTTATCACATTAGTTCAATAGTTAACAATCATTACCAATCACTCCCTTGAGCTTACAATATTACAAATCAAACCCTTAATTTACATTATTTCCAAAATAAGTCCTTATTAATATTTATTTTACAAGTATAACCATATTTAATTCAATTAACACTTGTAACCCTTAATTTATCAAAAGTATATCATTTCAGTCCTCAATATAATATTTATTCAAAACAGCCCCTTAACTTTCAATAATTACAAGTTTAATCCTTTAATTTAAATAATTACCATTTATATCCTTTTAATTATCAAAATTACAAACAAGCCCATATAATTATCAAATTTACACCCTTAGCCCCTCAATATGATTATTTATAGATTAAACACTTAGTTTTCATAATTTACAAAAATGGTCCCTCTATTTAAATAAAATACAATTCTATTTAATAATTATATATAATTTCATTTTTAATCCTTTTAATTACAAAATTATCACCTTTAACCCATATACCAAATTTCTATGAATTTAACCTGGTCCAAATGAGGTTTCAATCATAACCCTTCAGTTTACAATTTTACAAAACACCCGCTCTAGTTTAATTTATTTTCATTCGAATATAATTAATTACAAATTAACCCTTTAAAATATAAAACATGCACAACAGGCCCTTATACAATTTTATACAGTTTCCCCCGGTCATCTTATGATTCTCAAATAGCCCCCAAATTTTCATTGATTACAGATTACACGCTATGAATTTATTTACAATCGGATTTATTTTAAATGTATAATTACAAGCCCTAATTTAAACCCAGTTATTTTTATATCATTACTAAACATTAATAACATTAAATAAACACCAATTATCAGATAATCCAAGCCCTAGTTCATATGTTTACTCTTTTTATTTTATTTCTCATTTTAATTTATGCGACAAACAATTAATTCATAAAACGAATTCTAGGCTTCCAGAAATTCGAAAACCATTTTTTTTAGAGTAGTATATCACGTATGAGACCAGTATAAATTATGCAAAAAGTACCATAAAATATTATAGAGGCGTTAGAATTATTTTCTTATATTTGGGTTTTGAAAAACAATAATTCGTATGAACATATTTGTAGTGCATGGATCAAAAACAATATTTTTCATGGATCATATGGAGTATAAGGAACACGAGAAAATTACCAGGAAAATTATTGATCTACATAATTGAACAAAACCAATTTTGGTGTGATCCGATGGAATAAAACAACCCCAAAACACTAACACACGAACCACGATCATTATCTAGCCTTCACCACTATTTTTCCAGACTTATAAACTTTATAAAAAGCCCAAGAAAAATGACAAACACCCGTGGAAAATTATTATGCCGCTGGTGTAGTTTTTGGATGCTTTTAGGGTTTTAAAAAAATGTTAAAATGAAAATATAGGTAACAATTAAATATATGGGTGAGGAGGGTGTGATTAGGGCCGGATTTTGCGCTATCATGGGTGAGAAAAATCAGAAAAATATACTCCCCATAATTAGAACATGTATATCCTCTTATTAAATATTTTGTACACATTTTAAATCATTTTGGGCCTTTAAATTATACTTTGGAGTGGTGCATAATTTTTATAAGTTTCAAATATTACAAAAGTTTCTAAAAAAATAATATTTATCATATGTTAGTCATTTCTAAGTGTTTGGGATTTATTTGGTATTTTATTTAAGCATTTATTTAAGTTTTAATTTATAGGGGCAATTTGGTCATTTAAATATCTGGTAAATTTTGGGTTTTACAGATACTTTATTAAATATGAAAGTATTTAGGAAACTTTTCTGACCATATTAAAAATGTACTGTAACTAAAACAAAGTGTTAATATAAATTTTAGAAGATCAAAATGAATAGTCTCAGGACTTGCTCGCTTGGTTAATTTAAAAGTGAAACTTAAATTACAGAATTGAGTTACTAGTTCAACCATGATGAACCATAGTCATCATATGAAACAAACTTTGACCATTGAAATAGAAAACTGGCAATACGGTACAAGTACAAAAGGACGATTTTGTTGTTATGAAGAGATCTTTTATTGATACTTTTTTTCCATGATAGAATGTGTGATGATACAACATTATAACATCACATATGTTACATATCATAAGAAAACACAAAACCTAATTAGATATATTGACTATTGCTTTTCTTAAAGGCAAACTCTAACACAACACAACAATCTCACTTTCATCATTCACAAGACTTGAACACATAAACTCTGGTGACAAAATAAATTCACATTAGTTATGTGGACTTTTATAATTAATTTAAGGGATTGTCTTAACAATAGTACAATATAATAAAACATAAAAAACCCAACAAAACAATCCCTATGCATGTAAAAAACCTTCAAAGTACAATTTATAAATAAAAATCAATTACATTCTACTCAACAAATTAAACAATCAAACAAAACCTCCGATATTGTGTGTAAATGTGGGCGGCCAATAAAGAGTTAGAAAAGTTTTCAGGATTAACACGGTGACGTCGGATATATCTGATTCAAAATAACTCATCTTTCCCGAGTAACTTGAACAAGAAAAACCTCATTCGTTTACCATTAACATATTAGAAACTTTAAATGGTTATAGGTTATTTTTAATTCAAATGCACGCGGCTTAATTGGTTTATTTGTGTTCATTTTTGACTAATTCTCTAGTTATCTGAAATTTTAGTTATTAAGGTTTGAACCTTAAACATCAAGTGTGAACGTTAGTTGCTTAACAATTATGCTACTTTTGTTACGTGTCTAAGATAAATTTGCTAACATTATACGATCTTTCAAATCTCATAGAATGTTTACTGACACCATATGATCTTTTAATCTTTTAGAATGTTTTCAAATATCATATGACCTTTAGATCTTGTAAGATAGGTTTATATATCACTCGGAATAAAGTTATGTGTTGGAGTATTTGATTGTTGATGTTTTTGAATAATATTTCAATGTTGTTTACCATCAAAATATCTAATGGTGGTCATAAACTGACGTTGATTTTGTTAAACTATTTTTCCTTTAAAATTTCGGCTCATGAGGCACCGTTAGAAATAGTATTCGGAAATTGAAACCTGGCCTCACCTTTATGACACGTTATCCTCGAAAAATCAAAAATGTATTAGTATTGTCTGTAGGATGGGGAATGATATGCTCACACACACCAAAAAAAATAAAAAAAATAAAAAAAATAAAATAAAAATAAAAAAAATTGAGATGGTTGTGTTAACATTATACGATCAGTAAACATTCTCGTCCAAAGGATTGGGGGATTATTCTTTTGGAAATTTTTCCTTTAAAAATTTGGAAAGGACAATTAAAAGGAAGAGAGAAAATGAAAGTATGAAACACCAATGCAATACATCCACGTCATTTTTTGAAACTTTTTTCGTTAAAATTTTTGTAAACATATCATTTCTCTTGTAAGATTTTGCAAACGTATTTGAACACATGATAAAATGTTCATGACTTCAAGTTTTAAGATCCTATATCATACTATCAAAAATTATGTAATCAGGAATTCACGTTTAATTAGGAAGTACATAATTCGAAACTGGATTATAAATTAAGTGAATGCTTATTACAATCAAACAGTTATAGGTTGAAAGAGAATTTAGGGAAAATTGAATTACAAAATCATTTAATGAAATTGGGAACTTGTGAGTTAGTATCCGAGAACATGTGTGTACACACATGACTTCACTTAAACATCAATCAATGCTTCTCAAGTGACTAGTAACTTCATCTTGTATTAGTTTTTTCATCGTATCTCCACGGCATATATTAGACAATAATATGTCATGCTACATAGCATAAGCTTTAATTCTTATCATTTTGAATAGTAGTGTTATAAATGGTTAGGTAATGTAAATCTTGTAGTGCATCACATACTGCACCAAGTTTCAGCTGTTCAACCACCAGGTGGCTTTGATAATGTTGGACAAATTACACACTCAATGCAGCATGCTTATGACATGTCGGCTTATACTAGTTATCCGTTCAATATGGTGATGGCTCAAAACCCATATGATGAAATATATCTAGGAACAGATAATGAGATGATCCCGATCAGTAATGAGAATCTTGTAGTCATCACATAATGAACCAAGTTTCAGCAGTTCAACCACCAGGTGGTTTTGATAATGTTGGACAAATTACACACTCAATGCAGCATGCTTATGACATGTCGGCTTATAATAGTTATCCGGTCAATATGGTGATGGCTCAAAACCCATATGATGAAATATACCTAGGAGCAGATAATGAGATGATCCTGATCAGTAATTAATTTGTTTCATCATTTAACAGCATGGATCAATATTCCCATCAGTTAAATACAACACTTCACATGACCTTTCTCGTTTTCTATATGCTAATCAAGACAATTTAGTGGATTCTATTATGAATTTAGTAGAGGATCAAGGGAATCAAATATGTTAACAATTTTTTGCCATAATTTCTTTAGTCTGGAATATGTATCTCATCGCAAGTTTGACCTTGGTTTTTAGTAGATAACAAGACATTAATCATGATGCCAACAAACTCGGAGTCAAGGAATTCGGGATCGGTACAACAGTTACAAACTCCAAGGTATTACCTAACGCTTCTCAATTTCCAATGAAGATTGATTAAACAGCCATTAATTGTGGATCCAATGTACCTCTTATACTAATTTTGAGTTATTATTGTGATTGCCATTAATTGACTAATTATAAGACACTATTCTTATGTCGTTGCAGGTCCAACAACTTCTCGTAGGCTGCAAATCTTTGTAAATAGCGGGTGTTATTAGAATTGTAGGCTGCCTAAGTATCTTTAATGATTAATTATTTGTCATTTTGAACCTTTATACTTTTATAGAGATACTATTTGTCTAACTCATTGGATTTTGTATGTTAAAATTAGGATTTTGCAAAGCATATGGAGGCCTACAATTTATGTTTATGAAGTTAATACATGCTTGATCACTTGTGCATAAACCATAACCACATGCCCAAAAATGTCCTAACTTCATTTTTTTTAAATGTATATCTGTTGAATTGAATTTTTACGTTGTTTGCATTTGAGTGTTTGAGCGTTTATGACAATATCACGACTTATGTTCAAGACGTTACTAAACGGACATAGTCTGTAGCTATAAAGACTAAAAGAAAATTTAAGTCATAACAAGATCCTATTAAGCATAAAACCATAGATAATTGAAAACATAACACCCTTATATCATAAGAGTCAAATATTAAACAATACAAATATATGTATGATCTAAGACAGACTTTACTCAGCCCTAAACAATAAGACCATAACCACATAGAAATTATAGCCCCAAAAACCATCAAATCATAAAAGGCTGTGGTAATTTTTTTAAATCCACAATTTTTACTTTTTAGGCCAAATATGTTACCTTTCAACTTCATTAAATATGAATGTCTTTAGGAAACTTTTCTAACCATATTAAAAATGTCCCATAACTAAAACAAAGTGTTAAAATAAAATTTAGAAGATCAAAATGAGTAGCCAACTTGCTCGCTTGGTTAATTTAAAAGTGAAACTTAAATTACAGAATTGAGTTACTAGTTCAACCATGATGAACCATAGTCATCATATGAAACAAAATTTGACCACTTAGATAGAAAAATGGCAATACGGTACAAGTACAAAAGGACGATTTTGTTGTTATGAAGAGATCTTTTATTGAGGGTGCGTTCGGTTTGCTTATAGGAATCACAATGGGTATTGGTATGATAATATGGTGGTATGGGATTGAGTCTGATAGTTCAAAAAATGTTGTTTGGTTTATATATTTGGGTTTGAATATTGTTTGATAAATATGAAGAAAAAAAGTGGGGCGAGTGAAATTAGTGGTGGAATATGGCCCACATGAATGGTTTGGAAAAATCCATCAAGTCCAAGTGGTATGGATCTATGGGTTTCATACATAGGGACCACAAGAATTGTTTGGCAAAACCCCTCAACCAAATAACCACAAATGGGATCAAACTCATATCCTCATTCACACACCCCCTATACCAAACGGACCCTGATACTTTCTTTTCATGATATATGAAGAGATCTTTTATTGATACTTTCTTTTCATGATAGAATGCATGATGATACAACATTATAACATCAGTTCCTGATAGAATGCATAATGATACAACATTCTAACATCAAATATGTTACATCTAGGAATAAGCATTATATAAAAGTTTAAGATAAACACAAACTTAATGTTTTCTGCACCTGATGTATTGTGTTGCTTTCTACTGTGATAACTTAAAGTCATTTGGTACATGTATTTATTTTACTGGTAACGGAAAGAGGAAATAAATGATATGTTATAAACTTGAGTGAAAGAGAGAACTATACTTATGAATGAAAACAAAATAGTACAAGCTTTTTATCATTAGAGTGGTAGATGTAGTTTGTATTATACATTCCGCAACGTCAACTAGAACCGGCGTATAACATTCTCTCTTAAAAAAAAAAAAAAAAAAAAAAAAAAAAAAAAACTCTTCCCTGTATAACCCATGTGATAGGTACACGAAACCAATAGTGCGGCTCTATTGCACCGTGCCCTCTTACGATTCAACGGTGATTTGATTTGTTAGAATACAAATTAGCATGATTAAGTACGTGTATCTTAATAAACCTAAGAAAATTAGGATACCATAACTGCTTGCTAGAACTGCAGTTACAATTTGCTAAAAAGAACTTATTTCCTGAAAAAAAATCGTAATGCACTTTCTTATAATTTCACAAATTTAAGAACTAAATAGCTAATATGATTTAGATAACAGAGTAGTACCTAATCCGGATTAACACAAATACATAACTAAAATGTTTCAACTTTCTTGTCAAATCCAACCCGAAAAAAAAAAAAAAAAAAAATAAAATAAAAATAAAAAAAAAAAAAAAAAATCCACTAGATCCTAGTTAAGAAGAAGATGGGGTTTCAACATTGACCATGTTAACCATGCCAAATACATAAAATACGATTTTCCGATGCAACTTTGGATGCATACCAATGGATTCCATATGCAACAGCTTAACATATGATGTCATCATGGGAGCCACAACCGCTAGAAGAATTTCTACTTCATCTTTTTACCAATCATGGTATCAAGTTTCCACGCTTCGGGTCAAGACCTTTGTGTCTCTGATAGCGGAAGTAGATGAACTAAATTAGAATATAAGAAAATGTCAAGGATCAACAGGCTTAAGCGAAATGCCTCATGAATGTTATAGAGTTAGGCATATCTTTAGTCATGAAGTTTAGTCATGCAAATCATTTTCCTTAGCTTGTTAAAAAATAAGCAAAAATCAGATATATCAAGGATACAAAAGAATCAAGCATTGCACATCCACTTGATTCCACAACCCATGGAAGGTTTGGTTTTATTTTTTACCACTGCATGCTGCTCACAAGTATGATGTACAAATACATACCACATACATTCATAATAAACATCAGTTTCGTCTAAATAGAGCAAACAATTGCTACGTAAGTAGAGTTTCTCATGAGCAAAGATAAACATTAGTGGATTCAGACCCTGCACGTTTTGTTGACAAACACAAGTAAAGAATAAACACACAATTGTTATATGCATGTCTTTTATATGTAGGGATTCTTGTAGGCCAGGCCATTAGCCATCTAAAATAGAAAACCTCCGAACACAAACGATATGGGTCTCCATAGTTGTGTTTGGCGCAGCGGGTTTAAAATGTAATCGTTTAAGGTTATAGTGTTTGTTTTTCCACTTTAGTTTTATTCGATAAGATATAGAAAACTATTTCATAAGAAAATTTTCAGGTTTTCCGAAGGCAAATATGTGGCTCTATGATCCTACCAAAACAATAATAAAGCGAAAGAAGATGAAGAAAACCTGAACATTTCCCCTTCTGAACTGCAAAAATTGAGAAAAAAATTCAAAAACAAAGATGTTAATAAAGCATCAAGTAGACTACTTATGATAAAATCAATTACGATTATAAATGTTGTCAGAAGCGGATATAAATACAGCAAAATGAGCTGCTACATACACATATGATATATGTATCAGTTATATTTGTATTTGTGTGTATCCTTACATTTAAAAAGATTTGGAAGACGTCCACCCATATAGATAGCGGCCATTCCCCAACCTAGATAGGTTTCGATCCCACTACTAACTGTGCCTTGACTACCCTCCATTAAACTTCTAGTTACCTTGGGTTCCAATTTTTGATTCAAATGCACGCGGCTTAATTGGATTATTTGTGTTTGTTTTCGACCAATTCTCTAGTTATCTAAATTTTAGTTATTAAGGTTTGAAACTTAAACATCAAGTGTGAACATTAGTTGCTTAACAATCATGATACTTTTGTTACTTAGCGATGGTGTCTAAAATACATTTGCTACCATTATTCGATCTTTCAAATCTCCTAGAATGTTTGCTGACACCATATGATCTTTTAATCTTTTAGAATGTTTTCAAATATCATATGACCATTAGATCTTGTAAGATAGGTTTATATATCACTCTAAATAAAATTATGTGTTATTTGATTGTTGATGTTTTTGAATTATATTTCAATGTTGTTTAACTTGGTTCCATCAAAATCTTCTAATGGTGGTCATAAACTGATGTTGATTTTGTTAACCTATTTTTCTTTTAAAATTTCGGCTCATGAGACACCGTTAGAAATAGTATTCAAAAATTGAAACTTGGCCTCACCTTTGTGACACGTTATCCTCGAAAAATCAAAAAAGTATTAGTATTGTTTGTAGGATAAAGAATGATATGCTCTCACACACACACACAAAGAAGAAGAAAAAAAAATTAAAAAATGCGTACTCACACACACAAAAAATTGAGATGGGAAAAGGGGGGGGGGGGGGGGGGGGGGGGTTATTCTTTTGGAAAAACTTCCTTTAAAATTTGAAAAGGATAATTAAAAGGAAGAGAGAAGATGAAACTATGAAACACCAATGCTATAAATCCACGTCATTTTGTGTAACTTTTTTTGTAAATTTTTTGTAAACATATCATTTCTCTTGTAAGATTTCGCTAACGTGCTTGAACACATGATAAAATCTTAATGACTTAAAGTTTTAAGTATATAATATCCGATATCATACTATCAATAATTAAATAATCAGAAATTCTCGTTTAGGAAGTACATAATTCGAAATTTTATAAATTGAGTGAATGCTTACAGTAAAACTGTTATAAGTTGAAAGAGAATTTAGGGGAATTACAAAATCATGTAATGAAAGTGGAAACTTGTGAGTTAGTATCCGAGAACATGTGTGTAGCACATGACTTCACTTAAATATCAATCAATGTTTCTCAAGTTACTAGTAAAAACTAGTAACTTCATCTTGTACTAGTTTTTTCATCGTATCTCCACAACATATATTAGACAATAATATGTCATACTACATTGCACAAAGTAAGCTTTAATTCTTATCATTTCAATAGTAGTATTATAAGTGGTTGGGTAAATACTTGTAGTGCATCACATACCGCACCAAAGTTCAACCACCAGGTGGCTTTGAAAATGTTTGACAAATTACATACTCAATGCAACATGCTTATGACATGTCAACTTATACTAGTTATCCGGTCAATATGGTGATGGCTCAAAACCCATATGATGAAATGTATCAAGGAACATATAATGAGATGATTCCAATCAGTAATGAATTTGTTTCATCATTTAACAGGATCAATATTCCCATCAGTTAAATATAACACTTTCAGATGACTTTTCTCGTTTTCTATATGCTAATCAAGACAATTTAGTGGATTCTCATGTGACTTTAGTAGAGAACCAAGGTAATCAATCTGTTAACAATTTTTTGCCATAATTTCTTTAGTCTTGAATATGCATCTCATTACAAGTTTGGATTTTCAGTAGATAACAAGACCCTAATCATGATGCCAACAAACTCGAAGTCATAGAATCGGGATATGTACAACAGTCACAAACTCTAAGGTATTACCTAACGCTTCTTGATTTCCAATGAAGATTGATTAAGCAACCATTAACTATGGATCCAATCTACCTCTTATATTAATTTTGAGTTATTATTGTGACTACCATTCGTTGACTAATTATATGACACTATTCTTATGACGTTGCAGGTCCAACCACTTCTCGTAGGATGCAAATATTCGTAAATAGCGCCTTTATTAGAATTGTAGGCTGCATAAGTATCTTTAATGATTAGTTATTTTCGTATGTTAAACTTAGGATTTCGCTAAGCACATATAGTCCTACATATTATATTTATGAAGTTAATACATGCTTGATCACTTGTGCATAAACCATAACCACATGCATAAGTTATCAAACATGTCCTAACTTCTTAAATATCCAAAAGGATTATTGTATCTGTTATTTGAATTTTTACGTTGTTTGCATTTTGACTGTTTGAGCGTTTGTGCATTTCATATGTTTACACCATTTTTGCTTTGATTTTGTGAATTGACATTACGTGGTTACCAGGGTTGAACTAACAACTTGTATTATTCTTCCAATTTAAATGTCCTTAAAGATTAGTTTTATTTGAAACAAAACATGTCACGTTATCTTTCTATCGATTTTGACTATAAACATCAAATTCTTTTAATTTGATCAAAACTAGTAAATCCACATTGGTGTATCTTTCCTATTTACCAGGTTTATATAAATTATCAACAGCATAGACACATGTACATAACAGCTGCAAAGCTAGCAATTTATGACAAAATCACGACTTATGTTCAAGACGTTACCAAACGAACATAGTCTGCAGCTATAAAGACTGAAAGAAAATTGAAGACATAACAAGATCCTATTAAGCATAAAACCGGAGATAATACAAACATATGTATGATCTAAGACAGACTTTACGCAACCCTAAACAGTAAGACCATAACCACATAAAAATTATAGCCCCAAAAACCATCAAAACTTAAAAGGCTGTAATAATTTTTTTAAATCGAGATTTTTTTTCTTCTTAGGCCAAATATGTTGCCTTTCAACTTCAAGTTTGATACTTCATTAAATATGAATGTCTTTAGGAAACTTTTCTGACCATATTAAAAATGTATTGTAACTAAAACAAAGTGTTAAAATAAAATTTAGAAGATCAAAATGAGTAAAAGTGATAGAAAAGAAAATAAACTTACATAGAAAAGAAAAATAAACTTACATTTAATCTGTTAGCAGCTTACATCTTCGCATTTGTAGAGTATCATATTCTCCCATCAAAATAGCCAAGAAAGCAAGCCCGAGATTAACCAAGTCTTCGTTTTTCCTTGAAAAACATGTCATAAATGAATAATAACAAAAAGCCCAATGAAGAGTTGAGTAGTCTCAGGACTTGCTCGCTTGGTTAATTTTAAAAGTGAAACTTAAATTACAGAATTGAGTTACTAGTCCAACCATGATGAACCATAGTCATCATATGAGTCAAACTTTGACCACGGAAATAGAAAACTGGCAATACGGTACAAGTACAAAAGGACGATTTTGTTGTTATGAAGAGATCTTTTATTGATACTTTCTTTTCATGATAGAATGCATGATGATACAACATTATAACATCACATATGTTACATAACATAGGAATAAGCATTAAATAAAAGTTAAAGATAAACACAAACTTAATGTTTTCTACACCTGTTGTATTGTGTTGCTTTCTACTGTAATAACCATAGGACCCTAACTTAAAGTCATTTGGTGCCTGTATTTATGTTACTGTTAACGGAAAGAGGAAATAAATGATATGCTAACTTGTTTGAACTAATATGGTTTATCATGAAAGAGGAAATAAATGTACTGTGCAGTGGTAGCTTATCTGGTGCTCTGGTATGAACTTAAGTGAAAACTATACTTATGAATAAAAATAAAATAGTACAAGCTTTTATGAGTTTATCATTAGAGTGATAGATGCAGTTTGTGTTATTATACATTCCGCAACCTCAGCTTGCACAGTATAACATTTCTATAAATAAAAACAAAAAACACTCTCCCCTGTACAACCCCAAGTGATAACACCAGTTATTAACACAATGACTCCATAGCGGTATAGCACCAAAGAAAGCCATAGCGGCGCCATAGCTCCATTGCACCGTGCCCTCTTACGATTTAATGGTGCTTTGATTTGTTAGAATACAAATTAGCGTGATTAAGTATGTGTATCTCAATAAACCTAAGAAAATTAGGATACCATAAACTGCTTGCTTGAACTAAATTTACAATTTCCTAAAAAAAAAAACAGATTTTCCAAAAAAAATCGTAATGCACTTTCTTATAAATGCACTTTCTTATAATTTCACAAATTTAAGAACTAAATAGCTAATATGATTTAGTTAACAGAGCAGAACCTGATCCGGATTAACACAAATATATAGCTAAAATGTTTCAACTTTCTTGTCAAATCCAACATAAAAAAAACAAAATTCCACTAGATCCTAGTTAAGAAGACGGGTTTCACATTGACCATGTTAACCTTGCCAAATACATAAAGTATGATTTCCGATGCAACTTCGGATGCATACCAATGGATTCCACGTGCAACAGCTTAACATATGATGTCATCATGGGAGCCACAAGCGATAGAAGAATTTCTACTTCATCTTTTTACCAATCATGGTATGAAGTTTCCACGCTTCGTTTCAAGACCTTTGCGTCTCCGATAGCGGAAGTAGATAAACTGAATTAGAATCTAAGAAAATGTCAAGGATCAACAGGCTTAAGCAAAATGCTTCGTGAATGTTATAGAGTTAGGCATATATCTTTAGGCATGAAGTTTAGTAAGGCAAATCATTTTCCTTGTTAAAAAAGAACCAAAAATCATATATATCAAGGATACAAAAGAATCAAGCATTACGCATCCACTTGATTCCACAACCCATGGAAGGTTTGGTTTTATTTTTGACCACTGCATGCTGCTCACAAGTATGCTGTACAAATACATAACACATACATTCATAATAAACATCAGTTTCGTCTAAAATAGAGCAAAAAATTGAATTCTAAGTATCAATCAGATAAGCTGTTGTTCTCTTCATAATGAGGCGAACCATTTTGTTTATCAATTAATGTTTGAGGCGAACCATTTAAGAATCAATAAGATAAGACGTTTTTCGAACGTGCAGGATTCAAGTATTTGTTTCATACACCTTATGAACAGATTAAACACACAAATACTTCTACTTTATCCCATAAGCAAACAAATGAGAAGAACACTTACCTTGCTACATAAGTAGAGTTTCCCATAAGAGCAAAGATAAACATTAGTGGATTCAGACCCTGCACGTTTTGTTGACAAACACAAGTGAAGAACTAGTTACAATATGTAAACACACAATTGTTATATGCATGTCTTTTATAGGTAGGGATTATTGTAGGCCAGGCCATTAGCCATCTAAAATAGAAAACTTCCGAACACAGATATGAGTCTGCAAAGTTGTGTTTGCCGGTGCGGGTTTAAGATGTAACCATTTAAGGTTATAGTGTTTATTTTTCATTTTAGTCTTATTCAATAGGATATATGAAACTATTTCATAAGACAATTTTCAGGTTTTTCCAAAGGCATACATGTGGCCTATGATCCTACCAAAACAATAATAAACCGAAAGAAGATGAAGGATTTCATGCAAACCTGAACATTTCCTCTTCTGAACTGCAAAAATTGAGAAAAAAATTTCAAATACAAAGATGTTAATAAAGCATCAAGTCGACTACTACCGATAAAATCAAGTACGAGTATAATTGTTGTCACAAGCAGACATAAATAAAACAAAATAAGCTGGTACATACACATATGATATATGTATCAGTTATATTTGTGTTTGTGTGTATCCTTACATTTAAAAATATTTGTGGAAGACGTCCACCCATGTAGATAGCGGCCATTCCCCAACCAAGGTAGGTTCCGATCCCACTACTATCTGTGCCTTGACTACCCTCCGTTAAACTACTAGTTACCTGCAATAAATCCACATGATCAAATTGTCATATTTCTATTCAATAAAGTCAACTGACATTAGGAAGCTCTAATTGGATAATAACAAGTGTACAATAACTTTTAGTTTTGACTACTTGTAACAAGCTCATTGCAATAGGAGGTTCGAAGTGCCAACAAGTCAACCAAACAATTTTATTAATCAATTGCATATGCTAATTTGAAGATCCAAGTAAGCTCACAAAACAGAATTGATGCACCACAATCAAGTAAAATAAATAAAGACGTTGTTTCTTACCTGTAAAAGCTTTCGTCCCACTTGCATGACAATCCCATTATGTGGTGTTGCTGAATTTAGATTGAGGTAACTGTCTCTTTCAAGTTTAAAATTGTACGTGCAGAGAAAAATTGTCGCAGTAAAAACCTGAATCACAGGAGAGTAAATTTATCACATCATCAGTAACAACCAAAGTTTCAACTTATTGGTTTTACTTCCGAAAAGTGTGCATTTGATTGTATAGTGTGCTTAAAATGTAAAAGAAACTGCATATAGCTTTACCACGCATAACAAAGTCTTGGTTTGTGAAGCAGGCAGTGAACGTCCCGTTACATCTCCACCAAGTAAGGGTTCTTCAACAGTTTCCCTATGGCTACTTCTTTGGGAGTGGAAGTAATTCAGAGTAGGAGTATGACTTCTCGATAAAGATCTAGCAGAACTGCACCAAGAACGATAATAAAATATAAATACATCATTTCCCGTAATTCAAGCTTGCAACTTGACAAGATTTTAAAATGAAACTGGCAATAAAATTACTTAAAGGGACGAACAAACCTGTAGTATACTCTTTCAGGGGAAGAATTATCATCAGCAGAAGGAATTTGCAGACTTTGACTGATTTTCGATAAAATAGGAACCGTTGAATCTACTGGAATTTTATCATGACTGTCTCTTCTTTTATTGTCTACAGACTCGATCTGTATAAATTGAGGAATTAAAATACAGAGCTATCAGAATTACATACTCCAAAAGTCAATACTATAGCATAGTTTATAAATTTGAAGTGTAAGCAATATGCAGATATATAAAGGAAGTTATTACCTTATGAGATTGTCTCTTAGATGAACCATGAGCGAAGTAACCATAATACAATGCTTGGATGGTGAGAGTTAACGTAGTAATCAAGTACAGCTACAAGTCAGCCATTTAAAACATGATTATAATAATATTTGGTGCAATTGAAACTCACGATAATTGAAACAAAAATAAGAACATTTTATGGATTATAAGCTGCTTACCACTGCCATGTAATACTGTGTCGGAAGCTGCAGAGTAAGAAGACATCAGATGAGTTAGAATATAGCCATTAACCGTGCAGATTCAATCCACTACATATACTTTTCCAGATAGATCATCTGATCTATTGGAACTTTGACCGTAAACCTTTTAGTTATAAAGATTCATGTTACCTCAGTTATAATAAACAACTCAGGAGATGGCATAGATATTAAGTAGTAAATGTGAGAAAATTTTAGCATAGTGTGAAAGAGCGATTAAAAATAAATAAATAAAGAGTAATAAAAAAAAAAAAAAAAACTAACCGTAGCTGGTTCTAGAATACAACCAAGCACGTTCAGAACATCTCTGCCAAATAAAAGAAGAGTAAATTAGAAAATTTGAAAAGGAGTAAATAAGCAAAAAAAGATTGGGATGCTTATCAATTATCATGGTTACTCCGTACTTTATTTTTAAGAAGCAAACTCACAATGAAAATTAAATGATTCACGTTGTGTTTCTTAAGTTTAGGATTAATACTAAAGACTGGCTACCCTCTGGTTACTTTAAAGACCGATTTCATAGGAGGTCGATCCCCATAAAAAAAACAAGATCATGCATCCATGATGTCAACAGACATCTTACGGTACCAAAAATATTAGTATGTAATTTCAATCAAGCTCAAAACTTTATGCACTCTAAATAGACCGTATGCCAGAACTAATGTTCATATCCCTTATAAAACACCTAGTTCCCATTTAACAATCAATATAATATGTTTAGGTAAATACAAACTTGACACTAAAAATGACTAAAATATTCAACTCCATGCATTTGCTGTGAACCATGAAGATTACATCATACATGTTAAGATGGCTAATTGGCTATCCACATCAAATTGTAACAGCATGACATAATAAATTACCAAGTGCATATTTAACACACTGTTAAGAAGGTTATATAAGTATTACCCAACTATCCATGTCAAAAGGAAGCCGATAGCAAGTCCTTCAGAAGACTTCTCTTTGTAATTCGTAATGAGTTGAGGTACCTCTGCAACACCCCAACTAAAAACACTAATCAACCCCAAGATCAATGAAACCAAATCCTTCCTGGTACAAAGACAATATTTCATATGACTCCTTGCCCATTCCGAGCAATGTCGATCTGCGCGGCATACTGGCATATTACTTTTATATAGTCCCATTGCGTCCAAGTAACTCTACCTATCAAAAATTGTATGAAACAACAAATTAGTAATTGCTCAAAATTGTATAAAAGAGCGTTTGGGATTATGTTTGCAAAACACTGTTTTCTGATATTTGTGCTTTGCAAACGTAATACTAATAAGATAATCTCCTCTAAAACGCAATCCTAATTAAACACCCTCCAAACAAATTGTTTATCTTTGTACTAAAATCAAAAGTTTATTCATCACATGTCCACAATTAAAACATTCTGAAAAGATTGCAAGTAGTAATATTGTATTAATCAACAATTACCGAGTTATCTTGACCCAATGCTCTGACTCGCAGATTCTTTAAAATATCACCACACCTAGAAAAACACAAAACTTAATTAAATACTACGTATATTGACTATTACTATTGTTTTTCTTAAAGGCAAACTCTCACTTTCATCATTCGCATGACTTGAACCCAAAACCTCTAATGACAGACCAAAGGCACATTGGTTATGTTGACTTTTATAGTAGTTAATTTAAGGGATTTTGTCTAACAATAGTACAATATAATAAAACATCAAAAACCCAACAAAACAATCCCTATGCATGTAGAACACCTTCAAAGTACAATTTATATAAATAAAAAATCAATTACATTCTATACTCAACAAATAAAACAAGCAAACAAAGACCTCCGATATTTACGCGGGGAAAAAAGAAAGATTCAAACTAGGAAAACTACAAATAAAAATATAGTAAACCAATGCAAATAGTTTTATGCATGTATCAGATTAATGGCATTAAGAAAAACATACGTTAGATGATGCTGGTTGTGTTTGATACGATGATTGGTTAAATTGTTAGGTGATATAAAGAGAGAGGTGTTTTGTAGGTTTAAATGGGTTTTAAGGCGGTAGCTAGCTCTCGCTTTATATATATATCGACAACAAATGCCACATGCCGAGAGTGGCGCTAGGGCGACCCTACCGCAACAAAAATATGGGCTTTCTTGATCCAACAAAACAAAACTGTATATTTTATTCTCCACTCGTATAACTATACAAAGTGAATATTCCAAAAACTAAACAATATACATGTTGCTTTTTTATCTATAGTGTTACTTTACTACCACATTTGTGAAATTTTTTGTCATTTATGCATTTGTTTTTTGAGCAAATTTACTAAATGCTTGAAGAAATAAAAGTTAGTCTCTTACCTATTAGAAAGGTCTTTTTTTTTTAATATAGAATTAGGCGATTGAACTATTTATTTCTTTATTTATTTTTAATAAAATTGGGCGATTGAACTATTCTCATTTTATTTTATTTTTTTCTGATGAGTCCCTGTTTTTCTTGAAAGCTTCTCAGGCTGAATGTGGGATTTTGATTATGTCTTCTCAATCTATATTGTCACGCCTCAGGTCAAAGTGTAAATCTTGATAAGTCATTAGCTTTCTTCTCTCCCAACATGCCATCTTTTTATGTAAAAGATATTTGTGATGCGCTCCATGTCCAACAAATGGAATCTAAAGCCAAATATTTATGCCTGCCTTCGGTTTATGGCAAACATGAGGGTGAATTTTTCGCCTTCTTGTTGGAGAAAGTTATTTTAAAAATGAAAGGTTGGAAGTAGAAACTACTCTCTCAAGCTGGTCGTGAGATTTTAATCAAGTCAGTTATTCAAGCCATTCCAAATTATGCTATGCAATGTTATCTTCTTCCGAAGAATCTCTTGTACAAGCTTATGGCATATGTCCGAAGGTTTTTCTAGGGTGGTGATTCTCATGAAAGTCATATACACTGGAAAAGTTGGTCCGAAGGTTTTTCTAGGGTGGTGATTCTCATGAAAGTCATATACACTGGAAAAGTTGGGAGAAAATTTAAGAGCCAAAAGAAAATGGAGGTCTTGGTTTTCAAGACTTGGAAGCATTTAATACTGCTCTTTTAGCAAAACAAGGGCGGATGCTTCTTATGAATCCAACGGCATTCTGGGGTAAAGCTCTTAAAGGGCTCTATTTTCCTAATTGTGGCTTTTTTGTAGCAAAGAAGGGTTCTCATCCATCATGGCTTTGAAGTAGTCTTCTTCACGGGCGTGACCTGTTGCTTCAAGGTGTGAGATGGCATGTCGGTAATGGTAGGAATATCTCTTTTTGGACTCAAAAATGGATTTCATACTCAAGTGATTTTTACATTCGCTCTCCACTAGGCCCTTTTATTTCAAACTACAACACTTCATATTTTATCATAAATGGTGAATGGAATTATAAGATGTTATGTAAGAATATCTCGAAAGAAGAGGCCAACATTATCAAGAAAATTCCAATATCTCAAACTGGATCCCCTGATAAGCTTGTATGGCACTTTGAATCCAAAGACTATTACACTGTCAAATCAGGCTACAAACAAGCAATTCTTGCTAGAGCATCTTGTAAGGAAGAATCAAGCACCACCCCATCTTCAACATTCTGAAAGCAAATTTGGAAAATCCGAGCACAACTGAAAATGAAGTTATTTTATTTGGAAGGTTGTTTCAAATTCTGCACCAACAATGGAGAATCTCTTCCAAAGAAATTGTTCTCCTTCTCCAGTTTGTCTAATTTGCAGTGCACGCGTGGAATCAATAAAACATCTATTGTTCGAATGTGCTTGGACACGCCCAATTTGGTTTGGTTCCCCGTTAACATTCATGTCTCATGAATATGGCAATACCATATCATACCGTATTCAAAGCTTTATTGATGATAATTTCTCCAATCAGGCCGCTATCCGAATTCTATTAGTGGTAGCGACAATTTGTTGGTCTATTTGGAGATCTAGAAACAACTTCAACTAACACTTTAGCTTCCATATATGCTCAACTTACTGAGTTTGATAAGCTGGTCTTAAGAGACAAAAATAAATAAATAAATAAATAAATAAAAACGTAACGTCTACTGGTTCTCCAATAAGTGCTCCTAATCCAACATCACTTCTCTGACAGTGGATACCACCCCCTCCCCCACAAATCATTGGCGAAGATAAATTGTGATGCTGCTTACAAGGACCCTAAAGCCGCTTTTGGTATTGTTTTCCGAGATTCAACTGGCTCCCGCCTTTAGGTACATGGTAATTCATGCTTTGCCACATCTGCATTACATCTGAAGTTACCGCAATACATTATGCACGTCGTCTAGCGTATAATCATGGTTGGGTCGGTGCTATTGTGGAATCTGATTCTCAAATGGCGATAAGTTTGTCATCTTCAGAAACTATCCCACCTTGATGTTTAGGTGCTCTTATGGATGATATTCGTACATGGTCGAAGAACCTACAACTTGGCTTTTCTTGGACTAATCGAGTAAACAATCAAGCTGCTTATTTGACTTCTCAAATAGCATTTTCTTCGAATCAATGTATTTTGTGGGATGTTTCGTTTCCCTCTAAACTCACCTCAATATCAAGGAGTGATATGTACTTTTATTATGGTTAATATAAAGTTTCATTTAAAATAAAATAAAATAAAAAACTATTTGAGTGACTTCACTTCAGTGATTGCGATTACGACTTGTATTTTATTAATAAAATATGTAATACCTATTAAAATTCTAATCAAGACACTCATGTATTTTATTAATAATAAATATGTCAAGTATCAAAAACTTTATGAAGTCGGCCTGCACTAAAATTTATTTTGGAAAATGGCTTTTTTTTGTTTAGATATGAGACTACTTTTTTGCTTTTTACCTTTTACCATTTGAGTCATTCAAGAAATTTGCTGTTGTTTTCATTAATTTATTTTATGTATAATATACAAATAATATGTTATTTATTACTTTCAAGTGATTTTTGGCTTAGTTCATTATTATAAAAAGATTTTGGGTCATACTATACAAACTCTTCTTACCCAACCTTATGCCAAAACCCTCGAGGCATATATACAAACTCTCTCTATATTGTCACATCAGGGGGTTTGATCAAACTGTACAATCCGCAATGCAAGCCGTACAAGCTGGCGATGCATTCAATCATTGGATACCCTCTCTATGAGAGGGTGTGGATAACTCACCGCAAACCCACCCTATGTTGTACTTGATTTTTTTTTTTCGTGTATTTGTACTACATTTTTATTTTTATTTTTTTTCATTTTAGATATCTTATTTTATTGGGAAGCAAGTTAGGTGTGGTAGGATAACTTTTTTTTTTTTTTTTTTTTTTTTGTTTTATAAATTTTTTTTAGTCCAATGTCCTTTGAAAGTCACGAGAGTACTAGGAGTGTTTTATTTGTGAAGCACGTTTTTGGTGAGTTATGTATTAGGTTCAATATGCAAGATTCTTTTTTTTTTTTAAGTTATATAGAAACTGGTAGCAGTTTCAAAACTACCATTCACAAAACAAACAAAATAGCTAGAAGATCAAGTGCAACATGTGAGACGAAGATTATAGCTAGAAGATCAAGTGCAACAAAATAGCTAGAAGATCAAGTGCAACATGTGAGACGAAGATTATAGAAAGGACATCATGTACAAAGAAGATTTATGGTCAACCATATTACGCATGTTCTTTTTCAGTTGTAAATAATCATACGTTTGCTTATTTACGTAAATATATAAATAATTTGTTTGTTAATAATGCATTTATTATAATTTTCTTAACATGTGAAAACCAGGAACAGAGGGTTATGGGTGTGGATACTTTATGTGGAATGATGCTTTTGAAAGAGAGTACTTTAGTCAACCCTGTT
Organism: Artemisia argyi; assembly: GCA_030686995.1. Taxonomy (NCBI): domain Eukaryota; kingdom Viridiplantae; phylum Streptophyta; class Magnoliopsida; order Asterales; family Asteraceae; genus Artemisia; species Artemisia argyi. The sequence goes on along the minus strand of CM060676.1, from coordinate 170,261,334 downwards.
CTTCAATACAGTGCTCAAACTGCGTTGCTAAAGATAATATGATTGACAAGCTTGAAACAAGAAACAAGATGTTATTATCTCAAAACATGATGTTGATGACAAGAATAAAGACGCTGGAGACATCACTGGAATTGGCAAAGAATCCTAAGGATCACGCATGTCAGTCGGGTGCAATACTCCATGAGCTTTTAGATGAAATAAATAATCTTCATGTGTAGTATGTGTTATTGTTTTTACATAATTTGTTAATTTTGTTGTTTAATTAAATAATAACAGTTGTTGTTGTATTTGTTTAATGCGTTACTAGTAATATGTAACGTGTTATTGTTTTTGTTGTTTAATTAAATAAAAACGTTAGACAAATACAAATAACATAACATAAAAAACATAACAAATAAATACTAAAAAAGCATTACACAAAATAAATAATAATAATAATAATAATAATAATAATAATAATAATAATAATAAAATAAAATAAAATAACAAAATAAACACTTATAAATAAAATAAAATAAAATAAAAAACACGAAAAAATACACCCTCCCTAGTAGAAAGGGTTTACTTTGTATAATAGAGAAGGTTCGGATAACTCACCTTTTTTTGTCGGCATTATAAAAGTTCATGAAAGTTCTACTACTTCACCATTTAATCTTATACGTGTCAAAACAAAGACAAATAAATAACATTAAATTGTACCATATTGATCAGAGTTTGTCTCTTAATAAGTAGACTAGTAGGTAGTAACATATTATTAGGTGATCGACATAGATAGACGGTAAGATATTTGAGGTAATGGGACGAAACATACACACTTTAAATAGTGGTTGTAAACTTTGAAATGGTTTAGTTGGCTTTCTGATCTTTAATTTTATGATACTATTATAAGGTTTAAATCTGTAAATTACATTGTGAGTGGGCATAAAATCAGTAGGATTTGACTCCTTTAACTTTTAGCATTTTCAAAACTAAAATCAGCATATATAGCAGATATTTAAGACCAGTAAAACAATCAATCCTTCATGGACAAGACATGACTTTGTTTAAACATATGTGTTTGTTAGAAATCTATATCAACCAGTATAATGATAAGTTGTGATTGATGCCCGATATGTGACAACAATGTGATATTTTGTAAGATACTTTTTCTTGCTTTGCTTTAAATGTAGATATAAACTCTCATGGACATCCATCCTGTGATTATGTGAACGATCACGACATGTCAAATCCAATCATAGATAGCAGTGTATATGTGGGTAGGGTACGCATCACATTTCGTAGTCTCAACCTCATAACTCGTTAGATGTCCCAGATTTAATACTTTCAATAATTTTTGCTTGTCATCGGTATCTTATAGCCTAATACCGAACACGATGTTTATCAAACAAAGAACAAAAAAATTATACAAAGTCTAAAACAAACATTTATTTTTTCTTTTTATTCTTCTTCATGGCAATCGACTTTCGTTAGAGTCGATGAAAAAATTTGATTTGGATTAGTTAAAAAAAAATAAAATAAAAAATAAATAAAAAATTGAAAGAAAATAAATACACCGGGATCAAAACATAAAAATAAAGATAGAACATAGGTCTGTAATTAAGTCTAATACTAGTAGCAATTAAATAATGTGCAATAGATCAACTATCACCTCTCCTACTTCACTGCCTTGGCGTCTCGCACTTTATACTTTGGGGGTGTACTTGGCCATCAAGTGACTGAACTGAGTATTAAACCCTGCCTCCAACTCAGTCTCTTCCCTCAAGTGTCTATCCATCATCTCTGATATCTTCTCTTCAATCTTCATGCAATTTCTTGAATTCTTCCCATTGTTTCTCAAAACTCCTTCTCATCCCTCATCTGAGTATCCATTATAGAATAAACATGGTGACCACATATACGTGCTTCCTCTAGCAGCTTATCAAACCTCGAATTTTGGATAACCTTAAGATGGTCTTTGAAAAACTGTTCTAAATAATCCATCTGTTCCTTGGTCTCATTGTGTAGTCCTCTCCCTGATAAGGCGGTTCACTTCTTCATTTTTCCTCAGTTTTCGAGACACCAACCCTAATAAATCTTCCATGGCTCTTGAATGCTTCTGTTCTTCGGCAAGCTTGATCTTATACCAAATTAGCTGTAGATTGACATCTTGGTCCACCTCCTTCAACTGATCGACATCAAAGTCCGACATTTGAGCTACGCCTTTACCCTTGTTAGTACTTATCTCCGATACCATGTAAGACGTGATATATTTATTGATAATATTTATAGCCTAACACTTGGGCTTATACTAATCCTAGTCTAACACAAATACTAGGAATAATTTCATATATCACCTTAAAATCACTCTTAATTTCATATATACCCAACTCAATTTCTAAATATCATATATACCCAATTTTAGTCATTGTCACATTTGTGACAGTTTTACCCTTGTATTAATTAAGTGCCTGAACCATTTCTTGAATCTAAGCCAACAAGAGCCCTATGTTTCCCCCATTTTATCTAGCAACCCCTTATTTGCGGAACTCACTGTGAGGTTCTTATAAAATCATTAGTACGTTAAAACTTTGTGGTCTTCATTTTTTACGTAGTGCAACTTCAATTGAAATGAACTTTTAATACTACAGAATATTAATATACTAGAAGATGTTCGTTATTTTTCGTCCATATAATTGAATAGGTGATTCTCAATTTATATTTTAATAGGTTTAATTTTTGTGTATTGTTCTTCAATTCGAAACTGCCACTATCGATGCTTTGTAATTTCAATATGAAATTTGCCCATTTGTGAATTCAGCAGTGTTCTTGGTAGCAACTAATAATCTATTTGTTTGACTTTGTTAGTAAAGTTTTAAACGTTAAATTCTATTTATAAAATTCTTTTTTATTTTTCAAAAGGTAATCAATGTTCTAATCTACGAAATAGGACTCTAAAGCTAAATGGGGAAGAAGGCTATCAAATTGAAAAAGATGAGGGTAAAATAGTCATCTTACAATTAATTTTAAGTAAAATAAATAAAAGTGGGTAAATATGATATTTTGAGTGTGTAAATGGGTATATTTGATATTTATAACTTGCTTTGGGTATATATGAAATTAAGGATGTATTAAAAGGGATATATGAAGTTCACCCCAAATACTAATCCAAAACTAATAATAATAAATCCACTAACAAATTGATCATCAGTTATACTATGCAAAAAGTTTGTTTATGTTAATATTAAGCAAGTAATTATATGGATATAACATTATTTGAGGACCAAACCTTTTTTACATATCAAGAGACTAATCTCCATCCTTCATCTTTATTTGATCTAATGGATGAGATTAATCCCAACAATTTAAAAAACCCACTTTCATCATTTTTTTTCAAATATTAATATCTTTCAAACCGTTAATCGTTAAGCGAAAAAAATATACCGTTACGACGAGCATTTAATTATCTTTCTATAGATAGGCTATTTGATATATTTTCTAAAAAAAAAAAAAAAAAAAAAAAAAAAAAAAAAAAAAACGTTTTTTTCACGTTTTTTTTCGTTGCCGAAAAAATCATATATGATAAAAAAAATAATAAAATAAAAAAAAATTGTCGAAAATATATCAAATAGCCTATTTATAGAAACATAATTAAATGTTCGTCGCGATGGTGTAATTATTTTCATTTAACGATTAACGATTTAAGAGATATTTAAATTATAAAAAATAGGTGAAATATTAAAATGCTTTTTAATTTCAACCATTAATTTCTTTTTAGATGATTGTGGGGATGAGTCCCTTGGTATGTAAAAAAAGTTTGGTATTTAATATAACTCTCCTCAATTATGTGATTCTGTCCCATTTTTGCAAAAAGAATCCACATTTAAGCATCCCCATTACATGTATCTTCTATAGAATCGAAAACAGACAAAATCTGGAGTAACCAGGTATGACGCTTCCCTTCTACTTGTGCAACTTGTCCTTCAACATTCAAATGCTTCTACAAAATAAACTCAAGCTACATATAGACTCGGCCAGAGCTACAAAGGAGCAGTTGGGACGAGAGACAAATGTATGTTACATGTTCTTATGGTTAACAACAGGAAAAACTTTATTTGAGTAAAGTACACCGGATGTAAACGAGTAGACTCGAATCACAAAGTGTGGCGTCAAATTGTTTTGTTTGTTATTTTCCCTCTTGAACCAATAAAATGATGAATTAGAGCTAAATGTAGAAGCTCTCTCAGTTTAAAATTGAAATTGCATCTCCGATGAATAACCCAAAGCCTCTAGATGAGCAGCCATGGCCTTGTTCATCGGTGGTGGTCCACATCTTAGAATCTGCATGGTCCACATATTATTTAATTCACATCAATTCTCGATATATTTTAAGCTAAAAAAAAAAAGTTTTAGGGAGTTGAAAACATGTTTAAATCATACCTTAATATCGGAAGCGGGTGCAGGGCAATGGGTTTGGATCATTTCCTTTGATACAAAACCAACACCACCGGTCCATCCCTCTGGTGGCTGCAAAAGTAGAAAAAAGAACGAAATGAAACAACAGTGCAAAAGTAACCTTCCTGGCTATATAACCCAAATCAATAATATTATACTAGTACAAATAGTCAAATACCTGATTCAATACATAGAACACACGGAAACGACCAGGGTAATTAGTTGCAAGTGCGTCAATTTCTTCCTGAAAGATGTACAATGTTTTTAGTAAATTAACATACATTTATTTCATATAGGTTTGTCCAAGTGTCAGCACGCTTCAAAATTAAAATTTATGAGGTGCAAAAAATAGATGGAGATAAGTAGTTACCTTAAGAAGGATGTCATCATAAGTGACATTAGCATAGATGAGATGCACCTGGGTGGTATCCTTGGGGTTCTCTAGTATAGCTCTAGCAACCTAAAAAAATAAAAATATTAAGGGTGATCCTCATGAACAAGTAGGCTGTTTTGAAACAAAGAACTTGTGCTTTAGAAAATTCACAAATTATTTAGCACCTGAAACATTGGAGTGATTCCAGATCCACCAGCAAGCATTCCGAAAGCTCTCACCTCGTTAGGTTGATACTTGAATCGACCCTGGAATTATCACAAGCACATGAAGGAATCAAAATAAGCATAATATGTAAAAAGTTAAAACAGGGATATTTTGGAGTACACGTCCGATAGTCAAACTAAAAAAGAGAATCTGAGTGTCTTGTGCTATTTTTATTATCTTTTTATTTAACCTGATTGCAACCAGAACAATGATATATACCTCCTATGTTATATTCAGAAACAAATTAGCAAGTGGACGACTCTCTGGTCTCATATGTGTTGTATTAATTGAAAACAAGAGACATGCCAAAGATGCACCCTAGTAGTCACATGTTACACTTTGCATGAAAACAAGCTAAATTACAAACAGATTTGTAAATCAGAATTTTTTTAAAATATTCCAGACAAGAGGAACATATAAGCAAAAGTGCAAAATAACCGCAATCTGATTGCAATATGACCAAATGCAGGAATGAGCACCATGCAGTAAGACCATGTCAAAGGTTATGCCAGCTGCTTAGCGGTGTTACAAGAAGTAAAATTAATTGCATGCTAAAATCAATACAATCATCCATATTATTTCTAATTGGTTGTATCATAAGATATTTCACTCTCATAATCGTCCCCTTATCTTGTCTTGAGTCCTGTTTGGTTTTGGTTTTCTTAATTCTACCTTCAACTATCTCATTTGACCAAAAAAAGAAAAAGAAATCAGGCACTTTGTTCATGAGTGCTATAAAGATCAAAGCTAGACAACAATCTCATGCTATCAAGGTCGAAAATACCTCGGAGGTTAATGCACCCAACCTGGGCCATATCAACATGTCAATAATAGTGCTCCACAAACATTTTTAGAAGCCTATTCAATACCCCTTAGATACTTCCATAGTGATTATGTTTTTGTGACTCAGAATTTTCAAACACACTGTATACCCAAGACCTTTGGTCTAGTGGTATGTGAGTGGCCCAACAATCAAGAGGTTGTGGGTTCAAGTCTCATTGGAGACATGTGAGAATAGGTGATATAGGTGTGTATAAGTTGCCTTTTCTAAAAAAAGACACTGTATTGCGGTTAAGCAAATTCAAGTCTTAATATATGATATATCTTCTGTCATGGCTATGCGGTCGATAGCAAGTTCAAGGGATTTTCTATTTCATGAACAAGTTCAAGAGTCCCATGTCCCATGGTTCAAAAAAATCAGTACCATTGTCCGTGGTTAGTAACGTGTTCTCAACTTTGATAACAGTTTCACTGTCTTTTGGGACTAAATATTGCATCCTCACTATTTTAACCACCATTTGGTCCCCTCTTAAGAACCACTGTCATGAGAATCTCACTTCTCGCCAAAAGAAAGGTGAGAATCTTGAGAAGAGGTTATTAGTCATAAAATTTGAAGAGCCTAGTCTTTTCAATGTAGTGTTTTAATAGGGATGTTGGTAGGCTATACAGTTACTGGTAATAAATTTAATAGCAGTAATAATCAGTGACAAATTAGTGATATTCCATGCAATTCTTAGAAGCAATCATTCAGTTATTATGTTGTATGTGCTGGTATATTAGATGGCCTGATCTTCAACATATACTAGTTTTCATACTAAACATGTTTACGTGTCCTATACGACATGTTACAATATGTATAAAAGTGATTATTTTGTCATCTGAAAATGTCATGTCATGTAAAATCTCTTCATACCCTGTGACCAACTACAGACATGCGTTCTAGCAAACATGTGTTATTGAGCAGATAATGACAAAGATAGAAAGAAAATTATAATTAAAAAAAAAAAAAAAAATGCATGCAGACATACGTTACAGGTCAAGTCAATAAATCCAGTCATACGAGCAGATATCACTGGACATAAATAGAAGCAAGAACTGAAAGTCATAACCATGTACCTTAGGTCCCTTTACAGCCATATAGTCACCTTCTTTCATCTCTCGGAAGTGGTGGGACATCCTACCTTGTGGATACATCTACATATATATGCCATAACCATTAATGCTTGAAGTTTGAAAAAAAGATTGCATAAATCACAAAAGTGCTGAAAAATTCAAATCATGAATTCATGATATGTACCTTGATAACCAACTCAAAATATCCAACATCAGTGTCTAGGGTGGTTGGGGTGTAGGGTTTAATAACCTCCTCCCCTTGGCTATCTTTGCCTCTGAAGTAGAAAACAAGTTTAGTGATAGGATAAACAAACACATCAAAAATTTCAACGAACAATATGGAGAAAGCAGATAGCAAACCTAACACACCAACAATTTTTTATTTTATTTATTTATTTTTATTATTATTATTTTATTTTATTTTTACATTTGAGATCATATATAAGCATATAACACTTCCCAAATGCAATACTGATATCATCATGATGCGGACTGATAACCAAACCGGAACAAACAATTTTCTTAACTGCAGTGTTTCGACGTAGTTTATATTTGATCATCTTTCTCGTTCAGGCCTTACGCTAACATGAATTCTGAAGTTGGAAAGTAACATGCTTAAGTCCGCAAAGTCAAAGTGTGCATCTCTTTTCAACAAGAATACATACCTGCAACTAATGTGCTGTCCAATAGGAAGGCCCAATACTGAGGTAGGTGTAGGAAGTGCAAATCTGAACTTGGCCACGTTATGGCTAAGTTGCGTTTTCTTCACAAGCTTAAACTGCTTGAAACTTTCAGCATTAAGACTCCCTAATAATTACACATAAACTTCTATTCAGTTTTACCAACGACCCACATGAAACCATTACAAAACAAAAATTTCGTAAGTTAAGTTGTTACATACCTTTGGTTTTCTTTGAGGAATATAAGTAGGCTGCAGAGGCAACGACAGCAAGAACAGCAACAGCGAGTCCGACTTGGATCTCCTTTGCTTCTAAGAAATCCATTGCTCCCGGATAGAGTGAAGAATCAGATGGTCTTCTTATAAATCAAAATCACTCTTGTCTGAAAGATGTCCTGACAAAAAACAGAATATTAGTTGTAAGATAATAAGCACTGTTTATAGCAGTTTCAGGAGAAAAGTGTGCTCAATAAGAATTAATATTCTGCTTTTTGTCCTAAATATCGTTTTGACATTGTGAATAATTCGTATAGATAATTAGTTTAATTAATCAATGGTTGTCATCACATGGCAACAAAAAATCTCATGTACCTATAAGTAATTAGATGCATAGATACTAGTTACAATTGAGTTGAGTTGTTAAAACATGTTTGTAACAAATAACAATTTTATACGTACAACACAATAGCAAATTAGCATGTACTTGCATTTCTGTTTCGCTTTCTTAGAGCATCTACAATGCATCAAGTCTTTAAGACTTGATGCATTTAATGCATTTAATGCATAATGTATTTAATGGTTAAAGCTTTGAGCAAAGACTTTAGGTTTACCAAGTCTTTGAAGAAAAGCTTTTTAAAAAGCTCTTGAAGCAATGCAAAAAACACCTTAAAATGACTTTTGAAAATAGTAAAAAGCTTTTAACAACTTTACCCATTGTGGATGCTCTTACACTAAGAGTTGAGACAACAGAAAACAACAAAAAACATGTACCGTCTTGCAACTAAAAGAAAAACGCATGACCTGTGATTATGAACTAATACGATACATGACTTGCTTATAGTCTCTAGCTTTGTGCTTTGTATTTTGTAAAATAGCTTATTGCAAAATAAATTACGCTCGTATTAGTATAAAATAAAACGTTTTCAATTAATCAAAGACCAATATAGCTTTTGTACTACGCAAACTGTGCAACACAGAACACACAAAATATATTCCAAAATATGAAAACCATCCCTCCTATTCTATTTCATATAATTTACATCTTCTATTCTATACGTGACAATGAAAACAAAATAATAAACAGAACATCTACACTAGAGAAACTCATTCACCTTTGAGGTTACCTCAAAAAATTCTATTATAGTTTTGAACATATATTTAGGTTGTGTTTGTTTTTTCAGACGTTAACATCTCTGCGAGAGAAGAAGTGAATCCGAAGTCTTTAAGAAAAAAAATTTAGTAAAGTTGAAGGTTGATCAGACTTTTAAAAAAAAAGTTTTGTAAAATTAAAGTGCGAAAAAGTCCGTTTTGCCTCTTTTGTCTAAAAAATAAACAAAAAATAAGCTGTTAAAAGTGAGCTTATGAAACATAACCCATAAGCCGGCTATATAAGCTTAAACAAACACCCCTTAAGTTGTGAAGCTCATTTAAGCTAACAAACAAATGTGAGCTTGTTTTGTAACAATTAAAAATTCAAAACAAACAAAATAACCTAGAATTCCAGTTTAATCGAAACGAAAACTAAAGATCAAGATCAGCCAATTGAGCAAAAAACATAATAACTTAACTGATAGCAATTGATATAAAAGGAGGATAGAAAGGAAATAAAGTATATACCTCGAGCGTATCGAGTAGAAGAGTGACAGAAAAAATAAAATGAGGAATAAATATTTGGATGGATTAGATCTGCGAACAAAACAGGGGGTTGGTTTTAAAATAAATTGGAAGATACCTAACCTGACCAAACCAAGTTGGGGGTTGGTGGGTTGGGGTGGTAGGTAGAGACTAGAGATTGGTGAATGATAACTATTGCCCATCCCACGCCCATTCCCTCCTATAGTCAAACTCGGAGGGGACTCTTTGGTCAGTTTCGTGTCTTTCTATTATCATCTAGAAAAAGTCTAATGACTTTCGTTTCATAGCATGTGGTCATGGTTTAAATCTCGTTATGTGTGTACATTGTGAGCGGCTTATAAAGAGTTAACACGGTGACGTCGTATATATTAGAGTCAAAATAGCTCGTCTTTTTTAACTAACTTGAGCAGAGAAACTTCAGTCGTTTACTGTTTACATATTAGAAACTTAAAATGGTTATGGGTTAGGTTTTCTTCATGTTATTTGGATTGATTGGTTTTTGATTCAAATGCATGCGGCTTAATTGAATTATCTGTGTTTATTCTCGACCAATTCTTTAGTTATTTAAAATTTTAGTTATTAATTAAGGTATGAACCTTAAACATCAAGTGAGAACGTTAGTTGTTTAACTATTATGCTACTTTACTTTTGCGATGGTGTCTAAAATAAATTTGCTAACATTATATGATCTTTCAAATCTCATAGAATGTTTGCTGACACCATATACCATGTGATCTTTTAATCTTTTCGAATGTTTTCAAATATCAAATGACCGTTAGATCTTGTAAGATAGGTTTATATATCACTCGGAATAAAATTATGTGTTATTTGATTGTTGATGTTTTTGGATTATATTTCAATGTTTTTTAACTTGGTTCCTTCGAAATCTTCTAATGGTGGTCATAAACTGACGTTGATTTTGTTAAACTATTTTTCTTTAAAATTTCGGCTCATGAGGCGCCATTAGAAATAGTATTCGGAAATTGAAACCTGGCCTCACCTTTGTGATACGTTATCCTCAATAAATCAAAAAAGTATTAGCATTGTTTGTAGGATGATGAATGCTATGCTATGCTACTAATTTTTTTTATTATTATTTTTTTTTAAAGAAAAGAAAGAAAAAAAAAAAGGGGGGGGGGGGGGGGGGGGGGGGGCTCCGAAAGAAGGGGTGAAAGAGAATTTAGGGAAAATTGAATTACAAAATCATATAATGAAATTGAGAACTTGTGAGGTTGTATCCGAGAACATGTGTGTAGCACATGACTTCATTTAAACATCAATCAATGATTCTCAAGTGAGTGGTAACTGGTAACTTGAAATGAGGAATAATATCGAATTCTATAAATGAGGATAATTCGGAAAATATGTAAACACTTCGAATGAGGATTAAACCAAAATCTACGAATGAGACTACTTCGAATTCAGAAAATATTGAAAGTACCGAATTCGTAAATGAGGAAAAATGCCAAATTTGGATTGCTAACTGTTTTATTCAAATCTTCAAAATCTTAAATTCCGAATTTGGAAAATAAACCGTTTTTTCTCCTAAATCACGAAACAAATACCGATTTTGACAAACGTAACCGTTTTTTGTCTTAAGAATTCACAAAATTCGTAGTTATTCTAATTTTCCGCTAAAAATGTTGATCCTAAACTGAAATCAATTAACTTTTTGTGTTTAAACCCGTTAAATCCAAGCACTAACAACCTCTAATACACCGAATCCGATCACTACAATCCTTTAAGACACCAAAATCACATATAACCACAATCTATACTTCGAAAGCACCATAAATCCACAATTTTCGATCTAAAATACGAATCCTAACAAACCAAATCCTTTCTTTTTGAAAAATTAGTTACTAGATGACGTTTTTTAACACAAAATAGTAAAAGTTTATGCTAAATAACATCGAATTGTAAAAATAGCACAAAAAGAATTCGAATTAAATGATAAAAAAAAAAAACATATTGAATCCTATTTTGATCGAGTTACACCATTAAAAGCACTTTGATACACAAAATATCAATCTAGATCCTCTCCTAGCGAATGATACCACTTGTTATTTGTCTCTTATGCATTGTATCACATATTAGAAGGTTGGGATTGAAGAGAAAAAACTAGAATGAGAGATTTATCAAATGAGGAATTTTATTAAAAAAAAAAGAGAATTAAAAAGTACAAATGACAAATCTTCTCTAAAGAGGAACTCTCTCCTTATTTATGCTTAAAAAAGTCAAATAGATTGAAGGGGAGACTTCCAAGCTTTACGGATCAGGCGGACTCCTACTAGATGCTCGAGAGGTCCACGACTGGACCATAACTAACCCTGAGGTAATCGATATGCATATATTTAGAGTGGATGTTTAAGTACTTTAAACACATATATTTTGCATATTTTCACAACTATTAAACATAATCGAAACTTCTATGTATTTACACTTAGCAACTTCATCAGCCCAAAAGAGTCCACAAAGCTCAACATTTTCAACAAAATAATCGAAAAAGAAGTTTGATGTATACTTCACCCGATCTTCCATATGGTTAATAAGCATTTGTGCATCGCTATCTCCTATGAAACAATTTATACTATGAGTAAAATTCCTAAATTCAGTATCCGTACCATGAACAAGTGTTGAGGACCCTTTCAACCCGGTATACAAACTGTGAGCTCTAGTCTCACCAAGATTGTAATTAGAAGCTTTAATAATGAAGAGTTGCTCGGCGTATGGTAGTTTCCTCTCACTTTTGGACAAATGTTTGTACTCAATACGATCTAGTTCAATGTTCCATGATGATACGTAAAATCACGGGTCTCTTGGAGTCAAGTCATGTGGACTTTTAATCACAAGAGCATTTCATGACTTCACCATCATTTAAGGAATACGCGATTAATTTAAAGAGAACCTACTTTTAATATTTTCCCGAGGGATACTTAACGTTGTTAATTTCTCGGGTGGCGATTCCCCTAAGGTAACTTCATATTATATATGTAGTTTTACGCCACAATTCCGAGTTGGAGTTGAAAGATTTCGTTTGACGGAATGATAGCTTGCTCGAGCTATTTTCCTCACATTTATGAGAACTCTCGTACATGACTTCTTTTAATGATTTTTTTCCCATGCTTGTCTATATTTTCTATAGCCAATCGAAGGGATATCTATGTGTAGATTGAAGAAGTGGAGGAATAGAATGTCCTGATCTCCTCGTATCCTTTGCTATTTATAGTACTTTTAAAAGATAGGATATATGTGATCAAGTGGAGAATAAAATATTTAAGCCAATATTCATAGAATCGAATATCATATTTGCTCTCCAAGTTGGCCTTCAACTTGTACCCATATACATGCATGTGATTGATATATCAATATATCATTATATCTTATTATTTATTTTGGATAGCTCATCAAGCCCCCGAGACTATGTCATGTTCATAAAATGAAGAATGCATAGTCTTTATATGTGATCATTTATTATTATCAACTTTGAGAATTTTTTTTTTTCTATTATTGTTATTTTTCAGGGCCATCCGTGAGGGTCCGCAATGTGAGTGACCGGTCAGGACTCCAAAATTTTTCATTAGCCCCAAAATTTGTCTCGTTAATATATGCATATGTACACATAATTTTTCGCGACAAAAATGATACTTAGATGCAAAAGTATCTTATAAAAGGTGACACTTTTTAATCTTGTCCAGAGCCTTAGAAATTTCGTAAATTTATGGGATGTCCCAACCGAGTATTTTTAACGTTACCTTTGTATCCTTTTTGCATCAAATTACATTCGATGTATAAATAGTATTATAGTATTCTTTAGGATATACATAAAGCATGTAATGATTACCCCTATTGTAGCTTAAGCACATGTTGGCTTATTATTTTTCAACATGATACGTGTCAAACTTGTTCATCCTATATATGTGGTAAACTTTTTTACCACTCTACTCAAGCAACTTATAGGATTTGAATCATGGAGCAAGAAGAGGAAAGCTACAACTTCTATTGGAAGCTAACTAATGAAAGTATTTCCTTAACCTATGATGATACCATACATTTCTTATATTAAAGCCTTTATTATATATTTATTGTGTACTATCTTGGTCCCCTCCCTATTTTTACTAATAATATATAACATGTTTCAATTGACCAATCATATATACATGTTGCATCAGTATATTATATACCTTTTGCCTTTTAGGCTCACCAATACTTTATGCAATCTAGTCACTGCTCTTCATTTAACTTCGAGTAGCATAAGTTCTCTCTTATTTTTTGTATTTATACCTGGTTTATTCATGTGAGCAGGTGGAACCGGTTATGTCGCTGAAACTTCCATTCAGCGTTCGATGACCACCCTGGCTACAGAGGGGGTTCCTTTGGTTCAGGATACCAGAGGCTATCTACCCGAAATAAGGTCCTTCGATGTTGCTGTTAAGGTTGAGGAGGTCGAAGATACAAGTGTTGAAGTCCAACCTTGTTTGATGCAATGCGCACCAAGCGTTGTTGAGCCGCAGGAGAGTATGAGCCAACTATTGGATCTTGGTACGCTCCCTGGTGCTAGCTACTATGGCCAACTGGTACCCTTTGACTCTAATTTTAACTTCGAGCCCCTCGTGAATACGAACCTATCTGAGGAGCGTTATCGTTCGTTACTTGCCGCAAATGAGGAGCTCACTATTATTGTGGGAGACCTTCGGAGGGAAAGGAATTCGAAGGTACGTCGATGTAATGACCTTAACGGACTGTTGGAGGAGCATGGCAGGGATAGTGCTCTATATCGTCTCGAGATTGACCGTCTTGCGGCCGAGAACCGGGAGTTGAGGGCTCAACTCAGGGTGTTGGATTCAGAGGTCACCCGTCTCCGTAGGAGGCGTGGTTACTACTGAGATGCCGCGGTTGTTATGAAGGTTGTTAGCTTTTGCTTGTAGCCGATTTTCCATGTACCGTATGGCTACTAACTCGAATATGTATGTTTTTAGTTTGCACCATGTAAGCTCTCGGGTAGCTTACGTTGTCGTTCTATGTGCCGTTGTCGTCTATGTACCACTTTATCAATAAAGACGATGTTTTTAAACTACTAGTATGGTGTGAGAATGTTACTTGCTATGTAGTAAATATATGAACATTTTAATACTTTATGACGTTATTTGAAATAATTTACTTTAGGTGTTTAAAAATTATACTACGTGTTTGTGCTAAGTTAGTATGAATGTATGAAATATAAATAGTTATTCGTGTATGTAACATATAGTTACATTTGCAATATGCAGGGATGTTGGTCATTTGCATGTGAAAATATGAATGAAGGCATGCATACTCATTTTGTATTATATAGTATTATGGCATTTTTCGATAAGTTCACCATTATAGTTTGATAATATGGCTTCATGTACATCATGTAAGATGATCTCCACCTTTTTAGAAGTGAGTAAAATACTAAAAGTATTTTCATTTTGAAGTGAGTAAAATACTACATGTGTTTCAACTTTAATATTATTTTTGATTAAAAGTGCTTTTCACATGTTTGTAGTTGTACGTCTATTTGCAACGTTGCAAATTCATCATTTTTACTCTTGTTGTAGTTCACCGTTGGCTTTAGCCAATCTCTTTCCGGTGCTGAGTCTATACACTTTTAAGATTTCTTTTGGCCATTTTTTTATAGGGTTTATCCCTGCTGAGTTTATGAATAATTCTGAAACTTTTCTTATCTTGAAACAGTTGGGATGAGCATTTAACTCCAAACCAATATGTCACAATTTTCTTTGTTTGATCTTGTGCTACTGATTCGCCTCAAACAGTCAACTAAGTTTACCAGGTGATGGTCAACCAAGTCAAACGTCTAAGGCAAATGCTTCCGTGGAATACAGTGTTTCCCCGGGTCGTAATGTCCCAACGAGGTGTGCGACGTTTTATTAAAAACGAATCTGTGATCGAGTGAAAGTGAACAGGAAAGGGTATAAGTGTGTGTGTGTGTGATTACACTAGGGTTTTATAAAATAAAATAGCTTAAATAAGCTATTGGAACTGTTACATGAAACCTAGATATCTAAAAACGTTTAATAACTAAAAACGCGTACGTTTAATTTAATTCTACGTAAACGTACGAAACAAAAACGAATTTAACTAAAGTAGTAATTTGCAAACCTTAGGGGTTTAAATGCAAATTAAATAAACTTAAAATATTTATTTTATAATTACTAATTATTTAATTAATTATTATTATTTAATAACTATTATTAATTATCTAATAATTCACTAATAATTAAGAAAATATGAAATAAGTCTAAGAAAAATAAAATTAAAATTTTTAAAAGTCTAAAATATTATAAAACTTATTTTAAAAATAAAATTATATTTTTCACACTATTATTCTAATTATTATTAATTATTAACTATTTAATTATTAATTAACTATTTATATGATTTAAATTATAAAAAATACTAAAAAGACTTAGATAATTAAGAAGATTTTTATAAATCTAATTAACCATCACAGGAATCCTAAAAAATTATAAAAACTTTATTTTATCTATTTTTAAACTAGTTTACTAATTATTATTCTAATTATTAATTAATAACTAATTAAACTATTTAAATTATGAAAACTAGTAAATGAACAGTATAAATCACAAGAAAATTTCTAAAATTATTTTATGACTTATAGAAGCTAGGAAAAATATAAAAAATAGGTGTTGCTTTATAAAAATTAATTATGCTATTTAAAACTTAATTATTGATTAATTACTAATAAAACTATTATTAATTATAATAAATATTGAAAGACAAAATAAAAATCTGAGAAAATTATTAAAAATACTTTAACCTAAAAGGAAATTAATAAAAATATAAAATTACAAATTACTTAATAAAAAGACAAAAATGAAAATTAAAATTATATTATATTAAATAGAAACTATCACTTATTATTATATTTGTTTTTTCTGGATTTTTCTTTTTCCAATCTATTTTATATCTAAAAATAAACAACTTTTGTAAAAACAATTATTTTATAAGCTAAAATTAAGTTGTGTGGAAGCTTATTACATCCACAGTTGACTAAAGTTGACCAAGGGGGAAATTAAGCTCAAACCAGCTTGTGTGGGACCCACTATGGTATAATCTGGTTCTAATGAGTTAAGTAAACAAGTTTGAGCTAAAAATTGCAAGTGGGGACCACTGGATAAGCCAATAAGCTCAAATAAGCACTTGACTTATTAAGCTCAACTCAGAAAATGGGACAACCTTAAGGGTCTAATTCAGGGTGGGTCCACAGGGTATCAGGTCAAACTATTGGTCAATCCTAAGAGCCTACTAGGAGGGGGGTTGTAAGGAGCTAAGTTGGAGGTGTGGGGCCCACTGAGGTGGTCACAAACCACCACCAAAGTTGGTGGTGTGGAATTGTGGTGACTGCAGCAGGGCAATACCTTGCCCTGCAGGTGTCTTTGAGGGTGAGTGGGGCCCAAAGGAAAAATGCTAAAAATATAAGCTATGTGGGGTCTTAAAAATAAGCTGGTAGACTACAAGTCCACAAAAGCTCAAAGCCTAAATCCTCCTACTAAATTCTAAACAATTCCTACTAGTTTTGGTTTTTTTTCTGAGAATGGAACTTTTGACTTTTTATGAAACTAACGTAGGTTGACTAATTTGGATTTCTAACACTCACTACTGATTTAATAAGTTGAATTAAGTTAAGATAAAGCTAAATTAATCTAAACCTACAACTAATAACCTATTTTGAGGGTTTGTGGGATTCAAATCCTTGACAGTTAACTGTCAAGGGATTTGGAATTGGATTTTGACTTTTCTGTTGCAAATGACCAAAACAAAACTTGGATTGAACTGATTAGAACCTAGGAATGGTAAACTAACAATCCTAAACTATAAACAACAACAATAACCAACAAATTCAAGCAATGCCAAACACCCCTTAAAGTTATTGAATTTGTGATCATCAAAGATTACCACTGATTCAGAGCATAATATAGATTCACAAAGTTGAAATATGATGACATAAACTTATTTTAACATAGAAACATCAAGTTAAACATCAAATACTCATGAATCAATATGAACCCATTTTGACTATGAAATTAAGAACAAGAGTGTATACTGAAAAACAATGAACAAGTACCAAAGATTAAGCAATAATATGACTAAATTACACCTAAGAAACACTGAGAACCAAAAACTAGCAGATACAAAGCATTACTACAGTAAATGCAAGAAAATGGTAAATTGAGCTTACAATTTCTTCCAACTGAGAACAAGGGTACCAGGACAACAAACCAAACCTAAAAGCTTCCCAAAAAGCTTCTAAACCATAGCCATCCAAAAATCAACATGCTCCTTGCTTGCATAACCTTGAACACTGAATTTTATTTTATTTTCTATTTTCTTTGAATTTTAATTATTTTAAGTAAACTGAGTAAGAGTCCTCTAGATTATATCAAAGCTTCAAAAAGCTTGAAGTGACTGTAAATGAACTTAGTAGAACAAGAAACAACAACAATTAACAAGCTTCAAGTGAAATTGTCAAATTCACTTGAAATTGTCAATTCTGAATTTTAAATGAAACTGGAATGAAGAAACTTGAACATAGAACTTCCATAAACTTTAAAACGTGATAAAAGCTTGAAATTTAAACTGAATTTAAAGAGTTTCAACAAGAATTAAATATTACACTACGAATGTGGTCTAAAACATGTGACAAAAAATTCCACTGCTTCTTTCTTGATATATATTGACCCAAAAGGATCCCACTTGCTTCCTGTGCCTTTCCCATTTTAATTCATAGCCATTGGATGGCTAAAACTAATCTTGGCCGCTTAAACGTTTTTGGCGCCAAAGTCCTCCTTGTAACTTGTAGCCTGATTTATGACAATTATTGTACATGGGCTTGTTGCATAGGTGTAGTGGACATGTTTGGCAAAGTTTAGTGGTATGGGAGGCCAAGTTGGGATGGTTTTAAGCAAAACAGGGGAAGTGGTGGTTTTTTGGTGGAAAAAGGAGTGGAGACACATTAATTGTGGAGTGGTTTGGTGTCAGGAGGTAGGGGATGAGCTGAAAAGGTGGTGAGGTGGAGGTGGAGGTGGACAGGTGGTGAAACCACCTGGTTTTGGTTTGCAGTGAGGAAGGAGAGGGGTGAACAGTAACCATGGTTTAGGGCGGGGTCAACAGGTCAAAGGCCTGGTTTTATATTTAAAAAGGAAGTGGGCTTTTGTGTGGGCTTGGGTTTTAATAAAAGGGTTGGGCTGTTGGTGTTTTTAGTTTGGATTTGGTTATGATAATTACATAGGGTCCGTTTGGTTTTATTTCACACAAGGACCAAATTTGTAAATTGGTCAAAGTTGAGGGGCTGACTTTGTGACTTTCCCATAGTTATCAAAAGGACCTATTTTGCCATAAATGAATAGTACACGGGTATTTTTGATGTTTTTTCATTTTTTATTGCCCAGGGACTAAAACTGACAAACTGCCAAACTTGAGGGACTAATTATGTAATTTCACCAAACTTCACACCAAGGACCATTCCTGCAAAAGATTATTAGTACAAGGACCAAAATTGATTTTTTTCTCAAAGTTTTTACATCCCAGGGACCATTTATGTCAATTTCCAAAGTATAGGGACTAAACTTGTAATTTTGTGAAACTTTGCACCAAAGGACTAAATATGTAACTTTATGATTAAAAAGGACCTTTGATGACTTTTTCAAGTTTTTAGAATAACCAGGGACTAGTTTTGCCAATTTATGAAACTTGAGGGACTGAAACTGCCAATTATGCAAACTTCGTACGTTTTTCATCTGTTTTGTATATTTTGCATTTGAAACATATAAAACACACTTCTAATATATTTTAAGTATTTTGATGCATATTTGAGTGTTTTTGTATGTTTTGGCAGCTCAGATTAGTATAAAATGATGAGTATTTAGACACTCATCAGCTACTGTTGATCTTGATTCTTTTGTGTAATTATGTCACACTTTTTTGTATTTTTCGAGTATTCGCACATTAGATTGACATGACGTCCTTTAAAGTGCGTCGTTTTGTTTTCCGTGTCTCATGGACATATACATTTTCGATGTATATAATATATTCCTCTAATGTCGGAATAGTGATGCATCACATTGGCATTTTTATAGCCATATGTACTTATTTATTATATTGATAATTTACAAACAAGTCGTACTTGTATTGATATTTACATTCATAGTACTCTTATATTCAAAGGTACTTCTCTTTATTGTCTTGGTAAATAAAGAGCACAAATTTGCATGATAATTTATTTATACACACAGAGCAAATGTGCTGATCGAGGGTTTGCTTTGTTCATTTTTCAGAAACGAAATTTTCGTAGGTTACTAATATGCTATGTCCGCGGAATAGGGCGGCCTTTCATGTATGCTAAGTGTACTTTCCGATGCGTTTAATGTCCGTTACTTGGTACGGCCCTTCCCAGTTTGGGTCTAGCTTCTTTTGTTCTTCTTGCCTACTTGCCTCGTTTCTCCTTAGAACGAAATCACCGATTTTAAGATGGTTGTGCTTTACTTTATTGTTGTAGTATTTTTCTATCTGTATTTTGTATCTTGCATTTCGCAGCGAGGCTAACTCTCGTCGTTCTTCGAGTAAATCAAGGTTGAGGCGAAGGTTCATGTCATTCGTCGTTGGGTCAAAGTTGCTGATTCGGTAAGTCGGTAAACCGATTTCTGGTGGTAAAACAGCCTTCGAGCCAAATACCAGGCTGAAAGGTGTGCATCCGTTTCCTGAACGAGCCGTGGTTCGGTATGCCCAAAGAACATTCGGTAATTCTTTGACCCATTGTCCTTTGGCTCGGTCGAGTCTTGTCTTTAAACCCTGCAATATGGTCCGATTAGTGACCTCTGTCTGTCCGTTTGCCTGTGGGTGGGCGATCGATGTGAAGTTTTGCTTGATCTTAAGTTCCTCACACCATTCTCGAAAAGGATTACTGGCAAATTGTTTCCCGTTATCGCTGATGAGTATTCCAGGAATACCAAAGCGACAAACAATGTTGCACCATACAAACTGCAACATTTTCTGGCCAATTATAGTTGCTACTGGCTCGGCTTCTACCCATTTGGTAAAATAGTCGATTGCGACTACCAGGATTTTGATTCGTCTCGGAGCCTTCGGGAATGGTCCTACTATGTCGATTCCCCATTGGTAGAAAGGTCAGGGGCTCGAAATGCTTGTAAGTTCACATTGCGGTTGGCGTATCGTCGGGGCATGTTGTTGGCATTTGCGACATGTCTCTACAATTTTAGTAGCATCCTGATACATTGTAGGCCAATAATATCCAAGTCTTGCTGCCTTTTGAGCAATGCTTCGTGCTCCTGCATGTGAACCACACGACCCAAAGTGGGCTTCGCGTAAGACATAACTTGCTTGTTCAGGACCAACACATCTCAACCACGGGGTTAGGTATCCCATTCTGTAAAGCACATCATGTTTGAGCGAATACTATGGTGCCTTGATCCTTAGTTTCCTTGCTTCTGTTGGGTCATCCGGTAGGGTTCCAGTTATTAAGTAATTTACAATCGGATCCATCAAGGTTGGACCTGGTTCCTCGACCGAGCTGACGGGTTTGGCGTCTATACTTCTGCGCGGGACAATTTTGACCAAGACATTTTTTGTCAAGTGGGCAAAAGAAGAGGATGCTAATTTACTTAAAGCATCTGCGCATTTATTTTTTGACCGAGGGATCTGTGTTATTGTGAATTTGTGAAAAAGTTTTTGCAATTCTTGAACTTTAGATAAATACTTTTTCATTATCTCTTCCCTAGCCTCATATAACCCCTTCACTTGGTTTGCAATTAACAGAGAGTCGGTGTATGCGTCCAACTTTTGAGCTTCCATCTGAATGGCGAGTTTTAGTCCTGCCACAAGGGCTTCATACTCAGCTTCGTTATTAGAAGTTCTAAAGTTAAATCGAATAGCGTAGGTTATCTATTGGCCGTGAGGGTCAGTTAAGATTAACCCGGCTCCAGATCCTTCTACGCTGGATGCGCCATCAGTGAATAGTGTCCACGTAGGCGGGTTGTCTTTCTTTGACGTACTAACGACATCTTCCACCTTAGACTTGTTGGTCGTAGGGGATTCTGCCAAGAAGTCTGCAAGGATTTGACCTTTCAATGCTGAACGAGGCTTGTATATTATCTCGTGCTCTCCCAAATCGATGGCCCATTTAGCTAAACGCCCTGAGTTTTCAGGCTTTAGTAGGACTTGTCTGATCGGTGGATCGGTTATGACACATATTGTGTGTGCTTGAAAGTAACGGCGTAACCGTCGTGCCGCGTGTACTAAGGCGAGAGCTACTTTCTCGAGATTAGGATAATTGACTTTTGCTCCTTGCAAAGCTCTGCTAACGAAGTATATCGGCTTTTGCACGTTTCCCCTTTCTGCTAAAAGAACTGCACTTATTGCTTCGGCAGCTGCTGCTAGATAGAGGATGAGTGTTTCCCCGGGCTTTGGCACCGTTAGTGCTGGTAAAGACTGTAGATGGTTCTTTAACTCCTGGAAGGCTGCCTCTGCTTTGGGGCTCCACTGGAAATCTTTTTTTTTAGACAACCTTTGAGTGTTTTAAAGAACGCCAGTGATTTTTCTGCGGATTTTGCTAG
Organism: Artemisia argyi; assembly: GCA_030686995.1. Taxonomy (NCBI): domain Eukaryota; kingdom Viridiplantae; phylum Streptophyta; class Magnoliopsida; order Asterales; family Asteraceae; genus Artemisia; species Artemisia argyi. The sequence continues at coordinate 170,239,244 of CM060676.1, read as the reverse complement.
GAAGCGTCTAAGTGTTGCGAGTTTGCCATTAAGTGCTTGGACCTCACGTAAAGTTCGTGGGGAGGCCATATTGATTATGGCTTGAACTTTTTCCGGGTTCGCTTGAATCCCTTCATTGGTTACCATGTATCCCAAGAATTGTCCTGTTTCCACTCCAAATGTGCATTTCTTTGGGTTGAGTTTCATGTTCGCCTTACGGAGCGTGTCAAACATTTCAGAAATATCTGATGTCAAGTTTCCTTCATTCTTGCTTTTTATTACCATGTCATCGACATAAATTTCAATGTTTCTACCAAGTTAACTGGAGAACATGTTGTCCATTAGTCGTTGATAAGTAGCTCCAGCGTTCTTTAGCCCGAACAACATCTTTTCATAGCAGAACGTCCCTTGCTCCGTGTGAAAAGACGTCTTTTCTTCGTCTTCTTTGGCCATGCGTATTTGATGATAGCCTTTGTACGCATCTAGGAAGCACTTTAACTTGAACCCCTCCAAGGATTCAATCTTCTGATCTATTTCAGGTAGCGGGTAGCTGTCTTTCGGGCAAGCCTTGTTCAGGCTCGTGAAGTCAATGCACATACGCCATGTTCCATCAGGTTTTCTTACCATTACAGGGTTGGAGACCCGTTTGGGGTAGAAAACTGCTTTAAGGATTCGTGCTTCAACTAACTTGGATACTTCTGCTGTAATCGCCTCACTTCGTTCTTTTGCAATGGGTCGCCTTTTTTGCCACACAGGGAACGCTCGCGGGTGGATGTTGAGTTTGTGTTCTGCGAGCTCTCTTGGGATTCCTGTCATATCTGCGGGCGTCCATGCAAAAATATCTTTGTTAGAACGTAAGAGTTTGTAAAGTTGTTCCTTTAGCATCTTCGGAAGGTTGGCCACGATTGTCAATGTTTGGTCTGGATATGTGTCATTGACAACAATACGTTCTACATCGCCAGCGTCACTGGCTTCATCGGGGCAATCTCTTTTTCGAGAAATCTGATTGCAACTGTTTGATTGGAATCTTTCACCCTTTATTATGGCAATGCCTCTCTACGTTTGGGATTTCATCAAGGCATGTAGGGTAGACTGGTAGAGGCGACCGCGCCAAGTTGCATCATCCTTGGACGTCCTAGGATGATATTATAAGGTGAGGGAGCTCTTATAATCATAAAGTTTATAAATACCGTTTTGCTGATATGACCGCGATAGTCATATAAAGTGACCGGTAAGGTGATAACCCTATAGGCCATGTCATCTGACCAGCGAATCCGATAACCAGAGGGTCATCCCCCATCTGTCGTCCACATAGATTCTGTGGATTTGCGTAGTTCCCACATCTGCCGTGATAATCAGAGGGTCATCTCCCATGCAATGTTCCGGGATTGGGTCATCTTCGGAGAATGTGATGCTTGGAAATGAGACCTTTGATCTCTCTACATATGTGTTTGCAGCTCGGATCATGTGTATCTCATTTTTTGGTCTGACATCGGCATCTGCCTTCCTCCATTCTATCTGCAGGTCGCGTGTGTCTTTGTTCCCCGATGATTAATTACCTTGGCTGTTGTTATGAATTTTGGCTCCTTTGGCCAAGTGGGCCAGACGACCCTTTCGAACACAAGCTTCGATCTCTTTTTGAAGATCTATGCAGTCGTTGGTGTCGTGACCGTGATCTTTGTGGAACTCATAGTATTTTGTCCGGTCCCTTTTGTTGGCGGGGGAGAACATTTTCGGCGGTGGTCGGAGCATGGCTCTTCCTTCAGAGGTGGCCAGTATTTCCGCAAGGGATTTTATTAATGGGGTGAAAGTGTCTAGGGGAGCCCTATGGTTTTCCATATGCCTATTGGCTGACCTGGAGATATGCTTGTCTTTTTGCCTTCGCGGGAGGTCTTTATATATCGCGTGTTGTTTTGTTTCACGACGTGGTTCTCGAAGACGGTTCTCGTTGTTTGCGTCCTCGGCTCATATGAAGTTATGGGTTTGTGTGAACAGATCTTCTAGCGATGTCGGTGGCTTTGCGATTAAGTCTTTGAACAAGCGTCCGGGGCGCAGTCCGCTAATGAATGCTCCCGATACCATGACATCGGACCGATCGGCCATATGCAAGGTTTCCTTGCTAAATCTGGCCACATAATCTTTTAGCGATTCATCAGGTCTTTGACGTATACCGAGGATCTCTGCTTGGATCTTCTGGAATCTTCGTTGTTGCAAGAAGTTTGCCCTGAACTTGTCCCTTAATTGGTGGAAGCCATCAATGCTTCCTGGGGTGAGATTGTCGTACCAAAATCTCGCTGCCCCGGATAGTGTGATATGAAAAAATCTACACCAAGCAGGTTCCGGGAGCTTGTGCACGTCCATTGTTCCCATAAAGACAGTCAGGTGGTCATCTGGGTCTGTTGTGCCATCATATGCGCGCAGGTTTGTAGGCACTTTGATATGAAGGGCTCATGGTAGAAATCATTATTCAACGTTGGTTTCTCTATACCTGTATTGGTGAGGGGTGTTGCTCTGACAGCGTCCCGACTTTTGGAGGGGTCTCCGTTGTCACTTTCGACGAAAGCGTTTTCTTTGGTTTTTCTTGGTTGCACGTCGTCTGAATCTGAGTTCCATGGTTCTATAATAGGAGGATCTGCATTCGTAAATGTTGGCGGTGTTGGAACGTCTTTAAGTTTTTGGGTGAAGCTGTGTACATGGCGTTCATTCGATCAAAATTATGGACCACAAATTGCATAATTGGGTCCTCCAGATCCGGTTCTAACATTGTTTCGCTGGGTCCTCCTGTTTCGTGTGTGAAGGCCGCGGGTTCAACATTTAGTTCGTTGGGATCATCCGTCACTCTTTGAGCAGCGGTTTGAACCGGATCGCCTTCACTCATGGTTATGGTTTTGTCGTTGCTATCCGGGTAGCAATATGGGTTGTTTTGGTTTTCGAAGAAATATGTACGGGTCCCACGGATAGCGCCAATTGATGATACGTAAAATCACGGGTCTCTTAGAGTCAAGTCATGTGGACTTTTAATCACAAGAGCATTTCATGACTTCACCGTCATTTAAGGAATACGCGATTAATATGAAGAGAACCTACTTTTAATATTTTCCCGAGGGATACTTAAGGTTGTTAATTTCTCGGGTGGCGATTCCCCTAAGGTAACTTCATATTATATATGTAGTTTTACGCCACAATTCCGAGTTGGAGTTGAAAGATTTCGTTTGACGGAATGATAGCTTGCTCGAGATATTTTCCTCACATTTATGAGAACTCTCGTACATGACTTCTTTTAATGATTTTTTCCCATGCTTGTCTTTATTTTCTATAGCCAATCGAAGGGATATCTATGTGTAGATTGAAGAAGTGGAGGAATAGAGTGTCCTGATCTCCTCGTATCCTTTGCTATTTATAGTACTTTTAAAAGATAGGATATATGTGATCAAGTGGAGAATAAAATCTTTAAGCCAATATTCATAGAATCGAATATCAGATTTGCTCTCCAAGTTGGCCTTCAACTTGTACCCATGTACATGCATGTGATTGATATATCAATATATCATTATATCTTATTTTTTATTTTGGATAGCTCATCATTCCACATCGAAAGTAGTAAGATTATATTTAGTTGTTCCAAGAAGCATATGAAAAACTGCACGTGCTTTGCAACCGGTTATTCTAAAGTTCGAAGTCCTTACTTTTTTATCACCTTCCTTAGGAACTAAAGTATTCAAATGAATTTTCTTTGGGCACCCTTCTCTATTACAAACTTAATACTTCTCTTTTACGAAACCATCCATTCCTTTTATGAGTTGACTTTCTAATACCAAATCCTGCCTCTGAAGTGTATTTCATATACATACTAATGCATTCCTCAACAGAATCATAAGTACTAAACAACACTGGTAACACACTAGCAGGAACTCTAGGAACCCAAAAAACCGATCCACCAAGAGTATCGATAAAATCATGATGAATAAAGATTGAGGAGTTTTCAGACTATTATAAGTTGTAAAAGAAGGTGATAAAACACACAGTCAAAAGCATAACACAACAGCTTATCAATAATTACAACAATAAGAAACAAGTTATCAAACATATCACTGATGATACTACATATATATCATCAACAGCTAAACTAAATAAGCAAAAGAATAATATCGTCAGCTTTAAATATCAATGGTGATACAACACATATATCAAAAACAACTTATCAAAACACCTTAAATCTAATAATAAAATTGCTTAAAAATAAATAGTAGCTTATCAATAATTACAACAAATAAGAAACAACTTATCAAATATATCACTGGTGATACTACACATATATCATCAACAACTAAACTAAATAAGCAAAGTCATAATATCATCAACTTTAAATATCACTGGTAATACTACATTAAACTAAATAAGCAATAAAACACTAAAAACTCGCTTCTCGTATTTTGATCCTCGACAACATTTGAATCACAATCAACATGACTAGAACTGTTAACAGCTTGATCCACAGAATTATCAACCAATTCAACACAATTAACAACTTGGTCCACAAAATTATCAACAAATTCAACACAATTAACAGCTTGATGCACAAAATTATCAACCGATTCAACACAATTCATAACTGAAAAACGATCATCTTAATGTGTTTCAAAAGCTTTAAATTTATAATACTATTTCTACTGATTCCTCAATACACAAAATACATGGGTAAAGTATAACCCCCATTTATAGTAAAGATTTAGGTAAGACCAAGTCGTCCCAAGGGAGTAAAGTATTTCTTGACTCAGTGTTGGTTAACAAAATTAGATTCTAATGATTGTCACTTATCAGTTATAACTAAAACCGTTTTTGTTTGAATTAAGAGTTTTAAATGTTTTACCAAATTGATTAAGAATATGTTTGTTTTAGGCCAAGCAACATGAGACAAATCATAGAGTAGAATATAGATCGCATACAGAAAATACATAAAAGCAATATACAACGGGTAATCATATAAGGTATTATATCTACCTGATACGGAAAGGAATCCTTTCGGCCTATAATCCTAAGCATATCAAGTGCATAAAGAGTGGTATGTGGATGAAACATAAATAGCATATTTCCCCTAATCAAGTCGTTAGACGTGAGATTGGTCTTTAAACATACATTAATTCGGGTTATCAAGTATCTTACTATCCAATTCTCACAATCATACTAATGACTCGTTATAGACAGACGATTCATAATTAACCAACACAGTTGTATCTTTCGACGTATGACAATTGCAACGATTAATCAAATAAGAGATACTTAACCGAATTTGTAATACATCATATACGCGAATTATATATTTATAAGCATTATTCCAATTCTCGGATTCATATCACATGGCTACATTGCCTAAATAACCACAAATGGACTACTTCATATTCAAACTAAAGAAACAAATAAGAAACAAGTAAACTGTGACTATATTCATAATAAGGAACAGCGTTATACCCTCGTTACAAAGATTGTACCATGTTCTCTAGACTTATGACAAAGTATTACTTCACTTACAGACCTCCGGCAAGTGGTTATGGTGTTTAACCACTCCCTTCACTTAGCTACTTCCTCTAAAACCTTTGTTATGATTATGATGATTGGATATTATTTCACTACGTTTTTTGCCACTATTTATAGGTCCAAGAATCCCTAATAGACGGTCATGGTGAGTAATGATGGGCAAGTGATCGACCTCATCATTGAAGTAGCTCATTAATAGAGAAGTATAACTGACAGGGGAAGTACATCGCACATTGCCATATAACCGGTGGGCTTCTCCTCACGTAACCGGCGCATATTTAGTACTAAACTGGCGTACTTCAGTGTTGACTCATAGGTACATAGTTGACTGTTAGCGCCCGTAACCGGCGCTCTTCTTCCTTAAGACTGGCCTACTTTTGTCAAACCATGTGTTATTTCTTCTAAGTCTTTAAGTAATTTGTTCCTTGTCCTTTTACGCGTCTTTCCTTGGATCATTAATCCTGCATGATTATTCATATATTACGTATTAAAAGTCCTATAAGTAAGTGTAAATAGATATATAATTTACATATTATCGGGGGTACAAAGATATATAATACGAGACTCATCACATCTTATGTAATTGAAAGAGCTGGTGCATTCAAATAAATAAATAAAAAAGCCATAAAATAAGATGATGATGATCGTGAAGAGTCAATGAGACAATGAAGATGATCAGAATGATGATGGAGATGGTGATCGGAACGATGATAAATGATCGGAACCTTGGTTTTACACTCTCGAGTTTCTTTTTGGAAAGAAAAGAAGAGAAATGTAGAGGAAATTAAAAAATAATCATGTTCCCGAGAATTTTTTGGAAAGAAGAGAAGAGAAAAAGGAAGGAAATTATGCCAAATTCTCCCTCCTAATCTTCTTCCTAAATTGGGATGATTTAGAGAGAAAGATAACTTTAGGTTTAATTTAGTACTATCTCTTCTCTCTTCTTTACAACTTGGGAACACACAACTAAAAATCAAAACTTTTTCATCTCCTTTTCTTTTCTCTCTTTTTTATCCCTTTCATTTATGTTTCTTTCCATTTTACACTTGGAAACATAGTATTAAATCCCACTATTAAATCAAATTAAATAAATGAGGTATGAGGGGATTTGTCGAAGATAAAAGTTATAGATAAAATCTACTTTCAAAAACAATCCAAACACCCTTTGAAAAACATCAAAACATGCATGTAACCAAGCCACGACATCTTATTCCCGACCACCAAAGACAAACTAACCTCCTCTTTCATATGTCAAACACAAACACAACCCACCACCATCACCAACAACAATGGATTACTACAAAATCCTAGGCCTAAACACAAACGCGACAAAAGAAGAAATAAAAGAAGCATTCAGAACCATAGCCAAGAAATTCCACCCAGACAAACACTCTTCTTCACCCAAATCCGTAAAAGACACTGCCACCCTTAGATTCAAACAAGCATCTGAAGCCTACGAGGTTTTGGTCGATGATCATAAACGTGCTGACTATAATTTAAGGTTTAACCGTAGGAATAGTAATAATGGGGGGTATGGTAATTATGGGTATGGGTATAATACTTATGATAATAGGAAAAAAAGTTCATCAAATGGTGGCTATGATTATAGTTATGGAAATAGGAAGGCCACTGTTTCGAGATTTGAGATTGCTATGGGGTATATTAATAGTAGGGCCTTTCTGCTCAATGTTGCCTTTGCGGGGTATGCTTTCGAGCTTTGTTAGTTTTTCGAATCTCGATAGTGAGATTATTTGTGTATGTTGCTCTGCGCAAGTTATTGAACTTTACGTGTTTGTTCGATTAAGTTACTCAACTCAAAAGAAATGACATTTAGTTTAGATCACTATTCAATAGTTTCAGTGTTAATACGGGTGTCGGAACATAAATGTCATGTTTCATAAGTTCAGCGACCAAAGTGTTGTGTTTTTGATAAGTTCAGATTGTGTCGACAAAAATATTGTTCAGTAACCCAAGTGAACAAAAACGCAAAGTTGAGTGACTTCTGTGTACATTAATCCTTTTTGTTTGAACCAGGCAACTCACATATCGTCTTTTGGAACTTTGTTATATTATGTTTGTTAAATTATTTGCATATATAATTTAGATGATATGGAGTGTTTACATGGTGTTTGGGATTGCCTATGAAGATTGTGTTTTAGAATAGGAAATGAGTAGTTTTGAAGAATTTTGGGATTGCTGATGCAAACTGCGTTATGTTTGATTATTTGTGTGTCAAGTAAATTGTTTTTAATTGGTTATCTCAAATTTCAGTAAGCAGGTAAGCCAAATTAGTAAGCAAACCCAAACACCTTATGGATATTTGGCTTTGTTGAGGCCAGTAGTTGTTTGCTTAATAGGATTATTTCGGCACTTATAGGAAGACATGCCATTCTGAGTAGCTCAAGTGGTTGGGAAATGGTTGGAGTTGGAGTAACATTTATTTTTTGTTTGAACCAACAAATCCTGTATTTGCCTAAAGATTTTACGAGGGGTGTAACATTGAACTTTTTAAATATTAGTGACACCTGATAATTTGTTTCTTCAATGGGTCTGGCATACATGGATATAGAAATCAGCTTCTATACTAAATTACTAATATAGAAATGATGACTTGCTAGTTCAGTAATTCCACAAACAGAGGAGTTTGTATACATACACTCAGAAATTTTATCACTAGACACTCTTAGAGAGCTATTAAAGGGTCTATTTAGCATTTTTAGTTGTTAAATATAATTTAAAATTTTAGGTACGGGCGATGCTGTATGAGATTGCAACCTCCTACCATTTGCCAACATATGATATTTGTTATCAAGAACATCCTCTGTCCCAATAACATAGAATATTTGACTAAGCAATTTAATTTGAGTCTTTGACTAACAATCATCTGTCTAGATCCTCCTTAGTAAGACACATTTGCGAAATCTTTTAGACCACAATCAGGGTCAAAATTATATTGTATTGGTTTGCTAATGAGTAATAACAAGTACAAACTTAGAATTAGAATCCTTTAGAAAGGAACATTTTCCATTTCTTTTGAAACAACCCAAAGCTGAAAGTTTTGCTTTTTATTAGGACGTAGGGAGTATGTATTGAAAAATATTGAATTGAACATAGTAATCCCTTTGGCCTTTGCAGTCTATAATCCTTTCTATAAGATACAAAACCAAATGGAACATAAAATAACTGTTGTTTCTAGTATAGGAACACAGATGTAACGGATAGGATTTGTCACCAAACTAAAAGTGTCAAAACACAAAGATCTGTAATCAACGATGAAGTAACATCAGGAGGTGAAACTGAAATAGGAAGTTGAAACCAAATCCAGAATGTTAATTTCATAGGAATGTAGTTTCGAAGTCAGACCTATGTTTGTAAGTGTAAATTGGAAATTAATCCAATTAAACTCGAGTCAAGTTGCATATAAAGTGCATCTAACATATAGTTACTACTGCATATCTGTTCTGTCCATTTCAAAATTGTTAAAGTTGGCATGATTTTTATCATAACTTAACTGGTATGCTCAAACTTGTTTTCCCAAGTGATGAATTTCTGATATAGACATTTGTTTGCAGGGCTTTAATAAGTGGTCTAGCAGTTGTTGAAATGGGTAGAGATAAAATATGGAAGATGCAGAATTCAGGTGTATGTTACTTGTCCTTTGCAGCTTTGTTTTGAAAAAATATTAAAAATGAAAATTTCGACATGTTTATCTATTGCATGCGTCCCATTATTTTTTCTACTCTATTGTTGTGAATAGTTGGCTGTCATATGATAAAAACCTTCATATGGTCAGTCGTCAAACTGGTGGCGGGAACATTTCTTAAGTTGACTGCATACTCTGAATTGCAATGATCTAAACAGATGGTTTAACTGACAACATATCTGGATTAGTTCTCAAAGTGACTGGATAAACAAAATTTTCTTTAGCATTAACTTAGTTTTTGTATCGTATTGGTTGTGCTTGTATGCTTACGTAACGTGAGAAAATGAATTATCTTTATGGAGGAACGGTGATGCTATCATTCATTTGGGAGCAGAAGCAGTATAGAGAGACATTAACCATTCCATATTTATATCTGCAGAAATCATTTGAGGAAGCAATGGAATCTATAGAGAACACAAAAGCGGTTAAGGAAAAGGAATAACAAGGAGTTATTCTTTCCACGCTCTGCCGAAGCAGGATAAATACACAATTCTATTGTGCGTTAAAATGTGAGTTCTTGTGTTTGTCCTTTAGAAATATTGTTTGAGTTTCAAGTCTCCCTTTTTATGTGTTCTGATCATGTGGAACTTTACAATAATGCAGAGTGTAGATACAGAGTAGTACATAATCACAAACATGTCGAGTCCAAAGGAGTTCTGTAGTTTTCAAGCACACTCCAAGTCAGCTCCATTCAGCTGAGAGGGAGTCCATGGCAATCAAAACGACTGGACGATGTTTTTATACAAAATGGAATAAATGTCAAGGCCGACAACAAAGAGTAGCTGGTTCTATTGAGTTGTAATGTGTGTGTATCTGTTCTTGTAGTCATCAAAAGTATGTTGTGTGTGGCACCATGTACGATGATCTAGTTTCTCGAGTCGAAATTAACTAAGTAAAAAAGAAATAAGTATGAATGTTGTATGTAGAGCAGTCCAGACTCATGGTTGAAATGGTGGTGATGTGGCTATTTCTTTGACACTTTACTCTTGCCAATACTTTGCTAATACTAATATTTTACATTTCGAAATACATGAAAGAGATTGGGAGAGAGGTTGACAAGAGCAAACGCAAAGTTTTGGTAGTGTTATCTCCATTGCTTTCTTTTATTTTGTGTTGTGTGCTTGACAACAAATGGGCTCCATAAGTGTGGGATGATGTGATGTTAGCAAACCGATGGCGAGAGGCCCTCCAACTTGCTCAAGCTCACCAAGGTAGCCAATTATCCACGTAGAAACCGGTGTTAATGAAAATACAGGTAATTTTATGCGGTTTGCCTAACTGGATGATATATATGACAACAATAAAAGTTTAAGTATGGTAAATTGGTAATTGATAACACAAACACACATATGAAACAAACATGAGTTGACATTGAAAAGAACAATTCAAGTTAAAAGTTTGACGAAAAGAAAGATAAACATAAAAGAGTATGATGATGGCTGGTGATGCTATGAACTTCAACTCATATACTGATTGGGTGACAAAAAAGTTGGGATGTATCTTAGTTCTTCAATAACATTGAGGGTATCTTTACATGTCTCGCCTTTATCCTTCTTTACTCTGTATAGTTCGCCAGTATCTCTTGACTTCATGAGCCAAGTTCCATCCTTCATCAAGTGCAGTGGCTGCAGAAAGGGATTCTTATCATACAGTTCGTCCTTATAAGTTAAAACCATCATCCAATCTCCATCCCTCTTCATCATCCATAACTCAATGGGGGTATTATGAAAACAATTTTTCACATACACGTGAATGCAGCCTCCTTGTACCATGGGACCAGACCACCTGTGGTTTCCCATGAAGGGAGTCGCTATCTTCGTGAACTTTTCAATTTTAGTGTCAAACTTGGTAATTAAATATCCGTTATTGTAAGACCATTCTAAAAAATAAAGATTTTCATTCAAACAAGTACTTCGCAGCACACTAGATGAAATCAAGTTGGGTATATATTGACAAGAGTTGTTTCTGTTAACCCTTCTCCATGAGTCGGTTTTCAATGAGTATATGAAAACATCGTGATGCATATATGCTACACATACAAGCTTGTAGTCTTCATCACAAGAGCTGTAATACAGCTCAAATACTGTTCCCCAAAGATTATATACGTTCTAGCTAATATTGGTTTTAACCAATATCTTAGTCATTCGTTAAAGGATTCCATAATATAAGTTCCGATACATTACCATCATTCATGAGGAGTAAGAATACGAGTCCATTACAAGATGATTCAATCCTTATCTGTCCGAAACTGACTTTAACCGGAAAAGGGCGGGATGCCCCAACTTCAAGCGTTTCACAATCGATGGTGCTGAATTCAAATGGTCCTTCTCTAGATATCTTGAGAAATTTGTGGTGTTTTTGATGATCGTCGTTGGTTACGCAGTTGAGATGCATGTTGGCAAAGAATCGCGACTTTAAGAAAGTGTGCCATTGTTTAGAAACACTCTTAAAACGGATTAGAGATTCCGCAGGAAGCCTTGGAAGTATGTTGTTGTATATAATATCAAGTGGAACCTCTGGCATAGTCTCCATATGACAACAACTAGGCCAGCGATTTAATATATGTATTTTAAACCTAATTATTGAGTAACCAAGTTTTTAGATTAACTTATACAGGTAATTATCTAATGGGCTTTACCCATTATTTAGATAGATGTAGTAATTACCGTGTACGAATTATATTTAGGTAACTTATTATTGAACGATTACATGTTCCTGTTTTATATGCAAAATGGAATAAATGTCAAGGCTGGCAAGAAAGAGTAGCTGGTTCTGTCGAGTTGTTGTAATGTGTTTTTATCTGATCTTGTAGAGTTCCCTTATCAATAGTATGTTTTGCGTGGCTTCATGTACGATGATTTAGTTTCTGGAGTTGAATGAACTAAGTAAATAAAAAGAAATAAGTATGAATGTTGTATGTAGAGCAGTTGAGACTCATGGTTGCCGGTAGGGGTGTCAAAAAAACCGAACCCGATTAAGCCTATTTGGGCCAGTTACTCGGTTCAAAAATTCTATTCGAGTTGTTTGGGTCAACCCGAGTACTAAATAGGGTCGAGTATTGGTGAAAATATTTGACTAACTTGGGTTCAGGTTGACCCGTTTGACAATAAGGGTTTTTTAAATCTTTTTTAATATATTTTTTTTACAAATCATCTCATCTTATCTAAATTAGAATAAATAGGCAATTTATGACCATTTTACTCATATTTGGTTGACCTAAACCCGGCTGGACCAGACCTGAATTGACCCGAACCTGACTAACCCGAGTTAAAATAAGGTCGGGTCAGGGAATGTTATTTTTAGCATCGACCCGTCTTTGACTCAACCCAAATTGACCTGAACCCGACCCGATTAACACCCTAGTTGCCGGTGGTGGTGATGAATATATTCTATGCATTTGGTCATGTGGCTGTTTCTTTGACACTTTACTCTTGCCGATACTTGCTAGTTGCTAATATCAATATTTCACATTTCAAAATACATGAGAGATCGGGAGAGAGGTTGACAAGAGCAAATGCAAATTTTTGGTAGTGTTATTCCCACTACTTTCTTTCGTTTTGCCTCGTATGCTTGACAACAAATGGGCTACATACGTATGACTAAGCATGGGACGACGTGATGTTAGCAAAACTGATGGCGAGAGGCAGGGAGGGACCTACATTGGGTGTGACACGTGCTACACCCGATTTCAGGTCACCAAGTGCAAAAAATAAATTAAAAGTACATTTTTGGTATAGGCAACCCCGATAATTTTCTTTTGCTACTTTCGTTTTATATGGTGTAACTTTAGTTAACACAAATGGCAATTGTGCAACACCCTCTCAAAATTCCTAGGTCTGTCCTGGCGAGAGGCCCTTCAAGGTAGCCAAGAATCCACATAGAAGCTGGTGTTAATGTAATATAAGTAACTGTATACGAATTGCCTAACTGGATGATTTATATGACAACTGCAAAAGTTAAGTATGTTAGTTATATGATTGAAGAAGGATGTTACTCTTCAATATTATGCATAGAGGGCAGAATTAAGACAGATTAAACTAAACAGATATTAAGCAGATTATTATGTGTCTACTTTTGTAACAAACCATAACAAGTGAATGATTGCACTAGTGACAAATTTTTGAATCAACACTGATGATGGATTCGAGTAGATGCAAACTCACATATGAAACCAACATGCATTAATTTCTTATACCACTGTCTGCCTGCCTGCATGAGTGCATGGCAATGAAAAGAACAACTAGTATTTAAGTTACAAGATTGACAAAAAGAAAGACAAACATAACAGAGTATTATGCCTGCTTTACAGATTTTTTCGTATAATACACAGGGCTAGGGCCCCAAGAAACATGAGAGTTGCAAGTATAATCGTATTTTAATCAAGCATATCCTGCCTCTTATTTATGTGGCAAGTTAAAAGAATTACGTTGTATTTTCAAACAGTGCCGCTAAAAACAACATATCACTTCGATAACGAACATTTGAAAAATCCATCGTAAATAGCATAAAATTTGGAGATCTTATCAGTGGCGCAGCTTCATAGGGGCGGGGGGGGGGGGGGGGCGGCCGACCCCCCGAAATTTTTTTTGCGATGTAAGGGTATATAGTTTTCGTGTAGAAAAATTTTGGTATTTTCGGTTTCGCCCCCCCAATTTAATTCGGTTTCGACCCCCCATAGTGTTAGAAAAAAAAATTTAGATCCCGACCCCCCACTCGAAAAATCCAAGCTTCGCCACTGGATCTTATGCAATGTAAATCAATTTTCCAAAGCAAAACCAAGTTTTACTTTTCTTTTCTCTATATATAGGCAAACACTAGCACCTGTTACGCATCTTAAATAACTTATCTTTTTTTTTTTTTGAAACTTTCTTAAATAACTTATCTGAGACACCCAAATACCGTAACCAATTGAAATTTAATGTTATTTATATTAAAAGTTTATTCGTACTATGTATATATATAGATTCCCACGATAAAGGGCACACTTTGTAATTTCGCCAAGGGCCACCGAAATTCACGAGACGGCCCTATTCTACATCCGCCACCTAGCTAGATCCACACCTGGTGACTGGTATCATTCGGGTGTAACCGTTCTTGGTTTATGTTCTTTAACATCGGGTGTAGCCATTTTTTGTTTATGTACTTTAGCATCAATCCTTGAATTTGTTTTAGATGCGTCTTTACTTCGTTTCAGAAACTTCACAATCCCTTCTAGTACAACCTCTGCGTTGTCAGATTTCATGAGTTCCTCAGCTACCTCCGCTGGTGTAACCTTCTTGCATTTGATTAGCTCTTCGATTTCGTTGAATCTCCAATGGTCATGAATATTGAGGTAGTTGGCCACTAGTGTCTTGAATCCATTGAATGTCAAGTATGACATGTGAATATGCATGTCCATACGTCCTGGTCGAAGCAACGCTGGATCAAGTCCTTTTATGTCATTGCTTGTAAATATTAGTATGCGTTCATCCCCACAACAAGACCATAATCCGTCTATGAAGTTTAAAAGCCCTGATAAAGAAAACTAGAAAAGAAAAAAGGAAAAAAATCATATGCTGTAGATCATGAGTAACCGAAACGATGGGAAAAACAAGTTTATACTACAAACCTTAGGATCAACACCAGCATATGACTGAGTTCCCTTCCTATTTGGCACCTTTGCGCTACAATCAATATCCTCAATAACCAATATGGATCGATTTGTTGTTTGTAACATCATATCTTTCAAACTTGAATCATCCCTAACACTTGTCAGCTGTAAATCATAAATATCAAATTTAAGGTAGTTTGCCATGGCAGCAATCAAACTCGATTTCCCCGTCCCAGGTGGACCATACAATAGATACCCTCTCTTCCACGCCTTCCCTACTTTCTTATAAAAATCCTTCCTCTTTACAAACAAATCCAAATCATCCTTGATTTCCTTCTTCTTCTTTGGATCCATTGCCAATGTGTCAAAAGTTGATGGATGGTCTAGATGCATCTGTTCCCGAATATATCCTGATTGTAGGTCGTGGATTTTCACAACTTTCTTCTTGTTTGCTAGTTCTTGAGCTTTTTCAACTATTGATGGCAAGTAAGAACTAATTATAATATCTTTGAATCTTTTGTCAAATATGAGCTGCAGATTCTTCTCCGGCTCATAATCCTCTTCCCGTGGCTCTCGGGTGTACTTCCAGGTTACCGAAATGCCTTCAAAGGAATCTACTATCTCCACGCAATCTGCAAACATGATATTGATGTTCTTGTTTTTCACAGATTTGGTGATACTGTATAAATTTAAGTGAAACATGGTTAATTAAATTGTATGAGCTTACAAACTATGAAAAACATATACATTGTATACAATGAGGCAAGGAATCACCTGAGACGATCCGAATCTGGGCTAAATTTGGAGCAAAGGTAGACTTCTGCTGCCTTGAACATGTCGTTTGGGGACGACCCGTCTTCCTCATCAAGTACGAGTGTGAGTTTAGGTTTGGAGAAGTGCTTGACGGCTTGACCAATTATGTAACGGCGCAATTCTATTGGAAGGAATTCATCATACATGACACTGAATATCTTGATCATGGTCGTTATTGACATGTACGCTGACCATACTGATGACACCATCGGTATCTCTGATAAAATTTGATCCCTTGTTTGTGTGTAAGAATTCTTCTGAACAGCACGAATAGGCATAGTCTGCATAGTCGAAATTCTTTTGTATGGTTTAATATCCCAAACAGATGGAATGTGCAGAGTTGACATCTTTCGAGAATTTATGTTCTTTTTTATCGAAGTCTTGGGAAAAGCTTGATTCGACACTAGGGTCTGGTTTCTCACAACGTTAAAAGTTTGTAACATTGTGTCTGGTTTCTCAAAACGATATTCTTGTATTGCTAATAATTTCCATGTATGGAGTTTTGGTTATCGAGTGTGTTGGAAAAAGAACTTAAAGAAGAAAGTAAGGGGAAAGTGGAAATAATGGAAGGGAAATACTTTCTTAGTGATGATTGCATTACAATGATTTCATATCAATTTATAGCTAAACAAAGGTACTACTCAAAACCTGTAGTAACTGACAACTATTAAACTCAAATAAAAACTAATGATAGCAAAGTTTAAAGACATAAGAAAACTGTTACTGTAGTGGGCAGTAAAACTCGTTAAATGCCCTTTATTGTGTGGTTTCAATCCCATTGAAGACTCTCATAAGTTACCAGGTTGGTTCCGAACCGGGTTGACCCGCCCGAGTCCGGTTTACATTTCACATGGAGATGTATATTTTGAGATGTGGATCCTGTTTAATTATTTAGGTAACTTATTATATATTGAACGATTTCGATTAAAATTTTCTAATCTTAAATGGTACGAGTACTTATATTAATCAAAACCATTAACCCTGCAGTTGATACAGAAAATCTGATTATGAAGTTTAATACAACAATGTGTTCCAAATACTGACCGAACGTTAAAGGCACATGACGCAATGGTCACAAAATGATCTTCAAGCGCTCCCAAGATCCTGTAAAATTTGAACTTTGTTGCATCGAACTATCCACTGTTTCAGCATAGAACTTTCTTGCAGATAGGTAGAAAGCCACCTCAATCCATATTGCATGCATTGATCATCATTCCTTTTCTGTGAAAAAAAGACTACTTTTTGCGCGAATATGAATTTTTCAGACAACATGAAATATAATTGGAAGACAAGAGAATTTATCTTGTGCAGTGAAGGGCCAAAAGAATATGAATTTGTAACACATTTGAATCTGAATACTAAAATTTACTTGTTTGACTACAAAAAGTCAAAGTATCTCAAATCTGATACAAATGAAATACAAATTGGAAAACGCAGCAGATATATACGGAGTAAAATATAAAATGAAGCGCCTAATCAAAATAAATAAACATAAGATCTAACTACTGTATGAATTATGAAATGAAATACTAGTTTAACTAGGAAAAGTCAAAGTATCTCTAAAATGTGGTAAAAGGCATATTAATCAAAAGCCAAGATCATCAATAATGTACACCGAACTACTATATGAAAACGTCGGAAAGAATCACCTTCAGTTTCCCTTTTTCTGTTTTTCTTTCTGTGAATGGCGTAGAATCAACTAAAATGACCATACACCGAATAGATTCGCCTGAATGGGGGCAAGCCAATAAACAATTATCTGCTCTTTTTTTATGAGCATCGAAAACATATGCTCATCCGACAGTCTAAAGAAATTGCAAGTGTCAGTATGCCAATTTTAAGAAAAAAGTTATCCCTATATTTAGTAAAATGCAACTAGAACAGACCCGTTTGAGTGTAGATGGGTATACTTTACTGTACGTCTCCAGCTGTTTTCATGATGTATGTCAGTGTAAACACAAGTTTTAGATCAATTCCATAGTAAGAGATATTTTCAGCTTGAATTCTGGTTTGCATGAAACAAGAGTTGTGTACGAGATACATTCAACTTTAGGCATAATGCGCTGATTCCCATATATATAAATCTCCAAAACTTGAATTATTATAACGTAATACACATGGTAAAGAAAAACTGAAATACTTCTTGATTAAATGAGTTTGATTTACTAAATTATTTTCTGCCTACTTGGCAGCGAAAAGAACAATTAAGTTGTAAAAGTAACGAAAAAAAGGATAAAAATAAAACAGTACGGTGGGTGGTGATGCTACGGACTTCAATTCATAGATTGATTGGGTGACACAAAAGTCTGGATGTATCTTTCTTCTTCAGTGCCATTGATGGTATATACACATGCCATACCTTTATGCTTCTTCACAATGTCTACTTTTTATAGATAGCCAGTTATTCTGCACTTCATGAGCCAATTTCCATCCCTCATCAGGTGCAGTGGCTTCAGAAAGCAAAGATTATACCACTGGTCATTATAAGTTGATACCTTCATCCAATCTCCATCACTCTTCATCATCCATATATCAACAAGGTTCTCAAAAGAACAATTTCTCACACACAAGTGAACACAGCTTCTTTGTACCCTGAGACTAGACCACTCTCGGTTTCCCATGAAGGGAGTCGCTATCTTCGAGAACTTTTCAGTCTTAGTGTCAAACTTTGTGATTATATTTTTGCACCTATAAAATTCTAAAAAATAAATATTTTCATTCAAACAAGTACTTTGCATCACACGTAAAGAAATCAAGTTGGGTATACACTGACAGGCGTCGTTTGAGTTGACCGTTCTCCAGGAGTCGGATTTCAATGAGTATTATATGTAAACATCGTAATCGTATGTTACACATACAAGTTTGCAGTCCTTATCAGAAGAGTTGTAATACAACTCAAATACTGCTCTCAAGACATCATACAGATTTTTGTTAAAATCACTTTTAGCCAATATCTTATGGTCACTCGTAAAGGATTCCATAAAATTAGATCGAATAGTACATTATCATTCATAAAATTCTTTAGGAATACGAGAACGAGCCCATTACAAGATGATATAATCCATATGTTTCCGAAACTGATTGACTTTGAATGGCAAAGGACGGTATGCACTAATTTCAAGCGTTTCACAATCGATGGTGCTGAATTCAGTGGGTCCTTGTCTACTTATCATGAGAAGTTTGTAGTGGTTCTGAAGATCGTCGTTTCTTATGTGGTTAACATGCATGTTGGTAAACAAGAGTGCCATTGTTTGGAAACACTCAGAAAACGGATTAGAGATCTAACTGGAAGCCTTGGAAGTATGTTGTAAAATATCACATCAAGTGAAAGATCGTCTGTCATTTACGACGACGGTGGGTCTCCAGTTATAGTCTCCCTAGCTATTGCTATGTGGTCGGCCAACAACTAGGGTTTGGATATAACATAGATGTATGTTATGAAAGCATATATTTCATCTAGAATTACTCTCAAGGATTATTTGTTTACATGATTGAAACTTACACGCTGGAGCCACATGATGCAATTGTCACAAGGATGATCTTCAAGCCTTCTCAGGATGCTGTTAAATTTGAAAATTTTTGCTCTAAACTATCCAATGTTTGAGCACAAAAATTTCTTGCAGATAGGTAGGAAAGCCTACCTCATTCCACTATCCATACTGCATATGTTGCTCATCATTCGTTTTCTGTATGAAAAAATAATACTATTTACGCAAATAATTTGCACAAATATGTAATTTTTGGACAATAACAAAATTAAGTTGGAAGACAAGATTCTATAATGTACATTCAAGCGCCAAAATAATCTGAATATACAGCATACTTGACTTTCAAATAGACTAGTTTGACTACAAAAAGTCAAAGTATGTCTAAGACACAAAAGGATTACATATTGCCATATTGGAAGACATGAAACTATAAAATATACAATGAAGCGCCTATTCAAAACAAATATGCATCACATCTGACTACTAAAAAATTACTACCTCCGTCCCATACAAACTGTCCACTTTGATTTTTTTAAGTCTTTCTATTCAACTTTTACCTTAAATAGTTATATTTGCGTTACATAACACTTGATGAAAAATATATGAATGGATTAAGGTTTAAAAGTATTTTCATTGGTATAATTTTTATCAGGTATTATATAACGCAAACAAAAATATTTAAGGTCAAAGTTGAAAAAGAAAGACTTAAAAAAAGTAAAAATGGACAGTTTTTATGGGATGGAGGGAGTACTAGTTTGACTAGGAAAAGTCAAAGTATCTCTAAAATGAAAAAGAAAGCATACAAATGGGAAGCTAAGAGGATCTCTAATGTACAACAAATTTGTGTAGGTGATATGTAGAACAATCGTTTTATGCAAATGTTTGAAAGAAACACCTTCAGTTCATCTTCTCCTGTTTTTCTGGTTTTGATCGCCGTACAAGCAATCTAAATGTCCATACTCCCAACAGAGTCGCTTCAATGGGTGCAAGCCAATAAACAATTATATGCTCCTTTGTTATATGAGCATCGAAAGCATATGCCCATCCAATTGCCTAAAAAAATACCAACTGTCAATACAAACATTTCAAGAAAAAAGTTGACCCGCTATCAGTATCATACAACAACAATTGACCCGTTTAAGTGTAGATGGGAATACGTACAGCAGCTGGATTCATGCATCCGCCAGTTAAATCTGATCCGAGTATATGAAGAGATAGTTTTAAGATGCTACTAACCCAAGTCTTTCTAAAGAAACTACCACGGATGTTTCTATCAAGGCCGAATGTGATCAGCACATAAGTGAATGTCAATAATCCTTCTGTTAGTGCACCTTGATGAAGATTGATCACTAGCTCTGGCCCTCGCCATATTTCAGGAAAGGTTGTAAGGATAAGCTTTACCCCGATGATAGATCCAAACACCTGATAATCAGCCATAAATGTGGGCAAAGTGAGAACAAATAATCTGATTGTTGAGATAACAGTAGCAAGATGTGATCAAATAGAAGAGTTTCACATAACTCTATGTAAGTATGTATAATGACATTCGATTATTTGATATTGTATGCTAAATCAAAGTAACAAAGAAACTAAACATATTTGATGGCTCTTCAAAAACATCATTGTACAACCTCTATCCATATTTAACGATAACTACAAATTCTTATTTTCTAAGGAGTTTTTCAGAGTTTCTAACAGATATTTATATTAATCTATATTGGGAGTCTTTATAAACGATCGCCTATTGTAGCCTAATAAAGCTTGTCATCCACTTAACTCAATAGAAGATCATAGTCATTGTAAAAAGTCCAACGCATCATTTATTCAGAACATTATGAGAACTCTCAACACAAGATACAAATACAAATATAAAACCTAGAAGATTAGTGATCTTGTATCTCCACATTTATAAAACCTAGTAGATAAGTAATTTAATCAGATTTGTTGCAACTAGTATTATTTTTGATTATATAAAGCTGTTTACTTGATGCCTAAACAGTCATATAATTACAAGCAAAAGTAGGTCGCCCTAGATACTTGTTATTGCAATTGATAGTCGTAACAATTAACAACACACATCCGAAAACAGTCTACGGGGGTGTTTGGGATTGCTTATTCCAAACACTCGCATTTCTTTTATTTTAAAAGCAACTCTAGTGCTACTTATATCGGCGCTCAACTAATCGAATAGAGTTTGGATAAGTACTCTCAAACAACCTTAAACCTACTTATATGTTATATCAAAACACAATACAATGATACCTATGATAAACATTTTTAATAAGCAATCTCATACACCTGCTAGATACCAATTTCTAATAAAAATTAAAACATATATGTCATTAACAATATCACATGTTAATTAAACAACCCTGAATTGGCAACGCCAACCTCCAGAAAGGCCAACTTTTACCGGGTTCGAGTTTATGTGGCGGTGGGTTCAAAACCGGCCAAAATATCAGAACACTGATTGGGATGCCTAATTCGTATGCCTAACAATATGCCTGAACATATGTGTCAGCATCTTGTTGGGGACAGCAAAGGGACCCACTTCTTTACAAATCAATAATTTATTACCATATCTACTAGGCACACAATTAGTCACATTTTTTAGGCCTTCCAATCATTTTCCATCTAGAAAACCCAAACACAAAATTCATAAAAAAAAATAAAATAAAATAAAATAATAAAATAACAGAAACAAACAAACCTGAAAAGGGATTCTTGCAACATTGAACAAAAACATAAGAAAGGTCCCATTAACAGCAGAGGTAAAAACAACAATAGGATTATAAGCACCACCATTGGTAACCTTAACCAAATAAGCAAACAAAAACATATTCACAACAGAAAAACAACACCTAAAAAACTCAGAAGCATGGCCATTATTACTCAGCCCCATAACATTATCAACAAGTATCCTTATTGTCACGCTTGCCCAAACCCACATGAAAGATAATATTGTATCTGTTATAACCAACTCCAACATTCGCACCATTTTCTATGTTGTTTTTAGGATTGTGTTTGATTGTTTGTTGGTAAATTGTCATGTGAAGAATTGTGGGTGTGGGGGGAAATTGAAATGGGGATAAGAAAATGGGGAAATTGCTTTGAATTTGTTGGTTCTCGTTTACAAAATGGGATTGGTCATTGGTGTTTGTGGGTACCCTATAGTTATAGTTCAACGGCCAACAGAATAACAATGACAAAATGATTAAGGGGGAAAAGAATAGAAAAAATTACTTTTGAACACATTTTTTTTTTTATTATTTTTTTTTCATCATCAAAAGAGTTATGTACGACTGCTCAACTAATTTACTCAACTCAATTTTTGACATGTGTTATTCTTTTATACTTTTTTTGTACAAAAAGTACAACTTTTTGACTGCTCAACTCCACCTAATATAAAGTACAAAAGAATAACACATGTTAAAAATTGGGTGGAGTCGAGCAGTTGAGCATGACCATTAAAAAAAAAAGGTGTTGAAAATGACTAAATAGTGGATCAATGGTGGATTTTTGTACCCTTTTGGTAATTTTCTCAAAAAAAAAATATCCCCGTTGGATCTAGTTTATTAAACGACTTTTATTAGCTAGCTGAATCGATGGCGACTTCGGATTCTGGTTGAACCCTTTTGTCCGGTCCGGTTTTCAAAATCATATGTACCATCAACTTGTTAGCTGATAACGCTCAAATTGTGCATGTTTTTACTAGCGTTATTTGTACTTTTGTATATGTTATTTAGTCATTTTTATATGCTTTTGTCTCATAATCGTATCAAAGTATGTTTGCAAAGCATTTGTAACCAAAAACAAGAAAAAAGAAGAAAAAGTGAAAGAATTGAGAAAGAAAAGATGGAATTACAATTGTACGAAGATTCCCAAGCCAAGATCCATTTCGTTTAAGCAGTTCATGAAGAAGAATCCAAGTTTTCATCATTCCAAAGTTCCAAGACAAGAAATAATCAAGTTTGGTCAAAGAACGAAGAGCCACGAGAGAGACACAAGCTTAAAACACAAGTTCAAGATTGATGCTGAAAGAACACATCCATCCGATCGGATTATCATCCATCAGATCGGATAGATGAAATGGTCACATCCATCCGATCGGACGCACCCCGTATCCGATCGGATGGAAGTCTTGTAAACATTTTCAAGATTTCATTTTGCACAATTCTAGGCCATTCTTTCTAGTATTCTAGGTCTTTCTATTCACCTTGAAGGCCAAGTTGCAACATTTATGATCCTAGGCTTGATGAGGAGTATAAATAGAGACTTTGCAATCATTTGTAAAGGACAACTATCAACACAACAAATCATCTACTCACAACTCAAGTTACACAAATCATCAATAGCTTTTTACTAGTCTCAAAGCTGTCAAATTCGTCCATAAAAGTCCAGGAAACTTTGGAGGCCCAAAAAGTCAACATCCGGAAGTCAAACTCTCAAGAAGTCAACACAAATACTTAGGAAATCATTTCCTACTCATTTTTAATCATATTCCAAACATTGTAAGAATTTAATTATGGTTTCTAATGTTCAATATTCTGAGTTTATGTTCATGTTTGCTATGAGTGGCTAGTTACTTTGTGCATTTGCTTAGATGATGATAAGTACTTAATGATTAGTCTATGATTGTGATAACATGTGTTAATTCAATTTCAAGTCAATCCTAAAACCCAATTGTACTTAAGTTTCATAGTGACATTTGTTGAATAAAGTTTAACTAGTTGTTAGTAGTTTCATGGGTCGAAAGATTAATTATTTTTCAACTAGTTATAATCATTTATCTATGAATGATTGTTTTTCACCATAATTATTCTTGATTAAACAAAAGAACTAAAAGTGTAATTGTAATGAGAATACTTTTTGTTAATCAAATCATGTTGGTTGTAAACGCCTAATTGGTCGAAATTGTAGTAGTTTATAATCAATTGTGACCTTTTTGTCTATGAATCGGTTACCTTTTGTATTGACCATTTCTTAAGAGTATTTGATTAAACAAAATAATATTTTTGTGTTTAAGGTTGTTAATCCAACTTTATGAACCTTGTATTGATTGGTCAAAACTTAATGCTTGTTTTTATAAACTAAAATCTTGACGAAGGTTTAACTTGTAGAAACAATAGATTAGAAATACCATCTAATTCTAATAACCAACATGTTAAGGAAGTTATCACAACCGTGCTTATCATAAGAGTATTTGTATAGTCTAAGCAAGTGTAGTTTTTAATCATTTGAATCATCTTATTAATCATTATTGCTCGCGTTTGAGATTTACTTTTAGACTTACACTTAGATTCACTCACAAATCCCTGCGAACGATCCCGACTTACCAATATAATCTTGCTATAACTGATGAGTTCACTTGCTCGTATGTGTTATTTCTAGATCCGGTAACCGTGTTTATAAATTTAAAACTTGTACACACTGTGAGCACATCATTAGCATATAAATTGTATAAATCTTTGTGTATTTTATGAGTTTGTACAATGTGTGTAATAACATATATTTTTCATTATAGAGATGTTTTAAAAAATAACATTAATTAACGTGTTTAATGTTGTATTATTAATTTTAAGATATTGAGATGTCTGTTTAATTGATTTGTACAAAGAGCTTTATATATTGTATGTCTTAATTTTAAGACTTTTGATTGCATTTAATGAAAAGAGTGTGCTCTCTCCATTATATGTAGTACTAGCTTATAGACCCGTGGAATCACAGGGTTTTTAAAGAAATTATTTATCAAGAAATTAAGTGTGTGAATAAAATAAGAAAGAATAACGATCATAAACAGGTTGAATTATTTTCTAAAAGAATATTAAGTAATAAGTCAGTAATGCGATAAACAATTCGGTTTGTAACTATTAAAATAATAAACGTGCATGTATCGTCTCCTCCAACTGGTCGATAGTCTTAAAGAGCAAAGACATGTAATCAACATCAAACACTTGAGTAGTACATGCTCATTCCATGAACACCTAAAAATTAAAAAAAATAAACAAACGGAAAAATAAAAATATATTTGTTGATACATGTATTTGTAAAGTTAAAAAATGGGATAAAACATTTCATTTATATAGTTGTACATACGTGTTGAAATGGATCATAGACCTTGAAGTACTTCTTTATAGACAACGTTTGTAGTACTTTTCGAGATATTACTATTTTTATCACAAATGACATCCTTCAAACATCTTTTGCTTTTAACCTTGGAAACGACAACGTACAATTGTCTATATGGTGATCTTTAACAATTCCTTTGAAGTTTTCATATATAAAAGACAAAAATACACTGTTGGTCCCTAAACTTTCCAGAAAACATCGCAGGGGCCCCAAAGTTGAGAAAATTATTGCATTGCGTCCAAAAGTCAGATTTTTGAGGCCGATTACATCCCCTGACCAGAAATGCTCAGGTCAACGCACGTTTTTAGTTACATTTTGAGAGGCATAATAGTCCAACCACTTTTTAACTATAGTCTAACCCAAGCCAAACCCGACACTCAACTTGAGGGACCAATGGTGTACTCTTATATTGTTAACTTGACCGTATCTTCTATGATACGCCCATTAATGTTTGCGCGAGAACCAATAAACATACACCCAACCATTGACACTTGAGTAAAACACGATCATTTCCTTTGCACATTGTCACATAAACCTCTACCGACCATCGACACTCAACAAGCTACCCATATTTGTCCCAAAATAAAAAAACTGTAACAATTGGAGAGATGGACCTTAGTATGAAAGCAGTCACGGATGAGATGGTACAGTATGTGAAGGCCAAATATGGGGATTATTGGTTACAAAGAGATGAAATGTCTGATGAGATGTTTGAAGATTTTGCAGGTTTGCGATGGAAGCTGAAGTGATGAAAGGTTAGTTCGTTTTCTGTATTTGTGTGATTGACATAGTAAGCATAGCAGTCAATTGTGTCCCTAAATAACCCTATTATATTTGCAAGAAATCCAAGCAATGTTAGATTCTGAAAAAAAAGGATTATAGCAAACTAAAAGTCTCTTACGATATGATTGACTATGTCATGGCTACTTATGGGAGTAAGTGGGATATAGAAGATGAAATTGCTGATGTGATACTTGAAGACTTGTGGCAAAAATATGGGAATACGGAGGTTTCGATAGGTTAGACTTAATGTTGAAAAGTAGGATAGTAGTAATGGATCAACTCTGATGTCTTTGTGTTTTTGCTATCGTTGCAGATACCAACTCTAAAAGAAAAGAGGTTGATGTTAGCACCCTTGCTCATAAAAATCCAAAAACAAGAAAAAAGGATACAAATGGTGTACTTGGTCTTGTAGCGGCTGTGGGAAGCTCCAGCAAAAAGACGAAAGAGTGCTATGTCCCTCCTCCTAAGGAGCTCAAGTCTCCCACAATGCATATCAAGTCTCTCATCAAAAAG
Organism: Artemisia argyi; assembly: GCA_030686995.1. Lineage (NCBI taxonomy): Eukaryota > Viridiplantae > Streptophyta > Magnoliopsida > Asterales > Asteraceae > Artemisia > Artemisia argyi. The sequence continues at coordinate 170,212,711 of CM060676.1, read as the reverse complement.
TTCACCTGTTATTTTTAGTTGTTTATGTAATGAAGATGTTAATTTTTTGGCTTATGATGGTTACTCAAAACAATGGTTCTTAATTGTATATTTTGATGTATATGGTATAATTAGTTGGTGATGTTTGTATATTTTGATTTTGTTGTTTCTATTTTATCAGTTTGCATTTGAATATGTAGTTTAGGGGGTTGTTTGGAATAACCCATTTTTTACTTATAAAATCAACATATACCTAAAAATTATTAACCAAAGTGTATTGTTTTAATCTTTTAAACATTGTTGGTTTGCATTTGTAGTTTTGATTTTGATGTTTACATTTTCAGTTTGCAATTGCATATGCAGTTTATTGGAGTGTTTGGAAAAACCCATTTTTGATTTATAAAGTCAACAAATACCCAAAAATTATTATCCAATTTGACTTATAAAGTCAACACACAACAACCTGGGCTACATCATAACAACTTACTACATTGCAGCACCCGCATAGACAATATTCGATAAAACACAAGTGTTACTAATAATCCATTTGAAAACCTAAAGTTATGTACATAGATTGCATCAAACTTACAAATCATTGTCTATGGACCCATAAGGGTTATCCTACACATATAATTACAAAACATTGTCTAAAACCCATATGGTTTATCCAAATCAGATACAACAAAAGCTGTTTTTAAAAGATCATTTATCTAAGTTACAACCATTTTCAAACATTGTCTACGAACAACCATCAGCACACATCAAAATATAAAACTCCTTGTGACCTATTTGTTTCATCACATAGAAAGAAGCGGACCATTGAACCTTGACTAAACCCTGCTTCCGGCCTCAACTCCCTCAAACTAGCTAATGAAACAATTGCCACTTTCCTCTTCACCTTCCCTTGACCAACTAACATTGTTGTCTCACGTACTGCGAACTGTTTCTCTATCCTTTCATGCTTCACAACAGCCACAGAGAACCCATACAAGTTGTACTTCTTCACAAGTTTTTCTGGTATATACTGTTACAAAATGTACAAAACTTAGCATTAGTGTGAAATACATAAGTTTTTCCCTCCAAAATATTTTGTCTCCAACTCTCAATAAACCAACATCCACAATAACATTAATCGTAATAATTTAACAAATTTGACATATTTTCAATACACTTACAAGTCGCCCATCTCTCCAGAAGCATGCAATCATCTTTCTGTAAAATGCCCTTTCTTCTTGGTCATGGACAGTGTGAAACTTCTAATTACACATCTAGTTCATCCGACAGGGTTCATAATCTGAATTTAATAATAATAATTAGTTACATATAATCAAAAATGTTACACTAATATCATATACTTGATGTAGTTACACTTAATAGAGAAAAACATACCATAGTCATGTGCTTGGTAACAGAGTGCATTCATGGCTACGTTTATGCAGTATGTCTCCACTGTTGTGATGGCCCCTCCATCATGTTCAAGTAACATGATATTATACTCCTCCCCCGGGACAACCTGAGTAAACACCATCCACTAAGTAGGTACCATTTTCAAGGCTTGAACCAGTCTCAACCAATCATACCCAAACAGGAAGAAGTGGACATATTGATCATAGACATATTCACTTTCCACCCTAACATTGTACTCAGTCGTGTTAGTGGTAACCACGACCGAGTCAGCAGGGGTTGGACCATTCAGATATTTCAGAAAATCTCGGCAACAACTGCATAAGCAGAGATGTGTCTGTCACTCGCACTAAACATCTCCAAAACTGAGCATTTTCAGGTTCATAATTATGAAACTCCTTCCCATCCTCACTGTAGCAACTTACAGAAAACACATCCTCACCCCCTTCTATAAAAATGTATGTAAGTAACATCAGAATAGGTGATGTTGTGCATCACAAAATCATTCCACCTTCTCCCTCAACAACACACACCAATTCTAAGACTCTTCTTAAACCAACTCTCCATCTAATCCCCGTACAGTTAACTAAGTAAATAAAACGATTCCCATGATAGAAACATCCTAATACATAATCATTATGTAGTTCCTGTATATCAAAATGTGTATTTAAGCATAGTCAATTTCTTAAAACTAGTTTCGTAGAGGAATAACAGTTAATTCATCTATGGTGTTAACTTACAAACTCATCCAACACATCTTCAGGATTGTCGACAACGCAAACAAATTGATTTCGATACATATTTACTTCATTAACGATTAAGATTATCACAAATAACGTTTGAATGAAGTAAAAATCAGTAAATATTGTTACCTGGTATGTGTTTTGTTTGATTTTGCACGCCTTGCAAGTTCCGATTGTATGTGTATGTGGGTGTGTGATTTGATCCGATTTTTTAGTGCTGATGGTCGGTAGAGGTTTATGTGACAATGTGCAAAGGAAATGATTGGGTTTTACTCAAGTGTCAATGGTTGGGTGTAGGTTTATTGGTTCCCGCACAAACATTAATGGGCGTATTATAGAAGATACGATCAAGTTAACAATATAAGAGTACACCATTGGTCCCTCAAGTTGAGTGTTGGGTTTGGCTTGGGTTAGACTATAGTTAAAAAGTGGTTGGACTATTATGCCCCTCAAAATGTAACTAAAAACGTGCGTTGACCTGAGCATTTCTGGTCAGGGGACGCAATCGGCCTCAAAAACCTGGCTTTTGGATGGAATGCGATGATTTTCTCAACTTTGGGGCCCTGCGATGTTTTTTGAAAAGTTTAGGGACCAACGGTGTATTTTTGTCTTTATAAAATATTGGCATAAATTATGTAACTACACCGAACAATTTCTTTATATCTTCGTCAATGAGTGATCTTTAACAAATTCCAAGTAACTATATGACAAATAAGATCATGAAGTCGAAATTCGCTAATAGAGAGGATTTATATTCTACCCCAAACATCACTACAACTTGATTTTATAACATGGTGCATCTTCAATTTATATTATCATAGCTTATAGACCCGTGGAATCACGGGAAAATATTATTCATTAAGTAGTTACGTGCATGAATAAAGTAAGAATTAACAAGGAACGTAAACATGTTCCGTCATTTCATGAAAGGAATATAAGTTTAATATTTGAATTAAGCAATAAAAAATTTGGTTTATAACTATTAAAATTTAAACTACAGAAGGTGCATGTATCGTCTTCTTCAGACAAAGGCACGAACACTAACGTCCGATCAACGGATACAATCGAAATTCAAAATACGTACATATACGAACAACGTAGACTGAAACTCTGCCCAATCACAAGCTATAAACCTCCAGCAATCGAGCTATCACGCTGATTCGAGTAGGAAACGATACTTAACCCGAAAACAAGAACTCTAACTTTAGATATGTATGGCGTGATCTCCAAAACACATGCACTCTCAACTCTCATATTTCAAAGTATTAGGATAATGTGATTATATTGGTGTGGTTATGTTTACTGGTGTGCAATATATCAACTTACCCATAACTGAGCAACACGAATTTAGGGGGAGATCACGATCATTTACGAAGTCTACTATTGACCAAGTCCTGTGTTAAATTGTGTTAAACCGTTTATTTTTTGAAGTCCATCAATTCGATCCAAACCAAAAGCCAAAACCCAATTTTAGTTATCAATGATATGATAAAAACGTCACACACACAAAAACGTTTGAACATAATTTGTAAATAAAAAAAAAAATAAAAAAAAATAAAATAAAAATAAATTAAGGTAAAAGTTAAATTAAAAAAAATTAAAAAGTCAAATGAACACTTATATTAAGACGGAGGAGATAGTATTATCACTATATTAATTTAAAGGTATTTTAGTAAATGTGTTATAGTAATTTGTTTAAGATTGTTCCCTGCCAAACATGTATCGTTTGTACACGTTATTCAAATTGAGAACTGATACTTACACCACTTTTTTTGATGCACACACCACAATTATATATATAGCATGTTGTAACATGTGCATTAATGATGTAACATTGTAGTGTGTGCATCAAAAAAAGTGATGTAAGTATCATTTCCCATTCAAATTATAACGCATCTCAGCTTCTTCCCATTAATAAACGAGTAAGTTGGTATTTATTTTTTCAAAAATACCTCTCAACAACTTCTTAATCTGACTTATTCATACACGGTATGTTTGGCAAAAAGTGTGTGTTTTTCATGTCATTAGAAAGAGGTATAATGCAGTGAGTGTTAAGAGCGCGTTTGTTTGATTTTTTACCGTTAAGAGGCAGTAAGAATCATAAACCTCTTATCGTATTAGATGGTTTATCGTATTAGATGGGAAGGATGTATCTCAACACCTCTTAAGAAGCACAAACCTGTTAACTTTATATAAGTACACGATACAAAATGAAATCATTTTTCACACTTAAAGTTCTATTTTTAATATTTGAGCTTATAATCATGTGCCGTTAAAAATGTAGTTATCGCTAACATACATAAGGTCTCTTCGTGTAAAAAGGGAAAGGATTTAATTGCAACGAATTGATGTCGATCGATACTTGTGAACTTTAGACACATAAACTATACGTTTCGACTAGATAACCTCAGTACGTAGCAGGAAAAATGAGAGAAAGTATATCTGAGACAACGAGATGTTGTCAATAAACGGATCATCACACAATTCTAAATATAAATAGCTTTTACTAATATAGCAAAGGAACGAGTCAACAAGTTGTTGACCCATACAATATTTATCACTATTTCCCCATATATATTTTGATCACACACATTTTCCCGTACGTATTGGGAAAGCTTTTATTATAGTAGCAAATATGTGACAACTTCTTGTAAAATGGACGATTCATATGCTTACTTTAGAGCTACTAGCTAGAAGTGTCTAGTAGCACACACGCAATTTGTACAAGATGCTTTGGCAATCGATCTTCATAGCTTTGGCATCGAATAGTCCATCGCATCAACAAGAAAATCTACAAATGATTTAGAAAAAAGAGTGAACGGGTCTATGATATTTAGTCTATGAAATGGTGAAGAATAATATATAAGAGTGTTAAATTGTAATATAAAAACGTACCTGCATCTTCTTTGGTGAAGCATAGTGGTGGAGTGATTCTGAAAACATTTCCATGGAATCCACCTTTGCCAACTAATACCCCTAAATCTAAAACCACAGAAGAATTGCTTTAAGTTAATGGTTTTTTTTACGTACGGACAAATGTCGATTTAAAGAGAATGCTAAAGTCGTAGAAATGATCAAAACCTATCAACATAAGTAAACATTAACGTCGATTTAAATGGATTATGACGCTCGTTAGAAAGGCAAAACATATCAAACTAAGTACACTAGTAAACATTTACGACGTATAGAAGGGTGGTCGCTATACTCACACGTCGTTCGTCTTCAGTTTTGTTGTTTTAATAATTTATGTTATAATTTTAACCGAATTTATATTAATTTCAATAATATTCATAATATTTTTTAAGAAAAAGGTAAATTTGATTACACTTTTGACTGGTTTAACATTGTTTTTCAAGTTTTCAAAGATATCTTTAAGAAAAAGAAATTAAAACAACTACCACAACATAATATACTTAAACTGACCTTTCATCTTTTCCATGATCTCCAGGATTTCTGTCTTTGCCGGAGTTTTAAGTTTGCGATCAGTCACAAGTTCAACTCCAAGTATTAATCCTCTTCCTCGAACATCCCCAATAACTTCAATTTGTTAAAATAAAAGTTACTACGTATATACAAAACTAACGAGTGTAATTGTAAAAGTTTATTGCAAAGGCTAAAACAACTTACTTTCATGCTTATCTTTGAGAGCAGTGAGACGTTCTTTCAAATACGATCCAACAACATGAGCATTTTCTTGAAGATTTTCTCTCTCAATGACTTTGAGGACCGCATGGCCAGCAGCAGTACAAACAGGGTTTCCACCAAAGGTGTTGAAGTAGTTTCGACGTGTTAAAACGTTTGCAATTTCTGGTGTTGTCACCACAGCACCAAGGGGAATTCCATTTCCAATACCCTGTTAGGTGAAATTTTAAAACTTTGCAATTTGACATTACTATTTACATGTCATTCATAAACTTGTGTTTGTATAAACATTAACATACCTTTGCCATAGTGACGATATCGGGGACAATTCCTTGGTTTTGAAATCCCCAAAAGTTGGTACCAGTCCTAGCAAATCCTGATTGGACCTCATCAGCAATCACAAGCCCTCCGGCTTTCTTAATACTATTATAAACCGAAGGCAAGTAGTTTGGGGCCAATTCGACAATTCCACCAACACCCTAACAAAGACAAGATGAAATCTAAATAAAATATCATAATAAAGTAAGCAAAAAGTTTAAAAGAATCAGAATAATCAGTTATAATATTATGTGTTGCGAAGATAGAGTTTGGATATGCTTATATAAATCATGCATACTTTTACTTCTATTTAAATTGTGCACCTGAATTGCTTCGAAAATAAAACCAGCAACTTGTCCAGAAGTTCCAAATTGTATCAAGTCTTCAACATCTTTTGCGTACTTTTCACCATCAGACCCGAATACTCCTCTGTAAGGGTCAGGATTTATTGCATGATGGACCCCATTCTAGTGATCAATGAAACACAATATTAGACTCACCATGTTCAAGTTTAAAGAACAATTAACTTTTTGTTTAATGCATTGCAGATGGTAAAATGTTAACTACTTATAAGAAAAGAGGTGGTAATCTGTTGCTATGTAATTTAACACCAAATACAGACATAAAAGTTTAGATCCATTTCAAAAGCAGAATTGAACTGAGTGTTACTGAAGGTTAGCTAGTTACTGTAAAATAAAATAACCCAGGTATTAACTATCCATATTATTATAGTTAGTAATTAATCTCTCAGACAAACATAGCATGTAAATTGTAATCAACGGATTTAAATCATGTTACCAAAATTGTTTATATATTTTTACTACTTTTATATACTACAACTGTTATTTTAGATAATTGACGTCCCTAACTCCCTATATACATGAGTCATAAATTATTGGTTCAAGTAGACTATTATACTAAGAAACTATAATTACTCCGTACTTGATAAGGACTATCGTTTGTCTTTATCCTTTCGATTGCAACTTTATTCCTATTAATAAACACAATAAAGATGTCGCCTAATCAAAGAGTAGTGGAAAATGACATCAACATTGTCATATCGCTTACTAGCCGATGATGTTGATGACTAATACATTATTGAAAACCACGCAAACGTTACGTTTGGTGTATTCTTTTTTTGGATGACTAATACGTTTGGTGTATTCCAACGTCAGAAACATTACAAACTTAGGAAATGTGTTGTCTCACGGTATATACTAAAAGTTCAATGTCGAAGATCACAAATTACTTCAGTTACTTTTTTACTGATTCGTATCTTTACCTTCAAGAATTACTGAATCGTCCAAAAAAATGAAACAAACGGATGTTCAAAATCAAATTACCAAAAAGGTTTTGCTGAAGCAAATACAAAAGGTTTTATAATAACTTTAAATGAGGAAAGGCTTTTTAAAAAATAAAATAAACCATAGTCTAAACTGAAAACTCGACCTTAGAGAGAGTTAAAGAAGAAAGAAAGCAAAAGAAAGCAACCGAATGTTGGTTGAAAGTTTATCCATTTTCAGTTTTTTTTTAGCATGGATATATTTTTTGACAACCAAAATCTAATTCATGATATCTACCTGAACAACGTTGAATTTCCAGTTAGATTGTGCAGTTGCACCCATTGTGCCAGCTGCGTTCCCATGGTACGCATTCCTCAATGATATAATGTCTTGGCAGCCTGTATACAAACGTGCAATCATCATTGCTAGTTCGTTTGCCTCAGTACCTGAATTTGTGAAAAACACCACCTACACCAATCATGTGAAAACAACATTAAGTGCCTTACATGCCTTGATTTCAAAACTGAATGTCATGAATACTTGTACATCTAGTGTATATAAGTCTACACTTGTAGATCATGATGAACAACTGAACATATTTATGTTGTGGACAGTTGCGCAGCATGTGCTAAACTTGTATAGATTGCATACAATAGTTGCACATCTTGGATAAATCATAAAAGGTTGTATATTATGCAAAAATAACTATAATGAAGTGTTTACACAATAAACTACAAATCAAATTAAAATTACACAACTTGTGTTTTGCTTTACCATAAGCAAATCATATTTCTCATTTACTCATCATTACTCTCTAGTAATTGGATGATTAATTTTTAATCACTATTGATTATTTAATTTAATTAGCTATTGTCAAAAAGTCAAATTATGATAGGAGAGAATGTTAACATTGATCATAACTATAAAAATATTTTATATTATTGTAAAACACTAACAACCTGACAAGAAACATTATGGGACAATTTACTATTTTAATCATTACTTTAATACTAAGGATTGCTTCAATTTGTGGGTCCTTTGTTTCTTGTTACCAACTTATTACATCAACAAAACACAAGCCAAAGGTGTTCAATGAACCTAGACAAAGTGCATGCCTAGTAGTATTATATGCATATAAAGATAGTATCAAGAATCGAAAAAACGTCCAAGGATGATTGTATAGTACTCGAATACCTTTAAATCGCCGGGCATTTTAGCAGCGAGTGCGGCGGCAAAATCAGCTATGGAATGGTTAAGATAGAGAATGGTGGAGTGTTGTAAGGTGGTGGTTTGCTTGATAATTGCTTCGACCACATCAGGGTGACAATGACCACAATTCACAGTTGCAATACCTCCAAAACCATCAAGAAATCTTCGCCCATTCTCATCGAACAAATATTGCATCTTCCCATGAACTATGTTCAACTGTTTCACCACAAATAATTTGCACATCATGCATCATACCGTATACCTTGCTTAAATTAAATGTATATTTTTTTAGAAAGACAAGAACCCAAAAAGAAAACAAAATTAAATGTATTTATTTACTTTTTGGAAAATGACCCATCATTTTCTTATCTTCCCATGAGTTTATACATTTAACCAATGGAGAAAATGACAAATAATACAAATGGGGTGACATTATCATGCATCAAGAGTTTCAACCTCTTCCTTCGATTAGAAACCAGACAATGATATGGGTACCATCATACAGTCTTTATTTTTATCAGTAAATCACAAAAGTTTAGAGACTTTTGTCCGATATTCTTTAGAAATAATTTAGCCTAAACAGTAAATCACATAAGTTTAGACGTCGAATTTGATAGGTAACCTTGCTCAATAAAAAAATTTGATAGGCAACTTTTATTTGTTAAAATTATCCATTATATGCATCAAGAGTTGTACCTCATTTAATGTAGAATATCAAATAATAATCGGATTGATATCATATACTTTCTTCATCTTAAAATTATTGTTCACGTTTTTATTTTTGTTTATCCTAAAATTATTCTTCACTGCTGAATGTCGAAGTTGAAATTGTTTAATTTACTCTATTATAAATTATCAAAGATTTAAACAATCTTTTTATGGCTTTTATCAAAATCAAAGCAGTAACTAATGCATTTAATTAAATTGTGTGTTTTTTATCAGTAAACAATAATTTTGAGATAGGGAGTATTTACAAAGCCGTAGATGGTTCATCATAATTTATTAGGTTTATATGATTAAATAAAAAATAAAATGGCTTATAAATTGATCACAATATATTGGAAGGTGATATATCTAATCACATGACATGGGTATAAATTGATCACAATATGGTTCATACATCAACTCTTGCAAAAAAAAATGTATAATGATGACACGTTTTATTTATAAATGTGTGACTATAAATTAATAATGTATCAATAGAAATAAAATCATGGATACTTTATCTTGTTATTTTTACATTATCATCTAAAATGATCATCCTTTCTTGTTAGTTAAATATAATAAATGAAATCCAACAAATGTATGTCATATCAAACGAATCTATGACGTTACATATTCAAATTAAGTATGTATATCATGGTATGCAAGAATCAATATTAATCAATCGTAATGAAATGAGTGATTCATACATACATATAAAATGACCCCCAAATATCCTAATATACTCAAAATCCAATTTGTTAGACTATAAACAGATTATTTTTACCATACGTCACTGGATGATCCGGTAAAAATTTATGAATTATTTTGGAACATGGCCGATTAGTAATTCATGATGAAGTTATAAAACTTAAAGATCACAAGAAGACTCACAGGTTTTTTGTAGAAGCAAAACATAGAAGGGCTAAGAAACTCTTTACGTTTCTTAAGGATCTCCTCCGCCGTAGGACCATCATACAGCGGAGGAGAGTAATCAAAAGCTGGTAGAATCGGGATTCTAACCGCGGATTCCCCCGATTCTTCGGCTGATGATTGGCGTTGGGCTAACTGAGAGTAACAACGACCTTGTCGAAATAATTGAACTTTTGCATTGGTTAGCCTATTCAATGAGGTTGCGAATTTGTGCATCTTACTTGGTGGAATTAGGTTTTTGTTGTGTGTGAGTCTGTAATGCTATCTTCTCCGAATAAAATGCATAAGTTGATGTGCTTATTTATAGGGAGAGAGAGTGCATGCGTGTCAAGCAATATATCATTTTAACACTTAATTAGTTCACTTTGGTTATTTACTTCACAGTCCCTCTATATACATGCATGAGTCATAAATTATTGGTTCAAGTAGATTATTATTCTAAGAAACTATAATTACTTGATAAGGACTATCATTTGTCTTTATTCTTTCGATTGCAACTTTATTCCTATTATTAAACACAATAAAGATGTTTCCTAATCAAAGAGTAGTGGAAAAAGACATCAACATTGCCATATCGCTTACTAGCCGATGATATTGATGACTAATACATTATGAAAAACCACGCAAACGTTACGTTTGGTGTATTCCAACGTCAGAAACATTACAAACTTAGGAAATGTGTTGTCTCACGATATATAATAAAATTTCAATGTCGAACACATGCTTTTTAGATGTTATTTTTCATGGATGGTTCACATATAAAACAAAAAATTTGTGGCTGAAAATCGCACCACGTTGATTTTTAGTTTTTCATTAAAGGTAGTATGTGGTAAATTTTATTTATATATGGAGATTCTAAAAGTACATAACGATGATAACTTGATCTTAGTTAATTTTGAGCCAACCCTTGAAGTCCAAGATCACAAATTACTTTAGTGACTTTTTTACTGATTCGTATCAATTACCTTTAAGAATAACTGAATCTTCTAAAAAAATAAAAAAATAAAATAAATAAAAACGGATATTCGAAATCAAATTACCTAAAAATAGTTGCACATCTTGGATAAATCATAAAAGGTTGTATATTACCCAAAAATAACTATAATGAAGTGTTTACACAATAAACAACAAATCAAATTAAAATTACACAACTTGTGTTTTGCTTTACCATCTATTGTAGACTAGCTTATAGACCCGTGGCATCCACGGGATTTTAGAGGGTTTTTTATTAAGAAAACGTAAGCGCGTGAATAAAGTAAGAAATAATAAAAAAAATGTTAACGATGTTAAATTTCTTTTAACGGAACAATAAAGTTATAAGTGACTGAAAGCATAAAATACACAATGGTTATAAATATATGTGTAATAAACGTTCATTGCCTCTTGATCTACAATATGTTTGTCTTGAGAAGCAAAATGGATGCAGTGACCACTCTAAAACTTGAAGAAAAGCTCCTTTCCATCAACACCTAATAAGTATACAAAAAATGTAAGTAATAGAATTTTTGGATTTATAATAACTGTAAATAAGAAAAATAAGACAAAACATTTAATATGTATATTGTACATACCTATTGATCATTTGATCATAGACCTTGAAGAACTTCTTTATATACAACATTTATAGTAGTATTTGATAGGTTACTATCCGCATCTGAAACAACAACCTTCAAACCTTTTTTGCTTTTGACACGTGAAAGAGTCACATATAGCTGTCCATGTGTGAATACAGGACATGGAAGATACAATCCGATTTTTGAAAGCGATTGCCCTTGGATTCACGGGGATTTTAAAGAAATATGAAAATGAGATAATAAGAAAACAACGAACGTAAACATATTCCATTAATATATTAATATATGAAAGAAACAATGAGATTATATGTGAATTATTCGATGATCAATTGAGTTTGTAATAATTAAAATAATAAACGTCCATGCGTTGTCATCTCCAAATTTAAAAGTCTTGAATAGCAAATGACGTTCATGCGTTGTCGTCTCCAAAATATGGTATAAAAGATGTCATATGTATATTGGACATAACTCTTGAATGATCATAAACCTTGAAATACTTCTTTATATACGACATTTGTAATAGTTTTCGAGTTATTACCCAACAATAACCACCAACGTACCAAAATCATAAAAGCATTGATGCGCCCTTAGCATCCACGTTAAATATGGAGACGCCTTTGTTTTACACCGAAACTTTTGCTTTTGATCATAGGGACCCGGGTAACCCGTTACCAACCTAATTTTGTAACTGATATCAAGTTTAATCCTAAAGCATTATATGTAACATCGCACTTTATCCCATTTTTCCCGCCTAAGGCATTGTAAAAAACTTAATGGTTGATAACAATAAACTTAATTAACAAATCTAAAAAAACATTATATGTATGATCAAAGCATTCTATGTGATAATGCATGGCATTATTATACCTGGAAAATCACAAATGCTAATTCGAAGTGTGTTTTAATTATTTACCAAATCGACATTACTTTAATATAAGAAAACAAACAAAAGCACATGCTCGGGCATAGCCAGGTTGGCAATGTTATAGCTCACCTACTACTAAGGTAAATACGTGAATAAAGTAGGGATGGCAATTTTGGCTTGCATACAAATCAATGGGTATACTTGGATCATATGTTATGTGTAATGGGTCAAATGGGTAATGTGAACTATTTAACTAAAAAATAGTCAAACGGGTTAGAAATCGTTTGAAATGTATTCCATATTTTGCATAAAACCACAACTATATTGATTTCTTAAAAAAGGTTAGCCTTTCAGTGTACAAACTTTAATGTTTTGTAATCATATATATAGCTTATGGTTTACCAAACCCAGCATAGCTCAAATCACTAAAAAAAAAATTCATTTTCGGCTTGAATCCATTTTTTTAAGGCGTCCATAACTAATGTTCGACCAATTTTTTGTTGTAGTTCTGCAACTCATTTTGTATAAAAGCTAGTACGTTTTTTTTTGCAGCAGCCACAGTGAAAAAATACATACATAATTAATAATTTTGGTAGTAGTAGTATACGGATAACGAAAAAAAACTACTGAATATAAATACTATCATACCTTTAGACTACTGTTCGGCTGATTTATGGACTGAAGTAAAGTACACCCTTGATGCAAAAATTTTAAACCACTACGGTTCTGTTGTCGATGAACACATCTTTTTTTTCTCTTTCGTTCTACAGGCCTCGATTTCATATAGGCGCCACAGGCTTATATAGCTAAAGGTGGTTCTAATTTCGAATTACAATGTTGCGTCAGTATATATGGGACATAATATGCAGCATATCTAAATCCCATCATAAGTAGCCTACAATAGGATATAGAGAATCATTTTTTTTCTTGTCAAATGGCCCATTGGACACCCTTATCGAATCATAGGGCAATGTTTTTGTACTCGAGACTTTGACCACATGGACTTGCAAGACCTTCAGCTGTTGAACCTTAGAATACAACCAACCACAAAATTAACCATTTTGAACCAAGCCCGCTTTAACCCATTACTCAGCTCATCTATTTATCCACCTCTATTAATAACCAACGACAGTAGTTGGTCTAGAGCAACGATTAGAATTACATACCTGACATGAAAGAGGTGACATAAAATGTTATTGCACTTTTACCATGTTCTGTCTCAATGACCTCTTTACGTGTGTGATCTTATGCTATAACAGGTACCTACAACCATATACATCAGACTCTTAAGCCATAGTTATACATATGATGCGCAGAAAATATGGCCATGAATGTTATAGCACTTTTACCATAGTTATACATATGAAGATAATAGTGATCTTGGTTATATACAAACATTACCAATCATGAAAAAGTTACAATAGAGCAATGGTGCCTTAGTATGTGGTGTAAACAATGCCGACACGCCTGATTGCATTTCCCAGAATGCATATATTCCAATGGTGGTTCTGTTGGAAAAGTGGTTTTGCAAAATGAGTTTTTGCAAAGTTTGGACATAATTTAATATATGTATATGTTATATATATTAGTGTTTATTGGGGGCGTTGTGTTCTCCTCCAAGAGAGCTTCGTAACAAGCTAAAATATGTCCAAAATAGAGCTAAGATGAATGAGATATCGTGTCTCAAAGTGAGGCACGTGAAACACAAAATTGGAAAAGTCCCACATCGCCCAAAACAAGAAGTGAATGCTTGTTTATAAGGAATAGTTGGTATTTGCTTCCAAATTCCTTTAGGTGAGCTATGCTCCCACTCCTACGTGTGCGCGCGCAGGGGGGGGTGCAGATTGTGGGATTTCTGGACCAAAATGAGTTGGAGTGTGCGCGCGCAGGGGGGGGGGTGCAGATTGTGGGATTTCTGGACCAAAATGAGTTCGAAGCTACTGAACCTGCGGACACGAATGCAGCTCCGAAACCTCGCCTACGTGCGTATCTTTTTGCTGCAGATTCGGGTTGCTCAAGTTTCCAGTTTTCTGTAAATCTATTTTTAGAATAGATTAATTTCGTGTTACAAAAGATATACAAATATTATGGCATATATTTTTCGTGTGTAAAAAGCTGTGCAAATCAGTTTTGAAAATAACTGATTTGTATAATACTGGAAGATATATTATCTTGGAGGACAAGATAATTTTTCAGTATAAATATAGCCATAGTCTCATTCGGTTTTTATAGACAGAAACGTAGCTCTTTACCAGACGAATTCCAGCAGCTCTTCGATCAGAATCACACAGGTTTTCGAGATCTTTCAGGCAAGTTGTTAAGTCCGGCTGTACAACAGCTTTGAACGTTGTACCCTGGGAAACAGACGGCGAATCTGTTTTAAGGGAATCGTGTTTACACGAGCCTCGTTCCGTTACCATTACTGCTTTCTTTTATTTAATCGTTATCGTTATTAGAGTCTGTCTTCTGCTTCTACTCCATTCTGTCTGTATTTACTTTTCTGTTATTTACATTCTGTTAATTATATTATTTATCTTAATCTGATTTTATAAATAAAGTGTACACCGATTCCCACAGTCTTAAAACAGATTCGGTTTAACCGAATTTAAACACTTTGTTAAAATCGGATTAATTATTTTAACAGATTTATAAACTGTTTTCTATCGAGACCTTGTTGAGTTTCTTTGGAAATCAGTTTTATTTAAACAGATTTTATTTACAGATTTGGTGTACAGATCTATAACGTTTTTTTTTTAAGCAGTTGTTCTAATCAGTTTATTGAAACCAAGATTGAGTTTCTATTAACTGATTTATCGAAACCAAGTTAGAGTTTCGTACAGTCAGATCTGGTACAAGTAGATACCGATTTGCAACAGTTTGTTTAACTGTTTGTGTTTATCTTTCAAGATGACAAACACTACTCCTCCTGGGACGACTATTGTGCATGGATCTGGTGCGCCAGTTACCAACGCAGTTGTTAATCATGCTGAGAAACCAGAGAAATTCAATGGGCAGAATTTTAAGAGGTGGCAACAGAAGATGTTCTTTTATCTCACTACTTTGAACCTTGCGCGGTTCTTAAAAGAGAACGCACCTCAAGTGGAACCTCCTGCTGAAGGTCAATCCTCTAATCAACAGGCTGTGCAAGCCTTGGAAGCATGGAAACATTCAGACTTTTTGTGTCACAACTATGTTCTGAATGGTTTGGTCGACTCTTTGTACAACGTGTACTGCAAGACCAAGACTGCCAAAGAATTATGGGAGTCATTGGAGCGCAAGTACAAAACTGAGGATGCTGGTACAAAGAAGTTCGTGGTAGCACGCTTTTTGGATTACAAGATGGATGATTCAAAGAAAGTGATGAGTCAGGTTCAAGATCTGCAGATTTTGCTACACGACATTCATGCTGAAGGAATGACTTTGAGTGAAACTTTTCAAGTTGTTGCTATCATTGAAAAGTTACCTCCAAGCTGGGTAGAATTCAAGAACTACCTGAAGCATAAGCGAAAGGAGATGAGTGTTGAAGACTTGGTTGTTCATCTTCGTATTGAAGAGGACAACAAGCTGGCTCAGAAAAACACTTATACGCCTGATTCTGCCAAGGCAAATTTGGTTGAGCATGCTTCGTCATCTTCAAAGTCTCATGTCAAGGGAAAAGGCAAGGGCAAAGGAAAGAATGACAAGAAGGGCAAAGGGAAGTCTGAGTACCTTGCTCCTAAAGCTGCAATTGTGAAACAACAGTTCCAAGGGGTGTGTTTCAATTGTGACCAGCCAGGTCACCGTGCTGCTAACTGTAAGATGCCAAAGCGGGTGACTCCACGCGAGGCAAATATGGTGAATGATGTGGACATGATTGCTATGGTTTCTGACGTCATTGCCATGATCTCTGAAGTTAACCTGGTAGGTTCAAACAACAGGGAATGGTGGGTTGATACTGGGGCTACCCGTCATGTGTGTGCTGATAAGAGTATGTTTCACTCTTTCAGAGCGGTTGACAATGGAGAGAAGTTGTACATGGGCAACTCTGCAACTGCTGATATCAAGGGCGAAGGAGATGTAATCCTGAAGATGACATCCGAGAAAGAGCTCAAGTTGACTAATGTCTTGTATGTTCCAGAGATACGCAAGAATCTTGTGTCTGGATGGCTGTTGAACAAGTTTGGTTTTCGTCTTGTTTTTGAGTCTGATAAGTTTGTTCTTTCTAAGAATCAAATGTATGTTGGTAGGGGATATGCCCTGAATGGTATGTTTAAACTCAATGTAATGGTTGTTAAGAATGATATCAATAAAATGAATTCTTCTGCTTATTTGATTGAGTCTTCTAATGTGTGGCATGGCCGTCTTGGACATGTAAATTTTAATTCAATACGTCGTTTGATTAAATTTAACTGCATACCTAATTTCCATATTGACTCAAAATATAAATGTGAAACTTGTGTTGAAGCCAAACTTACAAGAGCATCTTTCAAATCGGTTGAACGAAAAACCGAACCACTTGATATGATACACACTGACATATGTGATTTGAAATCACTACCCACAAAAGGTGGCAATAAGTACTTTATCACGTTTATTGATGATTGTACAAAGTATTGCTACGTTTACTTGTTAAAAAGTAAAGATGAAGCTATAGACAAGTTTGTTCTATACAAAAACGAAGTTGAGAATCAACTTAGTAAGAAAATCAAGGTGGTACGAAGTGATAGAGGAGGTGAATATGTGTCTCCATTCGCTGATCTATGTGCGAAACATGGAATCAGACATGAGTTCACTGCTCCTTACTCACCTCAACAGAACGGTATTGCCGAAAGGAAGAACCGTACCTTGAAGGAAATGGTTAATGCCATGTTGATAAGTTCTGGTTTAAACCAGGACATGTGGGGGGAAGCCATTCTAACGGCTACTTATCTTTTAAATAAGATACCTCGTAAGGAAAAAGAAGAGACCCCTTATGAACTATGGATGGGAAGAAAACCATCATATCAGTACTTACGAGTGTGGGGGTGTCTAGCAAAGGTAGCTATACCGACTCCCAAGGCCCAAAAGATTGGACCTAAATCTGTGGATTGTGTATTCATCGGATATGCTAGGAATAGCAGTGCTTATCGTTTCATTGTACATGATTCGAAAAATCCGGATATACAAAAGGGTTCTGTAATGGAATCAAGGAATGCTTCCTTCTTTGAAGATATATTTCCTTGTTTAACGAAGGAAACTGGAAGTTCATCTAGAATAGATGACAATGTTGTCCAAGATAAGAGACAACGAGATGATAATGATCTCCAAGATGAGAGACAAGATCAAATCGAGGAAGAAGAGGTAGAACCTAGAAGAAGCAAAAGGGCAAGAACCGAGAAATCGTTTGGACCCGATTTTGTTTCTTTTATGGTAGAACATGAACCTACTTCTTATCGAGAAGCGGTAACTTCCTCAGAAGGGCCTCAATGGAAAGAAGCCATTAAAAGTGAAATAGATTCTATTTTACAAAATCATACTTGGGAGCTCGTGGATTTACCTCCTGGTTGTAAACCACTAGGCTATAAATGGATCTTCAAGAAGAAGATGAAAGCCGATGGCACCATTGACAAGTACAAAGCAAGATTGGTAATCAAAGGATTTAGACAACGTGAAGGTCTAGATTACTTTGATACATATTCTCCTGTTACACGAATAACGTCGATCAGGATGATACTTGCTATTGCCGCTTTAAGAAATTTGGAAATTCACCAAATGGATGTGAAAACGGATTTTCTAAACGGGGATTTAGAAGAAGAGATCTACATGAACCAACCTGAGGGTTTCATAGCTCCTGGACAAGAGAACAAAGTTTGCAGGCTTGTTAAGTCATTATATGGCTTAAAGCAAGCTCCCAAACAGTGGCATCAAAAATTTGACCACGCCATGCTAGAGAGTGGATTCAAAATTAATGAATGCGACAAGTGTGTTTATGTAAAAGACACAAGTAGTGGATATGTAATCTTGTGTTTATATGTTGATGATATGCTTATCGTTGGCAGTAACGACAAGATGATCAAATCTACTAAAGACATGTTGAAATCTAAGTTTGACATGAAGGATATGGGTTTGGCTGATGTGATCCTTGGAATAAAGATCATACGAACTCAAAATGGACTTGTGTTGAGTCAAGCACATTATGTTGACAAAATTCTGGCTACTCATAATGCGGGGGATTCCGGCCTAGCTAGAACTCCAATTGACACCAGCAAGCATCTATCTAAAAATAGAGGCGCAGGTGTTGCCCAATTAGAGTATTCAAGAATTATTGGCATGTTAATGTACTTGATGACAAGTACCCGACCTGACTTAGCATATGCTGTTAGCAGGCTAAGTAGGTATACTAGTAATCCAAGTTATGCACATTGGGGAGCTATGACTAGGGTACTTCATTATTTGAGATACAGTCGCGATTATGGACTGTATTATGAAAGATATCCAGCTGTTATTGAAGGATACAGTGATGCTAATTGGATATCTGACATAAAGGATTCTAGATCGACTAGTGGATATGTGTTTACACTAGGAGGGGCAGCTATATCTTGGAAGTCTTCCAAGCAAACTGTTATAGCTAAGTCCACGATGGAATCAGAATTTATCGCGTTAGATAAATGCGGACAAGAGGCGGAATGGCTACGACAATTCGTAGAGGACATACCAAGGTGGCCTAAACCGGTAACGGCCATTAGTATACATTGTGATAGTCAATCGGCAATTGGCAGAGCTCATAGCATAATGTATAATGGAAAGTCCAGACATATCCGTCGTCGACATAATTCGATACGACAACTACTCTCAACAGGAGTTATCTCAATTGACTATGTGCAGTCAAAGGATAACATCGCGGATCCGCTTACGAAAGGCTTAAGCAGAGAGTTAGTTAGTAAGTCGTATAAAGGAATGGGACTAAAGCCCTTGAAGGAATGAGTTTCTATGAAGGAAAACCTAACCCAGTTGACTGGAGGTCCCAAGATCTGGGTTCAATAGGACAACCTAATCATAGAAATGTGGGGGAAGTCACGTCAATGTGGGGGAGTTACTAAATATTGTAACTTCCTAGTCCATTCCTATAACAAATGTGACTTGTTGAGAGGTTAAACATATGGCTTTTATGATTCAGGATGAAATCATAAAGCATAATGGTTCAAGATGAAATCACAAAACATGTGTTTTTAATGATTCAAGATGAAATCACCTATGTGAGAGAGAAGTGGGGTCGCTTCGAAGGGAATTGTGGGGGCGCAATTCCTAAGAGCTCTTGCAGAACCAGGCTAGTATTCATGACCATAACGAATACGACTATGAGGACTTGACAAGGTCAGGGAGAGTCTTGTGTGAGTATGTATTGTCGTCTACGTAAACAGATGTTGAGTTCAAGGACATCGCGTCTACTCAGATCTAGGAGACTAAGTGCATCTCACAAGGGAAGGTTCAAAGGGTCACACCTACCTATCCTATGCAAGACTTAACCGCAGAAATTTCGCGGAAACTTTCGTGTGTTTTCGACCGATCTCCATTCATGTGGGGGATTGTTGGAAAAGTGGTTTTGCAAAATGAGTTTTTGCAAAGTTTGGACATAATTTAATATATGTATATGTTATATATATTAGTGTTTATTGGGGGCGTTGTGTTCTCCTCCAAGAGAGCTTCGTAACAAGCTAAAATATGTCCAAAATAGAGCTAAGATGAATGAGATATCGTGTCTCAAAGTGAGGCACGTGAAACACAAAATTGGAAAAGTCCCACATCGCCCAAAACAAGAAGTGAATGCTTGTTTATAAGGAATAGTTGGTATTTGCTTCCAAATTCCTTTAGGTGAGCTATGCTCCCACTCCTACGTGTGCGCGCGCAGGGGGGTGCAGATTGTGGGATTTCTGGACCAAAATGAGTTCGAAGCTACTGAACTCATGCGAGCCTGCGCGACCTGCGGACACGAATGCAGCTCCGAAACCTCGCCTACGTGCGTATCTTTTTGCTGCAGATTCGGGTTGCTCAAGTTTCCAGTTTTCTGTAAATCTATTTTTAGAATAGATTAATTTCGTGTTACAAAAGATATACAAATATTATGGCATATATTTTTCGTGTGTAAAAAGCTGTGCAAATCAGTTTTGAAAATAACTGATTTGTATAATACTGGAAGATATATTATCTTGGAGGACAAGATAATTTTTCAGTATAAATATAGCCATAGTCTCATTCGGTTTTTATAGACAGAAACGTAGCTCTTTACCAGACGAATTCCAGCAGCTCTTCGATCAGAATCACACAGGTTTTCGAGATCTTTCAGGCAAGTTGTTAAGTCCGGCTGTACAACAGCTTTGAACGTTGTACCCTGGGAAACAGACGGCGAATCTGTTTTAAGGGAATCGTGTTTACACGAGCCTCGTTCCGTTACCATTACTGCTTTCTTTTATTTAATCGTTATTAGAGTCTGTCTTCTGCTTCTACTCCATTCTGTCTGTATTTACTTTTCTGTTATTTACATTCTGTTAATTATATTATTTATCTTAATCTGATTTTATAAATAAAGTGTACACCGTTTCCCACAGGTTCTGCATGAACGGCAAAAATGTAGAAGTAAGTAAATAAGAAACCGTGAACTGGTATAGAGAATAGAAAACATAATGTTGATGATCATTGGGGCCATTAGATTGTCGAACTGTTGGATGTTAAACAGGTATAACGTGCGACACCCATTAGATTACTCAACATAATAGATGTTTGATGATTAAATGGGTTCGCAATAGTAGTAAATAGTCATAAATAATTAAACTTACAAATGGTGTGACATTTGGTAAACTGACACTTGTGGTATCATTGTCCGGCTGTTAAAACATTATAATTAATGTGTAAGCTACCCAGCAATAATATGGACATATCAATAAACAATTCATGTGATAGTAGATTTAATGAGTTAGTACCTTGGCTGGTGTAGTAGATGATTGTAACGCCTTAATAGTTGCTGGATCAGCAGACATACGTAACACATTAAACACAGGCAACAACTTTGTTGCATTGAACTTATCCATGAACACCTTGAAGGCGTATTTAGTACCGATGATACTTGTAATCTCAGGAGGCACAAAGCTACTATCACTCTGTTACATAGTTTCCAAAAATTACGGCACATAAATTAGAAGGTGCTAGTTATTATTCGGGCAATATTAAAAAGGTATCATTTTAGCTGTGAATGTACCTTCCAGTATTTGGCACACAGCTGGTACGCCGACCTATCGACATATGCTTGGACTTCATCGTTGAATAGAGACAAAGAACATGTTCCCGTTGAATCCTGTACACATATTTGTAAACGGTACCTAAAAAAATGAAAACGGTTATAGGTTGTTTTTGTTTAGGATTGTGACAGCATGTAAGTTATAAAACTGTCAGAGCATGTAATTTATAGATACAGTATACTAAAGAAAACTTACTGAGTTTTGAGGCTTGCACAAACAGCTTCGCATTTAGTGCAATACCATTCGGTGGGGCCACCGGCTGATTTTTGTGGGGTTTCAGCCTCCAGATCTACGATATCACTTGCCTTAACAACCTTCTTTTTGCATTTGCCACAACCAAGATACCACCACCCATCTTCTTCGTTTATTGCACATATAGTGCCAACAATGACACACGGCTCACCCTAAAACCATAACTAAAGGATGTAAGGTTTCTAAATTTAAAAACAATTACACATATCCATACTTAGTCGGACCTTGCAAATATTATGAAAAATAAAAAAATCTATTATGTTGAGTAATCTAATGGGCGTCGCACGTTGTACCTGTTTAACATCCAACAGTTCGACAATTTTTCTTAGTGGATGGTTGGTTACGAAATCATCTTTCGTAGACTATCGTGAGGTGGTCGAGATACGTGACGCAGTGTGTTCCTCCTTTTCCTCTGTTTGGGCACTCAACAACCTGTACATAACATGATATGTAATAGGTATTTATAAGTTGGACAATTAGGTGTTGTTAAGAATAAGAATTATAATTTAAAAACTACATTAAAAGTACCGAATTTTGTAGTTACCTTTGTCTAAAGTCGTCGACCTCCTTGAATTTGGATGCTGTGATACTTTCTTTACCATTAAAAAGGAACAACTTTGTGGCATTGTACCCATTCTGTACTCCAGTTTGGCCTGTCCGGAGGATATTTTTATGTGATTAGATGTGATATGATAACAGATATAAATTATGTATTCACTTATGTTAGATTTGGATAAACTCACCATTCCAAATTTTCATCATGCCTAAATAAAGAACAACAATTATCTTGGTATGATCAGGACATTCATTCAAGAAGTCAGAAAACTGTTGTGCAAAAATGATACGTGGGAATCGCACCAGGCTTTACCTCTCGAGGGATCTCGAGAAGCTTACAACCCCCACCAGGCAGTGTACCTTATCGTTGTAGTATAGTATAGTGACAAGTACCAGGGGATTGATCGTTCAGCTAGGAATAGTGTCGCTAGGATTAGAAAACCTAAATACTAGTTCTAAAGATGAGGGATGATTATTTTTGTATTTTTATATTTTTTTGAAAGCAAGTAAAAATCTCGGGTTTGAAAGATTTGGCGGAATTAGTTGCTAGTTAACTAACCCAATACTAAGATGCAATCAAAATAAAATACAAGAAATGAAAATAAACTAAATTAAACTAAGGTTGTGAGCAATAAGTGGAGAAATTGTGTTTACTTAGATTTCATTACTCCCTAGATATCTTTTACACGTTAATTACTTGTTATAGTTGCGTGGATGACGGATTGTATTCCTTAATACCATTCATGGGGTGGCGCACTTAATTCCCCAGTCCTATGAGCTCTTATCTCCTCCTATGCCATGCCCGACACAACCATAGGGATTGTAAACAATGGCTCATGCGTTAAATACAACCAATAAAACCTAGTGCACATCAGTTCATGTTTCCTAAGACGTTCAAGCATGTTACCATTTGGAGATCTGCCAGTTTTCTTAAGCCTAACATCGAATTCATTCATCCAATACAACCATAAACAAGTAATCAACACATAATTAACATCTAGGTTTCATTAGATCCAAGCAAACACAAGATAGATCTAGCCTAGCATGATGGATTAAGACAAGAACAAGATATAGACAACCAACACATAGACATATTGATTGAATTAAAAGAATACTTATCTCAATTACACATGAAAGGGATCAAGGGCTGAGATCCCTTGAAAAACCTGTAAAATTCGTCCCAAGTTCGGACTTAGGGTTTCTCCAAAACTTCTCTCCTTTTTAATGTGAAAATTAGAAAACTATATATAGGAAATAGGGTCTGACAGCGTCAAGAACAAATTTGTGACGCCGTCATCTCGCCGCCAAAATACTCCTCGGACTGCCTAGATCCAGATCTGACGCCGTCAAGTGTTATGTGTTTCCAGGCCGTCATGCATTTTCCTCTTAACGCCCTACCTTGTGACGCCGTCAAATCTGTACTGGATCGTCACGGAAATTACTCTTGACGCCGTCAAGATTTTCTTCTTGACGCCGTCACCTACTGTTCCCAGCAAGGAAAATTAAGACTTTGGCGTTTTCTTCACTTTTATGCTCCAAAAACGTCTGAATTGCTTCCTTTTCCAGATTTCTCTCCCAAAGTACCTAAAATCACAAAAGGAACGATTTAGGGCAATATTTGATCAAATAAATTCAATTCCGGGCTTAAATGACCCCCTAAAAGTGGTTCATTTTTCGCCTCATCATATACCCTTACACTTGAGATTTGCTTGTCCTCAAGCAAATGCGCTTTTATTCTAGTCAAAATACAAGTTAGGGGTCATTTAACACTAATATAAAAGTAATTACAACAAATAATCGTTCCACTAAAGACCAATAGACAAGCACGGAGGTCATACACTAGCACCTCACAAATAGTGTTTAGATACTCACATCTCTCGAGTGTAATAAAGTATAAATTACAATATGGAAACGGAAGATATCTCTCACTACCTGTCATAGCAAAATAGATTACCATAGGCTTGGGAAAGGATCAAACCTCCACCACATGGCGTAAGCACCTAGGATAAACTATCAAAGAGGTCTTTTAAAGGGTTGTAACGTTAGGTGTAGGGATATGAAATACACGGTTTTGTTGGATATAGGCAGTCTTTACTGGTGGCGAGTTAACAATCTTGGTTAATTACTCGTACAATATGGCGTTGCTAAGCCAAGACTAGACTCGACTTAAGCTAATAAATGAAAAATAACAAAAACATAAAACAAACATAGAATGAAAAGGGATGGTAGTCGGTATGTTTTTTCTCCTTTTTTTTTTTTTTTTTTTTTTTTTTTTTTTTGCATACACTCTTACCCTACCATCCAAAATAATACATCATAGGGGATGAACATTCCCCTTACACTTGAATCTTTACATACTTTACAATGAACTAATCTAATGACTCGAATTAAGAAAATCAAAACACTTTGAGTACTTTTAAGATTAATGCACATACGGGGGTAATAAATGATGTTCTTCCCCATTACTCCATAAAATAAGTACTTTACCCATGAGTCTCAATCGTCCCAAAACAATATGTACAAGGATATGACTCGACTTAGCAACCATGTAATCAATTAGAGAGTTAACTTAGGGTTTAACAAATAACAATAATGCACTAAAGATTAGCGCATACACGGAAGGCTAAGGCGATTTGGTTGTAAATTTAAGTGGGGTGTAACAAATTCTTCCTTTAAGTAAAATGCTTAAAGTTAGAAACGAAAAGATAGGCTCGAAGGGGTGTACTAGGGGTTTCGTGTACTAAAAATAAGTACAACGCTAAGGGTGTGGGAAAAATTAGTTGACTTAACTAGCCAAGTAATATGACTTAAATGGTCAAGTAATTATAATACGGGTTTAACACAAGGGTGATCCTAATGCCTCTTATCATGTAGTAAATCTTACTACACGAATGTAGTCTCACTAGCGGTCTCGGGATGCATCACTAACGCAAGTTCTAGAATCTAAATGCTACCGGTACACTCATAAGCACTAATAGTAAATGCTTTTCCTATCAAATCTAAAGGCGAACCTCACATATTTGGGTGGAAAATTTTTCTGAATATACGGTTATGTGCTAGTCATACAATCTCCTATCCATGAGACGCTTGCTATGGCTAAAGTTTCACTCCTAAATGTTGTAAAAAAATTTAAATTTGGCGCTAAAATTGCACTAACAAGTATTTCTCATAGTTTTATTACACATCTACCATCAAACAAAACAAACTCAAGCGAAAGTGTACATGTAAGGTATCATCATTTTACCCTCCCCTTACACTTAGGATGAACATTGTCCCCAATGTTCAAGTAAAGAATGTAAAAGTGAAATAAGTAAAAAGAATGAAATCAAATACTCCCCTGATTCGCTCGGTATGGATAATAAGGTGGCCAGGTTAAATCTTCCTCCAAGAAAATGAACAATCAAAGCTTCCCTTCCAGAATATAAATCATCTTCTTGTCATACATAACCTGTGAATCCTGAGAAAACAAACAAGGCAACCTCGCATAAAATCAGCGGCATCCTATATAAGTTACTAAATCCTAGAAAACAAGATAAGATATAATGCTTGTGGAATGAAGTTTGCAGATTTCCTGGAGATTATAAAACTTAATAATTCACAAAAATCATAAGACTCCGTTAGAAAAACAAAACCGGTAAAATTTCCAGATTTTTACACGTGACGCCGTCAAGAATTAATTCTTGACGCCGTCAGAAGTGACCTGCAGAAATTCTTATGTTAAGTTTCCGAAAAATTTCTGGAAAAACTTGGTCCTACTTCCTGGAAAATCCTGCAAAACTTCATTATGACTCGATACAAGCATTTGACTCTAACAAATACGAATACACATGTTCATTTAATATTGTGGAGAATCATGATCGGTTTGTTTCTTAAAAACATATTTGGGGTTTCCCCTTACACTTATCTTTTGCAAAAATACTTTTAGGCGGAGTTAAGACTAGGCCAAAACAACAAAGTAAAGTATTTCCACTTTTTAATTGAGAAACATGATCTACCAACAATAAAAATAAAGCATGCATACGAAAGCAAATAAAAAACAAACAAAAATAAAATCACACAAAACATGGGTTGCCTCCCAAGAAGCGCTTTTCTTTATTTACGAGTCTTGTAGCTAGACTCAAGGTCATGGGTTACTACGTGACCTCATCCCTTGAAATGATATACCCCATGTAGTTGTGATTATTACTGTCATGGCGGTAGTGCCTTAACCTAACGATACTTGCAATCACCATTCCGCCTACTTCACTTCTCAAGTTAGCCATCCCATCTTGGCTCAAGCCTTCAATTGTAAAAGGCCCATACCACCAAGGACTTGGTTTATCAGGTGGTATCTTTGTTTCCAAGTGTCTCAAGAGTACCAAGTTCCCTTTCGCAAATGGTACATGATTTTCTGCGGGTTGAGTATGTTCGAATTCGACCTGAACCTTATTGCTTTTGCTTCTTTCATATTTAGCCTCCTTATAGCTTTTGATTCTTGCCTCCCATGCAAGAATTTTATTCTGAACACGAATGGGTGTCGTGTCAATGTTGTTTTTGATCTTTCTCTGACTCAAACTCTCATGCCCACTTCGTGGAGTCATGGGGAAGCTAATCTTTCTTTTTCCAGATTTGAGCTCAATTTTCCTACCTTCAAACTTAATGACAGCCCTAGCGGTGGCGAGGAATGGTGCCCCAAGGATTATTGGCATGCATTCATCTCCTTTATCATTGATGATCATAAAATCAACGGGGTACATGAACCCTGCGACATTAATTAATACATCTTCTGTGATTCCTAGGGGGTATACGTACGAGTGCCCAGCGAGGGACAACCTAACATGAGTAGGGGTTGGCATTTTTTACGTTAGTTGGATGTAAACAGTTAGGGGCATAAGATTTACGTCTGATCCTTGGTTGGCGAAAGCACTAAGATATTTCAAATCCCCGATGCTAGTTGGTATCTCGAAGTTCCCACGTACTATCTGCTTAGTAGCCACTTTTTGTACCAACAGCCTCTCGAATACTGATCCCCCAGGTAACGTATCATACTCATCTTTTGCCTTTTCCTCTTTCTCCGAACCCTGTTTGGAGGGTTGGTTACGCCCATCACCCTTAATCCAATTTGTTATGGTGTTTTCGTTTATATCATGTTTCAGGTAGTGACACAAGGGTTGGGATTCTGGTGGTTTTTCTAAGGTCTGTTTAGTAAGGGCTTCTACATTCTCGTTATCCTTGTGGATAATTGTGATGGAATTAACAAATTGGGTAGTGGGAGTGGCGCTTTCTTTCCTTAGTAGCATTCTTTCGGGGGTTCTCTGGTTGGTATACTCCTCTAATAGACTCATCATCTCATTCATTTTCTCCTGCATCTCCTCTTTTTGCTTATAGACTGCTTACTCGAATCTAGCAAGCCGATCTGAGTGAGTCGCCATATATTCTCTCATCCTAGCTTCAAACTCCGAGCTAAGCTCCTCGGGAGGGGAACAAGGTGGGGCATAGTTTTGAAAAGGCTCGACATTTTCTCTAGAGGGTGACTCAGATAATGGTGTCAAAGCTGGTTTCGAGACAGAATTGACAGTAGCCCGTCTAGGACTTAAAGGTCTCATTTGCCTTTCCTCAAAGTAGTCGACTTTTGCCTCGAGTTTGCATAGGAGTTCATCGGGGATTTCGGTGGTTCCTCCAGATGTTGAGACCGCATTGATGGCCGCTTTTATTGTATGATTAAACTCCCACATCTCATGATTATCGGCGGCGAGCTCCTCAATAATTGCCTAGGACTCCTCGGCGTTCTTATCACGCAGTTTACCTCCCGTGGCCCTATCGATTGTGCGCTTAGTGTGATAGTCAACATGGTCGTAGAAAATCTGGACTAATAACCAAAGGTTTATACCATGATGAGGGACCTTATGGAGGAGATCCTTAAAACGGGCCCAAGCTTCGTAGAAAGTTTCGCCCTGATGTTGTTCAAACATCAAAATGTCATTTCTAAGCATTGCAGTCTTCCCCGGTGGGAAGAATTGAGTAAGGAAACGATTGGTGAGATTATCCCATGTGGTGATGGATCCCGCGGGTAAACGCTCAAGCCATTGACTAGCTTGATCCCGTAGAGAGAATTGGAATAGGCGTAATCGGGTTGTCTCTCTAGTTGCAACATCTAAGTCTATGGAATCTACGATTTTAAGGAAGTCCTTAAGATGTTGGTTTGGATCTTCGGAACGAAGTCCATGGAATGCACATCCGCTTTGCACCAACTGGATGGTGTCGGATCGCAAGGGGGTCACATTGGCTTCGGTGAGCTCAATGGTGTTTCGGTAGCCTTGGTGGCTAGGTCGGGAATACTCTCCTAAGGTTCGGGGCCTAAGAGGTTCTAGTGGTGGGTTTTGTTGTGGTGGGATGACGGGTTCAAAGATGTTCCCATCGTCCATGATGTCGGGTGGTGAAGAGTTACGAACAAAAACACAAAGAAATAAGATAGACTAAAGAAAACCTAAAAATAAAAATAAAATCTTACTAGAAAGGAATCTAGCAAGTAGACATAATAAAAAGAGATTCTAACCTAGACAATAACTATTCCTCAGGCTGCGGCGCCAAAAACTTGATACGTGGGAATCGCACCAGGCTTTACCTCTCGAGGGATCTCGAGAAGCTTACAACCCCCACCAGGCAGTGTACCTGATCGTTGTAGTATAGTATAGTGACAAGTACCGGGGGATTGATCGTTCAGCTAGGAATAGTGTCGCTAGGATTAGAAAACCTAAATACTAGTTCTAAAGATGAGGAATGATTATTTTTGTATTTTTATATTTTTTTGAAAGCAAGTAAAAATCTCAGGTTTGAAGGATTTGGCGGAATTAGTTGCTAGTCAACTAACCCAATACTAAGATGCAATCAAAATAAAATACAAGAAATGAAAATAAACTAAATTAAACTAAGGTTGTGAGCAATAAGTGGAGAAATTGTGTTTACTTAGATTTCATTACTCCCTAGATATCTTTTACACGTTAATTACTTGTTATAGTTGTGTGGATGACGGATTGTATTCCTTAATACCATTCATGGGGTGGCGCACTTAATTCCCCAATCCTATGAGCTCTTATCTCCTCCTATGCCATGCCCGGCACAACCATAGGAATTGTAAACAGTGGCTCATGCGTTAAATACAACCAATAAAACCTAGTGCACATCAGTTCATGTTTCCTAAGACGTTCAAGCATGTTACCATTTGGAGATATGCCAGTTTTCTTAAGCCTAACATCGAATTCATTCATCCAATACAACCATAAACAAGTAATCAACACATAATTAACATCTAGGTTTCATTAGATCCAAGCAAACACAAGATAGATCTAGCCTAGCATGATGGAATTAAGACAAGAACAATATATAGACAACCAACACATAGACATATTGATTGAATTAAAAGAATACTTATCTCAATTACACATGAAAGGGATCAAGGGCTGAGAACCCTTGAAAAACCTGTAAAATTCGTCCCAAGTTCGGACTTAGGGTTTCTCCAAAACTTCTCTCCTTTTTAATGTGAAAATTAGAAAACTATATATAGGAAATAGGGTCTGACGGCGTCAAGAACAAATTTGTGACGCCGTCATCTCGCCGCCAAAATACTCCTCGGACTGCCTTGATCCAGATCTGACGTCGTCAAGTGTTATGTGTTTCCAGGCCGTCATGCATTTTCCTCTTGACGCCCTACCTTGTGACGCCATCAAATCTGTACTGGATCGTCATGGAAATTACTCTTGACGCCGTCAAGATTTTCTTCTTGACGCCGTCACCTACTGTTCCCAGCAAGGAAAATTAAGACTTTGGCGTTTTCTTCACTTTTATACTCCAAAAACATCCGAATTGCTTCCTTTTCCAGATTTCTCTCCCAAAGTACCTAAAATCACAAAAGGAACGATTTAGGGCAATATTTGATCAAATAAATTCAATTCCGGACTTAAATGACCCCCTAAAAGTGGTTCATTTTTCGCCTCATCAAAAAAACTCCCCAGAGAGTGCACCTAAGTTTGTTGCCTCTGCCGATGCAACTGGAAAACGGTTACGAATGATCAAATCAATTGTTTATTTATTTTAAAATGGAAATTGTTTCTTTTAACTTACTCTGCATCAAGAAGAGTTAGAGGCTTCTTCTTGCCAGATTTGCCATTCTTATCATAACAGTCCATATCATCGTAAGCGACAACTTGGCCTATGACGTCTGTACACGTGAAAATAAATATACAAAATGTTACCAATCAGAGACCATGTTTGCTACAGAAATAAAAATTGATTTATAAGACATGTAACCACTCACCAAACTGACCGTCCTCTTCAAGTGTAACATTAGTTATCGTTTTAAAATGACGGAAGTCGAAACCATACATAGAGCCTTCAAAATATTCAAATGATTAAATTACTAAATCAATCAATAGATGATTACCTCCCGCATTCTGTAAACATTACATCAAACAACTTCTATGCGGCCTTCAAAAAAAATGTTTCCTAGACATCATAGAAAGCAAATCAATCTATTAAAACCACATACAGAAATAAATTCATGAATGTCATTTCCCCTAAAAAAAATTTCTAGAGTTTAGCGATACACAATTGAATTGAACTTAATCAAACCGATAACTGGAATCAAAACACAATTACATTGATTATTAATAAAAACAACAAATCAAAGTAGCTGTACTATGGAATTTAAATCGAAACACTAAAAAAATAGATGAAATACTTACCATTGATTCATTGTCAGGCATAGGATTTTTCTGCAATTGAGTTTTTTATTTGATCTATGATATGATTTTGAATTTTTGTTTTGGTTGTTCGGTTACACATATACGTAATAGGTTATAGGTTATTGATATCAAAACTGAAGAAGGAGGAGCGTATACATCGAATGTTATTTAATCACTTTACGAAAATAACTCAAAAGGCTCGTGGTATATGACTGGGTTATGGGTATATTGTTTAGATGCATTAGCATGTTGTACGCAATAAATATGTAGCCAATCAGAATGCAGACACATCAGCGCATTAATGAATTGGTGTGCTTTATAGTACTTGTAAATTTTGCTGGTTTATTAGTATAGAACTATAGATAGATAAGCAAATCATATTTCTCATTTACTCATAATAACTTTTCAGTAATTGGATGATTTGATTATTTAATTTAATTAGCTACTAGTTAAAATACCTGTGCACGCACAGGGTTTTTAAAATTTCGTTTTAATTATGTATTATTATCGATTAAGAAATGAACCACTTAACATTTTCAAATAGTTTTACTTGATGGACTAAAAATTAAAAAATCACATATATATATTATAATCTACCTATTATTTTATGTGAATGCTTTTGGATTAAAAATTATATTTTATTATTTATGAAAAATCACATGATGATACTTGACTTGCATGAGATGTTAGTAAAATATGCTTTTAGTTTTGCAAACTCGTGCTATCAATTTATGATGTGTTTTGTAATTGTGGTATTTCTTTTCTTTATATTTTCGTTAAAATATATAGCATCTTTAGATAGCTTTGAAGATTGATTCATTTCCTTAATTATGAATAACAATCATATCATTTTTACTAATGTACCTTTTTGTTTGGAAAGTTGTATTTTCATAAGTTTGTGTTATTTACTTATCATGTTTGATCATAAAATTACCAAATTAACATAGATGTTTACACTATAGTTTCTTTATTACATAAAGAGAGAGAAAAAAAAAAAAAAAGATGTAGTGGGTAGATCTCAAATTTAATCTTACGTTTATGTATAATGTATAAGAATAATTTTTCTCTAAGTCCGAACTATATAAGGAAATTATTATTACTTGTATAAGTAAATTATAAATGCATGAAAAAAAAATGACAAAGAGTACATTCGCAAATCTTTTAGGATTGTTTGAATCCTTACCGACCTTTCACTTTAATGCAACTTTTTTCACAATAGGCATAAATCATCAAGGTAAAAGACACTCATATTTTAGACCATTGGTTGACAGCCATAGTGTTATCAATGACAGCAAACACCTGCTAAGTTTCATTAACTCATTCAAAGGCAAATTACACTCCGAAAAGAATTCCTACCATAAAATTCTCCATATATGCGCTAAAACACATCTTTAGTACATTAAAATACATTCATATATTATCTAAATCAGCAACTCAACTAAATTATACATTCATACCTTGAGCAGGCGTAGAAAATCCTTCCACAACAATCAAATTGCATTACACTTTAGTGTGTGCGATAAGATGATAAAACTGCAAAAACCACTAACATGTTGCATTATAGTGAGGATAACAACAAAGTTAGTCATAACATCAAATAAGAAAACTTCAGATTAGAACTAAAGGGGTGTTTGATTATGCTTATTAAAGATGCTTATTAGCTTATTCAATTACCATAACACAATAAGTGTATGATAAAGCTATAAGTTTTTTTTAGAAGCTTGGTGAAAAACCCCTAAACTCACAACTAATATTATAGCTTAGTGTGTTTATAGTAAAAACACAAATATTAAGTGTAAAAGTTTTCAATAAAACATAAAAAAGAGTTACTAAAAGTTAATGTGTATAACAAAAAAGTTAAACCATAAAAAAAGTTACTAAATAGTAAATACTATCATCTAGATAAGACATAAGCCAAAGTTCTGTCGATGTCTCTTTCGGATTCTATTCAGAAGCAAAAAGAGGTTTACACATAAGTCATAAGTATAGAATAATAGTTGTATCTCACATCCGTGATTACCAACTTAATAACATTATCGCGGTATAGTAACGTAATAACCTGATTAAAACTATATATTCTTGATGAATAATTTTCATGTACATACTTTTAATTCGTTTACAACGGCCAACTATTATTATTTTTTATTTTTTATTTTTTTTTTGATAAAACATCGCGTCAATGAATAAAATTAGGTTATCACCTACGGAATTTTTTGTTTTTTTTTTCTTTTTTTGATTTAGGAGGTGATTGTTATCAAATAGTATTGTGATGCGTGCATTTTTTTTTTATATAATTTAAGGAAAACACATTTTATATTAAACAATGACTATCTAACCCATGTGTTTGTTTTTTTTTTTTTTTTTTTTTTTTTTTTTTTTTTTTTTAATAATTAGCTTTGTATAACGTTTTTAACTGACAGACATGTTGAGGTTGAGGTTTGATTCGTCGTGAAAACCAATTATATAATATAGTAATATAGTATCGAAGTGATCCGCAAGAAATACGGATCACCCGAGTCGTTTCCAAGTGAAGGTGAATGGAATCAAGAATATCGATTCGTGTAAATCGTGTAGTGAGAAGTGGTGAAAAAAGCAAATAGTGATCAAATAATTCAAATATCAACTAAGGGTGGTGGCAGTGGTGCCTCCGAAAACATAATTAACCTCCCAACCAACCAATAATATCACTCCACCTTACTTACAACTTTTTCAAACCTCCCAACCATTTTTAGTGGCAACCATACCTTTTTAAACCTCCCAAACTACCAACTTTTTTTTTTTTTTTTTCATAATTAAATAATTTAATAAAAACATAACATTTCATTAATAATTAAAATAAAAATACGTAATACTTAATCATCTAGATAAAAATTAAAATAAAAAGACACCCATGGCGGCATTCATCCCTCCCCACTTCGTGTTCAATGCATGATGAGTTCGGTTAGCACTTTTCATATTTTCATTGTAATGTTCGGCAATTCTCTCCCAAAACTTATCTCTACGTTGTGCATTCCCGACTCTTCGACATGTCGAGACATAAACCCACGCTTTTGCCAAAGCAATCTCTTGGGCCGTCGTCCAAGGAAGTCTATCCGCCTTCGTTTTTTGTTTCACGAATTGAACTTCATCATCTAGATAAAAATTAACAAACGTATAAATATATGTATACGTATAAATATAAAAATTATAACGTACAAAATTAATATATGTATAAAATGTTAACAAACGTATAAAAATAAAAATTAACAAACGTATAAAAATAAAAATTAACAAACGTATAAATATAAATTAATACCGGTTTGAGTTTGAGGTTGCGTTTCGGGAACAAACTCAACTTCCTCATCTTCATCATCATCATATAAAGGTAATTCCCGCTCAACATCAACATCACGTCGTGAAGGACCATCACGGTAGTCACCAAACGGGTCAAACTCACTTGTCATTGATATGTTATATTCGTTTGGATTCATCGGGGGTGGAGGTGGAGGTTGTGTATAATATTGTTGTTGAAGGTATTGTTGTTGTTGTGGATTCATGGGTGGCGGAGGTTGGGGATAGTAGGGACGTTGTTGAGGGTATTGTTGTTGTTGATTTGGAACTTGCGGACGAAAACCCCGACCCCGACCTCGACCTCGTGTTGATTTGGAACTTGAACCACCTCTAGATTTTCTTGCATCCATGGTATACTTTTTTTTTTTTTTTAAAGAATGAATTAGATAAGAAGAAATGGAAGTGTGTTGTTTGAATTGGTAAAGTGTGGATTTTATAGAGATTTTTTTTTTTTTTTTTTTTTTGTTTTACCCACGCTCCCAGCCACCAACGTATATATCCCAACGTTCGAAAATTAATTTCCAACGTATACTTTCTCCCTTCCCCACCCCGGTGAAGTTTGCCTTCGAAAGTCCCCTCCGAGCCAAACCGGCGAGGTGGCAATGGTGTTCACCGCCGGTTTGGTGAAACCGTTGGTGAAACCGTTGCCACTGCCACCACCCTAACAACTATGAAATATGCAAAGAGTACAAGCTAGTAATGCACCAAAGTCTAAAACGCAAAAACGGGAATGCAAACGCGATTATTTAAACGTAACGTACGAAATAAAACGCGACTTTTGAGCTATACTAATCCTACGAATCTTGGAAATAATTTTAAAAAGTTAAAAATGATAAAAGAAAATTTTAAGAAAAAGAAAAATATTTTTTTGACTTTTTAATAATTTTTTATGAATTAAAAACTAATTAAACTAATTAATAATTGAAAGAAAATGTAAATAAAAGTGAGAAAAATGCAAATTTAACTTCTAAAATTCTAAAATAACTGAAAACTATTTTCTAAAATATTTTTGGATTTTTCTTGGATTTATCTGATTTTTTTGGATTTTTTTAGTAATTTAAAAGTAATAAAAAGTGATTAAAAATGAAAATTAAATAGGAAAAATAGCAAATCAACTCAGAAAAATATGAAAATTTCAGGGAAAATCTAAAATATTATTATAAACTTGAGAAAAATATAAAAAGTGAAAAATAAGCATTGGAAGTGCTTAATGGCTTAAAAACAACTTATATAAGTGCTTATTTATAAGCACAGTTGACCAAAAGTGGACCAAATCTTTTCCAAATGATTTTCAAACTTAAATAAGCTTATAAGAACAGAATTCAGACCAATGGATGCACAGAAACACAGATAAGCATACAATTCAGCCCAATAAGCACTATGAAGCAAGCAATAAGCACTAGCAGATAAGCAATAAGCCAAAGTTCAATGGAAACAGACACTATAAGCTATATTAAGCACAAAATAATCAATGAACTCCAAGTGTGAACAATAATAAGCAATAGCAGCCCTGATTGAAAATAGCTTTTAGCTTAATCCTACCAACTAGATGAGCAAAATAAGCAGTGCTAATAAGCTCAGAAGGTAAAACTAATGGGGGCAATTTTATCACTACCACTATGAGAACACAAAACAAGCAAGAAAACAAGTCGTAGATGCAATCTACTAACCTACAAGTGCCCAAGAAACAAGGTCCAGGACTGAGGTGCAGGGCACCTTTGGTCTCAATAAGCCAACTTCAACAACTTTTTCAATTAAGCAAACAGGTTCCAAAATGTAATTTTCTTTTTGAAATTTAAAGTTTAGGTACTGAGCTTTCCAAAACAACCAACCACATGTATTTCCAATGAGAATTAAAGGCTACACAAGCTCACAAATAATTAACCAAAATCTGAGTGTGAAACAATTTGACTTTTTATTAAACAGGTATGATTGACGTTTATGAATTTTGATTATAATATAATGATTCCTGAGATGATAATAAGCTAATTTGTGATGGAAATAAGCTACTACTAACACTACCACAACTATCTATAAGCTTATGCAATTTATAATCTGAGCCTACCAACTATATGAAGAATTTAAAAATGATTTTGACTTTTTAGCTATGTGACTACTAGTTTTATGCTTTACTTATCTTTAATATACCCTAAGTGTAATATCTAAACTACTTAATACCTCTGAAACTAGTGCTATATCAGCAAACCTTACTAAACCAAACACCCCTTTAAGGGCCTGTCACAACTGAATTACACCACAGATCTGTCAAAAACAATTCCAAACCATCACTTATGAACTCACTATGATCCACCAACATGAACTAACTCAGAAACACAGATTTATAATGCACTAATACTCAAGAACCAAGATGTCACAGATTATGATGAATGATGACACAGTAGACTTAAATCAAAGTTCAAATATAATCAAACAACTACTATAAGCCAGAAACAGCAAATAACAAGCACTATTAAGCACAAATAAGCTCAAAGCAAACCACAAATGAGATCTAAATCTATTATACTACTATTTATGCAGATTTGAATATAAATGAGTACGACTTACAAACCAAATCCCCCTCAGCATGAAAATAGGGGGTTCACTATGCTAGCCTGCCTTTAAGACAGACCACTGGACACCTTGTGGTAGCCTTTAACCACCAATAAGCTCAGGTTATTCAATAAGCTGAGCAGTTTGACTTTTGTTGACTTTTTATGATTTTTTTGAGTATTTGAGAAATGAGACCAACTAGACTTGCTATAAGCTAATTAAGCTTGGATAAGCTCACACAAACTACTAAAAAGCTTTTGAAAATAGATTTAAGAATCAAAACAGAACTTATTTTTGAGATTTTCTATTTTTCTTTTTTTTCTTTTTTTTTTTTTTTTTTTTTTTTTTTTTTTTTTTGATATTTATAATTTTTGAGTATTGAAATAAGAGAGTAAACTATTATAAAGCTAAAATATGCTTCTGAAAAGCTTAATGAAACAAAAATCAAGAGAAAGTAAAGATCTTTTTATATTTTTCAAGTTTTTCTTTTTTTTTTTTTGAGTTTTTATAAAGATTTAAAAAGAGAAAGAAATAAACTTTTAATAAGCTATGAAATTTAAGCAAAAGAGATTATGAAAGAAGTAAAAAGCTAAGATAGAAGAGTTTAAGCTAAAAGTAATTTAGATAATTATGCTAAAACAGGAATTGAAATATTGAATAAGAACTAAGAACTTTTATTTAAGAAATCTGAGAATACATCAAACTTAAGCTAAGAATACATGGAAAATGAAATTAGCAGCATAACTTTACTCTAAAACCTACTACTCAACGGTGAAATAAGGGGGGGGGGATTATATAGGAGAGCAGGGGTGAGCAAGGGTTTTGGGTAGAAGGATCTAGAGCTCAATTCATGGCCACATATCTTCAATTCACCTCAGTATGTCGACATCCCACCTCAATCTATCCGTCTGATTTATCCTTATCTTCATTCCATATAACATCGACTAATCAGAGGGCTTCAATTCGCCAAGGTGGAGAGATTATGACAACATTCTGACACGTTGTCAGCCTTCTAGAAAGATTCTAGTACGAGGTTACTAGATTTGGATTGGTACGAGGTAAAAAGAGGTAATTTTTGTGTGGGGAAGGAGATCCACAGTAAAACGCGCGTAGGTCATTTTTTTATTATTGTTTGATTTGGTTTGGTGGGTCGGGTTTAATATTAGGCCGGGGTGGTGATGGGCTTTTTTGGATTAGGCTTGGGGTTAAGTGGATTGTATTAGTTTTGGGCTAGGAGTGTTTGTTTAATTTGGATTAAAATGGGTTTGGATCCGGTTTGTAGTAGTAAAGTTAACCAAGGGACCAAAAGTGTAGATTCTGAAATTGTGAGGACCAAAGCTGCCAATCTTCCATAATAGTATCCAAGGATTATTTGTGATATTTCATGAATACTTGGAGGGCCTGAGTTGTCAACTCTTCAAAATATCTTCATAAGGACCAATAATGACAACTTTGAAAGTTGAAGGACCATATGTGCAATTTCTTCAAACTTATGACCAAGGGCCATTCTTGTAATTTCGGAAACTTTGAGGACTCCTTATGACCATATGAGCTTTAACTTTGACCACTAAGGTTCCCCGGCTCCGGCTATTGAAACTTTTTCAAATCTCGTGCTCGTTTTGTCATTTTCTCGTGATTTTTCGTCATTTTCTTTAATATCCGTTCCTGCACATTCACAAACACAAAAACATACATTCTTTGGCAATATTGGTTAGTTTTTGGTTTATTTGGTCCTATTTTAGCTCAGAAAAGGTGAGTGAATAAGCACTCACCAAGGTTGATTTTGTTGTTTAACTTTAACTATTGATATCATGTTATACAAAATGTGTGAACTTAGTAGCACATAATGAGCGTTGATGAAGTTAAAATATGCTCCGTAAAGTTTTTAAAATGTTTTTATGGATATCTATTTATAAATTTTAAATAACAATTTCATGAGTCGTTGTTATAAGTAGAATCACGTATATTTATTTTAATATCACAGTATCGTGCCTACCATTTGACATTTATATTTCCGTTACTCATAATTTAGCCATATTTCAAACCCGTGTACGCATAAAATAAACTTTTAAATAGTAACATGAGTCTTTATTTAAAAAAATATTCTAATGGATGAAAGTTTAAAACTAACATTAGTTTAAAAAAATATTTAATGTATATTAAAACTAATTCGCATATTTTCGAAGTTTTGTAATTTTAATGGATGAAAGTATAAAAACTAATACTAATACTCATGTAATTTTAAACAAAGTTAATATTATAAAGTATAGGGGGTATAAAGTGTAAGTGTTATTTGTGTTTTTTATAAAGTTATTAAAAAACATGGAAACTTGTAATTTTACACTTTACTCTATATAAATTATTATTAATCACTAAAGTTTTATTAATTACATCATCTTTTTTTAAGTTTCTGAGTTCATAAATTTGAAACCTATATTTTTATGCATTTTTTTTATTAACTAAATTTCTCCACCAAATTTATTTAATTTGACCAAAATCAATTTAATTTTGACTTTTTATTAACCAATCACGTTGCTCGATTTCGCCTACGTGACAAAATCGAGCTCTGCTATTGGTCTAATTTTTTTTTTTAATAAGAAGGTATTTGCAAAAACACTCTGAAATAATGTAATTCTTTTATTATATAAAAGATTCGAAAAAAGTCAAATCATAATAGGAGAGAGCGTTAACATTGATCATAACTATAAAAATGTATATATTATTGTAAAACACTAACAACCCGACAAGAAACATTCTATGGCAATCTAATCCTTACTTTAATACTAAGGGGGGTGGCAACCATGCCTAAACATTAATAGTAATTAGCCAATCATGTTTCACCAACTAATTTCATGCCTAATGATGCCTAAGTCCATAATTTTAATGGCAATGTGATGCCTAACCATGCCTAAACTTTTTTTTTTTTTTTTTTTTTTTTTTTATATATATATATTCCCTCATGCAGTTCCTGCCACACCCATTATTACCACCACTTTCCTCCATTTCATCCTTCTGATAATTCGATAAAATAGTAGGCACCCTCTTAATCTTCAACATCTTTCTTTCTTTCTTTTTTATAAAAAACAACCAAAACTAAAACACTAAAACTAAATCTAAACACTAACAAATTCAACAACAAGCCTTAAACGACCACTACCAGATAAAGACAACAAGTCAGAAAGACTACCGCCTTCAGACGGCAACGCCCCACGACCTCTGTGCGTACAAGGGTTGTTGGATTCAATAGCTAAATACCCACTGAAGAGTGATTGAGCATGTGACCGCGGTGACACGTGTATAGCCGTGATGTCTACAACTTGATCAACAAGGGTATTACCCAGTGAGAATGAATGCAAAAAAAGAAAAAATAGCTAGACAGCTTGGAAGATGGTTTGATGGTATTTAATGAATATGTACCAAACGGTACAATTTTGAAAGCAAGTAACGGTCGAAACTTTAATGCATTTCTTCCACACCGAATCGGTAATGTATGCCGCTCGTCTCACCGATTTGTCCATGCCGATTGAGTGGCTTTGTTTTGCCGATGGACGCCGAGCCACCCCGAGCCCCATACCGACTACGATGCCACCCCCCTAAGGGGCCGCTTGATTAACGGGTTTATGATTTATATTTGAATTTCAATTTGAATTTGAATTTGAATTATAATTTGGATTTGAATTTATAATATAAGTGCTTGTTTTACACATTAGATTTGCTATTGTTGTTAGAACTTTTAGTTATTTTAAAACTAAAATAATAAAAGTAAATGATATGCCTCTACAAATACCAGAGAAAGAGACCAAAGGCCTTTTGGCACAGCGGTATGTGAGTGGCCTATCAACCTATAGGTTGTGGGTTCAAGTCCCGTTGAAGACATGTGAGATAGAATTCGCGAGATATGTGATGTAGGTTGTAACAAATTTGCCGTTCTAAAAAAAATAAATAAAATTAAATTAAAAAATACCAGAGAAAGAGAACTAAAGTTTCAGAAGAGGACAACTTTTCTTAATAATATATACAATCCTATCCGGAGAAGAGAGAAAACCAAGCACTTGAGCCTACTTTTATAAAACCGCGCCTGCAACCAAACACATTTTTTAAAGCGAATAACAATGTTGATGACAAAACCCTCACACAAAACACCTTGTAAGTATTGTTTCAATTTTTGGGTCATTTGTTTCTTATTACCAACTTAGAGCATCCACAATGGATAAAACTATAAAAAGCTTTTTATTATCCTATCAAGTTTTAGTAATAGCTTTTTTACATTGTAGTATAAGGTTTTACATTAGCTTTTTAAGATTTTTTTAGAGTAAATTGCATTTTTGGTCTCTGTGGTATGGCCAAATTGCAGATTTGATTCCTAAAACTTTGAAATTGCACTAGACGTCCCTATTTTCAAGTTTCCATTGCATTTTGGTCCCTGGGTCACCTTGGGCCAATGTTAAATGACCTACCTACCCCCCTCTTTCCACAGGGACCAAAAATGCAATTAACTCTTCATATTTTCTTTTCAATTTTTACAAGATATGTCCTTGTGATTTGCACACAAATTCACATTCAGTCCTTTTTTTTCAAATTTCTCTCACGAATCATCCCAATTGTTGTCAAATTTTGCCGTTTTCGTCCTTGTTGCCAACGATCATTAGTATTTATCGTTTTCATCAGTTTTATACGTTTTCGTTCGCTTTTATACGTTTTCGTCCATTTTTCTACGTCTTCGTCTGTTTTCGCCCGTTTTTATATGTTTTCACCCGTTTTTATACGCTTTCGTCTGTTTTTCTTACGGTTTCGTCCGTTTTTGTACGTATTCGTCAGTTTTTCTACGTTTTTGTCCATTTTCTACGGTTTTTTTTTCCTTTTTCTTAATTTTTCTTACGTTTTCATCCGTTTTTATACATTTTCGACCGTTTTTATACGTTTTCATCTGTTTTTCTTACGTTTTCATCCGTTCTACACGTTTTTGTCCGTTTTTCTACGTTTTTGTCTGTTTTTCTTACATTTTTCTTCCATTTTTATACGTTTTCGCCCGTTTTTAGACGTTTTGATATGTTTTTCTTAATTTTTCTTACGTTTTTGTGTATTTTATAGTCTGTTTTTGTCCATTTTTCTTACGTTTTCTTTACATTTTTGTCTATTTTTCCATGTTTTCGCTCATTTTTATATGTTTTCGTCTGTTTTACTTACGTTTTTGTCCATTCTTATATGTTTTTATACATTTTCGCCCGTTTTTATACATTTTTTTCTTACGTTTTTATATGTTTTCGTTCGTTTTTCTACGTTTTCAACCGTTTTCTACGTTTTCTTCCGGTTTTTTTTACATTTTCTTACGTTTTCGTCCATTTTTATACGTTTTCGCCCATTTTATATGTATTTTGTCTGTTTTTCTTACGTTTTCGTCAGTTTTTGTCCGTTTTTATACCTTTTCGTCTTTTCTTCTATATTTTTATCCATTTTTCTTACGTTTTCGTCCATTTTAATAAGCTTTCATCAATTTTACGTTTGAAAACATAGAAAAACAGACGAGAACGTATAAAAATGGATGAAAACGTAAGAAAATTAGACGAAAACACATTAAAATGAGAGAAAACGTATAAAAACGGACAAAAACATAAGAAAAATGAACGAAAACGTTGAAAAATGGACGAAAACGTATAAAAATAGACAAAAACATAATAAAACATAAGAAAAACATATCAAAACATATAAAATTGGACGGAAACATATAA
Source organism: Artemisia argyi (assembly GCA_030686995.1). Lineage (NCBI taxonomy): Eukaryota > Viridiplantae > Streptophyta > Magnoliopsida > Asterales > Asteraceae > Artemisia > Artemisia argyi. The sequence goes on along the minus strand of CM060676.1, from coordinate 170,169,672 downwards.
AACGGACGAAAACGTAAGAAAAACAGGCGAAAACGTAGAAAAACGGACGAAAACGTAAGAAAAACGGACAAAAACGTATCAAAATGGGTGAAAACGTGTAAAACGGACGAAAACGAAAGAACAACAGATAAAAACATATAAAAACGAGCGAAAATGTATAAAACAAACGAAAACGTAAGAAAACGGACGAAAACGTAAAGAAATGAGTGAAAAAGTATAAAATCGTACAAAATAGACGAAAACGTCATAAAACGTAAGAAAAACAAATCAAAACGTACAAAAATGGGCGAAAACATATAGAAACGGACGAAAACGTAAGAAAAAAGGGCGTAAACGTAGAAAACCGGACGAAAACGTATAAAAATGGGCGAAAACTTATAAAAACGGTCGAAAACGTAAAAAAAATGGACGAAAACGTAGAAAAACGGACGAAAAAGTAGAAAAATTGACGAAAACGTATAAAACGGACGAAAACGTAAAAAAAACAGACGAAAACGTATAAAAACGGACGAAAACGTAGAAAAACGGTTGAAAACGGACAAAAATGTATAAAAACGGACAAAAGCGTATAAAAACTGACGAAAATGATAAATATTAACGAACGTTGGCAACAAGGACGAAAACGGAAAAAGTTAACAACAATTGGGATGATTCGTGAGAGAAATTTGAAAAAAGAACCGAATGTGAATTTTTGTGCAAATAACAAGGACGTATCTTGTAAAAACTGAAAAGAAAATGTAAAGTATTAACTGCATTTTTGGTCCCTGTGGAAAGAGGGGGTAGTTAGGTCATTTAGCATTGGCCCAAGGTGGCCCAGGGACCAAAAATGCAACAGAAACTTGAAAATGGGGACGTCTAGTGCAATTTCAAAATTTTAGGGACCAAATCTGTAATTTGGCCATACCACAGGGACCAAAAATGTAATTAACTCTTTTTTTTAAATAAGACTTGGCTAACTCCAAACTATTGCAAAACCTATAAGAGCATCAACAATGGTAAAAGTCTTTAAAAGACTTGATGCATTTATGGCAATAAATGCTAAAGGTATTATGACTTGATGCATTTATTATTATCCTTACAAGTACAAAGCTTTTCCTTCAAACCGCTTGGCACTAATCAAGTCTTTGTTTCATGTCTTTTAAAAAGTCGTTTCATGCAATGCTAAAAATGATTTTGAAAAGCTTTTTCAAATAGTAAAAAGGTTTTCCATTTGAGTAGATTGTAGATGCTCTAAGTCATTAAATGGGTTATGCATTAAATGCATCAGGTCTTTAAAGACTTGATGTATTGTAGATACTCTTACATCAACAAAACACAAGCCAAAGGTGCTTAATGAACCTAGAAAAAGTGCATGCCTAGTAGTATTATATGCATATAAAGTTGTATCAAGAATTGAAAAAACGTCCAAGGATGATGGTATAGTACTCGAATACTGTTACTGCAAATATTACGATATATAATCTATACATTCTCGTTTTTTTATAACAAAGATGTAACTTGTAATACATAACGTAAAATGTAAAAGTTACTCGTAATTATATTTTGTCTCAACATACATTCATCAACACCTCTTGACATCTCGAGTCCTCGTGTGCTATAACACAGGTTCGTATATATTTGTTATATTGCATTATGATCATACCCCTTAACAAACTATTTCAAATGTTTAAAATACGTTTAGATTCATTAAGTATTTTATAGGTTAACCATTCTATTTCGAACCTATTTTTATATTTTGCATATATAAGTATTTTAATAAAATGCCTCACTTTTATTTTCACAAGTAACTACACAAGTCACTTGTACATTTTATATTTAGCAAGCATACAATATTTAACTTGCACATCTTATTTTATAAGTAATCTAACAAAGTTACTTATATATTTTTACAAGTAACCAAGTGAGGATTACTTACACATTTCATCTTTGCAAGTTAACCAAATGTACTTGTACTTTACATATTTTTGAAACACAAGTAACTTACCTTTTTAAGTAAGTATTGGCAGGGTACCCGCGTGTTGCGGCGGCGGGTACCATGAAATAAAATTTTCCGCTGAATCATATATTTTAGTTTATTATTTTCTTTTTAACAATAAATTTAGGGATATCAAGAATTTCGTATATCCCGTGCCCGTTCGGGCTCGAACCCATTGGCTCGTGCCTGTTCGAGCTCAAGCCCGTTTGGCCAGCGCCCGTTCGAGCTCAAGCCCATTTGGCCCGTTGTCCGTTCAGGCTTAAATATCTATACTACTTATAATGAAGGAAGGACTCTCTTTTCAAAAAATTCAGATGTACACAAAATGATGCATGGTTTACAACACTTTAAAGCAAGCAATTTTCATAATTACAACAACCGAAGCATTGTGTACAACAAAAACTAGCATGATTCGAAAATCAGACCACTTTCCTTATAATTATACATTAATAGCATTAAAACACCCCTACACCCAATATTACAATTATTTAAACACAATGTACAACCCTCATTCTGCATTAATAGCATTAAAAACACCCCAACACCCAATATTACAATCATTTAAACATAATGTACAACCCTCATTCTACATTAATAGCATTAAAAACACCCCTACACCCAATATTACAATCATTTAAACACAATGTACAACCCTCCATCTTAACCTAGACATAAACCTGTGACCAAGACTCGACTCAATAAAACTCGACTCGATACACAAAGCTGTGACTAAGCAAATTTAGGTGTCAGAAAGACATCCCGTGACATTTTTATTAATTCCATTGAAAAATTTTATTTCAGGGTACCCGCCGCTGCAACGCGCGGGTACCCTGCTAGTTTGTATAATGTGCTTTATTATTTGTATTAATGAAATTTAATGCAGGAATTGTGTTTAATTTGGTTGTACAATATGCTTGATAATTTGTATTTCTTATGTAAGGGTGTTTTCATAACTGTATTAATTGTATTTGTTGACTAGTTAATTAATTGACTACATTAAATAGCATTAATGTGGTGTTTTGTTGTACACTATACTTTTTGTCTTGTACGTCTGAAAATTATGTGCATTAAAGTGTTGTACACTATGTTTCTTTTCTTGTAAGTAATAGTCATTATAGTCATTAATAACATTGACCACTTTAATAACATTAACGCTTTAAGTCTGAAAATAAGTTTGAAAATTACGCCATGCTTATTTTGTTGTACATTATACTTATTTTGTTGTAAGTCTGAAAATTGTGTGCATTAAAGTGTTGTAAACCATGCTTAATTTCTTGTAAGTCTTAAACTTTTGGGGAGAGAGTCATACATGCTTTATATGTAGTATAGATATACATTTGTTTAAATGTATTTTCATAAAATAGAAAGAAAAAAAATTATAATTACCTCATGCATGACAATATGACATCAAACAACATCGTTTCAAATATGGAGAGTTGACTTTGGAAGATGTGGAAAGATTTCGCTTTGATTTTAGAAATTTTTTTTTTTTTCAAAATATGCCAGACCCAAGGACTCCTCTTTTATATAGGACGGACCCTTCAAAGGGGTCCGTGGGATCTGTGGGTGTCTGAGATTTTTTCCTATAAATAGAAGCCTAGTGTTCATCACATATTCGCTACCCTTTTGCATACACTTAGATCATTCTTTAACAATGTAGTAACATACATTAAACACCCTTAGCATCACATGACCATAATGCTTCTAACGTTTATTTTGTTGTAAGCATACTCCCGAAATGATCCTCCAAAAGAAGCTTAGAGATCTTGTATCCTCATCCACCACAAGCATACATATATGAAGATATATCAAACAAGATTAGGGAACTTGTGATCTTCATCCATTGAAGGCTTCCTATCAATGAAAGTTCATTTAGATTAGTCATTCATATCCATTAGACATTTGTATCGTGAATCATCATTGTATGCATGTAACACTCATTCCATTTCACACTAGATTAGATGGTTTATGTGTTTAGGCCTCAAAACACAATGGTTATTGTTTGGTGTGTTTTAGTTGTAAACTACTAAGTTGGTCGGTTTGTTATGTTGGGCCTTAAAATATAACAGGAGTGGTTGTACCCGGTAAAAAACTCGACATCTAGCTTAGTGTCGGAAATATTGTATAAGCGACGTGTAAGGTTTTCTCCGCCGGATAAAGGAGCTTGTTGATCTAGTAAAGTAACTCTCGAGTTGGGTACTCGAGGAGTGGAGTATGGGTGAGAGGAGCTCAAGAACCGAACAACTATAAATCATCGTGTCCAGTTTGCACTTTCTTTTATTTATCTCTCTCTCTCTCTCTCTCTCTCTCTCTATTATGCTTATGCTTGTGTTAGGCTAGATGTTTATGCTTGCGTTGTGATAACTTATTTTATTTCATGCTTTATATTATCCTTATAGTCATAGACTATAATTGTCACTTTTTATATTACATCAAATTTGATTGGTGATTTGATACACAAGTTTTAAGCTTTTTAAACGAAAACGTATTCACCCCTCACATTTTTCACAATTGGCATTAGACTTACGTGTCTCATGTATCAAATTACCGATATAAAATAAAAAGTACAGTATTTGTTTGTTTAGTGCTTACTAGTTGTTAAACATACTTTGTTATAATATCTTTAAGGTTTCTTCAGAAAATAAAAGAAAAGTTTCTAGATGAGAGAGGCTATAAAGACAAGCTGTATAATAATACCTTTTTGCAGCCACTACACTTTGTTGAGGTACGGAAATTGGCTCATGGCCTCAAATGGTGTTGGGTCCCGATTTTTATATAACTTCACACATATGAGATATGTTTAGAGAGAGAAAGATATGTTTAGAGAGAGAGAGAGAATGGGAGAGGAAATAAGAGATATTTCTTATTCCTAATGAACCAACCAACCAACCTCAAATGAGAGGTTTACAAGACTATTTATAGGCTATGTCTAGGGCAACTAACATCTTTCACATTATATCACTTATATCCCTTAGACTTTGGCAAAACATGAAAACATTAATAAACTAGCATAAAACATATTAAATCTTTAACGTACAAACATAATATTGTACCCTATTACACGACTCATTGACTCGATAATGATCGTCACTTCAAACGTTCCCAACAATCTCCCCCTAAGGGACGATCATTGAGATCTCTCTTTGATTGCATTTATGATCATCACTTTTGCGTTTCCAACAATCTCCCCCTAAAGGGGTGATCATTGAGATCTCTTTTGCGACCTGTGGGTTATGGGTCCACCAATAGAAATGACTGATCTTTTGACTTCTTTGATGCTTGTTGTTTTGAACATTGAGTCTTTGTGTAATAGCTTTGCTAGATTCTTTGTTTCAATCATGCTTTGTGATCTTCGTACTTCGTTCTTGTTGTTGTGATCAAATGATGGTGTAATCTGCCTTTCGTCACTTCTGCGTCTGTGGTGGTTGTCCGCCATTCCAACATGCTCATACATCTTCGGACTTTGACTTTCACATGCACGTAGTTCCCTTTCTATCACTTTGATCATTAGTCTCTTTACTTTATAGATTCATCTTTTTGGCATAGAATCTTTTGGTGAACTTTGTGTTGCTTAGATCATTGAGGGAGCTATCATTGACTTCAATATGTATGTATGAGCATGCGGAATCTATCGCCATGGAGATGATGTGTAGCTGCAGGTAAACAGTTAGCAATAAACAACCGGTACTTACAGATAAGGAATTAGAGCTCGTCAACAGCATATTGTGAAGACTCCTAATCCTTATCAAGGCCGTTCCCATATCAGATACCCCCGAAGGAGCTTACGAGACCTACTAAGTAGCTCAATGACTGGGTGAGTCGCTGGGGATCACTCTACGACTGTAGACCGCTATGGAACCACCGCGAACACTAAGCGTAACCCGTGAAGGGTTACCGAAGTGACCTGCTGTCAGGGCTGTTTGATGTTGACCCTGGCAGGAATTTCCGTTCAATCATTGAGAAATACATTTGTAATTCTCTCATAAATGTTCTCGGCAGATTGCTAAGATCTGCGAAGGACTCGATAATTTACAGCTGATGTCCATTGATGTAGAACACCAGTTGTAGAAATACTAAGTGTTCCTAAGAGATCTTTGATGCATCTCATGGCTTTAGACTCGATAAGTGCACACTTAGGTTTCCTGTGCGGAGACTAGGGAGGGGTTTCCTGCTTCAATATCAACCACCTCTAAGAGATAAGTCGATAGATTACACCAGTTCCCCGTGAGAATGAAACAAGTTCTTTTAAGAGAACTTGAGTGGTTAAGAAGGTTTAGTGCATTGCGTCACTGGGTCCATGACGACTTTATCTTCAATACCGGTGTCGCCTTAGCAACAACCAGTAGCATATGAATTGAACCCGGTGTCTGCCCTAAAGTTGGACATATGGAGGGCTATTTCTTTTCACCATTTTCTTTAATTTTCTTTTTAATTCTTCAACTCCTTATTTCCCTTTCATTCTTTTCTCATTTTTTTTCGTATCATACATAAGGACTTCTACTTCTTACTATTGGTGATGTCCTTGGGTAGATCCCTCCGGCTCTGGCGGATCATAGGACGGTTTTTCCTATCTTAATCACCTTATAACTCCATGATTATCTGACAATTGCCATGAAACCTTTGATTGAAAATCTCTCAAAGTGTTTGTGATTATCAAACATTTTGTTTAACACTTTGAGAGTTTTGTGTTTACTTTTGAAGGGCTCCCCCTTCACATGTGCTCATAAGTTTAATAAATTTGCACATGCGGGAGGAACAAGCACTTTTTGAATTGATCCACTTTCAGTGAACAAGACCGATTCGAGACACGCTTACATCACTAGTTATACTAGCTTGAAGTTATTACCCGGCCTGATTAAGTCCACAGAAAGTTTCTCGAGACGGTACATTTCTACTAAGACAAATCCTTTTCGAGACACGCTTACGTGGCTAGTTAAAGAGTTCCATTGTCAGCTTTTAGGTGAAAACTAGCTCTAGTAACTAACTTGATGTTATTACCCGTCGATGATAAGTCTTTTCGAGATTACTAACTTTTATGTTTCGTCAATTCCTGGGTCAATTATGAGTCTAACTCGCACAAGATATTTGACTTTAAGCAACATTGAACTTTCATATTTTAATCACTTTCACTTTCTCCCCCTCAAAAATAGCATATGAGATGTTGTTTTTGATAAACTTTTGATTAAAATATGTTTTTTGAGTCTTATGGGGAGATATCAACAAGAACTTTTGTTTTGCAAACGATGAGTTTTTCAACTGCTCCCCCTCAACAAGTGAATACTCATTGAGGTGAAATACTTGTCTTTTGAGCAGAATTATGAAAATCAGAAAATGTTTGATTAATTCTACTCAAAAGTAAGAAGCCTTCGCTCCTTTTATAAGGATTGAGGCACTGATGCGTACCTCAGGGTCCTTTCATTACAAGTGCGGGTTGTACACTGTTATGTGTGCACAAACCATTAAGCATGATTTTGATGGAACATGTTGTTTTTGAAATACTCCCCCTCAAAACTCGCATATGTTTTGAAAATTTTAAAGTTTTTTAAAGTTTGAGGGAAGGAGTTTTCTTGAAGCAAAGTTCTGAAAAATTTAGAAATTTCAGTTTGAAAAATACTTGAATAAATTTTGCTTCAAGGTAACTAAAACTTTATACGCAGAAATACTCTCCCTCAAAACTAGCATAAGTTTTGACATTTTTAAACTTTGGAGCGAATTGGGGAGTAAAGATTTGAAAAAATCTTGAGCAAAATTTTGAAATATTTTGAAAAAACCTTTTGAAAAATTTTGAATAAATTTTGCTCAAGATTAAGAAGTTTTAGATAAGCTTTGGATGAGAACTTCTTCTTGTTTTCAAGGATAAGTGCACGTTTGGTTTTAAAGAATAGTTAGCAAGGCACTTTCCTTTCTTTGAATCCCGAGTTGTGCACTAAAATGTGTGCACAAGTCATAATGTTTAAGCCCGGGTTGTAAGCTGAAATACTTACAAGCCATTAGGAAATGATAGATTAGACAACAACCTTGAGAACCCATTTAAGCACGGCGCCAACGGGTTTACCAAATTTTGAAATCCATTTGTAAGTTGTGTCAATCTGATTTAAAGATGTTGAATTCCAACGAGGACTGAAAACCGGTGTTTCATTTTGAAATAACACTCGTGGAATCAATGGAGATTTAAAACTCTTTTTATGTTGAAAATTGTTTCAGAAACCCGGTGTTTCTCTTGGAGTTTTAAAATCCGAAGAAGAAGATTTCCATCTAGAGTTGAACCTCATGGGTTCTCTTTGAAGATTTGTTTTTGTGATAAATGGAAACCTTCCGGTATTTGGAATGTTCAAAGCAGAGTCATTTTTATGTTGCAGCGAAAGCAATTCTGATATTGAATATTTGAAAGGTTTTGAACGACTTTGCTTTGGTTTCCACACTTGCTTTACCGGTGTAAAACAAGAATGTGGAGTTTGAAAAACATGATTCTTTTCTTTTGAAGCATTTGGGGGTTTTGAAACACCTTGTTTTGGTCTCCACACTTGCTTTACCGGTGTAAAATGAGAGTGTGGAGTTTGAAGAACTTGTTCCATATTACTTGAAGCATTAGGATTTGAAAACCTTTTAGAAGTAAATGTTTCGAAAAAACTTTATCTCTTGGAAAACTTCCTTCCTTTTTGCAAAGTATAGGTTGTAAACTGTGAAACCCTTTTCGAAAATGGTTTTGAAGATTCACCCGTGCAAACCTTCTTCGAAACACTCACTTCAGGTGTTGAAACATTTGAAATTGGAGCTTTTCTCTTTGATCGGCTAAGATTATCAAACTTCACTTTTAAAGCATTGTATGAAGTTCTCAAATCATTGTATTCTTTTTGAAGAGAAAGATGATATTGGGATGCCAATTTTGATTCTAAAGAAGCAATTTGTTTCAAAAGTTGATCCTTTTCGGCTTTAGAATCATCCGTTTTACGAGCCAATTTCCGTTCGAACTCAACATTTTCTTTTTCAAGTCTTTCAGAATAATTTTCAAATTTGGTTACTTTGTTGAAAAAGTCGGTTTTGGCATCCTCAAAATCGTTTGTTTGTTGAGCTAAAAGCGTTTCAAGCTCAACCACTTTCGTTTGAAGCACATGATTTTCATTTTCAAAAAGATACATTTTCACCCCCGTTTCCTTTTCAAAATCAGGAGTATTAGAATCGAACTGGGGTTTTGGGAAGGAAACTTTTGTGATTTGAAAATCAACATTTTTCTTTTTCATTGATTCAATCTTTTGCAAAACATTTTCAAACTTTTTATCTACAAATTCATTCAATTGAGACTTCAAATCTTCAGTCTCTTTTTGTTTCAAGTTTGAGTTTTGTTTCTGAACTTGTGAACTTTTGATTGAATCAAATAGGTTTTTGTAAATTTGTTTCAAACGCTTAATCTCTTTTTCGTATTTTGAAATTTGACATTTCATTGACACGTTTTCATCTTCAACTTGTTCAAGCTTTGACATCCGGGGGGTTTCAAAAGACTGCTTTTCAAGATTGTGTTGTAAAGCTAGCTCAAAGTTAATGCTTTGTGCTTGACATCTTTGAAAATTTTGTTCAAGAGAAAATATTTGACGTTTAAGTTTCTCTTGGATGTCACTTGACTCTTTTAAAATCTTCTCATTTTCGTGTCTCAACATCCCATTTTCCACTCTTAAGTTTTCAGACTCAACAATCAACGATTTATCACAAGCAGATTTTTCAAAAACTTTCAATTTAGCTTCTAAATCAACAATGTCGTTAAGATACGAGTCTTCCTTTTGCCTTTTTCTCACTTTATGTTCACAAAATTCCTTTTTGCAAGTTGACAACTCTGTTTGTGTTTTTGAAAGCTCTTTTTGAAGTTTTTCAACTTGTTGTTTGAGTTCACATTTTTCATTTTCGAGTTTTGAAACCAATTTTCCGTTCGACTCAATTAATTCGCGTATTTTGTGTTGAAGATCTTGTTCTTTATTGTAATATTCTTGAAATCCCACTTCAAAACTTTTTTCACGTTTGGCTTTGTTTTCATGATTTGAAAGTTGTATTTTATAGCACTCAATGTGCCTTGTTAATGACATAATTTTTGCTTTTAGTTCACAGTTGAGCTTGTTACTTCGATCAACTTCGTTTTGCGTATTCTTAATCATTAAAGCAGTTGAAGCACATTCTTGATCATGATTCACACTGTTATGTTCACCCGTACCTCCATTAAGGTCCACATGTGGAGTTTCAGGAGTAATATTTCTATCATCCTGATTCACCACATATGTGTCGTTAATGTACTCAGGTTGTCCATGACTTTGTGTCTCATGAGCAAACACATTTTCAAATATATCATCATCATTAGATTGATGTACCTGAACGAGTGCGACTGAACTTCGTGAAGGACTGACATCAGTTGCATTATTCAAACCATCCTTACATTTGTGTTTCCCATCAGCATCTGAATCATTCCCTGAAGTGCTGCTTTTAGTTTGCAGTTCTGATAATGCATTGTTACCGGTAAATACCAAACTATCATTCAACGTCCCTTCATTTATGACTGTTCCTTCATGTGTCTGCCTTTTACTTCCATTCTCCCATACATTTTCTTTTAACTCTCTTTTCTGCATCTTCAGTTCTTTGATAGCACTCAGATGAAGTGATCTTTCATTAAGCATAAATTTTAAGTAGCTTAGTTGTGAAACAAGCTGATCTCTAAAAGCTTCAACCTCCATACTATTGATGTTCTCTCTCCATAACCTGCTTTGAGATTCATAGTCTCGAGAAGTTTTGAACACTTTAAAATCCATTGCCATGAACTCTTTGAACTGTGTCTTGAGCACTCTAAATTCTACCATGCAATCACTTCCCTGTTCAATTTGCTTTTCAAGTTGAACTATGTTTTCTCGGAGTTTCCTTTGAAAGGTTAGAACGTCTGTATATGTTTCGAAGAATACAGTAAAGGTACTCCACGAAGGAAACCTTGTATCTGAGAGAATCGTGCATTGAATCTTAACTGAATGAAAATATGCTAAACAATCTTCTATAGAATAGATGGCTCTTTTCTCAACTTTAGACATCTTTCTCTCTTGTGAACTTGTTTGATACATTTTCACTCCCCCGTGATTATTGCGATGTATTCGGAATAATCAAACTAAAATGTATAGTTAATTTATGACACACAAGGTGAAATAGTGATTTTTTGATTTTCCCTCCAAAAATAATTTGAAAAATTTTTCTCTCCTAAAATTTGAAAATCACTATGAAATGCAATTATAAGGTTGCAGGAAAAATTTGAGTTTCAAAAATTTTGCCGCCAAATTTTATCGAAATTTTTTGAATTTTGGCCTAAAATTTCGAATTTTTGGCCAAATTTTTTCTTTTTTTTTTTCTTTTTTTTTGAAAAATATGGATCTTTGAAGGAGAATAAAGGTAATAGTTTTAGGTTGACTTGTTAACTTGAAAACTTTCAATTACTAACTCGGTATGGGTTTCTGAAGACTTAACTCGGTAACAAGCATGAATCTCTAACTCGATAAGATGGTCTGCTAACTCGGTAAAGCTTGCTTGAGTATTTAACTCGATAAATCAAACACCCAACTTAACTCGATAAAGAACTTGCCTGCTAACTCGGTATATTTTCCTTGAGAGCTTAACTCGATAAATTTGAAGAAAGTCCTAACTCGGTAACAAGTTTGGCTGCTAACTCGGTAATGTTAAATTTCAAACTCGGTAACAAAGTGACAGCTTTACTCGGTAAAGTTAAAAAATCCCTAACTCGATATAGTTTTCTGGATCTGTCTAACTCGGTATGTTTTACTCTAACTCGGTATGTCTTGATGTTTGTCTAACTCGATAAGTAGACCCAACTTGAGCAGAGTTTCCCCTAGGTATAAGCCACAATGAACCTTACTCGATATACGATAAGGTGAAGGCTAACTCGCCAAAAGTAAGACTAACTCGCAGAAACTTAAAGTCCTAACTCGCTAAAATAGTTCAAACTCGCAGAAGTGAAAGTTTCTAACTCGCTAAGATTAAAGATCCTAACTCGATAAAACTCTCTAACTCGCTAATATGGCGATGAACAGTAACCGATAAGCCCAAAAATCACTTTAAAAAACTCGTTTTTCTACCAAATCAAACCTAAATCAACCTATATTATCCCTTGGCTCTGATGCCAATTGTTGGGTCCCGACTTTTATATAACTTCACACATATGAGATATGTTTAGAGAGAGAAAGATATGTTTAGAGAGAGAGAGAGAATAGGAGAGGAAATAAGAGATATTTCTTATTCTTAATGAACCAACCAACCAACCTCAAATGAGAGGTTTACAAGACTATTATAGGCCATGTCCAGGGCAACTAACATCTTTCACATTATATCACTTATAGCCCTTAGACTTTGGCAAAACATGAAAACATTAATAAACTAGCATAAAACATATTAAATCTTTAACGTACAAACATAATATTGTACCCTATTACACGACTCATTGACTCGATAATGATCGTTACTTCAAACGTTCCCAACAAATGGCTATCTAAACAAAGTAGACATGGAAACAAGCATAAAGGTGAGGCATCTAAATATACCCTCAATCATTTTGAAGAACGAAGATACATCCCGACTTTTTCGTCACCCAATCAGTATATGAATTGAAGTTCATAGCATCACCAGCCATCATACTCTGTTATGTTAATCCTTCTATCGTCACTCTTTTAGCTTAAATGCTTAATTGTTCTTTTCGTGACTATGTAGGCAGTGAACGATACAGTAAATCAAATGTATGTTGGTTGCTTTTCTCTCAAAAAAGTCTTAGTATTTTTCACGGTGTATTACGTTATAATTGTTCAAGCTTTGGACATTTATATATGTGTACCCGCTATATCGAATGAATGAATAGTTGGTATAAGGAATTAAAGTGAGTTCATAAGCTGAACTTAATTCACGAGTATGATTAAAAGGTCTTGTAAAACATGCTGAAATATTTGAACACTGACATTTACTTGATCCATGCTAGTATTAACGTACATACATGTATATTGCCCACATATTTGGCACTCTATGTATTTTGTATATAATATCAATGTTGCAAAAAACGGCCTACAAGGCCTTGTAATCGCCAATTCCAAGCTACAAGGCCCTGGAACTTGGAGACATTTACAAGGAAGTCGGCCGATTAATCGGCTAAAAAACGCAACTCGACCCCCGACCGCCTTAGAAACGATTCACGATTTTTGCAACATTGTATAATATAACTCTTGTTTAATGAAAAACAGAATTTAATGAGAATATCTCTTATTAGAGAACTGATCTAAATCTTGTGCAGCTGCAGTAAGTATCCCCATCTACACTCAAATGGGTCAATTCTGGTTAAGGTCAAAAATTTTTTATTGAAATTTGCATATTGACACTTTGCCATTTCTTTTGACTGTCGGACGTATGTTTTTATGCTGTTCATATAACAAAGGAGCATATAAGAATAAAAAATATATAATATAAGAGAAAAGTTCATTTAGGGACTAGTTTTTTGTTAGGGACAAATCCCCATTATCTATTTAGTTTGATCTAATAGTGGGGATTAACCTAAGATTAAACATGGAAACCTAAGTCCATGTCTTTTTTTTTTTTCCTTTTTCTTTGTCTTTTTTATTATTCACTTTCTTTATTTCTTTCTTTTTTTTCTTTTTTTTTTTGGCATTTTTTTCCAATTAACGTTATATATTTTTTCATTTTTTTTTCTTTTACTTGTTTTTTTCTTCTAATTCACGTTTTTTTTTTTAATAAGCCAAGCTTTTCTTTTTTAAATAAATTCACGATTTTTTCTCACTTTATTACGTTTTCGTCCGTTTTTGTCTGTTTTCACATGATTATATACGTTTTCAGACGTTTTTGTCCGTTTCCAGACGTTTTTTTTACCGTTTTTATACGTTTTCGTCCATTTTTTTATGTTTTCGTCTGTTTTCAGACGTTTTTATCCGTTTTCGACAGTTTTTATATGTTTTCAGACGTTTTTGTCCATTTTCATACGTTTTCATCCGTTTTTATACGTTTTTGTCCGTTTTCAGACGTTTTCGTCCGTTTTTATACGTTTTTGTCCGTTTTCAGACGTTTTCGTCCGTTTTCATACGTTTTTATACGTTTTTGTCCGTTTTCATACGTTTATATACGTTTTCGTCCGTTTTCGTCCGTTTTTACACGATTTCATCCGTTTTTATACGTTTTCGTCCGGTTTCATATGTTTACATTTGTTTCCATCTGATTTCATACGTTTTCTTTCATTTTTTTTATGTTTTCGTCCTTTTTCCAACATATTCGTCTGTTTTTTTACATTTTCGTTCATTTTCATAGGTTTTCGTCCGTTTTTAAATTTTTTGGCCAATTTTAGACGTTTTCATACGTTTCTGAATATCACAAGTGATATTCGGTGATACTCAGACGTTTTTGTCTGTTTTCGTCCATTTTTGTCTGTTTTCAAACGTTTTCGTCTATTTTCATACGTTTCGGCAGTATTTATACGTTTTCAGACGTTTTTATCCGCTTTCAAACGTTTTCATCAATTTTTTACATTATCGTCTGTTTTTAGACGTTTTCGTCTGTTTTTATACGTTTTCGTCTATTTTTAAGACGTTTTCGTCTGTTTTTATATGCTTTCATCCATTTTTATCTGTTTTCATACGTTTATAAACATTTTCGTCTGTTTTATGTATTTTTGTCTGTTTTCAGACGCTTTCGTCTGTTTTCATACTTTTCAGCAGTTTTTATACGTTTTCGTCCGTTTTCATCAATTTTTCATACGTTTTTGTCCCTTTTCATGCGTGTTTTTACGCTTTCATACGTATTCGTTCGTTTTCATATGTTTTCGTCCGTTTTCATACGTTTCTGAATATCACAATTGATATTCTTAATATCACAAGTGATTTTCTTTGATATTCAAAATATCACTTGTGATATTAATAATATCAATTGTGATATTCAGAAACGTATGAAAATGAAAGAAAACGTATGAAAACGAACAAAAACAAAAGAAAACGTAAGAAAGTGAAAAAAAAAAGGTGAATTAAAAAAATGTGAAGATCACTTATAATATTCTGAATAACACTTGTAATTTTCTGAATATCACTTTTGATATTCAGAATATCACTTGTGATTTCATGTTACAAAACATTAGTTGAACATCACTTGTGATATTCGGAATATCAGTTGTGATATTCAGAGTATCACTTGTGATTTTCTGAATATCACTTGTGATTTTCTGAATATCACAAGTGATTTTCAACTAATGTTTTGTAACATGAAAATCACAAATGATAATTTGAATATCACAAGTGATATTCAAAAAATTACAAGTGATATTCATGTTACAAAACGTTAGTTGAAAATCACATGTGATATTTAGAATATCACTTGTGATTTTCATGTTACAAAATATTAGTTGAAAATCACTTGTGATATTCGGAATATCACTTGTAATATTTAGAATATCACTTGTGAATTTCATGTTACAGAACAATTGTTGAAAATCACTTGTGATATTCAGAATATCACTTGTGATATTCAGAGTGATATTCAAAATATCACTTTTGAAAAAACGTGAATTAAAAAAAGAGTGAAATCACTTGTAATATTCTGAATATCACTTGTGATTTGTATTCAGAATATCACTTTTGATATTCAGAATATCACTTGCGATATTCTGAATATCACTTGCGATTTTCATGTCACAGAACATTTGTTGAAAATCACTTGTGATATTCAGAATATCACTTGCGATATTCAGATATCACTTGCAATATTTTGAATATCACTTGCGATTAACTGAATATCACTAGTGATTTTCATGTTACAGAATGTTAAAAATCACTTGTGATATTCTGATAATCACTGTATATCACTTGTGATATTCAGAAAGGTATGAAAACGTCTGAAAACATTTAAAAACGAACGAAAATGAATGAAAACGGACGAAAACGTATGAAAACGGACGAAAATGTATGAAAATGAACGAAAACGTAAGAAAATGGACAAAAATGGATGAGAACAGATGAAACCATATGAAAACGTATAAAAATGGACGAAAACGGACGAAAACGTATGAAAATGAACGAAAACATATGAAAACGGACGAAAACGTATGAAAATGGACAAAAACATAAGAAAACGGACGAATATATATGAAAACGGACGAAAACGTATGAAAACGGGCGAAAACGTATGAAAAATTCAAAAACAGATGAAAACGTAAGAAAATGGACGAATATATATATATATATATATATATATATATATATATATATATATATATATATATATATATATATATATATGAAAATGGACGAAAACGTATGAAAACGGGCAAAAACGTAAGAAAACAGACGAAAACGTATGAAAAAAATTCGAAAACATATTAAGAAAACGGACGAAAACGTATTAAAATGGACGAAACATATGAAAACGGGTGAAAACGTAAGAAAACAGACGAAAACGTATGAAAACGAGCGAAAACGTAAGAAAACAGACGAAAACGTATGAAAACGAACGAAAATGTATGAAAACGAACGAAAACGTAAGAAAACTGACGAAAACGTAAAAAACCGACGAATATGTATGAAAAACGAAAAAAACGTAAAAAAAAAAAAAAAAAACGCAAAAAAAAAAAAGAAAAGAAAAAAAAAGAAAAAGATGAATAAATAAGATAGACAAAAAGGACAAGAAAAAAAACATAGACTTAAGTTGTCTTATTAAATCTTAGGTTAATCCCCACCATTAGATTAAACTAGATGAATGGTGGGGATTTGTCCCTCAGTTTGTAACAAAAACTTAGTTTATAAAATAACTCACCTCTATAATATAAATCGTTCAATAATACAGGATCCGCGTCTCAAAATATACATCTCCATACATGGAAATGATTATCTATCTAAATAATAGTAAAGCCCATTAGATAATAATTACCTACATAAATTAATCTAAAAACTTGTTTTCTCGATAATTAGGTTTAAAATACATAAATTAAATCCCAACCCTAGTTTTTGTCATAGGGAGACAATGGCAGAGCTTCCACTTGATGTTATATACAACAACATACTTCCAAGCCTTCCTGTGAAATCTCTAATCCGTTTTAAGAGTGTCTCTAAACAATGGCACTCTTTCTTAAAGTCTCGAATCTTTGCCAACTTGCATCTCAACCGCGTAAACAAGGACAGTCATCAAAACCACCACAAATTTCTCAAGATATTTAGAGAAGGACCATGTGAATTTAGCACCATCGATTGTGAAACGCTTGAAGTTGGGGCATCCCGCCCTTTTCCGTTTAAAGTTAGTTTCGGACAGATATGGATTGAATCATCTTGTAATGGACTCGTATTCTTAATCCTCGTGAATGATGATAAAATGCTACCAGATCTAATACTATGGAATCCATTGACGGGTGACTATAAGACATTGGCTAAAACCGATATTAAATATATAAATAATTTTTAGGGAACAGTATTTGAGTTGTATTACAACTCGTGTGATGAAGACTACAAGCTTGTATGTGTAACATATAATAACAATGTTTATATATACTCAATGAAATCTGACTCGTGGAGAAGGGTTGACGGAGACAGCGCTTATCAATATGAACCCTATTTGATTTCATTTCGTGCGAAGCAAAGTACTTGTCTAGATGAAAATCTTTTTTTTTTTTAGAATCGTATAGGGGCGTCAAAATAATTACAAAGTTTGACACTAAGACTGAAAAGTTTACGAAGATAACGACGACTTAGGATCAAATGAGAAGAAAACTTAAAATGAGAAGGATGAGAAATAACTATAACCACACATTTGAGATGCATCGACTTAAATTAGATGCATCCCTAATCTTTTAGATGCACCATAATATATTTTCTAGCAAAAAATTAGATGCATACACATATATTAGATGCATTTCATCAAGTTAGACAAATCCTATACAGTTTTCATCCTCTGCGGGTCAAATTTGTTGTTAGTACTACTTTGCATCGTTTTCACTTCAAATCACTTTTCGAAACTAATTGAAATGCATCTAAATGAATAGAGATGCATCTAAATCAAGTCGATGCATCTCAAATATGTGGTTATAGTTATTTCTCATTCTTCTCATTTTAAGTTTTCTTCTCACTGGATCCTTACCCAGATAACGACTCCCTTCATGGGTGAGAAAATCTGGTCTGCTCTCATGGTACAAGGAGGCTGCATTCGCTTGTATGTGAGAAGTAATTATCCTATTAATAGCCCAATCGAGTTATGGATGATGAAGAGAGATGGAGATTGGATGAGGGTTTCAACATATAAGGGCGAGTTTAATAATCTCTATCTGCAGCCACTGCATTTGATGAGGGACGGAAATTGGCTCATGAAGTCAACATATAATGGCTATCTATACAAAGTAGACATGGAAAAGAAACATAATGGCGGGGCATTAATTATATATACCGTCAAAGGTATTGAAGAACGAAGATTCATCCCGACCTTTTTGTCACCCAATCAGTATATGAATTGAAGTTCATAGCATATACTCTGTTATGTTAATCCTTCTTTCGTCACTCTTTTAGTTTAATTGTTCTTTTTTTTACTATGTAGACAGAGAAATAGAGAATGATACAGTAAATCAAGTTTATGTTGGTTGATTTGTATAATTCTCTCAAAGAAGTCTTACTATTTTTCTTACCATAAACGCATAGACTCACCCATGTAGTCTCATGGATTTATCGAACTATAAAATACATTAATTGTTTTTTTAGGAATTAAAAAACTTAATTCCTGCATAACAATCAACTTAATAAACTCGAGCTCGTTTAAATCAGGTAATCTAAACTTCCTCTAAGAATCACCCTTTCATTAAATTATTTTAATCCTTAATCAAACAAGCAAGCATTTATATGTTACTTGTTGTAACAAGTGTACTTAAAACTTGATCTAGAAATTATTTGTATCTACAAAAACACATTTTGAACCAGTGTTAAACGTTATTCTTCGCCTCTCGAGCCTCAGAATTCAATTTTCAAATGGTAGACCTAACATCGACGTTTCAAATGGATTCCACAGGTTGAGATGATATGACAATACAAACCATCATAGCAAGGCTGCTTAGGTTTCAAAACTGATTGCTCAAAACAAACAATCAGAATACCATAACGAGTAAAAACTCTATGTTCATTATAATAACACTTTCTGTCTCTATATTGCAATCCTTTGATGTACAACGTTTTGGTCGAATCTATCTTTTTATATACATCTAATCTTGACGATTAACTAGAAAACGTGAATCATGTGGCGTGCTTTTGTCTGCGTCGCTGACTTTTAAATCTTTATCAGAAACAGGATCACTAAAAGTCTTGTGATTGTTAGCCAACCTGTCCTCATTTATAAGGAATATACTCGGTTCCCTACCTAACTTTCCTGTCGAGGGACGCATAGAAGCGCCAAATCTTTCTGACAAGGATAAGATATTTGAAGCATCATCGTCTTCAACTGACACCCACTCTCGAAAATCAATAGGAGGTGGTAATTTAGAGCAAAATACATCCTTAATGTTCTTCAAAAACCCTTCGTTAAATGGATTTTTCTTCTTTTCATATCTATACCGGAAATTCTCGTACGTTGTCTGCATTATTCAACACACAACATAATTACTTTTAGGACAAGAAGTTACAGACGTGCCATCATTTTCAAAAGGTATAAAACTGTAACCTGGTTTGTGGAAATGAGATAAACATGGAATATGCTGAGCCCACCTACGAACCAAACAGATATGAAGGTATATACTAGGAGTGAAAAAGAAACAGCGTCATTCAATAAATTTTTCAACAAGCTCCCATTTTGACGAATAATATCGATCAATGAAAACGTGAACACATATACACACAAGAGTGTGGATGATGTAACGAACAGGAGGAAGAACCGATAGTTCCGCTGCAAATACATCAACCAGTGTTACTACGAAGTACTACGCCATAACCGGTGACAATTTTGATCAATTTATGGTCAAATGGGTCAATTTGGGTTATACATAGACTCTAACGAGTCAAATGACTGACAAAATGAGTTAGAAACTTACAACTCCGATACATTGTCCAACCCACGGGCAGTGATGATCAAAACGTTGCACACAGTTATTACAAACAGAGCAATGAGAAGCACGAGGCGGGCGGTAGAGCATGCACGTATCACAGTATTTTACTTTAATTGTGTGACCATTAACAAGCATATCTTTGATTCTTGGTACCCTCGTACTAAGGGACGAAGCATTTAGCCAATCCATTGATTCTGACCGCATACTAAAAGATTCTTCACATTCCAGTGGCCGTTTGTTCCTACAAATTACTCCTGGATTTCTGGCGGACGTCATGAAGAGAAAAACTAAATCCTGCTTATAGAAAGATGAGTCAAGTCCATAGCCCAAGTGGAGACAATCTTGACTCATTTACTTACAAATGTATCGATTTGTGTAAGAAAAAGTAGCTAAACAAAAATGAATCAAATCACTGAAATGTGTGTTTTTCAAATGTTTACGCCTTTACAACCTCCTAAGCTTGATTGTTACAGTATTAAAAAGTAAATTATTGTAGTAGATTGTTTGGCCAGCTTGACCTATTTCATCCTGCACAAACAACAACCTGTTTGACATGTTATCTAACCCGCCTACCTCGCCCATTGTATACTTAAAATGATGGTTAACGTACCAAAAGTGTGAGGACGATTCCTAAAGCTAGTACCGTGTATCCAAATATGTTTCCATCTTTTTCCGTATCGAGTAGTGTTTTAATGCAGAAGGTTATTGCCGGAGCTCCAATAAGAACTGTAGATAAAAGTACTGAGCCAGCGTCGGGCCCAAAAATTAATCTACCGCCACAATAAAATTTCTGCCAACCAAAAAATAACACGTTTAATTGATTCACGTATCGTTATCAACCAAAATCATTGGAATGTGAATGATTACAAAATCGTTTAAAGAATTGGGACAAACCCACAAGAGCACTCTTTAATTTTTATCATCCAACAAATGAAACTATATGTTCCTCAAGAACAAAATGCATTCATGTCTACTTTGACTAACAAAGGTCAACTACTGGGTTTGATCTAACACAAAAAGTGATAAGAACAATATTTAAATATGTTTCTATGAGACTAGTTCGAACTTTGACTCAAGAAAGTCAAATGTTGACTATCTTACAACCCATAAACCTTGCACCAAAAAAAGATGAAAACATGGCCCTATTAATTTTTTCTTAAAAATCTAGGTAACACTATAATAGTCAAGATACATTCATGTCTTCTTTGACTCGCAAAAATTTCAATGGTGATTTTCTTAAAGGTTTATAGAAAACGTCATAACTATGGAATCAGTCATAGATTTATCAAATTATTCACAAGTAGTCTTGTATACTTTGACATGCATATCAATATCTCCATGTTTATTGCACCCTTAAACAGTAAAACATTTACCTTTCTAATAGACCAATAGTTTAAGGTAAGCCGTAACTTTGGCACACAAAATGGATATGCTGATTATAGGACTAACTCTTGAGTTACTACATGGCCACGTGATGTTCTAAAAAAATATAATAGATGAAAAACCAAATGCCCAAGTAAGTTTTTTCTATTGTTTATGTTGGTATTAGTCTTTGAAGATTCGTTATATGCAGCAGGAAAAGAAACGAAATATGATGATTATGACATGAATTAAGCAATACCCATGGTAAATACTAAATAATATAAATCAAAGCATGATATAAACTCACATTACGACCTTTCCAAACTTGATAAAGCCTCTTTTTCTTAGCCTTTCGAGGAGAAGAAACCTGACTCTTGCTTTCCTCCATCATCTTTACGAATCAAATTAATATCGTGCAAATTAAATGGCCGATCAGCAATCCATTCACATTCAAATTCCAACGTTCAATACTTTAATACAATGCAAAAGGTTGTTTTTAACAAAATAAGAGGGGGAGATGGTTAGGGGGAGTTTATTATGTTTTGTTATGGATGAACAAAACCCTCTCCCTTTCTCTCCCTCTCTTTATATATATGTTTATGTTTTTTTGTATTTCGGCTCTCTAATTCTTAGATTACAATTTCTCAAAAAGAAGAAGAAGAAGAGGAAAATGAAAATGATTTCTGTCTCTAAATTTTGTGACCGATAGAGTCGGAGAGCACTCATATCCAATGCATTTCTTCTTGCTATTTTTGGAAATCTGCCTTTTGTTGATGAATTAATCAGGATCCCATATGATATGAGTTGCCTCTATTAGCACGTAAATCATGCTTCAACCATCATCAGGGTTTATGTTTCACCAGGGATTAGCATGAGAAAGACTTCTTTATGCATTTTAAAAGAATTACCTACAACGCAAAAACTTTGCTTAAAATTTTAAATTATTTGCTCGAATTTTTTTTAACAACGTTAGATCGGTTATCATGTATTACCAAAACTTAGTATAGCTTCTGATATACAAACTCATTCCCACAGTGATTATTTAATGCAAACCATGCACCACCTAAATTCATGACAAAAACATTACTACTCCGTGAATGACTAAAAAACTAGGTTTTTATTGCTTTCACGTTGTGGCTCAGGATTAAATCTTCATTATAAGCAAAACTTTGATTTAGACAAACACAAGTGCCAAAGTAAAAGTTAGACTATAGTTAGAGATAATTAGGGTCTTTTCATCATCTTAGGATGACTTTGTGGTATAAACATGTCAACTATAAATGGCCGGTCAATAATCTTTTGGCGAAATAAATTCTGACTAAACTATTCTTCTTCTTATAAATAAATTTTAATTTGGTCAAAAGCTAACTCTATAGTAGTAATATGGGTTGACTTAAGTGTAAATAATCTCGCGAGAACATGTGTATAAAAAATGGAAGTTGGAACATTCGCCTCAACAGCTTTGTTAGCCGAATATAGCAAGAGGACACTGAAAGTGTAGCTGTATATGTGTATATGTATAGCCGAACATACCAACATTTTTGTAGGTAAATCCGTCCAATTTTAATCAACATTCTTGTGCCTCTTATTTCTTCCAATTTTAATTATCTTCTTTCAGTGAACTTCATGTATCAAATTATATTTTTGTAAAGTATTTCATGTGTTTCTTACGGGTTTTGACTCTTGAGCTAATCCGAACAAGAATCGAAGTATTAAGGTTTTGACTATTTGATGGCACAGGAGAAGATTAAGGGGCCGATAAGACAATATCAAGTTTGGAAAGGAAGCAATGTAAGTTCTTTGTTGTTGGAATTTTTTTTGGTAAAAGTGACTTTTAGCCAACTTTAGACACTGAGTATTTATATGTGTGTGTCGTATATTTGTAATATTATGCGGATATGTGTTATCTTTGATGAGAGTTTCGCAACGAGCATGCAAATGTTCAAATTAGAGTCGACGTAAATGAAATATCATATATGTGAGTTAGTATTTTTGAAGCTTGTCTAAGGAGTATGGCTATCAAGTTGAGTTCATTTTGCTGAAATACTATCAGAACACTACCAGAGTTCCAACTTTGAACTTTACATACGATGAATAATTGGATTTTAATGAAAAATTTGGTATCTGTAATATGTTGGTGTATGTGCTGAGCTCCACCTTTTTACTATATGATGCTCCAGAGATTCTTATGCGGGGGAAGATTGATCTTTGGTCCCGATGTGCTATCCTTGTTCTTCTCCTTGCTCATGGTTGCAGGCCCTGCAATAACGTTTTGTATTAAGGTCCACAAAATCATAAATCATAACAAGCAAAACAAAAAACAGTTCAGCTATTGGTATGGAGTGTTGATTGTAGCCGCAACTCTCACTTGTCTAGTAAGTAACTGATAAACGTAAATTTGAACCAAAAAAAAGTTTATTTCTAACATCATTTGAATTATCTGAACACAGGACATTATATTTCTTTTCATTACATCGAGTAGAGACCCTGGTATAGTCCCACGAAACACATTTCCACCTGACCCTGATGAAACAAATGAAGCGAACACCCCTTCAATGGAGTGGACACACGGTAGAACGCCTCATTTAAGGTTACCAAGAACGAAGGACATCATTGTCAACGGTCACACAATCAAAGTCAAATACTGTGACACGTGTATGCTCTATCGTCCTCCACGAGCCTCACACTGCTCTCTTTGCAACAATTGTGTTCAAAGGTTTGACCATCATTGTCCGTGGGTTGGTCAATGCATTGGATTGGTAAGAAGCATTCTTTTTCATGTGTTGGTATTTTCAGTTATTTTTTTGTCAACACTAATTCTATCTAAATGTAATTGCAGCGGAACTATAGGTCCTTCTACATGTTTGTATTGACATCGACCATATTGTGCATATATGTGTTCACATTTTCACTGGTCATCTTAGCTCAACAAAATCCGAACATTTGGAAGGCTATGTCTAAGGACGTCTTGTCGGATTTTCTCATAGTATACTGCTTTATCGCCGTTTGGTTTGTGGGGGGCCTAACAATTTTCCACTTCTATCTTATTTGCTCAAACCAGGTAATCATTGTATTTTAGCTTATATATGCAATGTTTCTGTGAGATAAGGTTAGTAAATCACTTAGGTTTTTAACTTTTTGGCAGTTTAACTCTTGAACTTTTTTTCACATGGCTTAGTCTTGACTTGTCTTATCATTTTTTCGTGATTATACTTCTTTTTAGGGATAGGCCACTGCAAGAAAAAGTTAAGGTACTTAATCGAGGGTAGTGAACAAATATCTGCAACAAAAAAATAGCTTTAAAACAGCCAAAATGGTGCAAGTTTAAGGGATAAAACAAGTCTAATCCATATATTAACATGTATAGTGATACCATTTCTTATATGTATGCAGACAACTTATGAAAACTTTCGGTATCGATATAATAAAAATGAAAATCCGTATCACAAGGGGGTTATACAGAACCTTATTGAGGTCTTTCTTTCCAAGGTCCCTCCTTCGTTAATTGATTTCCGAGCATATATTCATGAAGAAGACAGTTTAGTGATAGAACCCACAAGTTCAAATCTTGAGGATTCACCAAAGGAAAAAATAGACATGGAAACAGCAAATAGTTTTGCCGAAGCAAGTGGCATATTCCTTCCTCAAAGTTCAAAGAATTTGCATAATCATGCATTGGTAGGCAATGTGAGAAGTAACATGGGGAATGTAACATCAGATACTCTCCCTTCTCCTTTTCTTTTTGAAACAAACGACACAGCACATGATATGGTTGCTGGAGGGAAGCTCGAAGATGGTGATAATGCAGAGAAGATACGTGACAAAGAGAATGTAATAATTCATGAAACTCACACTGTTCATCAAATATAGAGGTAAACCGGCCTTAGTTCATTTATTTTACATGTGTTATGTGTATAAACGGTTTAATGAAGCGATGTAGTAATGTTAAATTGCTGGAAATGATCGTATTTTTTATACGTTTTGCAGGTTTATTTATTCGTGTGTAAAACGGCATTCTTGGATGGTTTAATGTATGCCTACTCAATGTAAGTGCACATTAATATGTTAAACACTCTATCCGGTTCTGGATGAGGAATATGACTCTCAGAATAGAAAATAATCAGGAACTGGTTTTGAAGTTGGAGTTTTTTTCCCGTTTGAACCGTTTTTGGTTATCCATTCTCTTTACTTTTTTCTATAGAGTTCTTTTGGCGTCTGCAATATGTGCTTGAACATTCATCTCTCATTCGATTGATTTTCCTTAATGTTTTCTATGTGTATCGTGGGTCATGAAATACGTGCTTTAACTCTTTCATGATGATACACCAATTGCTCATATCTCTACACAAGTTTGGTCATAATATGTGTGATTATGGGAGGGGTAAATTTGTAACAAAGGGTTAGATTGTAAGAAGAGAATGTGCATCAACTAATCTGTTCGTTTTAAAGCAATATTATGGATGGTTTGACGTTTTACGACTCGATTTCTATGCTTTACCTTGTGTTGTGCGGCTGTGCGCATTGGATGGAGTTGTCCACTCACTTGATTTGTTAAGACCCATTACTGCGTTGTGACTTGTGAGTAATATAAAAAAAATTATATAAGCGTTTTACATCTGTCGTATTTTTGATCATTACAGGTCATGACTAGTTTTTTTCGACAAGCTTAACTACACCTTGGTACTCCTCGATTTAGTAACCGGCATGAGTGAGCTAGATTTTGTTTACTAAATCCTACATCAACTGTTGTTAAAAATGCTCCTCTGTCCAATCACTATAATGACAAATTGACAATTGTTACAACAGTTTTGCCTTGAACGAGTGGACATTGTAATTGTACAATAGGAGATTTGCACATTCTCATTTTTTTATTTGCGGTCAACAATAATATCTTGAAAACCTACTTAAGTACTTACGTGATCAGTTATCTTGAAAACTTGACTTAAGTACTTACGTGATCATTTATCTTGAAAACTTAAGTACTTACGTGATCATTTATCATTCTACTTTGTCGCAGTATGGACGTCTGGTTACATTTCCCATCATTATTAAATAATCTTTAGAACAATTGTTATAAACCAGATGGGTTGACATTATGAGTTAGACCTCAAATCACGGTTATTAAATAATCTTTAGAACAATTGTTATAAACCAGATGGGTTGACATTATGAGTTAGAACTCAAATCACGGTTTAAAAATGTAACATGTTGAATCTCTATCATTGCTAGAGTTAACTACATTTTCGGCCAATTCTTTCTCACCTAGTTTGGTAGGTTTGTTTGTAAGTGTGAGAAATAAATACTCCTTTATCTCACATCGTGAAAGTCAAACTCATATCAACCCATATTAAAACTCATGCTATGTTTGACTACACAAAGGGTGTCGTGAGTTATTTTCAAACTAGGTGAGAAAGAATGAGAATGCTATAATCACTCGAATTTTACAAAAACAAAATCTACACAATGACTTGTATGTTTATGATTGGTGGTTTCACTCTATTGTTCTCTCTCATCTCTTTAATTAACCCAATCATATGCATCCATGTCATTGTGTGGATTTTGTTTTGTAAAATTTGAGTGATTGTAGCATTCCTCAGAAAGAATATGACCGATTTTATTTTGTTAAAATGGCGAATAATCATCGACATTATCAGGTATTAATTTTTTTAATTGCTTGTTAATGGTTTTTTTTTTTTTTTTTTTTTTTTTTTTTTATCCGAAAGTTATGCTATATTTATAGAATCATGATTATATTTGTAGATTTATGATGCAAAATTTACTATCTGTAGCCAAATGTCAATACATACCACTTGTGATCTATTATCCGGTATTTAAAATAGTACAAGTACTAAACGTTATCAATTATTTAGGAGTAGTTGTTTTGGTAATTGATTGAATGTTCCTTACATTGACCCATGAGCCATGTTTAAATCATGGAATGCTCCTTAGGAAATAATTGATAGTCCATGACATACACACCGAAGTGGACAAGTTTTGATATAATGTTGATAAATACTTTTGCAATTTTGGCACGAAGAGTTTTGTATATGTACTGGTGTAAATTTCGATCATTTTGATGTAAAGGAAATGCAACAAATACATAAAGAACCTATGTTACTATATTTATGATTGACATGGGTCCAAATGGTGTTTATCTAAGAAACATTCAGGCAATATTTGAGGGTGACAAGTGGCACGACATCTCTGACGAAGATGCGGTACATGTTTGTTTGATTCTTTTTGTTGAATATATATTAGCCGGGCAGGAATATTATCAAGATATTCTGGATTTTCGATTCTATATAGTTGATTTTGAGTACAACCTACATATTGTTCATAAGTTGATTTATAGTGTAATGATTATTTTGAGTGTATTGTATATTAAGAGGATAATTTGGAAATTGTTCAATTTTAGCATAATTTTGAAAATGTTATGATGATTCAACATATTTCCAATATAGTGAATTTTGATAAGGTGCGAGATTTACAGAATTTTGAAAGTTTTGAGAAGGTTGAATATTTTGTTAATAATGAAAATTGTGACTATGTTCACCAGTAATTTTGAGAATTTTGAGAAGTATATACCTGTTGCGGATGATGGAATTGTTCAATGTTCAATTCCATAAGATCTTGATTATTAGTAAAAATATAATTGATGAAATACCATAACTCTTCATCATTGTTTATTTCATACACTTGGTCGCTAGGTTGAATTCGGTGTGATAAATTGATCACTCCAGTGACGTCTAAACTGAATATATTTCCAACATATTCTTTGAAACTTTTGTAGCTACTCTTTTTTGACAAAAGAAAGTTACTACGACAACCACCATTAACAATACATACCAAAAACTTCCCTTGAGTTAAACTCGTAATTTTTTATATTCTCGGGTTTTTAGTCTACTGTAATTTTTAGTCCGGTTTTCTTTGATTTATACAATATTTGAATATAATTCAGGTACAATTGTGAACAATGAATCTCAAAGTATATTTTTTTGAGATAAATAAGTATATAATGGATAAGAACTGACACACAAAAATCTTAAATTTTGCTAAGTATTTCAACACATTAATCACTTAAATTTAAATTAACTAAAGAGTGTGGGCAAGTTGGTATGCTCGCAAGGTCGTTTACTCGCTCTATGCCACACGGAAGAATTTGAAGAAACCAAAAAAAAATGTCATAAATTGGTGCACGAAAAGGTGTTTGCGCCCGTTGTGCCACTTGTCAACTTCACATTTAACCTCAATAACAAAATGGGACACATGTCGAGCAATGAACTTGTGCGAGCAAAGGTTTGCACACCCTCTGTTTGCGTGCAATAATCCTGTTTTCGACTAACCCATTTTTTAATTTGTCGCGCGTTGTCGGTTTTAGTAATACACTCTCAAAATGTCGTCTTTGGTGACACACTTTTCAATATGTCTATTCCTAAAATTTTCAATATTTTGTCCCTCTCTTCTTTCTTCTATGCTAACAAAAACACACATGCACATCTCTCTCTCTCTCTCTCTCTCTCTCTCTCTCTCTCTCTCTCTCTCTCTCTCTCTCTGTGTGTGCGCGCGCGCGCGCGCTCGCTATAAATTTTGCTGGAAACTGAAAACAAGTATGTTGTGAAAGTGTTTGGATTAGATTATGTGTTTGTGCTTTTATTTGATAATGATGATGATGATGATGATGATGATGATGATGATGATATTTTAATGACCCTAAGTGTGAGTTGTTGCTCCTTCGTGCTTGTGCCGGTATTTCCAAGTTATGTTTTTCTATGCGCACATGTTCTCCTCAGGTCTTTGAGCGTGGTCAAAGTTCATTTGATGCAGCACTTCGTTCTTCTCTGGAACGTATTGTCATTGCTTCTGGACCTGGTTTCAGTGATTAACGGTGGAGGCTTGCCACCCTACCCTTTGCATTTGGGGGGGCTTAGTGTATACTCTGCAGGTGATATCTTGAATTATGTATTCCTTGCGTCTAGACTCCAATCTACTAACTTACAGGCTAAGCTCCTCCGACATTCTGGTGTTGTAACTTCTGGGCCTTCCTTTGATGATGCCTTGTGTACTTTTAATGCTAAAATGGAGACTGACCTTTTGAATAATCCAAGTGAGATCGGTGCCCTCAAACTCATGAAGAAATTGGCAGATACATATTTCACACGTGTTACCCAAACGGCTGAATCCACTCTTTCCCTATCTACTCGACATATGGCGCTATGGAGATCGCAAATGGAAGACTACACTTTGGATTGGCTTAGGGTGGTTCTGATATCTGGGTTGGGATAGACTATGAATTTTAGGACAGGTGTTCCCCTATTCTCTGTTCAGATGCCATGCTCAGCTTGTTCCAGTGTCTTTACTGGGAAAATTTATGGGGACTATGTTGTATCGTGCGCGGGTATTATTGGTATTAAACATCCACATAATGTAGTGCGTTATGTTCTTGTTGACATATGTTCTCGGTCAGGGATTTCGACTCGTAAAGAGGTTGATATTGGGCTTAGTGGGGGAAAGGGACAAACCCTTACGTCCAACTGATATGTTGCTTTACTCTTGGGACGGAGGGCTTGATGTATGTTTTGATTTGACAGGGTCATCGCCTTTGACGCAAACGTGTATGGTTGATTTGTGTCGGGTCTTGCGGTGATTGAGGCCACACAACGTAAACGCTTCAAGTATGAGGCTAAGTGCACGAATATTGGGTATGAGTTTCTCCCCTTCTCTTTCTCTTCTTTTTTGGGGAACTTGAGAAGGATGCGGTGACCTTACTAAAGCGAATCCGAAAGTTCTATGTGACCCAAGACATTGTAGCACATGCTGCTGTTCATATCTTTAATAGGATCAGCTTTGCTATAGCTAGAGGAGTGGGGCTCAGATTGTATCTCGACTCTCCACTAATTTTTTAAATCCTATAAGTTTCAAATAATAATAATAATAATAATAATAATAATAATAATAATAATAATAATGATTTTTCTAACTTGTGCTCTAAATACACAAGTTAAGCACATAAAAAATACACCAAAAGTATATAGGGATTCACATAAAAGTACATTTGTCTGTACTTTTATGTAAATCACTATATACTTTTTCGTGAACCCTTATGTACTTATGGTGTGCTTAACTTGTGCCCTATGACACAAGTTAGAAAAACCGTATTAAAAAATCATGTTCTGTTTATATAATAGGATTATAAGTTTCGGTTTATCTATGTAAAATAGTTGTTATACATGATGTTTGAATCTTCTACATGCCTAATTTTGTGACACGAAGTCGATGTACTCCGTATTAAGTTGCATACTACATATACAACGACAAATGAATATACCAAGGTGTAATTTTCATGACATCGTCATTAATTTGTATTACCACCAAATTTATCACACGTAGCATTAAGAAACACCCTAAAAAACATCTAATGGTAAATATTATGCCTTGCATCTTTAAATACCAAGAGAATAATGTCACATGTCCACCTCTTTTAATTTGATCATGGCCGGTTCCTCCACATCGCAATCACAATCGCAATAACGATAATTTAAAAAATGTATTCAAACGCGTCAGATTACAAAAACAAAAATAATCAATGCATGATTGGACAAATGTCAAATTACAATTTGCTTGTATTTAGATAATGAATTTCAGTTACGATCTCCATATTCCATAACCATAAAATCTATAAACTTAAGGCATCCATCATAATTAACTTTTAAAAAGGTTTATAACATCGTTAATTTATAGGGTAAAATGCAAAAATGTTCCTTAAACTATCATGAAATCATAAAAATTGGATCGAGACAAAAAGTCACGCAAAAAAAGCCACCAACGTTACGCAAATTTACAAAAAAGCCATCGAGAGCGCTTTTTTGCTAACTTCTGTTAGTTTTTCCGTTAGTCAAGAGTATTATCGCCATTTCACTCGTTTCCCGCCTTTGACTACCCACACTTTACTTGAATGACCAAATTTGCAAAGTTATACCTTAAGTTTTGGAGCCAAAAACACACGTGGCAGCCGAAGAGATTAACATTTCCCTCCTTTTTGTGTAACTCGGCAACCTAAGTGATTGCATAGGGACTATTCAGCTCATCTTTATCCCGCTTATTTAAATACACCAAACCATACACACATTTCACCGAAACACACATAATCCCAACAATCAAAACAACCCACGATGGCAAACAATGGTATAGGGAAGGGCATCTATATTGGTACCGAGGAAGAGGAATTTGACAAAGTTTTAAGAACCGATTATCTAAATGATTTACTTCTTGATTCATATGGCGCAGAACCAATTGATGAGTATGGTTCTTATAGGCAGATTCCTAAGGAGTTGAGAACTCAGATTTTGACCTATCTTAGGAAACAAGATGGCTACTATGAAGCGCTTTTGAGTGATGAGGAGGAGAAGGAAGAGACGGTGGATACCGTTTTACCAAAGTTTGATGATTTGGCAGAGAGGATTTCCCGTCTTGAAGTTGTGTTTAAGTATCTGAAGGATAAGAATGACAAGAAAGAAAAAGAATTGAAGAGCAGGAAGAAAAGGAAGAAAAGGGGTGATGCGGAAGGTAGCGGTTCCAACTACTAAACTAGTGTGTTTAGATAACTTTTGGGCGATGTAATGGTTGTGAACTCGTATGATCATATTGGCTCCAAGATAATTGTGATGAGTATGGTTCTTATAGGCAGATTCCTAATGGTTGTGAACTCGTATGGTCATTCATTGATCTTGGTGGATTTTGTGGATTCCTTGCTGAGTTAGGGTTTCGGATCTGGTTTTTTCATTTATTATCTTGCCGCCATTGGGTTTTGGGGGTTGATTTTCCATGGATCTATGCTATGTCGGTTCTGAATGCCTATATTATGATCGATCCTTTGTTGTTCGGTTCTCATGCTCGTATACCAATTATATATTTAAAGATTGGTATGATATTTTGCCGAAACCCTTATGCTTGGATCTCTTATTTTTCACTTGTTAGGGTTTCGGCCATGTTATTTTGTATGGGCTATCAAATATTATCCTTAATTATGGTGATTGGTGCTGCTATGCTTTCATGTATATCTTTGTGTTCTGCAAGTTGGATTAACCAATCCATTCTATCTTGTATGTCGATCTGCTGATCGTGGAGGTTTCATGTAAGTCGATCTATTGATGATGGTTATATTCTGGTTTATTGGATCTATTTGGAAGTGGGTTGAGAAAGGGATGGTGAGGATGGTCGTTGAGAGTTAGGGTTTGTTCTAAATCCTAATTTTCTGTATGTTAGGGTTTCAAAACCCTAGTTTTACGCTTATTCGGGATACTGTTGTTTACATGATCAAGACTCTAGTGCATCGATTATTATTATTGCATTCAGTTTTTTATGGCTGTTGATTGCATGTTAGGGTTTTGTAAACATCTTATTTGCTGCTGTTTATCGAATATGCTGGTAGCCAAGTGGAGTTATTGCTTTCTTACACGTTTCATCTTTCAAATAAATGCTAGCGATTGCTATTTTCCTGGGTTTTTGATCGATGGTGCTATGTTGTGGAAGTTTTGGTTTGTTTTGGATCATTACTGGCATGCAACAGGTTTGACAAGGGTTATTGTTGATTGTTGCATATGATGTCTTATTATGGTCCTTTTTGGCTGTTGCATATGACTTGATACTTGGTTATCCACATAGACCTTGGATAAATAATTTCTATTCAGCTGGTTTAGTGCTTACATGTGGATTTTAGCTGCGAATGGAAGATTTATTGTTATGATGTTATATGCTGGATGTTCATGGTCCTCACGCTGTTTGTTGGGGAGAGTGGAAGTCATGGCTATCTTGTCCCAAACTGGTACGATGCTTTGTTGCTGCTGTAATTGATTATGGTTTGGGGAGATGCACGTCATGTTTGAAGTCTATGGAAGATTTTAATACAATTGGTTTGCACTCAGATCTTGGTTGCGTTTGGCAATTTATTGGTACTCTAAATCATGCCATGGTGTTTGGTGTGTTGCTGGTACATGGAGTTGTGATCATATTGGCTCAAGCTGCTTCAAGGTAATTGTGATGCTGAATTTTACGATGGGCTGAGTTGTTGTTGATTCCATGTGTATCACACCCCAAAAATCGGGTCCAGCGGAAGCATACATGTAGCTGAGGTGTAACTCAATTGGTATTACAACACAAGTTCAAAAATGGTTTTCACTTGAATCATTTAGAATAAAATAGTTTAAATCAAAATGTTGAATTTTCATTGTTAAAAGTAGTGAGGAAGTAGGCCTTTAAAATAGTTTAAAACGGTCCCCAAATTAATAATCAGAGTCTTCTATGACCATGCCATGCCCTGCCAAAACCTCCTGTAGCGTGCCATTGCTTAATACCTGAAAATACAGGCTAAAGTGTCAACACGAGGTTGGTGAGTTCATAGAGTCTTGTGAAAAAAAAATGTAATGCACATGAATGAAGATTTCACAGCAAAGGCCTCGTAAATCCACTCAGTTCCAAGTCCCGCCATAAGAGACTTGTAACCTGTGTGTTTACGACCCACTGCCAAATATGATCTATGTGAACAAAAGTAATACTTGTATTTAAATTTCAAGGTAAATATAGCAAAACGGCTATATAAATAATTCAGACAATGAGGCCATATGGTAAATCAGTCAAGTAAGGAAACAACAATATTACGTTTGACATCACAGCCAAGTAGGGAATACCACAATATTACGTTTGATATCACAGCCAAGTGGGGAATACCACAATACGTTTGACATCACAGCCAAGTGGGGAATACCACAATATTACGTTTGACATCACAGCCAAGTGGGGAATACCACAATATTACAATGAACATATAGGAATAATTGGTGACCATGAGGTCATATAAACAAGGATGATTAATCCCATGAAATACAGGTAATCAAGCATACCAATGAAATGCAGGTGATTAAACATACCAAAGAAATACAGGTAATCAAACATACCAATGAAATGCAGGTGATCAAACATATATTTAGGTAAAGCTGAAACTATTTGAGTAATCAACCATGTAAAGCAAGTAATGCGTTTAAGTAAAACGAGCATGTATTCTCCCCCAAAGAGTTTACAAAACAATTAAAAGAGTAGGGGCTATGACTCACCTGGTGCGATAGCTACGATGACAAAAGTGGATACACAAAATGAGGAACGATCTCTAACCGCAACCTAATATGAATGATATGGTCTAATGTAAGAAATGAAATGATGCTACACATGCAAATACGTATGTTATCGATACCACTCGTTAGTTTTGAAAATAACGTTTATCGTCGACAAATACGTTTTTGACGTCTCATTAAGTTAATAAACACTTCCCATGTAAATAAGTTGAAACGGTACTCCACGATCCTCGTTTGGTGTTCTATCGGCAAATATAAGGTTTTCGACGTAAAATGACACTTTTCATAACTTGAAAATATGACCAAAATGGTCTCGCAAAACTAGTCGCGAAATAGTGAATATTAAGAGTCAGGAAATAAGATTAGTAGTTTTGAGAAGATTTTCACCATAACTAAAAAGTCACAGAAGTGAAGTTTGTCTATACGGGTCTCGATCATAAAGGAAAATAGCCGTCAAGTGAGGTGTTTGGGCTGTTTTGGCAGATTCTGGGCAGTTTTCGGGAAAGTTTAGAAGACCATAAGTTATTCGTTATAAATCTTTTTGACAAACGGTTGGATATTTTGAAAACTAGGCTGGGTGAACTAACTTTTTGTAACTGATGTAAATTTTCCAGAAATGAGTTTATCAATGAGTAAATTGGCTCTCAACCTGGTCACTTGGCGAAATGGTTAATACTTTGGAAAATTTTCTTAAGTGTTTTGCTGAAGCAAAAATATTAAAATCGTCTAAGTTCAAACGCTTGTATCTTTTTCGTTATAAGCTCGTTTTCTACGTTCTTTATGTCCCCGGAATCGTATTGACATATACTAATATATTTTTGATAGTTAGGTTCCTTTAGGTTACATCTAACGCCTCGATTTTACCCATAAAAATCGTGTGACAGCTTACTATTTTTAGAAAACAATAGTTTTCGTCGTTAAACTTGCAAAAATCATATCTCCTTCGTTATAAACCCGTTTTAATCCGTTCTTTCGCCCACGGCTTCGTTTTTGAAAGTATTTTCTGATTCTCTAGCCCAAAGTTACTCGGAAACCCCTGATCTTTCCAGATTTTACAAAAATGGACAGCAACTTATTTATAGTTTGAAAAATCAACTTTTCTAGTTCAAGGCTTGTTCAAAACTTAACCAAATTATCTCAAATCAACTCCACAAATACTCAATCCTATCATACACCTTCTTAGGGTGTCATGGGTTCCTAAACATCACTAATCTTGGTGGATCTCTTGAAGTTACTAATAAAAATTATAGATCTAAGATTAAAGAGTATTATTGTATAAAGTGGTATATATATATAACATATATATTTGCATGATCTACTACTATGACTTGAAAATACATCAAATGAAAGTATGAAAAGATTAAAAAGTTTACTTGAAACTTACTAGTTGGATGATGAGGTTAAAAAGATCAAGGTGCTTAATAACTTCATAGTTTTTATTTCAAAACTATAAAGAGAAGTAAACTAGGAATGTATATATGCTTGAATCTTCAAAAGTTGATAAATTCTTCTTTTTTTTCTTGTTGTTGCCGTGAGCCAAGAAAGAGGAAGGAAGCAAATTTTTGTGAATTTTAGCTAGTGATTTGTATATATAGTTCAAGGGCATTTTGGTAATTTTATCAAAAGGGCATAATTGTAATTTCAGTGACAAGTGAAAGTATCTAGATATTTGTTAGATATTTAGGATGAGTATGAAGGAAGTTTGATAATATCTCGTTCACGCAGTCAGTTTTGGTTCCGTTAATTGCTAACCGTAAAGTGTTAAATCGCGAAACGTAAATCCGGGTATCGTAAAAATATGAAACTTGAAAGAATGAATAAACTTGTCAAAATACTCCATAATAAAATATAAAATTAATGGTAAGTTCCATCGGGTTGCTTAAACGCTGTTAAAACTGGAAACGCGGGTCTAAAACGCGTGATTCGCGTAAAACGCTGAACTGGAAAACGTAAAATTCCAAAACTTTTAGAATTGTCGTAAAATGAGAGAAAATCATATTTCTATCGTTTATAGTGTTTTATGGACATATCGGGATGCTGGAACGACGTTTAAACCCAAAAGTAAATCTCGGACACAGCTTCGTGATTTTTGCAGAAATGATCCGACGAGTGCCAAACTCTCGGATTATCATTAAAATAGTTTATCTTACGAGAGTATGAAATAAAAATTTCGGAAATGAATAGTAATAGTGAATAGTAGAAATGAATAGTAACTTTCCGAGATGAATTATGAAATTTCAACGTTTGAAAAAGGACATGAAATTAAGAGTTGTGACATTCTTCCCTTCTAAAAGGAACTTCGTCCCGAAGTTCAGTTTGTGTTGGTCTCTGAAGTTTACTTGGTGAAAAGATGATGATATTTGAGAATTCCAACGAACTTTCACGATAGGAATTCGACTTCGCTTCAACTATTCGACCTTACAGTCCATGATTTCTACTGGTTCTCCTACAAGGTTCAAGTCTGACGGCCACTAGGCCAACTTTGTCTGAAATATTAAATAGTCCAGTGTATATCGGGTTTAACTTTCTGAATTTTTCTGAATGGTAACATGCCTTTCCTAGACAGAATCTTTCAACATAACCCTGCCACCAACTTGAAATTATAAGGGTTTACAATTTATCGAACTTGTAACTGATTCTTGATTTGTAGGAAATTCCAGGTTATTTCATGAATGCTTACGGGACTAGTGAGTTGGGCTTTTCCAAATTTCACTCCCTCAATGGATGTTGGCACTTCGACCATACAGTGCCTCAATTGGTGTAGTCTCTATGCTCGTGCGGTTACTATGGTTGTAAAGGAATCTGATTTATGGCAAATGGTTAGTCCAACCATTTCTAGAGTCAATCACTCATGCTCTGAGCATATCTTCCTATGTTTGAATCGTTCTCTAATTTCTGACCATTGGTCTGCAGATGATAGGTGGTGTAATTCCAAAAGAATCTTAATGAAATCGCTAGGAGTTTGAGGTGAATCAAATTCCTCTATTAGGAATAATTGAAATGGATATCACGAATCTTGTGGAAAAACTTACAAGGTTAAGTCCTTCAAAGGGTGTTGTTGAAAATAATAGATTAGGATAAGGTTGTGATCCTCCGCAGGATGTCATGAATTGAGTCTTTCTCCACCTACGATGCTTAGTCTCCATTACTAAGATTTTCCCCAAGCTCTATGTCATCAAATCACAAAATCCTAAATGTATAAGTGATGTAATATAGTGATTGATTTTTTTTTCAAAGATTGTTTTGAGATTGTGTGTGTTGTTCATAAACCTTCCCTGAATAAACAAATTTACAATTTTAAGCAAACGGCTTTTTAAGTAACATGTTACTTGATGTTTCAAAATTTAATAGTTATGCAAGACAGGACAGTTTTTAACATAAGGTGGATAATATGGTTTACCAAATATCGATGTTTAAAATTTCCTAACATTCAATAGTATTGTAAAAGATTAACCAAAAGGAATTTGCTTATCAAATAAGTGCCTCAGAAAAGTATTTCTTACAAGATATATGTTTTGTATAAATGTAGTTTAGAGAAAAAAAATCCATTAAAAAGTGAAAGTATTAAGAGGATAAAATAGCCAGCTATGTATGTCTGCATAATTGCATAGGTGTCTAACATGTTTGAATAAAGTCTATTGGTGAGGACATGTTCAATCTATAGTCTCGGTTAAGAGGTTGGATTTATCTCTATGGTGTGGCTTAGTGAGCACTCGTATCTAAACGATTCTTGTAATTCAGTCAAGCCAATACTTTCTAGATGGTAGAATTTTTGGTGATCAGGCCAGTGATAGTGGTTCGAATAGTTTTGTGATATCCTGAGATTTCTGTTGAGTTTTGAATGGTCTTAATGTACCGAGAGATTCTCCTTATAGATGGTATGGAAAGTCTTTCCTAAGGAGGTCATTGATAATATCCACTTATCAATATAGGGAGTAGTGAGTGATAAGTGGCATAGGAATCTATAGAATGTCACCTAATTTCTTATATATATGGGGATGGGGAAGGGAAATAATAATGATGGCGAGAAGGGAAGAGACTGCGACAAAACGAGATTTGTGATAAAAGAAAATACTGTGATATAAGTGTATCGTGCATAAAGGTGAAGATTCATGAAATGAAATGACCAGTTGACGTGCTTCCAGTCGGCGGTTCACGAGGTGATGAAAAGTATGAATGTTCTGACAACGAGAGTATACACACATAAATGAAACATTTGGAAATCGAGTAAAGGATTCAATCCAGACAAAATTTTATTATCACTATTCTCAGTGTTGCAAAATTCATTTCTGAGTCAGACATAGGTGGTCAGCCTATATCTCACTATCCCGGGTTGAATATAGATGACCAGTCTATATCCCACCGAGGTTCCATGAATTTTGAAATACTCAGCTCAGTTATACTAATACCATGTCCTTTTCAAATACCAAGACGTTCTGAAAGACAAAAGCAAGTGACCAAATTCGAGGTCAAGTGATGAAACTATACAAGGAAAAACATAACGCGGTGACATATATGATACGTGAATATGCTTATATGAAAGAAAATTATAGTAATCAACTAGAATAAATGAATATAATATACCATATAGTGAGATACAAATCTCATCACATATGTCAGCAACAAACCACAAGTGAGGCATCAGCATTGGCAGGCAGGCACGTGACAGTCATAGGGTTAAGTTTTCATGAAAGTAGCTATAGTCTAGGTTTTAAAAACACTTAGTTCACTATAGCCAAAGCTCTGATGCCAATCTATCACACCCCAAAAATCGGGTCCAGCGGAAGCATACATGTAGCTGGAGTGTAACTCAATTGGTCTTACAACACAAGTTCAAAAATGGTTTTCACTTGAATCATTTAGAATAAAATAGTTTAAATCAAAATGTTGAATTTACATTGTTAAAAGTAGTGCGGAAGTAGGCCCTTAAAATAGTTTAAAACGGTCCCCAAATGAATAATCAGAGTCTTCTATGACCATGCCATGCCCTGCCAAAACCTCCTGTAGCGTGTCATTGCTTAATACCTAAAAATACATGCTAAAGTGTCAACATGAGGTTGGTGAGTTCATTGAGTCTTGTGAAAAAAAATGTAATGCACATGAATGAAGATTTCCCAACAAAAGCCTCGTAAATCCACTCAGTTCCAAGTCCCGCCATAAGAGACTTGTAACCTGTGTGTTTACGAACCACTGCCAAATATGATCTATGTGAACAAAAGTAATACTTGTATTTAAATTTCAAGGTAAATATAGCAAAACGGCTATATAAATAATTCAGACAATGAGGCCATATGGTAAATCAGTCAAGTAAGGAAACAACAATATTACGTTTGACATCACAGCCAAGTGGGGAATACCACAATATTACGTTTGACATCACAACCAAGTGGGGAATACCACAATACGTTTGACATCACAGCCAAATGGGGAATACTACAATATTACGTTTGACATCACAGCCAAGTGGGGCATACCACAATATTACAATGAACATATAGGAACAATTGGTGACCATGAGGTCATATAAACAAGGATAATTAATCCCATAAAATACAGGTAATCAAGCATACCAATGAAATGCAGGTGATTAAACATACCAAAGAAATACAGGTAATCAAACATACCAATGAAATGCAGGTGATCAAACATATATTTAGGTAAAGCTAAAACTATTTGAGTAATCAACCATGTAAAGCAAGTAATGCATTTAAGTAAAACGAGCATGTATTCTCCCCCAAAGAGTTTACAAAACAATTAAAAGAGTAGGGGCTATGACTCACCTGGTGCGATAGCTACGATGACAAAAGTGGATACACGAAATGAGGCACGATCTCTAACCGCAACCTAATATGAATGATATGGTCTAATGTAAGAAATGAAATGATGCTACACATGCAAATACGTATGTTATCGATACCACTCGTTAGTTTTGAAAATAACGTTTATCGTCGACAAATACATTTTTGACGTCTCATTAAGTTAATAAACACTTCCCATGTAAATAAGTTGAAACGGTACTCCACGATCCTCGTTTGGTGTTCTATCGGCAAATATAAGGTTTTCGACGTAAAATGACACTTTTCATAACTTGAAAATATGACCAAAATGGTCTCGCAAAACTAGTCGCGAAATAGTGAATATTAAGAGTCAGGAAATAAGATCAGTAGTTTTGAGAAGATTTTCACCATATCTAAAAAGTCACAGAAGTGAAGTTTGTCTATACGGGTCTCGATCATAAAGGAAAATAGCCGTCAAGTGAGGTGTTTGGGCTGTTTTGGCAGATTCTGGGCAGTTTTCGGGAAAGTTTGGAAGACCATAAGTTATTCGTTATAAATCCTTTTGACAAACGGTTAGATGTTTTGAAAACTAGGCTGGGTAAACTAACTTTTTGTCACTGATGTAAATTTTTTAGAAATGAGTTTATCAATGAGTAAATTGGCTCTCAACCTGGTCACTTGGCGAAATGGTTAATACTTACGAAAATTTTCATAAGTGTTTTGCTGAAGCAAAAATATTAAAATCGTCTAAGTTCAAACGCTTGTATCTTTTTCGTTATAAACTCGTTTTCTACGTTCTTTATATCCCCGGAATCGTATTGACATATACTAATATATTTTTGATAGTTAGGTTCCTCTAGGTTACGTCTAACACCTCGATTTTACCCATAAAAATCGTGTGACAGCTTACTATTTTTAGAAAATAATAGTTTTCGTCGTTAAACTTGCAAAAATCATATCTCCTTCGTTATAAACCCGTTTTAATCCGTTCTTTCGCCCACGGCTTCGTTTTTGAAAGTATTTTCTGATTCTCTAGCCCAAAGTTACCCGGAAACCCCTGATCTTTCCAGATTTTACAAAAATGGACAGCAACTTATTTATAGTTTGAAAAATCAACTTTTCTAGTTCAAGGCTTGTTCAAAACTTAACCAAATTATCTCAAATCAACTCCACAAATACTCAATCCTATCATACACCTTCTTAGGGTGTCATGGGTTCCTAAACATCACCAATCTTGGTGGATCTCTTGAAGTTACTAATAAAAATTATAGATCTAAGATTAAAGAGTATTATTGTATAAAGTGGTATATATATATAACATATATATTTGCATGATCTACTACTATGACTTGAAAATACATCAAATGAAAGTATGAAAAGATTAAAAAGTTTACTTGAAACTTACTAGTTGGATGATGAGGTTAAAAAGATCAAGGTGCTTAATAACTTCATAGTTTTTATTTCAAAACTATAAAGAGAAGTAAACTAGGAATATATATATGCTTGAATCTTCAAAAGTTGATGAATTCTTCTTCTTTTTTCTTGTTGTTG
This sequence comes from Artemisia argyi, assembly GCA_030686995.1. Classification (NCBI taxonomy): domain Eukaryota; kingdom Viridiplantae; phylum Streptophyta; class Magnoliopsida; order Asterales; family Asteraceae; genus Artemisia; species Artemisia argyi. The sequence continues at coordinate 170,127,804 of CM060676.1, read as the reverse complement.
CCGTGAGCCAAGAAAGAGGAAGGAAGCAAATTTTTGTGAATTTTAGCTAGTGATTTGTATATATAGTTCAAGGGCATTTTGGTAATTTTATCAAAAGGGCATAATTGTAATTTCAGTGACAAGTGAAAGTATCTAGATATTTGTTAGATATTTAGGATGAGTATGAAGGAAGTTTGATAATATCTCGTTCACGCAGTCAGTTTTGGTTCCGTTAATTGCTAACCGTAAAGTGTTAAATCGCGAAACGTAAATCCGGGTATCGTAAAAATATGAAACTTGAAAGAATGACTAAACTTGTCAAAATACTCCATAATAAAATATAAAATGAATGGTAAGTTCCATCGGGTTGCTTAAACGCTGTTAAAACTGGAAACGCGGGTCTAAAACGCGTGATTCGCGTAAAACGCTGAACTGGAAAACGTAAAATTCCAAAACTTTTAGAATTGTCATAAAATGAGAGAAAATCATATTTCTATCGTTTATAGTGTTTTATTGACATATCGAGATGCTGGAACGACGTTTAAACCCAAAAGTAAATCTCGGACACGGCTTCGTGATTTTTGCATAAATGATCCGACGAGTGCCAAACTCTCGGATTATCATTAAAATAGTTTATCTTACGAGAATATGAAATAAAAATTTTGGAAATGAATAGTGAAAATAAATAGTAATAGCGAATAGTAGAAATGAATAGTAACTTCCCGAGATGAATTATGAAATTTCAACGTTTGAAAAAGGACATGAAATTAAGAGTTGTGACAATGTGGTTGGTGCATAGGTTTTTTTCCTCCTTGTTGTGACCTGAATTCACATTTGACGACCCATGAGTGAGGAAAGTACTATGTTTGATGGGTACCCTTTGATCCCTTGTATACAGGCAACATTCTTATTTAATGGGTTGATTGGTACTCTATGTGGAAGTTAAGTTAGAAGGGTCTTGTTCAAAACCCTTTGTATCATCTGATTATTTGTTAAAGATCGCTTGGATGTTTATTCATGGATTCTTCATGGAAGTTAAGGTGGACTGCCAAAGTGATGTAGAAGGCTCAAGTGTTTTCTTGAGTAATATTGTCATGTTTTATCTACTTGTGTCATTATTGGTAGGTTTATTTTATTGTAAGTTATAAGAATGGTGTGTCATTCTTATATTCGAGTCTGTAAGTGTCCTAAGGGACTGAGGTGAGGGATATCACCCTCATCCTATGTACTTCAACGTTTTTTGGTGTAATGAATTTTACCGGGGTGAATTAACCCTTTTACCAAAAAAAAAGTGAGTGTTTTGAGATATGCACATTTAGTAGCCTTCACATGTTTGCCTATAAAAGGGCTTATAAGATTGTCACGTACTGTGTAGTCTTCATGTGTTGGACAAAAAAAAGGCTTATATGACAGTTGACTTTATGCAATTCAACATTTGCAGTTTGACTTTTGAAAGTCTAAATGCAATGGGTGCAAACATAATGTTCTTGCAGTTTGATTTTTGTAAAGTCCAAATGCAATGGGTACAAGGGAATGAGTGTCTAGATCACTTCCATTCAACATTTGCAAGTTTGACTTTTGAAAGTCCAAAGGCAATGGGTACAAACATAGACTACAAACATAGAATCCAAATATAGTTCAAAACATTGTTCTAAAGACAATAAATTTAAACAAATAGTACAAACATAGAATCCAACAGACAATAAAGTGAAACATATTGTTCAAAGATCAGTGGGTAACACATTAAGAACTAGGAAGTGTATGCTCATCATCTGACTTCATCTTTTTAGTTGGCCTGTCAACATGAGGTCTGTGATTGGGTGGTATTATTACTGTTGTAGAGTCGATTTTTGTCCAGTATTTGCGGCTAGAACAGCCATTGATCTTGAATGAGTACATTCGCGCCTATGTTTCTAGTCTGTAAGCAGCATGAACCCACTCCTCAGGTATACCAACTCCTCTTCCATCCTCATTCTTGTAGTTTATTGCAGCCACAACATGTTTACATGGTATTCCAATCAGCTCCCACTTCCTACAACCACACTCCTTCCTGTCCATGTTAACAACACACTGATCCTCGTTAGGCACAAACACTTTATTTAAAGAACCTTCAATCCACTCAACAACGCAATCAGTAGCATCTTTTTTATTGCATCAAACATGGCTTTCACAGTAGGAGTAAGTTGTCCAACATTATTTTCTATTATTTGCTGAACTACCACAATCCTCTTCATCAAGTACTCTCTGATATATTCAAGACAACTGATGATGCTTCTATCTCTGACATCATTTAGCTGGCTATTGAAAACCTCACATATGTTGTTTAAGAGTAGTCCACATTGGGCTTTGCCTGTTAAACAAAAGACACATTATATATTACTATATGATCAATTAGCAGTATGCTTTTGTCCATTGAAACTTAATGAATTACCTGAAAAATGTGATCTGCTCCATTGTTCAGCTGGAATCTTCATCAACCAATCATAAGTAGCAAAATTGTAATACTTGAGATGATCCATCTCTTTGTTGAATTCAACAACAGTAGTGGCTTTAGCTGCCTTCCAAAGCATGTCCTTGTAAACACCTCCTTTAAAATGTGACTTCATCTCCTCATGAATATGTTTAACACATAACCTGTGTTCAGCATTTGGAAACACACTAGCAACGGCTTGTATCAATCTCTGTGAACAGTTAAGGTTATGGATGGTGTTAAATCTTTACACGTTCTCATTGTGCATAAAACACATGATTCATTATAGAATAGAAATGTGTACCTTTTGCCTATCAGAAATGAAAGTGAACTTGCAGTTGGTTTCTATACCGAGATCCTCTCCTAGTAGTTTCAAAAACCAACACCAAGTTGCCTTATTTGGTGCATCAACCACAACATATGCTACTGGATAAATCCCATTGTTTGGATCAATCTCGACTGCTGTTAGTAATTGACCTGGAAAAGGACCTGACATGCATAATCCATCTAATCCTAAGAATTCTCTGCTACAAGCTTTGAAACCTTGTTTCATAGCTCCCAAACACACATAAACCCTTTTAAAAGTTCTTGTTGCACTCTCTGGATTTGGTTCTAGCTGTACATTAATCCTAATAGTAGTTCCTGGATTTTGATTAACCAACTCTTGGGCATACTCTCTAAGCAGTGCATAATGTTTCGTAAAAACAGGTATACTTGATTGAAGTTCACAGTCTTTATTGCATAGCAAATCATACTTACTTACAAGAACATCTTCAATTATCTCATCATCATCATCAATCACTTCATCATCATTTGGATTATAATCTAAATCCTCTGAATCACTCCCGCCACTTTTTCCTTCTGTTTCATTATCCACCTCTACTACTTTCACATTTCTCATATGACCACCTACAATTGTAAGTCCATAACATTAACAACAAATACACCTTTTAATAATAATAAAAAAAAAAAAAAAAAAAAAAAAAACATGTTCAAATAAATAGGAAAATGCATTGTGTTTTACTGTATCGTTCAAAGGCACAGACAATCAATGTAATCTAACTGGAACTATGCGTTAATTAGAATTGTATCTGAATATAGGTGTTCGGCTTAATTTGGTACAGAGTTGGCAGCAATAAACTATGTGAATGAGGATGGAAGAGGGTTGTATCTGAAGTTAAAGGGGTATATTAGTCATTTCATGCGATAATACCATTGACTAACGGAAAAACTAACGGAAGTTAGCAAAAAAGCGCTCTCGGTGGCTTTTTTGCAAATTTACGTAACGTTAGTGGCTTTTTTGCGTGACTTTTTGTCTCGGTCCCATTTTTGCGATTTCATGATAGTTTAGGGACCATTTTTGCATTTTACCCTAATTTATAAAACTTTTCGCATTATAAACTTACTTCAACTATAGTTAAGCCTATTCATAAAGCTTTTCAAACCATAAAACACAATCAACACGTATTTTCAAAAAATTAATACTCCCTTCGTCCCATATTAAATGTCTATGTTTAACTTTTCAAGTTTTTCTTTATCAATTTTAACTTTAAATATTTTTGCTAGTGTTATATAGTACTCCCCCCGCCTCATAATAATTGTCCACTTTGACTTTTTTTAGTCTTTCTTATTCAACTTTGACCATTGTGTTATATAATACTTAATGAAAATTATATCAATGAAAAATACATTTAAAACCCAATCTATTCATATATTTTTTTATCAAGTATTATATTACACAAATAAAAATATTTATGGTCAAAGTTTAATTAAAAAGACTCAAAAAAGTTAAAGTGGACAATTATTTTGGGACGAAAGTAGTATTTGATAAAAATTATACGCAATGAAAATATATTTAAAACTTAATACATTTATATATTTTGTATCAAATATTATATTACATAAACACAAATATTTAAGGTCAAAGTTAAGAAAAAAAGACTTTTAAAAGTCAAACATAACATTTAATATGGGACGGAGGGAGTACTTTAAACATCTTCAAAATTCTAGATATATTCATGCTACATATCTTTGAAATATACATCCATTATCGTTTGCATATTTTTTAATATCTTCATCTTTTCATAAACTTGTTTACAAACTAGGATAGATTTTATGGTTAATCGTTTGAAAATTTAACATATTTGCCACTTTTTGTTTATGTGTATATTGAACTTTTCTTTCTTTTATTGTGTGTATTGAATTTTCGAATTTTGATTATTGTATGTATTTTGTGACTATTTTAACCTTACTTTTTTCAAATTTCGAAAGGTAAAATAGTCATTTTACATGGCTGAATAGTCCCAAAATACATACAATAATCGAAATTAGAAATTTAAGTACACACAATAAAAGAAAATCAGTGCATATAATAACAAAAGATGATAAATGTAATATATTTTCAAGTAATTAATCCTACATTTTAATATTTATACTCTAATTTGTTGCTTTTCTCACATCAACATTTAAGATAAACTTTAAACTTAAAAAATGCGTTTGAACTTATATACACAATCTTCATTGCTGAATAATAATAATAATAATAATAATAATAATAATAATAATAATAATAATAATAATAATAATAATAATAATAAACGGTCTGAGTTATTTTGAATCAAGGACACGTTAAAAAGAAATCTTTTATATATAATAAAACAAAACCTCTATTGAGAATTTTCGATTTAAAAAAAAATGCATTCATACCTTATTTAGTAATAATTGTATTTAAAAAAAAGATTATTTTCGTAACATTTTATATTTATCCATAGCACAAGTAGAAGATAAATACAAAAAATATAGATAAGATGCAATTAACACAAGTAGAAGATAAATACAAAAAATATAAATAAGATACAATTAATAATAAGATTAAAATTTTTAAATAATTATCTTTAATAATAAAAAAATATAATTAAACATCATAAATCAAACAAAATAAAAATTAAATTATTTGTTTTTAAATAAATAAAAATACATGATTAAAAAAATTAAAAAAAAACCCGCGCGTGTGCGGGGATTATAATAATAATAATAATAATAATAATAATAATAATAATAATAATAAACTGTATTAGTTATTTTGACTACAATTCTTCATATAAATTATATAAGAAATGAATCAAAGACACGCTAAAAAGACTCAGAGACTCACAAAACTCACAAATTATAGTATGAATTGTAGAGAGTTGGCTACAATTGAAGCTAATAATAATAATAATAATAATAATAATAATAATAATAATAATAATAATAATAAGATAGCTTGGCTACAATCTTTGTAGCTAATTGGCTACAATTCTTCATATAAATTATATAAGAAATGAATCAAGGACACGCTAAAAAAAACTCAAAGACTCACAAAACTAATAAATTATAGCATGAATTTAGAGAGTTGGCTACAATTATATTGTAGCTAATATATTCTATAATAATAATAATAATAATAATAATAATAATAAATAATATTATGAGAGAAAATGTTTAGGCGTCATTTGGCCATAGTCCGTAAGACCGGTTGTTCTGAGCCTACTAATTAACCGATTTTTCATACTTATAATTCATATCGACTCAATCACGTGAGTTGCTCGATCCACCAATCTACCACCGGCCTCAAAATAAAATCACAATAATGAAATATAAACCAATATCTATGTAATTTACGTAGGAAGAAAATTACTATAGTCTTAAGTCAACGAAAGTGACAAAGACATGTTTGGTTTTGATATAGAAGATATACGTGGGGGCACATTGGTCAACCTAATAATTTAAGATAATCCACATGACGCGTATAAACCGTGTTGCCATTCAATGCAAAACAAAAGTCCGAATCATCAATCAATTCTTTATGTGATTATTTTAATCCATTCCGCGTTTTCTTGAAATCCCGACAATTGTTTTTTTTCACTAAACAAGTAGCAACGTTAACATCAATGGTTTTCACTAATAATACTCATGAGCACTGTTGAAAAAAAGACATATAGGGCTGATTAATCACCGTTTAGGCGTTATTGAGCCACCAATTTTTTTGATTTGTATAAATCGGTCAATTATGGTCAACGACTGTTAATGGTGATCGAACTTGCAGGAAACTTGCAAATCTTGTCAGAAATACACAAAACTCGCTGCAAACTAATTTTAATCAATATAGTTGTTATTTATATCTATTACTAGATGTTTTTTAAGTAAAATCTTGTCAAGAATACCATAACTTGCCGGAAATACTCAAAACTAGTAGAAAATGCAAATCCAATTAATCACCGATTAATTCTGCCTTGTCTGATTATAAATTACAAGGGGGTCGACCGCTCGACTATCGATTCACGATTTTTACAACCTTACTGATGAGAGTAGTAGTATGTTCAAACTGCAAGCACAATCTTTTCTTTTTTGAAAGTGCAAGTTTCGTCCATGTGAGAAACCTTTGGTGCGGATTTCGTTCATGCCTCAAAGTGATATGACTAAAATGTCCTTGACTTCAGTTAAACTATGTCTTTCATTTTAGAGTATTTTAGTCATTTCACTTTGGCCCAGGGACGATATTCGCACCAATATTTTCTCACAAGGACGATGCCTTCATTTTTGAAAAGATAATCGAAAAACTAAGGACTGTACTTGCAATATGGAAATACCACAAAGACTATTTTTGCAATTTACTCTGCCGATTACTTAGATGATCTATTGTTTCAAAGTAATTATATGGATCTTTTCAATGTTATGCATAAACTCTCAGGTTGGGCAGTAAGGGTCGGAGAAGGGCAATCACTCATTCTTAAAACCAGCGCCAATTACGTGAAAATATGGTTTATTTAAGATTAAAACTTTATTTGATTTCATATTTGATATCTCGGCTTCAACTTTAGGAACCAAAACCGAGATTAGTTACGTACCTAAGAGATATAACGTAAAAGCTTTCTAAACTATACCCGTACTAACAAGTGGACAATATCACGATTTTGAGCAAATCAAGAGAAATCAAGCAAAAGAATAATAAGACAATATGCTTGTCACATAACATGATTTTATTAGGTTATACTTGTTGCAAACTTCATTTCCGACAATGATATTACATGCAAAATGCACGGCTTTTACACACTAATTTCTTCAAAAAAATGTATTTATTCGCCTCAGAGGGGAGGGTGTGGGTCGTTGTTATGCCTCACCACTCCTACGTACGTGGAGGACCAAAGTGGCTTGTTGTTGCTCGTTGCCACACCACCCATTGCTCGCCGTCCCTCGCCACTTAACACTAACTCGTCTGAACGACGATGTTGGTTCCCTGGAACTTTTGCAGCTTTTTTATTATTATTATTATTATTTTTGTTGTGAACGTTGGGTAATAAAAAAATTAAAGTTGTAAGTGGTGGACCCCAAATAAGTAAGTTGAGGTTAGTTGTGAGCGAGGAGGTGGTTAGTTGTGAAAAGGTATTGAGATGATGTGGCACCTGTGAGCATCAAATGAGTAATTTGTGCTTGTCACCGCACCCTCCCCTCTTAGCTTTTACACTATGTTCCCGAGTTTTTATTTAGAGAGAAAAGAAAAGAAGTGGAGAGGAAATTCAGAAAAGATTGCATTCCCGAGTTTTTTCTGAAAAGAAGAAAAGAGAAGAGAGGAGGAAATTATGTCAAAACTTCTCTCCTAATCTTCTTCCCAATTGGGATGATTTGGAGAGAAGGTGATTTTAAAACTTTTTTTGCTAACATCTCTTTTCTTTTCTTTCCAACTCGGGAACACAAGATTAAAAATCAAAAAAATTTCCACTCCTATTCTTTTCTCTTTTTTCATCTTTTCATTTCTCTTCTCTCCATTTTATACTCAAGAACAGAGTGTAACAAAAGATATACTTAAATCCTTCAATAAGACTAATATTTTAGTAGATGTTTATATGTGACATAATGCAACAAAAGATATACTCAAATCCTTCAATAAGACTAATATGAAACTAACTAAGACCATAACCAATTCTATTAAGTATATTACCAAAACTAAAAGCCCGTTTTGTTGGGGTCTATGGGTATAAATCTATGACTTTGAAAGTCATTAATGTTGTTTGGTTGGTTATGTGGCCTACCACAATGGATTGAGGATGCTCAAATGTGAAAGTTTCCTCATATCTTATGTGTGTGAATAGTTTTATCAAACCCTCTATTACCATTTCACCCTATACTAACACCCATACCCATTCTGATTTATAGCACCAAACCAAACGCACCCAAAAGTCATTAAAGATAGGTTATTTATTACACATGCGTGTAACAACCATTTAGGTCTTTAACAAACTATAATCAAAGAATATTATTATTACTTTTAATAAGTTAGGGTTTATTTATTTTTATCTTTAATTTAATTATCTCGAGATACGACCTCTAAGTAGATATATGATGTTCTTTTTTAGGCAAAATTGTGTATATATCCCTCTCAAAGTGAATAGTTGCATATATATATCCTTTGTACAAGTTTTTTATACACATAATACAATGATTTTTATGCATGTTTTGGATATATATGCAATTATGCATTTTCGGAAGGATATATATATGCAAAAACCCCTTTTTTTTAAATAAACAAATTTTTATTCAGAAAACTAAATTAGAGTCCGAATAATATAATTATGTAAAAATCAGTAACCTATTCGGAAAACATCACTTTCATGACTTTGTATATTAAGTAATGCTTATGAAATAGTCGAAATCAAATGATACACTTGTAAGAGGGCATGATATGAGAGCAAATAACATGCTAAATGCACCCTTTTTTCGTGTCATTCGTGTGCCAACGGTACCGGCCAACATGTCATTGGTGTGCTATTGGGTGTTTGAGCCATTGCGATGGCTTACGTAATTGGTTCTCTTGTTGTGTGCGTGTGTGCTTTTATTATTATTATTATTATTATTATTATTATTATTATTATTATTATTATTATTATTATTATTATTATTATTTTGTATTGTAAGTGAGTGGTATATTTGGTGGGGTATTTTGTAAGACCTACAAGTACCAATAACATTATTGGTGTGGTATGAAGGAGCGGTGTTTTAGAGCACTCGGTAAGGTTGTTTTTTACACGCCAAACGCACCCATATGTTACCAATGGCGCACCATTGGTTGTATCGAGCAACACGCCATTTTTGTGCCAAAGGTGTTAGAGCTGCTAGACTGGCTCATGGCAAAGGGAGAAAGAGGCGTTTTTTTTTTTTTTTTTTTTTTTTTTCGCTTGCATTGTCCACAAATAAAAAGGTAACGGTTGCAAAATTTTAAATTCAAACGGTTAAAAAAAACGTAACGGTTATAAATTTAAAAACCTCACTTTTCACTCATAAATACCCCATTTTATACTAAACAAATTACTTACATTTAACCTAAATTACAATTTCCAATACACTTTTCACTTTACAAAATCCATGGCTTGTAATCTCCTACACACTGTCGAAGAAGTTAATGACGGCGTTGAGAAACTAATTGACGGCGATAACTATCGGAGGGAAAAACTTTACGAGGTATCCGAGTTATTTAGCAATGCAAGTAGCTTGAAATATGATATGAGGAAACAGTATGACAATTGCACGGACATTTCTCCTGAAAGACGTGTTGTCATTCAGGATTTTTTGCGAGATGAAGGTTGGAAAGATTCCAACATCAATAAAATGTTGGGGAAATGTGTGTCGAAAATAGGTGAGAACATAAGTCATAAAATACGTTGGATGATAAGGAGAACACTATGGGTGGTTTGTCATCCCAACAATCAATGCATCAACCCAATTCTCTCATTTCTTCATTTTCACATGCAGAAGAACCAATGAATGAGCACGGACTTATTAAGGAACAACTATATTATCTTATGCGAGATGAAGAAGCGTTAAGAGAAGTAGAGGGAGAGCAAGCAAGGATTAACGCTGAAAACGCAAAGCGTCAATAAGAGTTGGACGAGTTATGGAGGAAAGAGAATGCTAATACCGAGTTGTACATCTCCGAATTTGGGGAGTATCCTAAGTATGATTCTGCTTGCGGGGAGCATTCTGATTTGGCTATGTTTATGTATTATGTATCGTATTGTACTTTTATCTTATTTTATTTCGTATCGTATTTTAGTTATTATGTTTTTCATATCGTATGTTTAATATGTGTTTGTTTTTAAATAAAATAAAATAAAAAAGTAGGACCCAATAACATGTTAGTGGTGTATTATGAGAGAGAGAGGTGTTTGAGTGATTGGTATGTTGTGATGTTGATGTGACATACCAACAACGTGTTATTTGTTCTTGCCTCACCTAATGCTATGTTTTATTTGGAGGGAATGATGTGACACTGATGTGACATACAATAACGTGTTATTTGTTCTTGCCTTACCTAGTGCTATGTTTTATTTGGAGGGAATGATGTGACACTGATGTGGCATACAATAACATGTTATTTGTTCTTGCCTTACCTTGTGCTATGTTTTATTTAGAGAGAACGATGTGTCGTTGATGTGTCACAATAAAAACGTGTAATGTCATCTTGGACTTGAGTTTTCAAAAAGATAAAGTAAAAAAAGAGGAAATTTCAAAAAATGGAAAAAGGTAAAGGGGGGAGTGGGGCCAAGCGGTAAAATAGGATGCAATGAATGAATAGTGATAAACCAGTGGAAATCCGTAAACCAAGCACCGTATATAACCCCCCCTTGATTCCCTTGTTTGTCTCACACCAAAACACATCCACCTTTTATTCCTTGTTCTTTCACTTTCAGAAACCAAACCAAACAAAGAAACCCTATTATTTTCTTTCTTTTCAGATCAAATGGCAGATCAGCTAACCGATGACCAGATCTCCGAGTTTAAGGAAGCCTTCAGCCTATTCGACAAGGATGGCGATGGTATATATACTTCTTTTTTAGATCGTGTGTTTTTGTTTTTTTATATATATTATATTGGTAGCTTTATAACCTTGTTTATGTTCATGTTGTTGATTTGAGGTTTTTAGGGTGCGTTTAGTTGGAGAAAACATTCTCTTGTTTTCTATCTCTACAAAACACTTTGAAAATATAGAAAACGCGTTTAGTTGATGTTTGTATTTTTCTATTTTGAAGAAAGGGAGGGAGTGCTGTGGGTTACAAAGGAAAACAACTAAAATTTGTTTTTTAATTTTCCATATTTTGTTGAAGAAAGCTGATTTGAACGTGATCTCTGTTTTCCTGGTTTTCCACAAAACATTTTGTGAAAAAACAAGGGTGTTTTCTCCAACTAAACGCACCCTTAATGTTTTGTTTTTCATGTGTGTTTTGCATCTAGGAATTATAAGGGATTGTTTGTGATCCACAAAGTTTTTTTTTTTTTTTTTTTTTTTTTTTTTTTTTGAATCGGGGGTAATTATTTGACCATTTATTGTTCAAATTACTTTAAAGAAAAAAATTTATTGTATTATATGGTAAAAAAATTGGTAAGGAGTACTTATATTTTACAATTACAAGGTCCCTAACAAGTACCAACATGGCCATGTTCTTATCCGGTGGTATGCAATGAAAAACCATGTCTTGACAAAATAGGAACTTTTCAGTTGGTATATTGAATGCTTTCCTAAGTTAATAATTGATCAAGTATTTGTTTTCTTACTTTTTAATGGACATAAGAGTCTTATGGGGATGGACCCACATCACTTGACAATTGAAGAGTGGTTAATTGAGTGTTTTAATGAAGTCATCTTTTAGCGGATTATATATCATGCTCTTGGAAATTGGATATTTTGTTCTACCGAATTCAGATCTTATGTGTTGTTTGATGACTTGGCGATGCTCGATTAAGGTTCTTAAGGTGCTATATAGACACCATGGCTTCTCGATACTTGGTTCTTGGTCTCTTAGTGTTGAAGTACATAAACAGTAAAATATGACACAAAAGCTATACTAATTTTTGATTTACTATTTTTTCTGGTTTATGTCAAAATATTTAATACTAGCAGAGTGTTCCTTCTTTTTTAAGTTGATGGTTTATTCTAACTTCTAGAAATCGTCAGGGATCAATATGGAAATAGGAAGTTTCAACTAAGTAGTATTATCAGTATTAGGAATGACTACTGTTTTGGCATGTAAACATAAAAGCGAGGGGAAAATGATGAAAGTTTACATGAGAACCTGAAGTCCACACGCAATGATGGTAGTTGTAATATCTATTATATATTAACTGTTGAAAGTTGAAATTGATGAAGAAGACAAGCTATAACTGTTAGGATTTGAGGTCGACTAGAAAGATCATGAGTGAAATCAGAAGAGTGAGCATTGAAGTCTCCTATCTATTGCGTCTGTTCCTCATATATACGGTTTTTTTATTAACCTATTTGGAGTTATTCAAGTTATAAGGGGCTAAAACCATCTAATAATCAATCCTGGGTGTGTAAACTATAACGAGCAGCACCTAGAGATAAGTCCCTCGGTCTAGAGATGATTGTGTCAGCTCACCTTTCACAAGATCACCTTGCCTAAAGCAGGTGCCTCGTCAACATTCGTAGCATCTTGCCTCGTCAACCTAAGGGGCTTGTGACAAATAAGTGTTGGATAGGTCTTTGCTTTAGCGTTTTTGTTGTCTAATATGGAACATTTCTATCAAGAATGTTACCTTTTTAGGCTGTTATTCGACTCATCGGCTTATCCATTTTACCTTTGATCAACACTTATTAGCTCTAGACGATGGTTAGCTTTGTTAAATCACGGTTCCGGTGTCCTCATATATTAGGATTTCGTGAAGTGCAATAGATGGTTGTTTGACGCATATGTTTGGTCATGCGACAATGTATATATGCTGGATGTTTGATTTACTTATTGAGTTTTTGGTCATTCATTTCCATTTTCTTGCAGCAATACATGTGTGACTTATTTGACAAGTATGTAGTAGTTTGGCATGACACATACAAACAAGAACAAATATCTGTACGGCAAATAGGTGTTTTCATGCGTCAATTTGTTAGTTTGGTTATCTTACAAAAATCGCAGAAGAGTTGCATATTTTATATCTTCTATATAAATGTCATTATTACAATTTTAGATTTTAATTCTATTAAAGACTTGGGTTTGCTGTTTAATAATTGTAACCACTATTATTTGTTAATGCATGCCTGTGAAACAGCTATACATCAATTAAGAATTTCTATCGGCACCAGGTGGATATTGGGTGTATTTGCAACTTTTTATGACCAGATATGTACCTAGCATGTGTACCCATTAAACAAATTTACATAAATATCTTGCTTTTTTGGGGATATACAGAGTGGCTTGTTATGAAAAGTTGTTTCAATTGTTTTGTTTTGTTTTGTTTATTTATTTATTTATTATTTATTATTATTATTATTTTTTTTAATTCAAGTAGTTTGATACTTCCACGTGAACTAAAAGTCTTGAGAAACCTGGATTGGACCTTTCGGATATGGTTTTTTATAGAACTCCAAATAGGCACGCTATTTTTGTGCTTTTTATATACATCTGATAGTTTTATCTATTGAGATCACTTGTACTATTTAACCTCACATATAACAAGGCTTTTATTGAAAATGGCCCATACTAAAATTTGACCCAGTTAACCCAAACCTGTTTTGACCTGTTGTCAAACTCTATCTATTGCTAGATGTACATACAGATTCAATATATAATAGTTATAACTGATGTGTAGGTTGCATCACAACAAAGGAACTTGGAACTGTGATGCGATCCCTTGGGCAAAACCCAACTGAAGCTGAACTTCAAGACATGATCAACGAAGTTGACGCTGATGGTAATGGAACAATCGACTTCCCAGAGTTTCTAAACTTGATGGCAAGGAAGATGAAGGATACCGACTCTGAGGAAGAGTTGAAAGAGGCTTTCAGAGTGTTCGACAAGGACCAGAATGGTTTCATTTCTGCTGCTGAGCTCCGTCATGTGATGACAAACCTTGGTGAGAAGCTTACTGATGAAGAAGTTGATGAGATGATCCGAGAAGCTGATGTTGATGGTGATGGTCAAATCAACTACGAGGAGTTCGTTAAGGTTATGATGGCCAAGTGATTAGTGTGTCGTTAGTTTGTGAGTAATGATGGATTCATTTAAAATCTTCTTGTTTAATTATGTATCGGTGATGACGACGACAAGTGTTTATTTAAGTTTGTGGTACTGATTATTAGTTTCGGTCATGTTTAAATAACTCTTCATTTCATTCCATTTGTCCTATCTTTGCCTTTTTTTTCTTAACCCAGATGCCATAAATTGCTATTCTCTGGTCAGACACTATATTTTTCATAAAACTGAATGATGAAGCATAGAACATTCATGTTTGTATAATTTGAAGTTGTATTTAAATGAGAAGAAATGGTTTGGTATGTTTTCAGTAATTGCAAAAGGTATCATGGCCTGCTAATGCCACCGGTTTTGCTTTGGTATCATAGCCTAAGTAGCGCACCAATCTTGCCTTGGGTTTTAGCTCATGGTTCAAGAAGGTGAAGATGATTATTAAGAAAACAAACCACATCAAAGCGTGATGCCGTCTAACAATGTCCAGAGCATAGTTCATAGCGCACCAATCTTGCCTTGGGTTGTTAGCGCACAAATCTTGCCTTGGGTTTTAGCTCCTAGATCAAGAATGTCAAGAAGGTGAAGATTTTGGTTTCTGACTTGGACGTTGTTAGACGGTATCATGGCCTGCTAATCTTTTTTTTCACGTGAAGCGTGATGCCGTCTAACAACGTTCAAGTTAGAGACCAAAATCTATAATTTTGATGTCAGCTTTCAGACGCATAACTCACTTGATGACTTTACAAGAAAGTGGTCATTCTCCCCAAGCGAGCGGACACTTTCTTGAACCGCTGAACACTCAGTATTGCTAGTTATCGACATCATAAAGTGAAATTAGTTGTACAATTCTAGAAGGACCAATAATGCAAATCACCCAAAAACACAACTTTTCATTGAGAGGAACTGAAATCATTGTAGTTGAAAAAGATTCCAAAAGCTGACAATAATTAATTAATAGACCAAAAACCAGTACCACGTGGAGCCCAAGTCCCCCAAGTTTGACGGTGGCAATACGCACCATGCTCATTTTAGCACCAACACATACATCCCCACTACATTACACCTCAACACTCACTAACTAACTAACCACACTGTGTAGTCATCTCTAACATTTTGGATCACATTTTAAGGTAACATTTCATTAAACACACCATCATTAATAAAATACTACATTGTTTGTTTGTCTGTTTTTTTATATGCTTTTGTTCTTAAATTTATTTAAAAGTATTAGATATTGTACATTAAGATGATCTGTGTAATGAGGTAAGTGATGTGATGCATTTTATGGTATAGTTTGTGGTGTTGTGATTTGATCATAATATGGATATATGAAACAAGATAATTCTATCTAAGGGCGAGTCTTTAACTCATATGTACGCGGCCTAACTGGGTTTTTTTTTGTTAATCTATTTATGTCGACAATGCTTTTTTATTCTTTGACTTTTTAATGTTGATCAGAAAAGTGATCATATGTATTTAGTTAACATTTTTTTAGACAAATGTTTAGAATCTGTATTGGTCTAAATTTAAATCAGTAACAGATCACTATTTTGATTTTACATGTAGTGTAAGAAATCTAAAGATCAAAATGATATGTAAAAAGTCATTATAGTCTTATAGATTACCAAGAAGTGGATATTGTAATTTTTGTGAAAGTTTCTGAAACGATAAGGATTGCATTTTTTTCGTGGGGCCGGATTATATGATAAAATCGAAATGTTTGTCTATTATTAGCATTATTGGATAATGAATGTTGGATAAACAATGAATGAGATCGGTTGCAGTTTTAGATATCTATTTTTAGTAAGATTGAATCGCACATATTTGATGTAAAGTCACTTCTAGGTTGCTAGTACCATAGGTTATAATCAGGGTTCATGGCAGTCAAGATCTAAGAAAAATACATGAATTAAGTTCACGAAGTCTACTTATGTTCGGATGAATTGTGACGTTGTTTCATCACCATTTTATTTGACAATGTAAGTAATGTTTCTACGTGTGTGGGAAAACGATTATTTTCTATGCAGGCCATTGACCATTATATCATGTGCTAGAGAGATAACATTTGTGTCATAGTGCTATGTATTAGATTGCAGTGAAAGATAAGACTTCATCCCTACTATATGTCTAACTGATCTGGGGTCTGGCTCTTGTAGCAACGTGTTTCTGTACTTATTTCCATGATTTTTGCATATGTATTATGTGAGTTACGAGGTTGTCTGATAAGGGAACATAATCATAAGTAGTAAATACTTCGAGTAAACATCTTCCTAGTTCTTGTTAAGGACTAGCAGAGTACTAGTGAAATATGCTTGTAGTGTACTAATTTAGCCTCTTTTGTTACAGGCAAATGGAGACAGACAGAACGACTACATCAGACAATAGAAGCACCCACTGGTGTTACACTTGCCGCCAATTAGTCACACTCACAAGACAAGACAAAGTTTGTTCTGAGTGCGGACTGGGGTTTGTTCAAGAACTTGAAAGTATACTTAACACAACAACTCACTTCGAAGAACCAAACACGAGATCAAGCCTCATTGAAACCTTCTCAAACTTTTTCAGACGACCAGAAACCCAACAAAACAATTCAAACCACAGAGACCAACAACAAGACATTGTCTCTGAAGATGGTAACAATACTATGTGGGGCCCTTGGCCTATTTATACCGGCGATGTGCCCGTTAGGCTTCCTAACAATGGTGGATTAGTTGAGCTTTTTAACGAGGTACTTGGATTAAGGCGAGAAAATGGTGGTACAGATTTCTTTGTGGGGCCTGGAGTTGAAGAGTTTTTTGAGCAATTTCATGCTCGTGATCAAGAAGTTGCTCCACCATCTTCAAAATCGTTAATTGATGGAATTCCAACTGTTAAAGTTTCCAAGAAAGATATACGGTCTGATTCACATTGTGCTGTTTGTAAAGAGAAACTTATATTAAAGTCTAGTGCAAAGAAGTTACCTTGTAAACATCTTTATCATTCTGATTGCATCGCCCCTTGGTTGGCACAGGTGAATTCTTGCCCTGTTTGTCGACGTGAGGTAACACCAAAGGGGTCAGGTGGCAGTGGCAAGAAAGGGAGTCGAGTACGACATGGTCCATGGTCTTTTTTGTGGCCTTTTGGATCATAATATGTGACTCCCCTTTATACACTTTTTCTGCGTTTTTTTGTTTACTTGAAGAAACAGTTAGTTGTTTCGTTATGTTTATTACCTGTGTATCTAAAGACTATTGTCATAAAGATCAATAAAAAGTGGTGGTTGGTCAATTTGTTTCATTTTTTTTGCATTTTTGTATTCTATTATGGTAGTTTGATTAGTCTCTGCTCCCTCATAGATCTCTTTGTTGTCGAGAAGGTTGTCCAAAGTTGTGTAAATTGGTCTGAAGTGAAACATCCTGTTAAGAAATATCATCCTGGCCTCTGTATAGCGATTAAATTATTTTTAAGGATCAGATCTAAACTACTTTCTTGATGTCAAGGTTTATTGCTAATTCATACAAACTATGCAATGGAATTGTTAAAGAGACCTTTTAGACGAGCTCAAGGGAGCCAAACGCCTTAAAGGTACCCAAGCACCCGCATGAACATTACCAACAAACGGTTTTCATCAAAGGAGCCAAATGCCTCAAATGTTAAATGGACTGATTTAAGTTATATATATATTTTACATTTGTTGGTCATGCATACTCTATAGAGCAGAACAGTGGTGAATACAGAACTAAAACCATGTAGGTTGTTAAAGTTAGTCGAGGCGACACTTTGGGAGTTTGGATATTTTCACACAATTTTATTTTGATGTTTTGTGATGCAGGGTAAAAGAGAAATTGACTGGTAACAGGTTAAATAACACCATCAATTTGCAAGTTCAGAAGGTACCTTCTAGGATTTATAAAAGAAAGCCATTTTGGCATCAAAATCCTGCCGGCTTTAATTTTGGACATATTAAACCTTGAATACGTTAATCAATCCCCAGCCTCTTTCCCATCCGACATTATTGCTCTCATCGATCGATCATACCTAACCACATCTAAAACCTCGTTTTCGACGTTAACCAAATGTTCATACTTAAGTTGCGGGTAAAAAGCCTTCTATTATAACTTAAGAAAACCTTGAGGAAATCAGAAGTGTTGAAGTTAAGAAGTACAATAGCAGTGATTATAATTTAAAAACATGTCTAGGCCTTGCTACAAATGGTTAATTAACACCGAAAAGGTTCTTGATGCAAATTCTGAAGCTGAGAATACTACTCCTACAGCATATGATGACTTGATCAAACCTACTAGTCCTTACTACAAAGGACTCACGGATCAAGCACTCCTTACAATGCCGAATCGTGAGAGTCAATCCACGACAATTTCAGGTTCAAGCTCGAAAATAAGCTTTCGAGATCATATACAAGAATATACAGCTCGTTATTTAATTGCTGAAGCATATGATGAGTTGATCAACTCTTCTAGTCCTGTCTACGAAGGGCTCACGGATCAAGCACTCCTTACGATACTGAATCGTGAGAGTCAATCCACGAAAATTTCAAGTTCAAGCTCGAAAACAAGCTTGCAAGATATGATACGAAATTTGAATGCTAATCTTGAGAAGCTCACCAATGAGAAAGATAAAGCAATCGAGCTAAAACAAAAGGTAAACTAAGATCACTGTTTTGAAAAATATGGATCATAAGAATAACAAAACTTTAATTAACCGTTTCAAGGAAAACAAAAGGTGGCTAAACTTACTACAGTTACTTACGGATGCCTATGGTTTTTGCAGGCACATGACAAGCGTAAAACGTTTAAAATGAAGGTACGCTACTTTTCTTTTTTCACGATGATATTCTTAAATGGTAACTGATATTAGGCAAGTGTAAGGATTGAGTACGCCATATTTCTTCAAAAATGTTATACTATGGAACCAAGAGAAAAAAAAAAAAAAAAAAAAAAAAAAGACATGATTGTTGATGCAATGTACAGTAACTCGCAAGATTTGTCAACTTTATACGGGAACTAAAGTGCTCAAAATTTAGCCTTGGCTTATTGGTTAGGCTAGTGGTTATGGCCAACCCAACTCTTGATTGGTCGCCACTAGGAGACGTGTCTCCCCCTCAACGAGTGACCCAGAATGAACCCCCCCCCCCCCCCCACAACATACACACGCATTTTCACTTGTTTGATCGGATGAGCAACCCAAACCAAATACACACAAACCAAAACCCCAACGTATCTTTTGACCGTTGGGTTGATTTTTTCAAAAAATGATTCTTTAAAAAAATAAATAAATACTATACATTTTTTTCATCTTTTTTTCACACATTCTCTTCTACAACTATCTTCTATATATATATATATATATATAAGGGAGGGTTATTGTGAGATTAATCTTAAAGTTGTAAAAGTAAGAGCTAATTACAACCATTGGATCATTTAATTGAGATTAGATGAGATTAATAATTGATAAATGGTATTTTTGTAATAAACTACAACTTGAGGGTCTTTATGTATCACAAATTATTTTTAATTTATCAAATTAATATGGTCAGTTATTACTTTCACGCGTATAGCACACCTTGTTTGACTTTCTCATCGAACATTCATCATTTTTTTTTTGCATATTACTCTCTTTTTATCACTGATTCTTCATCATGAAGCTCTATATAAATATGATTAAATTATATTATATTTATTTACACACCACTGTTACATGATTGAGACATACAACAAACATTATTTAATCAAAACAGATACACTGATGCATAGCGAATTTGACATAACGAATTTGATACACTGATACGCAAAAACTAGTAGTATACATATACACAAGTGCAAGCAATGTTCAACAAATATTAAAGATTAAATGGCTGATAAATAAGTACAACCAATGTTAAATAACAACTACTAAAAAAAAAAAAAGACTATATTATTATTATTATTTTTTTTTTTTATTTTTTGAATCTAATGTTAAATTATATTCAAAGAAAATAAACTTTTTACAAACGAGTTACAAACTTTTTGTTCTAAAAACTAAAAACAAAACAACTTTGAGATCTCATAACAATCTTCTTGTGCTAAACCAAATACGAATACCATCTTCGCATTTCTTGACACCATTTCTCCGCATTGTGCTTAACCTATTACGCACCATAACGTCAATCATTCTCACCAAGATATTGTTGGTGATCGGTTTTTCTCCATGTCGCCTTCTATTCCTCTCTATCCAAATAGTGTGTATGGTAGCTTGGAAAGCATACCTTACAAAAAGACTATATTATTATTTGACCAATTCTGGTATTCTGATAAATCTCTTGCAATACTTCGATGCATAAATTTACAACCCTAAATAAACAATATTGATACATTGTTGCTACATTTGATACATTCCAATCTGATCCGGAAAAGAAAACACAATAATAGACCTCTAGATTACCAGAACAGGTGCATCATCAACAAATAAAAATAAATGATACACAATAAATCGATAAAAAAAAAGTGCCGAACTCGAAAACCTCACCGTAGAAATTTCCTTATTCTTGATACACGATAAACTGATCAGAAAATTTTTTGTGTCACTGGTACACCTTCACCTTGAAGCTGTTTTCTGGCATGTCGGCGTCAGTTTTTTTTTTCTTTGTTAAGGTCTCGACGGCAATGGCAACCCAGAACTCTGACTGATATACTTCATAAGATCGGTATCATCATTGAAATATAACAAAAAATTAGCGGCTGAATCGGTGTGCCAGATTCGAGCGAGGGTGGGGTTCGTCATCTATGATTTAAGATGGGCGGCGGCTTATAAAATTCGAGACAGTTCGAACAAGGGTGGGGATTACAACCTATTTTCCGTCGGCATAAAAAATATGTGTGAAAGAGATGGTAGTTTGGTGGAAAAGATATGGTGGTTTGCAGATCGAAAAAATAGGGTGAAGGGATGGTGGTTTGCTGGAAAGAATATGTGGGAAAGAGACACTTTTTTTTTAAGGATTAGTAGGCGTGGTTTATGGGATTGGCAAAAAGAATAGGAATTAATAATGGAGTGTTAAATACCATTGATGCCCCTAAGCTTAAAAAAATTACTACCTCCGTCCCATAATTATAGTCTACTGTTGACTTTTTAAGTCTTCGTTTTGAAACTTTGACCTTATATATTTTTATTTGTGTTATATAATACTTGATAAAAATTATACCAATGGGAAATACATTTAAAACTCAATCCATTCATATTTTTTGCATCAAGTAATATATAATACAAATTAAAATATTTATAGTCAAAGTTGAAAACTAAAGACTTCAAAAGTCAACAGTGGACTATAATTATGGGACGGAAGGAGTAATTTTTTCCAATTTTCTTTTTTCATTTTGTGTTTTAAATACATTGTCACTTGTCATCCTCTTATTGGTTCTAAAATAGATCTTATTTTTAAAATTTTAACTTAGATCTTATTTGAACCCAAATATATATATATATATATATATATATATATATATATATATATACTCCTAAAACTAAAACATCAAAAACCTCCGTATGTCCACAATCCAACAAAAAAAAAATATATATATCTCGCCACCTATTAATGTTCATCTTCTAAAACTATTATCCAACTAAAAAAAATATCTCACCACCTATTAATTTTTAACCCGCTAGTTTTTCATTCCAATCACAACATCAACAACCTATTTATGTCAACAATCCATTTTCTCCTCCGTTGAACCAACAACAACAACAAAATTATCCGTATAATTAACCACAACCTCCGTATAACCAACCGATATACCAACAACAACAATCTCAATATTATCGTCCAAAAATGTCATCCCCGATGGACCAACGTTCTCAATGATTTTCTCCTATTAACCCTATAGACTTGATAATACTAATCCATTTTGGGGTAGTCACGATTGTTTTATGGGTCACTGTTCGAGTGGTAGCCTATCCGAACCCGTTGAAAGAGAGTTTCTCGTCGAAGATGCGGCGCTCATCAAAAGAAGACTGCAAAAAGACGTCAACAAGCCAATAAGACGTTAATGATAGAGCTGAACCATGGACCCTTGAGGAAGAGGTTTCCTTGTGTAGAGTTGGGATACACATGTCCGAGAATAGCATTGGCGGAAATGCTAAAAAGGTACAAGGGTTTTACACGGAAGTTCTAACATATTTTGAAAAGGAAATGAAGGCTTCCACAAGAGGATACGATTCAATTTTGTGCAAATGGAAATGTAGGATTCGTCCTAAAATTACTCAAATTTGTGCGGTTTACGATACCGTGAAAGAGAGGCACTAGAGTGGCGCAAATGAGACAACAATATACGATCAAGCGGTAAATGATTATCGTGTTAATGCTGGAGAATTTTGAAGGACCACACAAAATGGAAATATGTCGAAATGAAAAACTTTTACAAGGCAATCCAAAGGCGGTGCTTCTAAAAAATCACAGCCATTGGAAAGCACCTCACATGCCACTTCCGAAGCTTCAACACAAGGTGGTTTGAATCTGAACAAAGAATTGGGTGATTCTGATGAAGAGGTTCAGGAAGTGCGACCAATGGACCGGGACAGGAGTAAGAAGAAAGCGTTAGCCTCCCAAGCTCGTCCGAAGCTTTAGCTGCTGTTGTACCTGGTCTTGTTGCAATGCTGACAAAAAAATGGTCAAACGCCGCAACGGGTATGGTTTCCCAAAGGAAGCCTCGGTTGAGAATTTGAGAATATAGGAGCGGGAACTGGAGATGGAGGATCTGAGGCATCGGGAGCAAGCGGAATTGGAGAGACTAAAACTTGCACAAGAGAAATTTTTTGAACAACAAAGGCTTGCACAAAAGGAAAAAGAGTTAGAGCTGCAACGTCAATTATTTGAATTTCAGCAACAAGAAAAATCCGAGAAGACAACATGTATTACAATGAACCGCATGACCATTTTTAACCGGAAAATAACTTGCGACGGTGTTGACCCTGAAGCAAAAGATCAATGAGCGATATAATTTAGACTAGTAGTTTAAGTTTTAATTTTTATTGTAATATTTTTAATTTTATTTTAATTATTATTGTAATGTTTTTAAATTATTAATGAAATTTAAAATTTAAAAATAAAAGAAGGTTGGTTCACCGGTAAGGTCACCATAACGGGTGTTTGGTCATATATTTGATCTAGGAGAGAGAAGCTGATGTGGTGCTGATGTAACAGAGTGGTCTTATCATGGGTTGGCTTACCATAGCTACTAGTCTTAGGTGGCGTTTTCATATACATTCCTACTACATTTAGTCACTAAGAGCCTAAGGTATCATGCACCATCAATGGCGCTTTCCCCAAAAAATGCAACGCGACGACGTGAGTAGGGTACTGTCCTTAGTGTTTTCGAGTCTTGAGCCGTCATGACCAGCCGAGATGGTCTCTGAAAAGGCAACGCGACGGCGCAAGGTGCCGGGAGTCTCGTTTTCCCTCCCCCCCCCCCCCCCCCCACATTTTTTTCAATTGTGTTTATGTGTGTGTTTGTGTATGTGTGTGTGTGTGTGTTTTTTTTTTAGGCGTATGGCAATAAGGAGGAAGAAGACAAGAAGACCTCAGGGGGTGCTTGGTAAGGGGGTTAAGGGGGTGGGGAATGGGTAAGGAATTCAAAAGGGCCCACCTCACTCAAATTAGGTGTTTGGTTAGGGGTGTGTAAAGGTATTGATTACCCCGTAGTGGGTAATCAACATTATAGAGTAAATTGAGGGGTAAGTTATTGATTACCCACTTCACTCAATCCTTTGCATTCCCTTTCCCTTTCCCTTTACCTTTATCTTTCCCTACTTTGAACCAAGCGGACCCTCAATTTTTTTTATAAATTTTTCACTTTAAACCTTGTTTTTATATATGTTTACATTATAAGTCCCTTATGTCGTTATTCTAACATTGTTGGTCCCTATTATGTTTACAATGTTAGTCATTTAGTTACTTTTCTTACATTTTAGTTCTAAAATTTATAAATTTTGGTTTAAATGTATAAAATGAAATGTGTTGTTTATTTAAATAAATGAAAAAAATGTGAGGGTCCAGAGGTGCACGACGACACCAAAAATTGGTGTTATAAGAGGGGGTGTTTTTGGTGTTGTGAATGTGGTCAATTCTAGTGTTATGAGCAAAGATGATGATGTATTGATGTGGCAACATTTTTCCCCCTGACGCCAATGAGACGGTTCTAAAGTACCTTGTGCTCTAAAAAGGATTTAGATTTTAGACTCTATCATTTATGCCACTATCATAAAACATGTTACAAAACACCACATTGTCTGCTTCAATTCTTCGTACCGGCGATATTTTGTAAAATCACCCTATTTGTATATTTGTGCTAATATATTTATAGTCTTATTTTTTAGAAATGGTATACCTTTTTATGTATTTAGTGTTAGTCTACTTATTAACTTATTTCAAGAACTTTATGTCATAATAAGTTCAATGTCGTCTCTTAATAGGACACATAGTTATAATATAATTATTGATCACGTATAGTATCTCCGGACCTAAATGGTCCGAACCAGATACGTAGGGGCACGAGAACTATCGCTAAGACCTAAAATTCTCATACCCGATAAAGGTACGGACCGGACACAAGACAGATCCGGTACAACACGACAACCAAGTTGATTGTGTGCCTACATATAGTTGCGGCATAATGATAGGCCGCGGGAAAAAAATAGGTCCTAACTAACCTTGGAATCTGAGTCATTGCTCAACCTAAAAAGAGTAAGTAATATAACCTGGGATCACGAGGCAAGTATATGTATGCCCAGATACGGAATGACGGCAACTTGCCAACCAAGGGTGATGCCCCCAAGGTATAAAGTGGTCAACGAGTATGACTTCAATGCAACTACTCTATTACCCATCAGTCCATAAAGAGTGTCGCGTCCCGTGATCTCCAGGTAACGACAAAAGAGTCCACCTATAAATAGGAGTGCGTTTATCACTTCTGACGATACAATTCTCTCACTAGAACATACACATACTTACTCTCTCTAATACTTACTCTCACACCGAGGTTGATTGCGGGAACTCCTTCCTGCGGTAAGACTAACGATATTTTTTTCTTAGCAGATCATTACTAGCACATTCACTTAGTTGTCCCGGATGGTAGTTAATACTTGTCCCGAATTTTGTACTAACAATTATTATTTCATTAATCAATAAAATATCATTTTTATTCTTTATATATTTAATTTGTTAAAGTTTAAATTCAAATTAAAGTGCTAAGTTAAAAAGTTATTTGTAAAAATGATTTGGATGACTAAAATCTACACCTAAAATTAAACCTAAAGATGTAATTAGTGCATTTGAAAAATTGATTGGTAGGAAAATATGAAAGAGAAAAGTGTATCACACTTGTTATAAGATGAATAGAGTATGTCTGTTGTTAGTCTTATTCTGTTGAGGTGGCAATTTGTGAAAAAAAAAAAAAAAAAAAAAAAAAAAAAAAAAAAAAAAAAAAAAAGTGTTAATTAAGGCTAATTTGTATAACATTTGGACGCATTTAGCTTTTTTTTTTTTTGAAAGGACGTATATTGCTCATTTAAAAGTTAAATGTGCATGCACATATTTCCTATCAATTGGAGAACATTACACTTGCTTTTAAAGAAAACTTATAGATATAATATATTTAATTATTTAAATATAAATGAGGTGTTATATTTGAAGAATTTATTTTGTCATTTTTGTTTTTTCCTAAAGCGATTCGTATAACATGCGCCCGTTTGACCCGTGTGACCATTTAACCTTAGCCCGTTTGAACCGTGGCACGCTCGCCCGTTTTGCCACCTCTATCTGGCTGTTAGGCTTATATATCATCACTTTTTCTTTTCTTTTTTTCCTACTATTTTGACAAAGAAAAAGAGAACTATTAGAACGACAATCGGCTAGACAAAAGTCAAATGTTAAAAAGAGAAAATTACATTATCTCAATGTCATAACAAGGATACAGTAAATAATTCAACACCTCAGCTAAAACAGAATATATATATATATATATATATATATATATATATATATATATATATATATATATATATATATATATATATATATATATATATATATATATATATATATATATATATATATATATATTATAATTGTTTCATACATAAATTGACGTGTTTAAGTGTGAATTCATTTCACTTTCAAAATAGTAAAAGAGTGTCCATGTCGATATGTAACATCAAGGCCGAGCATCGGTCCAAAACCGAATCAAAACGAAACCGAAAATAATTAGTATGTAGAAGCGAAACCGAACTGACAACTATAGTCGGTTCGGTTCAGTTTTGTGTCTGTTCGGTTTATATGGTTTACATGTGTTTTTCTCGGTTTTGGGTAGAAGCGAACCAAACTGAAATTGAAAACCGTTAGTATATAGAACCGAATTCGAACCGAATATGGTCGGTTCAGTTTGATTCAGTTCGGTTCGGCTCGATTTTCTGATTCGGTTCAGTTTCGGTCCGATATGCACAGTTGTAAACATTTGTAAACCCAAAGGTATGAAAAAGGTAAATTGCACTTTTACAAAATGAAAAAAATAAAATAAAATAATAAATAAATAAATAAATAAATAGTAGTAAATAAAAAAAGGTATATAAATACAAGTTTGGGGTTTACACGTTGTCTTTGTAAAAACGGCTGCTTATACAAAAGAAGAACTTCTTGCCACTCATCTCGAACAACAAAAGATCGATGTAAGATCATCCTTAAGCACCATTTCTTCATAAATGGTGATACAAATCAACATAGAGAACCAAGAAATCTAAAG
Source organism: Artemisia argyi (assembly GCA_030686995.1). Lineage (NCBI taxonomy): Eukaryota > Viridiplantae > Streptophyta > Magnoliopsida > Asterales > Asteraceae > Artemisia > Artemisia argyi. The sequence goes on along the minus strand of CM060676.1, from coordinate 170,100,583 downwards.
GGATTATTGCAAGACAAATACAGAAAGCATGATTGTGACAATCATATAAATTAGAAAGATGCAAGATTTGTTAACATTGTTGTAGAATTAAAGTGACAAAATATCATTAAATTCAAATATCAATTATGTGAGTTAATTTTAGTTTGAATTTAAAAAAATATGTTTACACGGGGTGGTCATTCCTCGTTGTTCCACATTCACTCATCGCCTCATCCTACTGCAGGCTCCTTCACCATCCTTATTGGTGCTACCGCTTCAAGTGTCCGTCTCAGGTTTTTCTCGTTCTACTTTTTTATCTATTCTTGATCGTGCCTCATTGATTGTTTAGGGTTAATTATGTACAACCAACATTATTATATGCTTTGATTGGAGATTTGGAGTTAATATTTGTCGATTATGTATCTCACCAACGTGATTTTTATCTCTGAAGTTTTATACGTAGTATATAGCTGCAATTTTCAAGAACTAAAAGTTTTTATCGTTTGGGGTCAGCATCTACAATAATGCAAAACTAAATGTACTTCAATGCTAAAGTTCCTTATTACCCAGCCTGTTACAATTTAATAAGAAAGAGAATGGGCTAAAATGATAGTTTGATGTTAATACGTAATTCCCGCAAGTCTTTGAGGAAAAAAAAATCACTCCAGAAGCTTTTTGAGCAAAAAAAGATTTCTTTTACCATCCATTGGAGATGCCCTAAGTTTTATAGAATAACGTCTCGCCCAAAGTTATCTTTTTAATTTGTTGGGTTCTAGGTATGATTTATGATTTTATTTTATTTTTTTCTCTCTTTTTCCTTACACTGCTAAAAAACAATGGGAAGGGAATTGATTGAATTATATGAAGTGTGAAGGCATTTTTGTTTAAACTTATTACATATTTTCAGGTATGGAAAATAACAGGAAATCAAAAAGAAACAGAGCTAGTTGGAAGCCCATAAGCGTAGTGAAAACATTTCTAGAGGCATGCGTTAATGAGGTAGCACTCAAGGGGCGAGAAGGTTCAAGTTTAAAAGCACATTCATGGGAAAAAGTTGCCAATGTCCTTAAGGATAAGCATAACTTTGAGGTTGATAAAAAACAGATGAAAAATCACTTTGATTATCTCAAGATCAAGTACACCGCATGGCTATCTCTAAAGAACAAAAATGGCAACATCTATGACGAGTCCACTAACACGTTTAAAATGTCGGAGGAGGAATGGCAAGTTGAAATTCTGGTAAGGTTATTTATTTTTAAATAATTTTAATAGTCTATCAATTCATTTATTTGTATGGATATCGTGGCTGCAAATGCTATAGCAGCTAATTAGCTGCAATAACAGGCAAAAATACAAGCAGGCAATCACTGATTTAAAAGATAACAAACAATTTAAGGACCAAATCCTTAAACTTACTCACTTATGTTGATGTTGTGTTTTTTCCAATATAGAAAAACAAACATGTTGAATCATTGAAGACTACTAGTCTTCCTTTTCCAAATCTTTGTGCACAACTTTATGATGGAACTTTGTCCACGGCCATTAAAAGTGATGGACCGATTTCGAAAGAACCTATGCGAGTTGTTGAACCCCATGTGATTGAAGATGATAAAGAGAATGAGGTGATCGTCAATATCGAGTCTTCAACACCTCCAAGTTCATCTCGCCTTCCTATTAGAACCAAAAGAAGAGGTAGGCAATCAATGGGTAATGTTGAAGATGAAATCTTGGGTGTTCTGAAAATGATAGCCCACAAGATAAATGAACCTGGACCAACTCCAACATCGGATCCATCTGCGAAACCCGAACAACCTTTCATTGAAGATTGTCAAATTAAGTTGAATAGCCTTGGATGGGATGAAAATGACCTGTTGTACGAAACCGCACTTGCAATTTTTTGTGACCCAAATGATCGATATAGGGAAGGTTGGATGAACTTGAAACCAGAGAGGTGTGTTAATTGGGTCAAAATGATTGGACATGGTAAAGGGTTCATGTAGAACTTTGTCCAACTATATGCTTGTTTTTCAAATAAAGGATACATGTATGCTTGTTTGGAATATTTATTCCAGATGTATGCTTATTAAATAATTAAATAAATAAATAAAAAATCTCTTCCCCCGCTCTTACTTCTCATATCTCCCATCTCCTACTCCCTCATGTGAGTTGTGACTACAGTTCACTTCCATGTTTTCACCATAAGCTTTAAATCTAATCATATAGATTTCTACAAATAAAATAAGAGAAGAAATTTACATGCTTAGCCATACCTATTTAACAAGAAATTTGATTCTTAATCCATTTGATCATCCGTATTCATTTTCATAAATCATCTTTTTATTTATGCGGAAAAAACTGATCATTTACTTATGCTTTGAAATAAAATAAAAGACTTACAACCCATAAAGAGCCTCGACAGGTCAGTGATTCTGATTTTGCGGGCTATATGTTATGGGTTCCGTTGGTTTTTCACTTTTGCTCAAGGTTGGGTTCAGCTCATCTTTATAGACTATAGTTTATCAGCTTTGATTTTCGACGATCAATTACTGTGTATTTTATTATTACAAATCATGACAGAATGAAAGATAATGGTTGGCAAACATAATTACTCGTTTAATAATTACTAGCACGGTACCCGCGCAATGCGGCGGCGGGTACTGTGTGATTATATTTTGCGTTATTTGGTTACACGTTTAGTTGTATTCATGCTTTATAAGTAGAGATATTAGATATCTTCCTAACCAACTTGCTTCCTAACAAATTAATTTTGAAATCTTTCTATAATAAGCAAGAAAAAAGTCTGAATCTTAAGGGTGCGTTTAGTTGGAGAGAAATTCTCTATTTTTCCAAAAAAAAATTCATAAGAAAATGAAAAAACTGAAAACGCGTTTAGTCGCACTTTTTTCCTACAATTTTCAAAAAAAATGAAATTCTCATTTTCTAAATTTTAACTAAGAGAAAAGCCCATTCTACCATTCTCACTTTTTTCTTTCTTATTTTTTTTCTAACTCTAAAAAAAACAATACACCATTCTACCCCTAATCTCTCGTGTCATCCTCCACCGCCGACCGTCGCCACCGTCGCAATTTGAGGTAATCTTCTTATTATTTTTAAAAATGAAAAATATAACTCTAACTAAACACGTTTTCAAAATTCTCAACTCTTCTATAAAGAAGAAAAACCATCCATTTCTCAAGGAATTTAGAGATGAAAATTTGAGAAATTTTTCACCAACTAAACGGCCCCTAAGCATTTCTAATTATAGAATAGTCCCAAATGAATTATAATCTAGTATAGATAAGCTCAAGTTCTCGAGGTTTTTTATGGCTGCAAGTCAAATGAGGAGAGAAGAGATATATATTTTTAATTTATAAGAAGGGTGGCAGTGGGAAGGTGATGCCGGCGGTGAACACCGCCTCCACCCCACCGGTAGGGGTGTCATAAATCCCGACCCGACCCGGACCCGGACCCGAACCCGAATAAGGATACTCGGGTCGGGTTACTCGGGTCCAAAATCTTAGTCGGGTCAATCGGGTCAACCCGACTAACCCGATTACGAACTCGGGTTGAGTATCGGGTTTAAAATACTTGCCTATTCGGGTTTAAAATACTTGCCAAGTACACCGAATAGGCAAGTATTTTAAACCCGATACTCAACCCGAGTTCGTAATCGGGTTAGTCGGGTTGACCCGATTGCATTAATTGAAAGAGACGTTGGAGCATGCATTGGGCAAAAAAAAAAAAAAAAATCCTATATATATTACACATTTTACATTTCATTTTCAAACACAATTCATTTCCAAACACAAACATAAACACAAACACTTTTTACACATATAGTTTGTGAAGCATGGAAAGTGGGAAATCAAGAGGTGGTTCAACACAAAAAGGTCGTGGACGTGGCTACCGGTCCTCGTGTTCGTCCGCAAGGTCCACCACCGGTGTATCCACAATACCCTCAATCGGGATATTATCCCCAACCTCCACAACCGATGCATCAACAATACCCTCAATCTTTTAACTATCCCCAACCTCCACCCGCAATGAACCCAAGCCAATATAACATATCGATGACGAGTGACTTCAACCCGTTTGTTGACTACCGTGAAGGTCCTTCGCGTCGTGAACCAAGTGTGGAACGCGAACTTCCTTTATATGGTGACGACGATGATGATGACGTTGAGTTTGTTCCCGAAACGCAACAACAAACTCAAATTGGTATATATATATATATATTTTTTTTTTATACGCGTTATTTAATTGTTATATTTTTTATATGTTTTTTTTTGTTATTTAATTGTTATATTTTTTATATGTTTTTTTTCGTTATTTAATTGTTATAGTTTTTATATGTTTTTTTTTTTTTTTTCGTTATTTATTTGTTATATTTTTTATATGTTTTTTTTTTTTTTTTTTTTTAGATGAAGATGTTCAAGTGGGTAAAGGGAAAACTAAAGCGGATCAAAAGAGTTGGACGTCGATCGAAGAGGTTGCTTTGGCCAAAGCATGGATTCATATCTTGACATGTAAAAAAGTCGGGAATGAACAAGGAAGAGATAAGTTTTGGGAAAGAATTTTGGAGCATTTCAAAGCCACAATTAAAATTTCTAATCGAACTTATCATGCGTTAAACACAAAATGGAAACATTTGAATCACGCAATGGTAGTCTTTAACGGGCTTTACATCCAACAAGTAATTTTTATATACTTGTGTTAATTTTTATATACTTGTGTTAATTTATATACTTGTGTTAATTTTTATATACTTGTGTTAATTTATATAGTTGTGTTAATTTATATACTTGTAGAATCGCATTCGCGAGAGTGGGTGTGACGATGTCAACGTCTTGGAAAATGCCATGTCTGATTATAATAAGAGGAATAAGGGCACTTCGTTTAATCATATTGAAGCGTGGAGGGTTGTTAAGGATGAATCGAAATGGTTGGAGCAACCATGTTTTGAAAAAGTATCTTCGACATCTCATTCCGACAAACGAAGAAAGTCGTCGGAATCTAGCTTTTATGGGTCCGGAAGCAATGACAATATTGATCCTGTTATTCCGGATCTAAATGACGACACAACTCCTGTTTCAAAAAGAAAAGGGAAAAAGACCGCTAGTGAGGCGTCGACAAAGAATATTGCTGCTGAGTTTATTGGGCAGTATACGTCAAAGAAAGCACTAGCGTTGGATGAGGCCATGGCAGATAAACGTGCAAAGGATCAATTGTCCCACTAGTTGCTGCACACACAAATCGAAAATGCTAAAGAAAAGACTATGATTATGGCACTGAAATTCTACAACGAGCCGCACGAACACATAACCAATCAGGTTATGCGAGATTTCATTATCAACAAAAAACGTGGGTACGCGGAGACATATGGATGGCCTACGGATTTTTAGATTTAATAATGTATTTTTTTTTCCAAGTATTATGTAATGTTATTTTAATTATTAATGAAATATTTATGTTTTATTTAAATTGTTTAATTTAATTTATTATTAAAGAAAAAAAAAGTTGGGAGGTATGAAAAAGGCATGGTTGCCGCTAAAAATGGGTTGGGAGGTATGCAAATAGTATGAATTAGGTGAAATGAGGTGAAATGATATTATTGGTGGATTTCGGAGGTATGGACGATTTCGGAATCATGACTGCCAGTGTCCTAAACAAAAGAGCGTAGTCTTGAAATCCATATTCCAAACAAGCGGCATGTATCCCTTACTTAAAAAACAAGCATATAGTTGAAATTGTCTCTTAAATAGGTATGGCTACTTGAAGACCTTCTGAATATGTCTATTTATATATTTTTGTTATGGTTTGTAAACTGGAAACATGTACGATAGGTATGTTGGCTCAAGTTGGATTGTGCAGGCTTAGATCCATAAAGTTTGTAATTATGTAACCTGCACTGTAAATGTTTTATCAATAAAACACAATACCTACACGAATTGCATTGCTAATTTATACAAACTATTTGCAAGGATCAGATATACTCTCTTGATGTCAAGGTTTATTGCTAATTCATACAAACTATGCAATGGAATTGTTAAAGAGACCTTTTAGACAAGCTCAAGGGAGCCAAACGCCTTAAAGGTACCCAAGCACCCGTATGATCATTACCAACAAACAGTTTTCATCAAATGGTTAAGTCTCAACGTCATATGCTATGAGTAATGTTTCTAGTGTAGAGTCAACTGATGTTAAAACTACAGTAGGGAGTGACGAGGTATCCCCTACGTCAGGGTTTGAGGTAAGGATGATGGGATGGGTATCTGAAGACATCTCTGTGACAATCGACGTGAAATGGAAGTAAATAACTCATATAATGCATGTATGAACCGCATGCATAGTGAATATGCACTTATGATGAAATGATGAGATGCTATGATGATGTGGTTATAGTCTAGGGTCCAAGATGTTAAAACTACAGTAGGGAGTGACGAGGTATCCCCTACGTCAGGGTTTGAGGTAAGGATGATGGGATGGGTATCTGAAGACATCTCTGTGACAATCGACGTGAAATGGAAGTAAATAACTCATATAATGCATGTATGAACCGCATGCATAGTGAATATGCACTTATGATGAAATGATGAGATGCTATGATGATGTGGTTATAGTCTAGGGTCCAAGATACAACCTAGTTCGCTATAAACTTAGCTATGATGTCAATCTGTCACACCCCCAAGTTCATGACTTGCAGCGGAATGGAATACCTGGGGCGTGACTACCATAGCACCACAATTACTGTTATATTGAACGACCTAAAGTGTCGTTTTTAAAATACATCGTTTGATATCATAAAAACATTCAGTGTTACAAAAGATAGGTCCCAAAAGATGTTTCACATTTCGGAAATAAGTTTGCCTTGAATCAAACGATGGTTTAAGTGCATAAACATCCAAGTGAGACGCGTCGTCATAGCGACTCTATGGTAAGTCTTCATGTATGTCATGTTGTGAATGCTTTAATTACCTAAAAATACATTGCTAAAAATGGTCAACAAAAAATGTTGGTGAGAATCATAGGTTTAAGTAAATGAAATGTTTTTACGGTAACCACAAGTATAAAAATGAATGACAAATTGTCAAAAAAAAAATAGTACATTAGCCCTTAAGCTCATGACCCCGAAGCTAGACTAAAATAAATGCCCCAGAAGGAGTGTTTTGCCGAACACTCTGAATGTATGAAATGAAATGCATCCGTTTGACTGTTGGTGAAACCAAAGCGGATGGAGGAGTTACCCTCAATAGATCTATCCACTCACCTTCGCTTGCTCACAACTAACGGTTCATGATAATAAAAGGGGACTTTAACATGGCTATGCGGTAACTTAAGCAATGTACATGAATTTAATACTTTGGCCCGTACGAAAATGGTGCAATGTATTCTCCCCCGAGAATTTAGAAATCAAATAATTAATTGAAAACGGGGCTATGAAAACTCACCTGTTGCAATTGATATGAAGACAATAGTGTATGAATTGAAATGAGGCGCGAACTCTAGCCGCAACCTAATATGAATGAATATGATCTAAGGTAAGCAATGATACAATGCTATACATGCAAATACGTATGTTATCGATGCCACTCATTAGTTTTGAAAATAACGCTTATCGTCGAAAAATACATTTTTGACGTCTCGTTAAGTTAATAAAAACTTTTCGTGTAATAACGTTGCAACGATACTCCACAATCGTCGTTTGGTGTTTCATCGGCAAATATAGTGTTTTCGTCGTAAAATGACAAAAACATAACTTGAAAATATGACCAAATGGCCTTGCAAAACTAGTCGTGAAATAGTGAATATTAAGAGTTAGGAAAGAAGCTTAGTAGTTTTAGAAAGCTTGTAACATTATCTAAATGTCGTCACACTGAAGTTTTGTCCATACGGGTTTCGATCATAAATAAAAATGGCCGTGAAGTAGGGTGTTTGGGCTATTTCTGCAGTTTTTGGGAAAGTTTGGAAGGCCACAAGTTATTCGTTATTAATCCGTTTGAAGAACGGTTGGACATTTTGAAAACTAGGTTGGGTGAACTAACTTTTAGTCAGAGATATAAATTTTCCAAAACGGTCTATCAATGAGAAGCATGGTGTCGAACAGCGTACTAATATATTTTTGATATGTCGGGTCGGCTAGTTCAAGGTAAATTCCTCGAATTTGCCCATAAAAATCTGGTGACAGCAAGTGTTTTTCAGAAAATAATAGTTTTCGTCGTTAACTCGTTTTTAACATAACTTTTTCATCGTAAGGCGGATTTTAGTGATTCCAGCGGCTACAGTATGTGAGCATACATATGAGAAGATAGAAAAGCTCTAATGTTGTGTATCTGTGATCAGTGTGATCAGACATAAGAATGTGTTATGTGAAGAGCTGGTAAATTGGGTACCTGCTAGGACTTGTTAAGACCTGTTAAGGGAAAAAATGTACTATGCAATTTTTTTATTTTTTAAACTAATTGTTTTTAGTAGTCTAGGGTTCAATATTTAACTTTTTTGATACATAAAACGTATATCTGTCATACTCAAACCACCAAAACCAAGTGTTAAACGAGTCGTTTTCATGTTTGAAACTTATGTTATTCGCACGCTCAGAACCTGTTAAGACACGATTTGCCAGCCTTACTTATGTCTGATATCGGATATAATAGAATTGAGTTGTTTAGACTTGAGTTGTATTCTTGTGTCTGTATTGTTTTTTATAAGATTTGTGTTATGTCTAAATCTTTATCTCTATTCTTAAGATGTACTTTCATTTGGAAGGTTAATATAAGTATTCACCATTTGCACACAAAAAATAAATAAATAAATAAATAAATAAATAAATAAATAAATAAATAAAAACTTAAAAAGCTCAAACACCAATACAAAACACACTCTCTTCTTTTTTTCGAGCACCGATTAAAAAAAACACACAAAATTAGATAAATCTACTCTCATCTTGGTGTTCGGTTACCTACAGTAGAAATAAATAAGCTTTGCTTCTCGGATTATAGCAATAAAATGACAACTGTTATTTGAATACGAAATAGTTTGCATTGCTATTGGTTATAGTTATTTTAATTAAAAGTTGTCATTAATTCGTAAAGTTACTGGTAGAAGAAAATATATATATGAAAAGCATTTGCTCGCCATAAAATTATGCACCGGGTACCCACTACCGCATTGTGCGGGGTATCATTAATATGTAAAACTTAAACTTGAATTACGTATACTATTTTAGTTTTCACATTATATAGCAAAAGTTGAGTGGTGACGCACAAATATTACACGAATCAAGTCAACGTTTTTCATTTAGAGCATGCGCATGCCTAACGTGGATCCCCACGTTAAGGCTTATTAACTCACGTTATCTTTGCGTTATTGTTGTTTTGACTTGCGTTAGCTGGGCGTTAACGCGGGGCGTTACCCGGTTAACGCTGAGTTAAGGTGTCTGTTTGTAAAAAAAAAAAAAAAAAAAATCACTTTTCCCCCTAAATGAAGGAGTGTTTTTGTAAATTGTTGTTGAGTTAAGGCTGAGTTATTGTTGTGGGTGTTTTTTTCTGAGTTAAAGTTAAAGTGTAAAAGCTGATGTGGCGCTGACGTGACACTGCGTTAAGTTTTAACACGGGTTACGCTTGGGCATGCTCTTACTAGCAATTTAAAAAAAGCAGTATATAAAGACGCGCCATACATCATTTAATTCCTCCCATAACAGAAATAACCGTCACTCGCTCACAATGAATTCCATAATCTTGATCATGACCCTTACATCCCTACTGATCTCTTCATCATCTTCAACCGTAACAAGTGCCGATATCGATATCGCGATCCCATCCCCATCTCCACCAGCACCAGGAGGCTGCGCAGATTCAGTCATCTCATTCTCACCATGTCTTCCGTACATTTCCGCACCGCCGAATGATCTCTCCGACGAGCCGTCTTCTCAATGCTGTGATGTATTCAATGGATCATTTGATTCTGCTGGTGATGCTGATTGTTTGTGTTATCTTGTTCGTCAGACTAGTATTCTTGGCTTTCCTCTTAATGCAACTAAGCTTCTTTCCTTATCCGATCTTTGTTACGTTAACGATTCCACCGCTCGTGGTAACGATACGCTTGATTCCATATGTTCAGGTACCTTATTATTTTACTCTCTTTCTTGATGAGATTTTGAGTCTAATTTAGTGATATTATTGGTGCGGAATTTGTATTATGATTAGGTGTAGTAATTTACGTGTTTGTGGCGTAACTCTTTTGATTTCGTTGAATTAGTTAACAACTTGCTGCGTGGTTTTATATATATATCGTTTGTAGATTCATTATAGATTCTTGATATAATTGAATCTAAAGTTATGTGGCGGATGGACTGAGTAGGTTTCGTAACGTCTTTTGATTCGGTTCATTTTTGTATGTATGGTCATTTTGAATCTAATTTTTTGAAAATTCGTATGGAAATTGTATAGTAATTAGGTCTAATTGTAATTTGGGTGTTTATTTTGGTGTTTATGGTAGATGAATTCAGTTGGTTATCTAATAGATTTCACATTGTTTTGTATCAAGTTTATGTCATTTATATATTGCCGAAATTGCTGAGGCTTTTTGTGTTTGTTGCTTAAAAAAAACTATCATGGATATTCAATTTAAAGATTTTGTGGTTTTCCTTATGTATTTTGTTGCATTGATCGAGGTTCACCAACTTATTAACGATCAGGTGGATAATACAATTTGATAACTGTTATCTAGGCCTCATAATTATATACTGTTCTGTTCTGTTCTGTGGCTGTAAGTAGTTTCGTTACGCAAAGAAACACATACAAGTACATCATCACTGCTTTTGGATCAATTTTGTGATAAGTAGTATGGAATGTACATAGCGATCAGGTGTCCATTTTGTCAAAATGATCTAATTGCAATTTGGTGTTTAATTATCTTGTAAGGATTATCGTAACTTTTTTTTATTAGGGTCGTTTTTGTGGTATCTCTTGAAAAGCAAATCAATATGTATCAGTGTATATCTTGGCATAAATTTTGAGGGTTTTATGTTATGTCGCTAAAACGATGAAGCATATGAAGTTCAGATATAGTTACTGGTTTCGTAATGCATTGCTTTGTATATATTGAGATTATAACCATTTATTAGGCCTTGGGCGTGTAACTTTACATCTGAAAATGCTCAATCAAATTCATAAATCGTACTGTTTTGTTGTGTGGCGGTTTGTAGTTTGATAACAGAAAGAAACAAATACAGACCCGTATGATCATCATTACTTCCGAAACAGATTTTGAAACAAGTGGTTTGATATATGTATATATGGTGATTAGGATTTTCAGTTTTTCTCATATTTGATGTTTTTGTAAGGTAAAGTATAGTGCGTAACTGGCACCAGATGCTGTTTTGTAAAGGCTAGTTGCTGATATCTCTTTAGGAAGTTTGAAGCTTTATAACAGACTCAATATAGTTGTAGTAATTTTTAATTTGGCCAAAATTGTTGTGGCTCTTGTGTTTTGTTGTCGCTAAATCATCAAGTATATGAAGTTCAACTACACTTATTGATTATAATAACGTGTTTCATTGCATTGATTCAGGTTCACAAACTCTGCCTCCTCTCATTGACCCCACAAAGAAGCCCCGTTCAGGTTTCCTTTCACGAACTATATCCTAAATGTTCTGTCCTTTCATTCAGGAACTATTGTTTTAAACAATTCCACTCAACATCCTAGCTTTATTATATCTATTTTTAATGCGTACCAATGTAGTATGTACAATACATCAGAAGTACATAAAGTTATACTGTTTCAGTTTAATTAACATAAAGCATGGAACTGCAGGTTCTAATGCTCCTCCCCACTCGCCTCCACCTCAACCGCTGCATCCTACAACACCATCAACAATCACCAAGCCGAGCCCTGCCAACGATGCATCTAGACAGAACACCACCAAGCCATCTGCATCAAAGAAGAGTAGTGGCAACCATTTGACACTAGCAAATGCAATAGCTCTCATGCCCATATACTTGGTTTTTGTTCAAATTCTTATAAGCATATGAGACCAGTTCACAGTAGGTATGGAATACTATATCAGACCTAGGGAAAGTTGTTTTCAGAATTAATTTTGGTGGGATTATGGAACCACTTCAGAGCATGTAGGAATGATTCAATGTAAATGGTACAGATTTGATGTATGTAAATGGAACAGATGAGGGTATTAAAATGTCAGCAGGTTTTGTACAGAATGTGAACTTACGTTACAACTGAAATAAACAACATGTCATTGTGTAAAGCTTGGTCTAATCTTGGTTCATTGTTCAAGTTAGTAGAGAATGATCAAATCCATTTTGCAAACAGTTGTGACTAAACTAACACTTTTATTAACTAACACAGGTTGTCCATTTATTTATTTAACTGTCATGTATGAGTAAAATACAAACAGAATGCATAACTTTTTCTTTACAAATCAACACAGATTTCTTGTGATCAAAACTAAAAATAAAAGAGAATATTTAATATAATTAATGTCTGTTAAGGAATAAAACTGTAATTTCAAAAACTGGAAAACTCTTAAGGGCATGAGTCACAACTATCGTTTTGAGTTGATATGAGTATAAACATATTTTATTTTTTAGTTAGGTGCATAAGATAATTTAGATCGAGTTCCCTGTTGATTTATACATGGTTTGTTTGCCCAGTTATAGGTGCACACTATGGTTAATGAGAAACTATGCAGTATGATGTTAGATCAACTATACATTAGGATTTCATTACTCTCAGAGTGTAGAAGAAATTCTTAAACGGGGCGTTTCATAAAAGATATCCATTTTGTTATGTCTTTTATCACAAGAAGGGTCACATTCACAAAGAATGCTACTACAAGTTAAAGGTTTTATACTTTTGTCTCATGTCCATGATTTATGTACACCTAGGTTACACGGACACGGCGATAAGGCAAAATCTAAAAATATAAGACACGGACACGGCGTCGACACGTGATTTTTTTTTTTTATATATATATGTTTATACTCCACACATTTATATTTAAAATGTCCATTTATAATTATATTTAAAATGTCCACATATTTATACTCCACACATTTATTTTAAAATGTCCCACTAGAAAACTGTGTCAGAGACTTGTCACAGGCTTTCAGGGCCGCGTCCCATTGATTTCGGAGGCCCTGTGCGAAAATCTTAGAATAAGCTTTTGATCACGAGAAAATATAACTATTCACTAGTAAATTATTTCGTGCTCAGACATGTTTAAAGTGTTGTTGTACTAGCAGACTATCTCGTGATTTAACGAGCCTTGTGCCATATCAATCTATAATTGTATATGCTTTTAACTCTAAAATTATTTCCCATAAAGTAAACACGACAACAATTTTAATATTGCAGAAAATAAGTAAAATGAAAGTCTTCAACATTTGAATATCAAACTTATAATATTAATTTTATTGGACGTACGCCTTTAAAAGATTGTTTAGGCCATTTGTAATAATGTTCTCGAAGAGTCAAAACGCGAAAACCACAAATTTTTTAAACAACATTTACCTATTTGAAAATAAAACAAAAAAATTGGACCAAACATGTAAAAACTTAAAACTCTTGGGGTAAATTTTAAAATAACTTTATTCTTATTTACATTCAATATATTCTTGCGAAATCATATTCTTACATTTTTTTAGCACAACATTCAGTATATTCATTTGAAAACCTTCTTTTTTCATTTTTTTTTTCAAAATCCGTGTCTAAATGCGTGTCCAAGCCGTGTCCAAATCTGTGTCCGGCCGTGTCCGAGATGTGTCCGTGCCCGACACTACCACTCTGAGGTTTTTGGCGTGTCCGTGCTTCCTAGATGTACACCATAAACGTCAAAGAAGAATTCAAAAACCATATTTCATGCCATGATTTATGTTAGTTCTATCATAAGTTATCTACTTTGCATTTGAATAGTCAATCCTAGGATATAGACACCTACCATTCTTCTAGATATTAAATGGGTTAATGACATGTAATAGCAACGTACTTTTTCATTTGTTCCATTATCAGATACGAACCCAAAATAATACAAAAATACCCTACAAACTTATATATTTTTGTGTCGATATCATACTTTTGCTTATGTGGTATGATTGACAACCGGCTAAACAGGTTAAAATTAAATATGTGGATTTTTTTTTTTTTTTTTTTTTTTTTTTTCATCATCTTCTTCCTTGGAACTACTACTTAAAAAATTTCTCAGCATGTAAAATAGGACCATAATAATCTTGATTAGCTTCCATACATTTCTTCAAAGCAGAAGTAACTTCAACACATTTCTCAACAATATCTTCTCCATTATTCTCACCTTCTTCAATACATTTTTCCCAATTTATAAAAGTTTCTTTACATTCACCTCCTTTCATATATGCACAAAATGGACACTCACCCTCTTCTTCTTCTGCCAATTCTTGATCTGGGTTGTCATTATCTTGGACTGGTTTTGATGATTCTTGATTAGGGTTTTTAGATTCTGGGGTTTTAGGGGGTTGTGAAGTGTTCTCTTGATCTCCGGCTATGTCGTCGGAAAATGAAAATTCCGGCAGAAAAAGGAGTAATAAGATGAATGAGGTTAAAAGATTTATAGGTCAAATGATGAGGTTAAAAGATTTATGGGTTTCATTTAAGATAGGATTTGATTAATGCGCTTTTTATAAAATTTGAATCTTGACCGGTTGGAAAATTCAGAAAGATGATCGGAAAAAGATTACCAGAAAGAAGAAGTAGAGAAGATGACCGGAATATGATTACCCAATTTTGTAGGTCAAATGATGATATCGACACAAAAATATATAAGTTTGTAGGGTATTTTTGTATTATTTTGGGTTCGTATCTGATAATGAAACAAATGAGAAAGTACATTGCTATTACATGCCATTAACCTATATTAAATCTACATGTTGATTCCTGAATATAATGTCCATTTTAATGCTTTTCTTGACTACGATTCATGTCCATTTTTTGTTGATTCATGAATATAATGTCCATTTTGTTGTAGTCATACATAATGTCCATTTTAATACTTTTCTTGACTACTAATTCATGTCCAAATTTGATCAATGAGTTATGGTGTTTAAAAATAGATGACGTGAATTGTTTGCCAAAGTGTATATTAAACCAAAATGATCTGTCTTTACCTCTTAAGAATTTATTATATTTCCAGATTTGTTTTTGGAATTATATCACAAACAATGAGTTACAAAATGGTCAAGTTAGAACTCTTTTGTGCCGATTGTTGGTCATTTGGTTTTAGGGTACAAAACACGGATGGAGTCACAAAATTTTGCTCGAGTGGCACATTTTAAAAATTTTACACTGTAACTGTTTTCACCAGGCATTTTGAGTTTTTACACTAGTAATTGCACAAAGGTTAAACACAAAACAAGAGGATTATCTCTCGAGCCCAACCGATCTTGATATTTCAAGCTCAATATAGAGATCGTTTATCAAACAAGGTTTATGTTAAGTTTGAGCTCAAGCTCGAATTAAGTTTTTAACGAGCCAAGCTCGAGTTGTTCACTACTTCACTTATGGATATAATTCCATCCTTATTATGCTTCCAAACTTTGTGGTTACGTTGTGATTAGTAGTTGAGTTGCTTTACCTGTGGTTCATTTCCCATAAACACCTCCTCCACTATGGGGTATCTTGCACAAGAAAAAAAGTCTTCGTTGCTAAAAAGTAAAAACTGCACTATATAACATAAATCGGACGAAAGTTACACACTCATATCTATGTTAGATCTTCTAGACATTCAAGTCCTTGCTACTAACACTGTTACTCCTAAAATTTGTTACGTAGTGTTGTTTGTGAAACAAATTACTGTAGATGAACAGTAAGTTTATTTTTCTTTAATTTGAATATAATATGTGTAAATATAAGTAGGACTTTAAGTCAATAAGAATAATTAATCCGGTTTCCAGTTGGTTGGTGCTTTTGTAAAGGCGAGGTTGGGCATTGGTTCGAATCTCGGAAATTGTGGGGATTTTTTTCCTTCTCTTTTCTGTTTTCTAACTTTTTGATATAGTATCATTTACCCTATAACTTTGAAGTTCCTTCAAATTGTAACGTTGAAATTTCCTTTATTTATTTATTATTATTATTTTTTTTTTTTTTGCCTTTTTTGGTTTTCTAACTTTTAAAACGAAAATGAAAAAAACGGATGAAAACGTAAAAAAACAGATGAAAATGTAAAAATAAAGACGAAAACGAAAAAAACGGATGAAAACGTTAAAAACGGAGGAAAACGTAAAAAAAAATAGACGAAAATGAAAAAGCCAGACGAAAACGTAAAAAAAACAGACGAAAACGAAAAAACGGATGAAAAACGTAAAAAAATGGAGGAAAACGTTAAAAAAAAAAAAAAAAAAAAAAAAAAAAAAAAAAAAAAACAACGAAAACGAAACAAAAAAATTGACAAAAACGTAAAAAACAGACGAAAACGTATTAAAACGGAACTTACGAACATATTAAAAAAAATGCACTATTCGTCCTTTTGCACCGTTCGTCCTTTTGGTTTGCGAAATGACTAGTATACCCTCATGGGACTTCAGGTGTAACAACTCTTAACAAGCGTTAGTGGGGGAGAGACTAACGACGCCAAACGTTTGCCCGTTAAGGACGAACAATGCAGTTTTTTTGGTCAAGAGACTAACGACGCCAGTCAATGCAAACCACAAGGACAAACAGTGTAAATTACACCGTTCGTCCTTGTGGTTTGCGTTGACTGGCGTCGTTAGTCCCTTGACCAAAAAAACTGCACCGTTCATCCTTAACGGGCAAACGTTTGGCGTCGTTAGTCCCTCCCCCACTAACGCTTGTTAAGTGTTGTTACACCTGAAGTCCCATGAGGGTATATTAGTCATTTCGCAAACCAAAAGGACGAACGGTGCACTTTTTTTTAATACGTTCGTAAGCTTCGTTTTAATACGTTTTCGTCTGTTTTCTTTACGTTTTTGTCCATTTTTTTTCGTTTTCGTCTCTTTTTTAACGTTTTCTTCGTTTTTTTACGTTTTCATCCGTTTTTTTTTTCGTCTATTTTTTTATGCTTTCGTCTGTTTTTTTTCGTTTTCGTCTCTTTTTTTTTACGTTTTCCTCCTTTGTCATCCGTTTTTTCGTTTTCATCTGTTTTTTTACGTTTTCCTCTGTTTTTTTTGTTTTCGTCTGTTTTTTTACGTTTACGTCCGTTTTTTACGTTTTTGTCCTTTGTTCTAACATTTTCATACTCTTTCGTCCATTTTTTTACGTTTTTATCCATTCTTAACCGTTTTTCTTTCGGTTTCGTCTGTATTTTTACGTTTTCCTCTGATTTTTTACGTGTTCATCCATTTTTTTTCGTTTTCGTCTGTATTTTTACATTTTCCTCCGTTTTTTTACGTTTTCATCCGTTTTTTTCGTTTTCGTCTATTTTTTTACGTTTTCCTCCGTTTTTTTACAACCGTTTTTTTTCGTTTTCGTCTGTATTTTTACATTTTCTTCCGGCTTTTTACGTTTTTTTCGTTTTCGTCTGTTTTTTTACGTTTTCTTACGTTTTCATCCGTTTTTTTTTCGTTTTCGTCTGTTTTTTACGTTTTCCTTCATTTTTTTACGTTTTCATCCGTAAAACAAAAGACAAAAACGTATGAAAATGTTAAAACAAAAGACAAAAACGTAAAAGAATGTACGATAAAGTAAAAAAAATGTAAAAAAAAACTAACAAAAACAAAAAAAAACGGATGAAAATATAAAAAACCTAACGAAAATGTAAAAAAATAGACGAAAAGGAAAAAACCGGACAAAAATGTAAAAAAACATGCGAAAACAAAAAAAAACGGATGAAAAAGTAAAAAAACAGAGGAAAACGTAAAAAAACAGATGAAAACAAAAAACACGGATGAAAAAGTAAAAAACGGAGGAAAATGTAAAAATACAGACGAAAACGAAAAAAAGGATGAAAACGTAAAAAAAACGGAAGAAAACGTAGAAAAAGAGACGAAAACGAAAAAAACAGACGAAAACGTAAAAAACAGACGAAAACGAAAAAAACAGATGAAAACGTAAAAAAACTGAGGAAAATGTAAAAACAAAGACGAAAACGAAAAAAACGGAGGAAAACGTAAAAAAAAAGAGACGAAAACCAAAAAGCCAAACGAAAACGTAAAAAAAAAGACGAAAACGAAAAAAACGGATGAAAACGTAAAAAAAACGGACAAAAACGTAAAAAACAGACGAAAACGTATTAAAACGGAACTTACGAACGTATTAAAAAAAATTGCACCGTTCGTCCTTTTGGTTTGCGAAATGACTAGTATACCCTCATGGGACTTTAGGTGTAACAACACTTAACAAGCGTTAGTGGGGGAGGGACTAACGACGCCAAACGTTTGCCCATTAAGGACGAACAGTGCAGTTTTTTTGGTCAAGGGACTAACGACGCCAGTCAACGCAAACCACAAGGACGAACGGTGTAATTTACTCTAAACTGAATCATTTTATCCTATAAGTTTAAAGTTCTTTTAAAGAGTTTTTTCTTAAAAAGGTACAAAAACTCATCATTCTTCTCAGAAAGGTACAAAAATAACATGCTTTCCCAATTTGGTCATGTGCAAATGTGCGAACGTGCGATTCCACTAATTTTTTAACACGTGTCCAGACAAATAGTACAATACCAATCATTTGTTGGCCCACATCCCCAACCATTAGTACACTCCCCAACCAAGCATATGTGCGAACATTAAAAAAAATCTTTTTTTTTCCGGTCACCATAAACACCAATCAACACCACCTGATCAACACCATCATCAACACCACAGATCCGTCATTAGCCGGAATTCGCACAACCGTCGTTAATAGAATAACAGATCTTGTCGTTATTCAAAAATCGTCTCACACAAACTCTCATACAAACAAAACCATCCTCCTCCTAAGAGCATCTACAATGGCTTCTACCTATTAAGACTTTTTGCATTTTATGGCATTTAATGTTTCATTAACTTCTATCTTCTAAAAGTCATTTTTACAAATCTTCTTCAATGAAGAAAAGCTTTCCAAAAGCTTTTTCATATTAAGTCTTCATTTAATGAAGGGTGTAAAATGAAAATTAATCATGTCTTCATTTAATGATAATAGCTTGTTTCAATTTTGTCAAACGCTTTGTATGTGCCAAGTCATTTTTTAAAAAGTCTTTAGTAAAGCTATTGTTACAATGGATTAAGTCATTCTTATAACTTTTTAAATAGTAAAAAGTCTTTTGTAAACCTCCCATTGCATATGCTCTAAACAGGGGTGGACTTATGCCTTACGAAGGCGGTACCCGGGAACCACCTTGGACGACGAAATCTTTTAAAAGCGATGTAAAAAAAATTTCAGGAACCACCTTAGAAATTATGTGGGAACTACCTTAGAAAAAAATTTGACAAAAAACATATTTCTAGTATAAATTTTTTTAGCCCAAAACCCAATTAGCCCAACAAAAATTAACCCATTTAATATTTATTATTAACTTTATGCAAAAGATTAGCAAATACGGTTGGAAACGAATAGTCAGCTTTGGCGCTTTGGAAGCATAGACGGAATGGACAGATGGCTCGAATGAAGAATTTGATTAGTGACTCATCTTCTATTATTTTATAATTCTAAGATCTCATCAATCATCATCTCAATATATAATTGTAAGGTTTTTTTCTTTCTTATATATACATAGTTTACTGTTTAGTGTTTACTTATTCATTTATTCTTCATATGGCATAAGTGATAAGTGGATTGTTGATTTGTTGTATGAGTGGTATGACTAATATACTAATTACTAGAATTGTTATTTTGTTAGATTATTTATTTGGATTTTAGGGTTTATTGTTTAGGTTAAGATGTTATGTATCATATATGTGATTAATTGATCATTGATTAAATGTTTGAATTTTGGTATTTGTTCTAGTTAAAATGTTGAAATTATTAATCAAAAAAGGAGTATCTAGTTCAACCTCAAAAGATGGAGATAAGGAGCAAAGAAAGTATATGAAAATTGATTTAAAAGATCTACCTGTTGATCCGAAAGATCGAAAAAGTATAGACGAGTACCATGTAAATCAACGAGATGAGATTGGACGAGCATATTTGATAGATGGGCCTTTCCAACCTGAAAATCAAAATTTCAAAGTTAGAGATATCGGAGGTAAACCTTGTCGATTTATTAGTTCATGGTTTGTTGATTATAAATATTGGTTGGAATATAGTATATAAGAGGAAGCTGCTTTTTGCTTATGTTGTTATATATTCAATTCCGAGATAAAATGTCAAGGCGGGTCGGATAATTTTGTTAAAGATGGATTTAGAGCTTGGAATAGGAAATCAAGGCTAGATGAACATAATGTAGGAAAGCCACACATTCTTGCAGTAGAAAAATGTCAAAGCTTGATGAACCAAAAACAATCCATCATAACTGCATTTGATAATCAAACTTTATAGAGAAAAATGAACACTATATCCATTTTTGTTGTTCAATTGATGTTGTTAGATTTTTATTGAGACAAGCATTATCTTTTCGTAGTCATGATGAAACGGAAGAGTCACCCTACAAAGGTAACTTTCTTGAACTTTTAAGATGGTTAGGAAAATGATGTGATGTAGCATGGCGTGCGGCATTAAAGAAGAAAAAAATGACATATGGTAAAATTCAAAAGGATATTGCAACTGTGTGTTCGGATGAAATAATCAATGCTATAAAAGTAGAGCTTGGAGACGATTTGTTTGCAATTTTAGTAGATGAGTCACGCGATGTGTCTTGTAAAGAGCAAATGGCATTGGTTTTACGGTTCGTAAATAAAGAAGGGAAATTTGTGGAAAGGCTTGTTAGTATTAAGAATGTTGAGGATACTTCGGGTTTGGCACTAAAGAATTATGTTTGTGAAATGCTAGGGAAATTGAAGTTGAGTCATACTAGAATTCAAGGACAAGGTTATGATGGAGCTAGTAACATGAGTGATGCATTCAATGGCTTGAGGACCTTAATTCAAAATGATGCACCATCCGCATACTTTGTTCATTGCTTTGCTCATCAATTACAATTAGCACTTGTGTTTGTTGCAAAGAATCATGGTAAAATTAATGATTTCTTTTATACTGTTACTCTTTTTTTGAATCTTGTTGGATCTTCCTATAAGCGAAGGGACAAATTAAGGGAGAAACAAGCAACCAACATTGTAGCATCATTAGCACAAGGTTTGTTTAAACTATATATTACTTATTTAGTTGGGGCGTAGGGCCTTTTTTTGTATTATATGAATTATGTACTTGAGCTAACTAAATAATACTTTTGTACTATTGCTTTTTAGGTGATCTTGAAAGTGGTAAAGGGATGAATCAAGAATATGGTGTAAAAAGACCATGTGACACTAGATGGGGTTCTCATTATGGTTCACTGTTAAATATCAAGAAAATATATTCTTCAATTTGTGAAGTACTTCAAGACCTTAGCTTGATAGTAGTGATCAAGACAATAGAGCCGAAGCAATTCGTGTCTTAAGAAAAATCAAAACATTTGATTTTGTATTTTATCTACACTTGATGGTTGACATCTTAAGGGAAACGGATGGTTTAAATAAAACATTACAAAAGAAAGACCAACAAATTGTTTATGCAATGCATCAAGTGAGGACTTCTAAGAAAATGTTACTAGACATGAGGAATGAAGGATGGGAACCACTTATAGAGAAGGTTGCTTTGTTTTGTGAAAAATATGATTGTGAACTTATTGATATGAATGGTGCATATTTTGATGGAATAAGTCTGCGCATTGGTTCAAAGGTTAGCAATTTCCACTACAATTTAGTTGACGTATTTGTTTTACTAGTTCACACTTCACATGTTAGCCACTAACAATATGATTTTAACTATTTTTTAGGTTAACAACTTGCACCATTAATGGGTTGGTGTACTTTACTCGGTTATTGATATGCAACTTCAAGAGCTCAATCATCGTTTTAATGAGGTGAACACGAGACTACTTATTTGTATTTCTTCTTTGTGCCCAACTAAGTCATTTGAAGCATTTAAAGTCGACGATCTAATAGAATTGGCTTCTTTTTATCCGGAAGAGTTTCCAACACCTTATGATTCACTTGAATTAGAACTTAAACGATATATTGTAGATGTAAGTGGAGATACAGAGTTTGCTACCTTGAAAGATATTAAAGATCTATGCAAGAAGATGGTTGAAACAAAGAAAAATGAAATCTACCCAAATGTATATCTTCTCATCAAATTAGTATTGATTTTGCCGGTTGCAACTTCTACTGTGGAGTGTGCATTTTCGGCAATGAAGCTGATTAAGAGTGATCTACGTAATAAGATGGGGGATGACTTTATGCATGATTGTTTAGTGTCGTATGTTGAAAAAGATATATTAGAAGGTATTAGTAATGATACAATCATTGCTCGTTTCCAAGCTATGAAATCTAGGAAGACGCAAGTGAAACTGAAAAAAAAAGTGTAATCGCATTAACTATTATGTTATAATCTATGTTTAATGTTTTTTTCATTATCGCATCTTGTTAAATTGGATCGACCCGACCCGACCCGAAAATTTGACCGGTTGGGTTTGTTGACTCATCGCATTTTTTAACTTGACCAAATTAAGGAACCACCTTGAATTTCCGCCTAGGTCCGCCACTGGCTCTAAAACCCATCATCTCTCTCTGGATCTGAATCTTTCATTCAAAACCCAACATTCAGGTACACCATAATCAATTTCCCCATATTCATTTCATTAACTTACAGATATACTGTTTTGTTTACTTATGACCCTACTACTTTATGCTCTAATGTTGGATCTGGATTGTATATGCTTCGATCTGCTAATAGAATAATAGATCTTGTCGTTCATGCTTAGCTTTGGCATGTTTGACTTTTAGTATTTGATTGTATATGTTTTATTCAACCTTATTATTACAGATCCATTACTTATAACTAGGCGAGTACCCGTGCATAACAACGGAATTTCTAGCAGCAGATAATTAACGATTTGTGATATTGTGGTGAGTGTTTTGTGTAGCGTTCAAAATAGAACGTGAACCGATCAGAATGTAATTGCAAACAGTTGTACTACACGATAACTAAATTATAGAAAAAATTCATAACATCTATCAAACAACATATAAAAACATTTAATAAAACTGAAAGTAAAACATTACATCAGTGTCACTAAATGTTTTTATATGTTGTTTGATAGATGTTATGAATTTTTTTCTAGACTTTAGTTATTGTGTAGTACAACCGTTTGCAATTACATTCTGATCGGTTCACGTTCTATTTTGAACGCTACACAAAACACTCACCACAATATCAAAAATTGTTAATTATCTGCCTCTAGAAATTCCGTTGCTATGCACGGGTACTCGCCTAGTTTGTATAATTAAAGCATTCCAGACTATTGTATTTCTTTAACTACTTATCATTTTATTGTTTTAGTAGATAATTTAGAAAATTAGTAGTAAATCCTAATGTGTCCAAAAGAAGCCTTGGCCTATTGGTTAGGTTGGCGTTTTCATTTACATTCCTACTACATTTTAATCACTAAAAAGGATTTAGACACTATCATTTATGTCACTATCATAAAACATGTTACAAAACACCACATTGTCTGCTTCAAATTCTCCATAGTGGCCACATTTTCTGAATTCACCCTATTTGTATATTTGTGCTAACACATACAGTACTAGCTTCAAGACCCGCCCGATAGGCGGGCTAGCTCTATAAAACCATTTTAATAAATATTATAAGAGTATATATAATGTTGATTATCTCATAAAAAATGGAGCATAAAAAATATGTAATGAGTGAATGTACAAAAATTGTAATTAATAATTAACAAAGCATAGGCAAACAAAATGTTGTCACCTTCCCAATTGCATCTTCAAGCACTTCTTAGTGTGCTGCAATACTCACTCGAACCCAATTCTTCAAGCCAACAGCATCCCCTAAGACAATATATATTATCATATCAGCAAAAGTAGTACTAAGAAGATCATTGAAAGTTCACATTTAAAGAAACTTATGAATATATTAATGAGGGTTCGATTACTAGGAAAAAGGACCATGAATTCCTCTTTCGCCAACTTCATACAGAAATATGTATCATCAACCACATCATTAAAAGCGAAAGCCGATAGGTTTAACTTCACGTGTGAAAGCGAATTTACATAAACTTACAGAAGTCTAATCTATATCCAAAAGTGTATGTTTGTTTCATGAAAAACATAATCACTTTGCACTTCTGCTATATTTAAATCATAGCTAGTACCTTCACTGCAAAAAAATAGAAAGAAAGCGCAACACTTACATTTAAACACAAACTCAACCTGTTGCTTCAATCTTGTACCTTAACTTCTCTACATTGAAACACCACCTATTGACTTACATCTTATAAGCCTGTTCTGTTTGGATTATTTTGAAACTTAGTAGCTTCTATAAATTTATTATGTAAAGATTTCCTAGGTTCCGACGTTGGCTTATTTAGCAGCCTATGAGCTTATTTAACTTTGGAAAACCCGCCAAGTGAGATTTTGACCTGATCAACTTCACCTTATTTGCTTAAACCAATAAGCTTTAAAATGTCAGCTTATCAGCTTTTCCAAAATCAAATAAGCACATAAGCCGGCTAAATAAGCTAATCCAAACGCCCCCACATAATATCTAATAGGTCAGATTGAAAAATATATAACAGCTAAATAAGTGTCAAAAGTAGCTCTAACTATTATTTTTTACGAATAGATCTCCTAAGTCCTTTCATTCCATAAACTATATAATTGCAAAAAACGAACATAATCAAAGACAAAGTCTTGCCTTTGAGGGTTTACAATCTAAATATGTGGACTTAACCCATTGGACAGGTTGTTTAGTAGGATTTCTTGACTTTACAGGCACAAGATCCTTGAGCGCTGGAACCTGCTCGAATGCTAATACCGCCTAAAAAACTGTAATCCATGACTCTTTCTTGTTCAAGATATTGGCAGCCCCTGTCCACTTGCCTGCATCAAACATATACCATAAGAATTTTGACACACACAAATACATAATTTACTTCAATACAAATGAGCAAATAGGCAACTTCGCTACATTCAAAATTTGATAAAAAGATACAAAGGAATAAGTGTTTTGAACAAACGGATTTAATAAGGATGGTGAAGCCCACATATTTGTTTTAACAAAGATGGTGATCTATGGGTTGTTTCTGCGAATGATAATGGCATCAGATATTGGAAAACTGTGATGGGCTTCGGTTATTACATAAAGTTACCATATACTTGCTCGGTAGTGGCAAGCTGCAATCAACAGCAGCAGGGCATGGTGCAATCACTAGAATGCAATCAACAAGCCGAAAACACAGGCTATTTATAGCCATTTCATCAAAATCCAAATCTTACATAAAAAAAATTGGGTTATCTTTATGCAAATATGATCAGAACTTAATCTGCTTTAGCTTCTATACATAGGCTGAATCAAACAATCAAATGTAGCAAAAGACAATGCAAAAAATAACCGAGAACGGTCTTTGAATGTGAGTTAACTTACCAGTTGATAGTTTATTAACTTACCAGTTGATAGTTTATAATTCAGTAGTGAAGATTTTCCCGCATTTACACATATGTATAATTCATATAATTTGTCACTTCGAGTGTGACTAATATTTATGCTATAACTCATTATAAGTCATGATAGTTATAACTATTATTACTATTTTGTAACCATATCAGTTAACCATGTCACGACTAATAAATATAATTAATTAACCAACCTTCAACAATGAAAGACAAAATCAGATAATTACTTACATGTGACATTCAATGCTGGTTTCATGGTTTAAAGAAGGGGCAACTAAATACAACGTCGAGTTTTTCCTTCCGCTTTCTAGGAGCAGGTTTTGCTCTTGACTTCCTCTTCCTTATAGTTCAGTTAACTTTCCTGGAATCAACCATCACCAAAACAAAATAATAAGAAGTGTGTTTGTCATAATGTGGTCATATAAATTCCATTTTTCACTAAGAGGGTGTTTAGGATTGCTTATGAGAATTTCCAAACAGGAATTTCCTGTCTTACTACATTTGTTTTTTTTTTACAAAATAAGAAAATTCAAACACTATTTATTGAAGTCCTTATTTTAAAGATATATACCTGCTTATAACATAGTCATATTTCATTATCAACTTAACAAATGGGGATGAGTTCAAGATATCGCAAAATATTGTATACCCACAAGACTCTGAATCAAATTTTTCATTTGATATGCAGATAAAAAGATTACCTTGAACATATGGATTTCCTCTTTCGACCCTCCATCCGTTTCTTTAGATTTGGTAGTGGCACACAAACGCTTCCAAGTTGATATCATTGCTTTGGAGATCTACATAAATACAAAACGATTAGCCCTATATACAGGTAAAAAGATGGTTTCCTCTTTCGACCTATATACAAATAAAACGATTAGCCCTATATACAAAATGATGTAGTATTTTTCTAAAAAGATTACCTTGAACATATGGGTTTCCTCTTTCGACCCTCCATCCGTTTATTTAGATTCGGTAGTGGCAGACAAAAGCTTCCAAGTTGATATCATTGCTTTGGAGATCTACATCAATAAAAATATTCGGTATAGACTATAGAGTTGATTTGAATAGCACTACTATATCAAACTGTCCCATATCAAAACGATTAGCCCTACATATATTTATGAATTTATAGATAAAATGTCATTTTCTATAAAAAAAAAATAATAAATAAAAATAATAATAAATAAAAAATTAGAAGTGGTACATGAAATTAGACTAAAAAAGAGTCATCCAAATATCCAGTTATGTCAAATAATATGCGAATGAGTAACTTTTTACTCTTAACATAAACATTATTGTTGTCATTTGTATGAAACTTATTTAGTCGAAAATGATTATTTGACGCTTTTAATAATCATATAATCACAACCAAAACCGATTATTTGACCCCTAATTTATAATCCAAAATGAAAAAACTCCGTAATACTCTATATGTATGTCAAACATTAAGAAACTGATTGTGCAACTTGAATTCGCAATTCCCATATACTCTGAGATGAGTTTTGCTCACAAAGTTGATTCAAAGGTTGTTGGGCTAGTTTATTGCTTGAGATGTCACAATTAGTAGGTTTAAAGAAGATATTTAAGGTTTATTTACCTGAACTTGCATTTGAAGCGACTTCAAGTACTCAATTACCTCATCCAAATGAAGCTTTGTCGTACTACAAATAAATTAAAAAATAATAATAATAACAATGAAAATTGAGAAGCAAGAGTTACTAATCACAAACTCATACTACTATAAATAACAACAAATCACACATCTTGAAAGTGTCATCGTTTCTATGGAATAATGAAAAGACACAGTAAAACTACCACTTTTGTCTTCCTAATTTCTATGCATACACATATAATTACATATGCAAATCACATAATACTAAAAACAACAAAAAGATATTAATATGGCATACTTACCGGTGAATATGGTGATTAAAGTTTCCCTGTAAAAAGCCAATACCCAACAGGCTCATTACTTATAGGCCAACAATCTGCAAAATCATAACAATGCTTAAAACGGATACATCATATCTCACTAACCAAGGATTATTTGAAAAATAGTATACTTTGTTACTTTTTTTTTATATGTTTAGTGTTAATAATCCACTTATTAACTTATTTTAAGAACTTTATGTCGTAACAAGTTCAATGTCGTCTATTAACTATATGACACACAATTATAATATAATTATTATTTCCTAGATCACTAACGTATCGTTTTTACTCTTAAAGTTTTAATTTGTTTAAGTTTGAAGTCCAAATAAACTGCTAAGTTAAAAAGTTAATTTTTTCTGACAAATAAAAAGTGTCAACTATTTTAATTTTAATTTTAGAACGACAATTTTAACTATCTCACAACATTTACACCATAAATCTATTTCACATGTCTTAAGCAAGACTTGAGCCCACAATCATTTATTAATAAGATACATTGAGACACATGTCCTTTGATAGTGTCAACTATTAAAACGACACACATTTTTTCAAAACTAGAAGTGTTGTCTCTTCAACTAATCAAATACATCTTAATCTCTTCGAAATGTTTTTGACGGTTTTAATTTGAAAGTTAACACTTATTATAACATAAATCAAAAACATAAAAAGGTTATCAATTATTTTGAGAAAAAAGAAAAATAATTTTAGATATTTACAATTTATTTAAAAATGAAAGATGATTTGCATACATATATTATTGATTTACACTCTAATATACAAGCAACTAATCCAGATATATATTCAATAATTTGACGTGTCTCAATCAAAAAGTTAAGTATATGGTAAAAAGATTGGTCCATGTCGGTAACTCGGTAAGTAACATCAATGTCAATTTTGCAAACATTCGATAACCCAAGGTATGAAAAAGGTAAATTACACACTTTTTTTTTTTAAATGAAAAATGAAAAAAAGAAAAGTTGGTATATAAATACAAGTTTGGGGGTTTGCAGGTTGTTGTCTTTAGGGTTTTGCAATATTAATTTTTTCTTGTACTAAAAGAAAGTGTGTAAAAATGGCTGCTCAAACACAAGAAGAACTTCTTGCCACCCATCTCGAACAACAAAAGATCCATGTATGTAACTTCATCATCCTTAAAACCCTTTTATTATTTTCTGTCTGGTTGTTTTTATATATTTTCCCCCAAGAAACTTTATAAAATGTTGTCAACTTGGTATATTCTTTTAAATCTTTTTGTTATATTCTTGTTTAGGATCTATGTCTTGTTGTGATCATGTGAACTTGGTATGTATATGTTGAATAGTTGCTAAGTTTCTAAAGATTTTTGGGTGTGTTTGGTGGTGTGTTTTGGAGGTGGTTATATTGCGTTTGCGAAATGTGAATAAGGGGGTGTTTGTTTTAGCTTATGGTTCTGGCTTATGGGCTTGTTAGCTTTTGAAAAGCTAATAAGAGAAATAGAGCTTATTTACTTTTCAAAAGTTTGATAAGCCCATGAGCCAGAAAAATAAGCTAAAAACAAACACCCCCTAAACAGAAAATAGAGTTTTTTTTACATTTTGACCCAACAAGTTATATAAATGTTGTGTATATGTATTTTTGTGACCATATGAACTTTGTATATATATGTTGAAGAGTTAGTGATTCTTGCAAAGTTTATTAAGGCGTATGGGTGTGTTTTGAAGTCGTTGTATTGTTGTTGGGTTGCTAAGAGGGTGTTGGGGATTGTGTTTTGAGAGTGATTATTTGGTTATTGCGTTTGCGAAATGCAAATCAGGGTTGTTTGTTTTAGCTTATGTTTCTGGCTTATTGGATTTTTTAAGAGCTAATGAGCTCGGTTTTGTGGGATTATGAGCTTAACTAAGTTATAGGCTTGATAAGCTCATAGGCCTTAGAAAGCTAACAGAGTTTTGCAAACGCAATTAGTTGGTTTCGTAAAACTGATTATCCAAACATTAGTTTGGTTAACATGATTACTTTATTGTTGGATCCGTATTTGTTTGTTGGATTTGTGAAGCTCTTAGTACTTTTATGAACTAGGATGAGTCTTAGGTATTGTGTAAATTCATGTTTTGCTCGATTAGTTTGGATTGTAAACGCAACCAACACAAGTAGTAATGATGATGTCCATGGGTAATGTCTCTGACGTTTAAAGGATTTTTATGCAGCATGATGAACCATTGGTTGAAGATGATGACGATGATGAAGATGACGATGATGACATTGAAGAAGATGATGGTGAAGGTAAGAGTATGTGATTGTACTAGTTGCTTTAAACTGTTGCCTATTGATCAATCATATTTGTTTCATTGTGCCTGACCGGAATACTAAAGTATAACGCTTGGCTATAAACCAAATGTTTGTCCTTATCTAGTTTTTTCATGTAGAATCTTGTTTTCATTCGTGATCATGATTCTTGGTACAAACCAACTAAGCAAGTGCAGTCGACCAATCGTAATTGTAACTTATATGCTTGTTATGTGCTGTAAGCAGGCAACTTGGATGTAACTGGTAGGTCTAGGCAAACCAGAAGTGAGAAGAAGAGCCGAAAGGCTATGCTAAAGCTTGGGATGAAGCCTATTCCTGGAGTCAGTCGTGTTACTGTCAAAAAGAGCAAGAATGTAAGTTTCTAACCTAAAAACATTTACTCTTCCCATCTTAATAACAACAGTCTAAATCGACACATAGTTTAGTCTAAGAGAGCAAATGTTACTAGTGAGTGACTGCTGACTAGTGTTATCGTGTTGCAGATCTTGTTTGTGATCTCAAAGCCTGATGTGTTCAAGTCTCCTGCGTCAGATACGTATGTGATATTTGGTGAAGCAAAGATTGAAGATCTAAACTCACAGTTGCAGAGTCAGGCAGCAGAGCAATTCAAAGCACCAAACTTTAGCAACGCTGGATACAAGCCTGAGCCAGCAGCTGCAACTGCCCAGGATGATGAAGATGTTGACGAGACTGGAGTGGAGCCTAAGGACATTGAGTTGGTGATGACACAAGCAGGGGTTTCAAGGTCAAAGGCTGTTAGGGCTCTAAAGGCTGCAGAAGGGGACATTGTGTCTGCAATTATGGAACTCACAAACTAAAAGTAATCGTTTTCTTGGGCTATTTGTGTATGTTGGAGATTGATGAGAGTGTTTTACTCGTGGTATACTTTATGCTTTGCTAGACTTGTCTTAGTTCTTTGTGACAGTTTAAGGAATGAAAAAGGAAATGGTTTGTTTTATTTGTTGCAGTGTGCTTGGGAATCTGATATGCTTGTCTAGTTTAGATTCCATAAGAACTATTTTTGAAGTGAAAGGGATAAAACCATCATTTAGGGTGACGATATAGCGTCAATAGTAACAACTATGAATTCAGAAAATAATTCGCTGTGAAGGATAAAACAATATATTCAGTGGCTTTGTTGGCAGAACCGAATAAAAGTTATCACTAGGTCAGTAGGTTGAAAGCAAAATAGTACGGAGTATGATAATATGAACATGGGCTTCCAATGAAGTAAACAATTCATGATTTTATATGAAGTACAGCAATAAGTATCCAAGTCTTATCAACTACCATGTGGTCTAGTGGTGAGTGCTTAACTTGTTAAGCGAGCCACAAAGAGAGTAGTACCGGATGGGTGACCATCCGGGAAGTCCTCTTTGACCACATGGTTTGTTGATACTAGGCTTTCAAAGTCCTTCAATGAAGGTTTCAACCCACTAGGGTTCGAATCTGGAGAAGGCAGGGTTTACTTCAAATTAAGTGTCGTGCCTTCGGGCGGCTTAAGTTGAAGGTTTTCCCCCCATCGGGTTTCATTGGTCAAGGATTTCTCCGAAAGAACCGTTCCAAAAAAAGAAAGTATCCAAGTCTCAACGTTGTCTGAAAATCGAAACCAATTTTATTGGCTTTAAACAAACAACACATCTATTTCACAACCAAGCACCTTTGTACTTCGAATTTTATATATTTCTATCATAAACGAACACAAACAATGAGTGAAAGCCGGAACAAAATTTTAATTCTATCAAAGGGACATAACACAGAATACAGGGAACAATATTTATCAGTGTGTTTTAAGGTCCATTTCACGTAAAAAAAAACTATAGAATGCACAACCAGACTACCACCCACTGGCCCACCCAGCGCTACTTCCTCCTGCTTGTGACTGCACTCTCTTACTACCGCCACCACTGTCAGCCCAACCACCAGGAAAAGCTTCTCTTCCTGGTGAGTTCTGAGTTTTTGCACCTGGGAAACCACCATATCCATCTTCCCCATCCTTAGACCTTCCATTTCCACCGTCATATCTTCTGTTGTATGATCCCCGTCCTCTGCCCTGCCCGCTTCCACCACCGTAAGGCCTTGGCACACCACTAGGATGTGCATCATGCCTACCACCATTCCTGTAATCACTTCTACCTGCAAAGGTATTTAACAACGTAATTAAATAAAAAATTATCCATTGTTACATCCATATTTTTAAAATAATACATATAGACCAAACCCGCCAAACTTTCAAAACACCATTTACGCCAATTCCAGACAGTTTAGAAACAAAAAAGCCTTTTGAGTCGCTTTATACTTTAATGACTCCACTATGTGGCACTCAAACTATATCAAGTCAACGCACTTCACACCTTATCCAGCGTATCTGTGCGTGTTTGTAAGAATTTAGGTTATTGTAAAATAAGGTTGTTCAGACTCACCGGTTCTAGAACTTGGAGTGGATGATCTATCTCGATCTCCCGAATGACCTCTATAATCATTGCTACTAGAACCACCCCAACCGCTAGTTGCAGGGCTACGCATTGGCACCATGGCAGCAACTGAACGAATTGACGGTCCTGCATCTTGCGGATCATCTATGTGTCGTTGAAAATATGCCACAAGTCTGTCAATTTCCTCAAACATCTTCTTGCGGAATTTGAATCCCTTTGGATACAATCCAATATACTCATGATGTGGATTTGAACTCCTTACATACGTTAAGATAAACGTGCCTGGATGTTCATGAGATATACCAAAGGAGTAAACGATTCTTGATGGATTTTCCATTTTTTCTTTCCTTAAACTCTCATCAACTTCTGCTTTGCTCCCTTCTTTAAACTTGCGGTATTCCAGCATTTTCTTTAAGTGAGTTACTAATGGGTCAACGTAACGATCCATCACCTGCAATAGATAGTTTGCACACAAAACTTATGACCAGTTTAATCATTTGTTAAAGAGGTCTAAATATGTTCTATTTGATCACAGGACTTCCAAAAAAGATATACTAGTTTCAACTAGTACAAAGCTGACCTCGTCCAGATCTTCAAAAACATCCTCTCCTATCTTTAGTGTTTTTCCGAGGCGCAGTACACCTGGACCCTTGTTCTCCTTTCCATCTTCGATAATGTCTTTGTGAGCATAAACATCCTTGTAGATTTTGAGTGTCAAAGTTAAGTATGATGTCCCACGAGAGCTAGGACGAATGATGCTCTCACCAGGTTCCTTATCAGACAACATCTGTATACGAAGACAGATCATCATGAATAAAACATAACAGTAAATTAAATTTGCTATAAATCTAAAAGCAACTATATAAAATTCAATAAGATTTTTAGTATGTGGTGTTTCGATGTGTTAAAAGTGATTACGTGATTTGGATAGTCATGATAATGTCAGAGATAATGTTTGAAATTTTATTTATTAACAAAACTTATGCATAATATGGCATTTCTTAATGAGAAAAAGGCAGGTAGTAGATGTCTCAAAAATCTTTTGATGAATTTATTTCACCATTTACTATCTGTTTTTATGTAAGTATAGTATAAAACTGATTATCCAAACACGCACCTCCATTGCTTCATCGGCTGTAATATTCTGGAAGCGAGGGTGAACAATCATTCTAGACTTAAAATGCTTCTTTGCTAACTCTTTGGCTTTACGTGCTTTTTCTTTGACGGTCTCTATACTGTCAAGGTCTTCACAATAGTATGGAATCTTTTTGTATTCTTTAGAGCGGTCACTCCTTAAATCACTCTCTCTACAGCTTAGAAACACTTTGATCCTTTCATTTTTCACAATTGATTTAATCTTACAAGTCAATATATCACCTTCATTCAACCTCTCAGTTAAATCATTATCTCTACGGTCATCGCTATAGTCGTCTTTACTAAGTATACCAGTCAACCCCGACTCAAGAAAACATACTGCTCTCTGGGGTTGAACCCTACGGACAGTTGCTTGGACGATTTTACCCTCTGCAAGCGTCTCCTCGGTCTCCCCACAAAGCATATAAAACGCCTCATCCTCACTTGGTTTTGCATACGGTCTTCGCCAGTCTTGAAAACCATGTATCAACTCCAATCTTATATGATTTAAAGTGTCTTTCTTATTCACGCGTTTCTTGGATTTGGCATATGCATCAACCTCAAGACGTCTTAATAAAGTGGGGTTTTCTCTCACATGCTCTATTGCCATTTCTAGCATGTCTTCATCATCATTTACTTCATCTTGAGCATCTGCAGTGTACATATCTTTAGCCAATTCTTGTGCAAGACTGTATGATTCCGGGTGGATTCTGGTATCATCCAATAAATCGATAAACTGACTACTGCTAGCAGCATTTCCACTTCGTCGAACACGTAAGAACCCGACAGCATTCACAAACACCTTTTTACCAAGACTGTGGCTTAATAAGTCTTTTCTGGTATATATTGAACTAGCTCTCACCAAGGACCTCTGCAATGAAGCAGCTTTTCTGGGCCCAAGCCCAGAAATGAACTGTAGTGGAGCAAATAACCACTCATGGCTTATAGCTAAATTTACATCCAGGCCAACTTGGTTAGTTGCATCTACCATAACTTGTTCAACCATACCATATTTTTCATCAGGTGTGAGAAAGCTTTCTAAAGGACTAAGTTTCCAAGATAATATTTCTCTTGATGGTCCACAAAGGGTGGCAGCCATTGCTAATGGATTTTGAAGATAACGTCCAAGGGCCACAGCACGCTTCACAGTGCCTGAGAAGATGGAATTTAGTTATAATATTTAATGCATGTCATTAAACACTAATGAATAAGTTGATTACCAGATTGTGGCTGAAGCTGGTCCGACGATATACGAGAATTTTCATACAAGCGTGGGAGAGTCTCATCACCATATACAACCCCTATATCCTCCATATCCTGGCCAACATCTCTAGGATTTTCTTCTACCATCTTAAAAAGTATCTGATAATTAAATAAAGATGTTAAAACACAATCACTGCAAATGAATCCAAAAAAGAAGCTGCGGAACAAAATGGTACAGAATTGGTAAATTAATGCAAACAATCAATCCTCAACATCTACCATAGAACCGAACAAGCAAAAGATGTCCAGTTAGGGGGTGTTTGGCTTAGCTTATCACAAAAGCTTATGGCTTCTGCAAAAAGCCATTTTCTAAGTGCTTTTCCAATAAAAGCCTTTTTTACTCTCAAATATGCTATTATGCACTTTTCATGTGTTTGAATAAGCTTATTGTATTCTAATACTTTCATACTCCATATAAGCTTTAGCAAACACCCACTAAATAAAATAAAATAAAATAAAAAACGCATTTACCTCGTATATATCATCCTTCAGCCGATCACAATTCAGATTCACAGCTCCAAGAACAACAACGTTAGGTTGATGATCAGTAATGAACTTCTTGAGACGTTGTTGATCATTCTTTTTCCTCTGCTGGTCGTTAGCACTTTGACCATTGATGCATATAGCACCAGCATATAGCACATCAACCACTTCTCCATATGAGTCCAGCATCACAAATGTTGTTGCGGGATTCCCAGGGCCCCAACAGCACGCCATAACTCTTGATGCAGCTTCATAATCATCCAATGAGTTATCATTTTCCTTTTTCTGATTCTGATAAGGAGCAACAGAAACTTTGTCCCATAATAACTTCCCATATTCCATAAGTAACCAATTTTTGGCTCTACTTGTCAGCATTGCTCTTGCCTCTTTAGCCATAGAAGGTAAAAGTAAACCATCAAAGGCGTCTTTTATTATCTGTCTTCTTTGTTCATTCCACAATTGAGCAGATTTACTCACGCCATCACTAAGATAATATTCATGAGCATCACTTATTAATTTATCATGGTGAGATGCTGGAAGCTTTACAAAGACTTCGATAAGCTTTTCCTCCTCGGCTTTTTGAATAACAAGCCATTGTGCATCATCAAATGCCATCAACGGTTTGTCTTTCAACCACTTGATACCTGCAAACTCATGATTTGCATCTATGGACACCCTGCCATCAGCAGTGGGCCTCGTTGACACCTCCGCATGATTCATGAAGAAGCTACGAACGTGCCTCCTGACACATGGCTCACAACTAATCTCCACTGCTGCCTGTAACAATAATAATAATTATAAATTTATGGCCAGCCAAGTTACCAGAACTAAGAATAATTATTATTTTTTATTACGCGAAAAAATAAAATATCTATTGTCATTTTAAATACCATGATGTGAAGAAAAAATTGTGAAATTTATATTCATAATTTAGAAAAAATGGGTTTAGAATACAGTAATAATGATGATTAAATTATGGCCTAGATTGGATACAATTATGTCGGAAAAAAATACCATGTGTCTAGCGCCACTGAGGACAGCCTTGGGGTTCTCAAACATTGCACATGTAAATCTGGATGCTACTTCTTCTGGTGTTTCCTTTGCATCCTCCAATTCCTCGGTTCTCTGCATAAAGAAAGTATCAGCATAGGTGGTTTGTCATTTTGTGCAAATAGAACTTCAAAATGTAAAACTAAAAAGTGCTAACCATTTTTTCAAGAGAAAGCAGCAATCCGAATTCTTCAGAGTTATAGCCAAACTTGCTAGCAACCTCCCATAGTCCAGATTTGCTACAAATGCTGTACTGTGACTTCCTCTTCGGTCTCTTGAACCGTCCTTCATCCACACCAACATCACCAGGGGGAAAGTGTAGGTTAAATTTTGAGTCAACATCATCAATTTCCCTTTCAGAATCAGCAACTTTAAGCGACTCAGTGATTGAATCAAACAGTTTCTGATTTAAAAGAAGACGTGTTTCATCGTATATGCTTCGTTCCTCTTCAAATCGCTTATTATAGTACAACTGTAGAGCACTTTTCCGTTTCTGAAGTAGTAACCACTTTCGATCAAGCTCCAATATAGCCCAAAGTACCTGCAAAGTGTATCCCAAATCCCATAAGTTTATATAAAATACTAGATGAAATAAAGTAAAAACTAAATTGAGCACTATACCTTGTGCCACTGCATAGGGGGTTTGTCAGGGTTATTTTTCTTATCCTTGTCATCTGGGTCCTTAAAAAGGCTACGGCACTCCTCCTTCCTATACATAGCAATAAATGGTACCTGATACCAACAGCGTTAGAAATTGTACAAATTTCAACAAGATGGAAAAATTTGCGGTCTATGAGCTTACATCTAATTTCTGAACATGCATAAATTCCAAACACCTAACAATATCTCCTTTAACTTTTTCCAACTCATCATCCCCTTCTATGCTGAACAAAGGTACCATGCCCGATCCAAGTTGATTAACAATCCAGTTACTCTCCTCAGCTATACTCATCCCATCTGTTGGTGGAGGACCAGTGCTTTTCTCAGAGATCTAAAAACACAAGCTGCATAATCAATATACAAAACATGTACACAGAGAAAATAACAGAGATTTAGTATGTTCGAATCATGACCTGCATTCTTTCTGGAATATCTATCTCCCGAATGCGGTCATCTTTCTCAGTCATGTACTTCTCAGAAAGAATGATTGGTTCAAATTCGTCTTCAAGCTTTCTTTCCTTCCATTCACCAGCTTCATCATACTGGCTCCTTTCTCCCAGTTGGAATTTTCGTTGCCTCAAGAATTCATCGACATCACCAAATATGTCATGAGCCTCTTGCAATGCCATTGAGGATACTCCTCCAGTCTGCCTAAAAGTTTTCTTTTTGACTTTCCTACGCCTGCATTATGTGTAAAGTGTTAACAAGAAACCATCGATGTGTAATTTAAGCAGCAAGACATACCTTATTGGTTGTCCATGTTCGTCCGTTTCATCTTCATCAACAATGAAGTCAGCCATTTCATCCTCATATTCACCAATCTCACCATCCTCTTCCTCTTCAATTTGCTCATCTTCAACAATATCATCCATTGGTGGACCTGATAATTGTAATTTTATCAACTAGAACATTGTACAATAATGATAAATAGAATCTCAGATCAAAAATTCAAAAAAACATACCATCATCATCAAATAGGCTACGGCCGATCTGATTTTCAGCACTTCGCCCAACCTTTCCAGTTCCATCATATTCCTCCTCGTCAGAAAAACCAGAATGGCCTCCGTCAGCATCAGCCCTTGCTTTCTTTAGTCTCTTAAACTTTTTACTCTCCTATAAAACATCACACCATAGACAACAATTCAACCAAGAAATCTTGAGCATATAAATTATGACTCGTGTAGTTCTGAGACTCACAACTTTTGAGCGTCGGAAGCCGTTATCTTCAAGGAGCTCATAGTCATCTTCGTCAAGATCATAGTTCTTCTCCGATTCTCTTAAAATTGGCAAACCACAAGTTAAAAAGATATGACATTCACACGTGAACAATGACAATTAAAAAAACAAACATGGATTCACCTTTTCTTCCTTTTCTTTTTCTTCTTTTGCTTCTCCCGATCACTATCCGCCTCATCCTCGTCTTGTTCTTCTTCATCAACATCATCCACTATAAAACCATCTTTCTCATACTCATTATCTCCATCTTCTGATCAACACCATAAACAAAAGCACGTCAAAAACCAAGACTCACAGAAACAAAACACGAAGAAACCAAACATTATAAGACAAATCATATAATTACAAGCAAAACTATATCACTGGTTCTTGTAATCCTTAATTAACCCAATGAATCCTAACACCATACCTAGCTATATCATAACATCAAACCGAAAAAACCTTAAAAATACCCAGCAACCCAATAACTAAAACAACTAAAATTCACCAACCAAACTTTATTAAAAAAAATGTTTAAGACTATACTGATAACAGGCATGTTTTATAACTAATAATATATATGACCTACAAGCTCAACTATGACATAATACCTTAACTAATATAGCATCACAAAAACTCAAACTTTACCGATAAAAAAGATGTTCATAACTAACACAAATCGTAAAATTATGAAAACGCTTATAACATCTCCAAAAACTATTACCTAAACAATCCATAACCAACATAATTCTTTAACTGCCATAAAGGAGGTGTTTGTAGTTGCTTATGCTTCTGCGTAAAAAGTACTTACTTATAAACTGCTTAAGATTAAGTACTTGAGAAAACAGCATTTGGATTTGCTTATTTTGTAGAATATGCAATAATACTCGATTGAATTCATATACAAATGGTTTTTAAGCAATATATTTCATCGAAAAGCGACACTTTGACATACGAACCTCCGTACCTCCATACCTGCTTACCAGAATATCTTTATTCTACTTGAAAATAAGCAAATAAGCAGAACCAGAGAAGACATTCGCTAACAAAACCCTAAAAAGCTATGATGAAACAATCGATATCATCAAAACATCCTAAATCAAACAAATTCGCTAACGCGCCAACTATCACAAAAAAAACACAAATTTCCACCGATATAATCTAATCAATCAAAAGCCACAAAATTGGGGAAGAAAAAACCCTAGAAACAAACCCAAAACCCTAATTAACATCAATTAACAGAAAATAATCAATACCATCCTCTTCATCGTCTTCATCGTCATCATCGCGCTCTTCGGGCTCAATCGCTTCACCTTCAGGCTCCTCCCTATCATCCTCCTCGACCTCAATCTCATCTAAACATCCAGAATCAACAAAATTAACCAATTAAAACAGAAATTAGCTTTATGAATCGAATCAAACGGTGCTTAATTGAAGAATTAATACCTTCGTCGTCTGATAAGATGGTGTTTCCGCCCATTTTGCGGCTATTGTAGTAGAAAACCTAAAAAAAGCGAAACACGCAGTGGGAAGGTGTTTTTTGTGTGTGTTTTGTTTGTGAAAACCCTAATCGCGCAAGCGGTATATATAGAGAGAAAAATGTGTGAAGGAATTGGGAGAGTGTGTGTGTGTTTGAAGAATGGATCGAAGTGTTTTTGGTGTTTATATAATGATTATGATGATTTGGGTGGGATTTTTTATTTCTTTTTTCCTTTGACGGTTTTGTTCATGGGTTAAAATGATCTTTTTATATATGGTGACCTAATGGAGATCCAATTTGACCATATAATGACATGATGATCTTATTTTTACCAAGTACTAATATGATTAGCTAGTTTTTTGAATTCTTTGTTCATGTGTTATTATGTTAAAACAATCACTTTAGGCGGTAAACATCTATCGAGTTTCTGTAAAAGCTTAAAAATTGCCTTACGTCCGTCTATGGATAAGAGTAAACTGCAAAATATATCCATACTATAAGCGAAAAGACGAAAATACCTTTTATGTTAGAACCACATTAGTATATAATGGAAAAAAAATTTGCATCATTCGTCTCTAGGGATGTATATTGTTTAACGTTTATTGACAGAGGAATGTAGATGTCACAACTTTTTTGATAAGGATGTAAACTATGAAATTTAGCAAATCAAGGAACATAATTTGGAGTTTACTCTTGGTAATCTGGTTGATGATGAATGCCATAAGACTTGAATATTTTCAAAATGTAATTGGAAAGCTCTTTAACGCTCGAGATCATCAAATTGGTAGGTGGAAACATATGCAAAATCAAGTAGATAATGAGTCTTCGTTTGGTTTGTGCATTAATGACAACTAGAAAATCATTCCTCGTCTTTAAATATATTCTCAAAAAAAATTTCTTAAAAATTACTACACAAATAATGTTTTTCGTTGAAATGAAACTGAAATCTTTTGTGCTTTTGAGCATACAAAGTTTGTATTGATAATCAACTGCAAAAGAACTACTTCTTGACTATTATTTCTTTAAATATGAGCGGTTCAAAAAAAATTGACTGAAAAGTTGTGTTTTCTCAAAATTAAAAAGATGTTGTTTTCGATATATTGACACCAAATAAGTGTCGTGTTAATAGGGACAGGCCTAGGGTGATTCCCGGGAGGTTATGAGAACCCGCTGGATATTTACCGCCTAGTGTAA
This sequence comes from Artemisia argyi, assembly GCA_030686995.1. NCBI lineage: Eukaryota > Viridiplantae > Streptophyta > Magnoliopsida > Asterales > Asteraceae > Artemisia > Artemisia argyi. Next base: position 170,059,880 of record CM060676.1, on the reverse strand, counting down.
ATTTTCATTAAAAAAACTCGATTTCTCCAAAAAGAACATGGCCCATTTTGTGTCACATAAATACGTGTTTACTCCACTAATGTGTCAAAAAAATACATGACATCTTAATTTGTTTCCTAGTTTTAATGAAATCATACCTTATCATTTTTATTTCTTTTATACTCGTAATACAAAATTTGTGCACCTGATGACTTATAATCCCGGAGCCGCCTCTCGAATAAGCACTATTTTAAGTTATTTGGCACTTGTGCATCACATAACCATCACCTGGTGATGATTTTCATATTATCACATCACCTACGAAGCTTGTTGGTCAATGAGTACTTAAAACTATTGGTTGTTTATGTTTGTACTCTTAGAGTGCATTGGTCATTGATATTCTTTAACTCAACTATAACAATGAAGAATGTGATTATTCATGTGTGGAAAATCATGAGACCGGTTGTATTGAAATTCGATTTAAGGGATTTTGATAGAGGGCGGTTTTTGAATTCTTTTTGAAAATTCTAAACCGAGAGTAAATTGGAAAATTTGTTTTTATGGTTTTGTCAAATTGCACTCGCAATCTTAACAGTTTGAAAAGTACAAATGATATTCTTGTAAAAAAAGGTTTGGTGTTTGATAGCTTATATGACCCTCAACCCACTTGGCTAAGGCCCATACACTCTAAACTCGGCCCAAAGACAATCCTCACAAGGCACAAGCCAATATAAGACCGAGGGAAATACTTCCTTAGGTAGCGCTAAGACCAAACCTGCCTGACAAGCCTGTCTGGGCAAATGGTACGCTTGGCAAACTCTTCAGGACCATTAGAATGAGCACTACGTGCTCTCCTCGCTTCCTCTCTCGATGGCCACCACATGGACCATCAGATTGCCTTTACGGGTCCTCACAACCCTAAAGGACTCCTTATAAATACTAGGTCATTTCCTCAATTTGGCCCAAGCTAACTTAAGCTAAGGACTAGCCACACTTCCTAGGTCTGCCATGGGAACTTCTCATACAAGTCGATTAGTTTATCAGGTAACCTACACAAATCAACCAAGTCGACTCGTGAGCATTACCCTAACTCGTGATCGTTACCCCAACTTTTTTCAATTACTCTCTTGGGTAATTGACATAAATCATCCAAGTCGATTACTTTCTCGGTCCTTACCGAACGTGGAAAACCAAAAGAGATCAAGTACCCTAAACCCTTAATATGTACCTTACGTCCTAGTGTCATCCATGCTATACGATACGAATAGCCACACGTTTCTCCTTTTTCTGGTTAACTGGAAAAGGTTATTTCCGCCCAAAAACCAAAAAACACCCACCGTTTAAGTTCTCTGGCACTTGAAAACTTTGTTTTCAATATATCCGCCTTCGGAAAACCAAGTGAAACGATAATCGTTTCTGCTTCCTGGCGTCAGAAAACCCAAAAACCAACAACCCGACTTTTTCGTCGCCGGAAAAGTCATCCTCGAGACATGCATCTCCCCAAATTACCAAAAATAGAATAACAGACAAACAAGCCTTCTGTAAGGCTTACACACAAAGAAAAAGTTCATAAAAACCAAACATGCCCACAAGACACAAAAATCCTTGGAAGACCTCTTCCCATCACAAAAACAACCCGCGCGAACAGGCATAATAACCATGGAAACAAAAACTCGTAAAACTCAACACTTAGGCAAACATACCACTTGCACTAGAATGGAAAAAAAAAATATAAACTATTAGGCTAATCTACCGTGAAAAACCTTGGCAAAACATTAAAATAAAAATTAAAAGGAAAGACAAACATGCCATCTGCTTCTCAAAGGCCAAAAACACGAACATTCGGGCTAATCTATCCTGGCAACCCCTCACGAATGAAAACCTTAAGACATTTATAAAACACAACCACTCTGTAACACTTCAATGGCTAATAAATACGAAGAACACAAAAACACAAAATCAAGCATCTGTGCAATGAGAATCACACAAATCTTGTAAACACATGAGGGATAACAAACAACTAGGCATCCTCGCCTGGGAACGACATTAAAAACTCATACACATCTAAGAATTCAATAAGGCCCTAGCCTTGAAAATTCCTTGTACGATAAAATCAGGCTAAGTCATCCTAAAGAACATCTTCAAAGATGAGAAAACTTATCCTGCGAAAACCCCCTTTACATAAGGAAGAACAATAAAACAAGCGCACAACGCCCTAAATAAAGTTCTTCCTAGCACCTGAGAGTCTAAAAAACACAAGTCACAATGCCCAAGGGGCCAAACATGGCGTACACATTTTCCATCATACCTCAAAGCTAAGGAAAAAACAATTCAATAAATATCAAAGTACCGCCTAAGAGGCTTACACATGAAACACATAACGTATTCCACAACACGTGGAAGCCTAACAAAAGTAAAGTCATTCAACAAACGATAAAACTTCTCATTAATAAATTATACAAATATACAACAAACAAATACAATAGACTCGAACAAACTGCGACCTAGACACAATAGCCCTAGGAAAAGCACTACATAACGACTGAAAAGCTTATCTGTACTCGTCGTACGTCTTCTATCGAGAAGTTGACATCCCTGAAAGACAATAACGGGATAGGGTCAAAAGCAGCCAACATATGCTAACACCTAAGGCAGTCACTAACTTGACCTTTGTAGCTTGCGATGCAGAGCATTCACATGGATGTAAGAGTCCTTGAGATCTTGTCCGTAGGAGTTCCCATAAACATTTGTATCATTCCCTAATATACTAAGGATTATGATCACTTGAATACTTTCCTTTGAAGTTCTAGTGAAAGTATAAACCTCATAGGTTTAAGGAAAACAATTTTGCCTCGGCTCGAGGCTTCCTAAAACTGTTTATGAGTTGATGTTTTTACAAAACTAGGAGGACTTGCTTTGGGCACCTCTCTAAGTCTAAATCTTATAGTACACTTTTCAAATATCATGTAAGAACCTGAATTGAAAGAAGCACCTTAGTTGGGTAAGAGAAAAACCGACTTGTAAAAACCAAAACGCCCTTTTATACCGAGACTGGCGCGCTGGCCATGTGTAGGCCGCATGACCCGACGCACCAGACCAATACTTTAGAGTTTTCGGTTTTTGGCTATCATTAAAACATTATAAGGGCTTTGGTCATCGTTGCACCAACAAATTCACCAAATTTAAATCTGTGAATTTTACGATTAGAATGTCTAATTCTCTAAAATTTACTTAGAGTTCCAAAATAAACACAGATTGTCTATGCGCTATAAGGGCCATACAATGTTTACGATTTGATTGGCAAGACTTGGATTTACGGTTTAAATAATTTGAAAAATATTTCAAATAAATTTAAAACATTTCTTACAAGATATATGGTAACACTTATAAATTTATAAAGTCAACAATTTATACATCATGTTATTAATTAGGTAGATATGACCAACAGTAATATAAATGCAATAATTAAATACACGTGAATAAATGCATGCATATCCTTAACCAATAATCCTATTGTCAATCTAGAGACTGATTGAGTGTCTTAATCAAGACACTCATATGGCTCCCTCTTAGATCAAGAACCTGATCTTGACTAAGTGTTAGTCTGCTACATTAGTTGGAGCTCCTCTCGTTACATTTATAAATTTGAAAGTACAACTAGTCTAGGTACATAAAGTAAAATACAACTCGGCACTTGCTAATAGAAAATGTAGAGAATAAGTTTAAAATTTTCTTAACAATTATCAGAAATCATACAACGGAAGACATAAAAACCCACAACAATTTTCCATGAGCCAGCAATCCAGATACGCTTTATAACTAACCAATGTAAAACACAACGATTACATACCTATTTGTTTGTAGTGGAGATCAACACGGATCTAAGAACCTAAAGCAAGGCTCCTCACAGTTGAGCACACTAGTCCTAAAACGATGGCAGCAGCGTGCTAGCGGCCAATCCAAATTCCAAGCAGCAACTACATGAGATCTAATCAAGCAACACATGAGCAAAATTTGTTTGTGTGCGCTATGTGGCCGGCTTACGAAGAGAGAAGGGATGGGGAGATAATTTTAGGGTTTTCACAACTGCATAATTAATTTCCATTTATAATGCTTATTAAATTTAAAACAAAATAATTACCAATAATAAAAAAGAAGATAATTACCGAGTTTAAAACGATACTAACATTTCAAAATGCTTATTAAATTTAAAACAAAATAATTACCAATAATAAAAAATAAGATAATTACCGAGTTTGAAAAGATACCTATTTTTTCAAACAAGTCAAGCAACCAAGCCCCACCTAGACCACCCTTAGGTGGTCGGTCACCCAACATGGGGCCCGCAAGGGTTCACGCCCCTTTGGGCTTTTTGCCAATCCCTCTTTAACTTAACTAAGTCTAATTAATTAAGTCCAACGTTATTTTGTTTAATGTATTATTTATATATTTACAATAAATATATAAAACTACAATCTCGAACTATTATGTGCGACCCCAATGAATAGCATTAATGGCAATATTTATTTTCTGTTATATCATGTACATAATCCTACAAACTCCCACTTGGGCATGGTATAACATCCGGTAATTAAATATCGAGCAAACAAGCTCTAGAAACAATCCTGCTTGCCTTTCAAAAATACACGACTTGCCCGTCCGTTGATAGAATCAAACAATTATCATTAGCTCTTAATGATTTATGATTTTAGTAATATTCTTATTCTGTTGTTCTGAAATATGTTAATTGAGACATGGATTAAGCAATCTCAAATCGTTAACATCTGTTTCTCGATCACAAATCAATGATATATCAAAGTAAGTTACAACAACAGTTTAACCTCTACTCTAGTCACAGTTGTGTTAATATTAGATAATTCATCGAGTGACCAACAAAATTATCATTCTCTTCAAAAGAAGAATAAATCCCTTTGCCTATATCCACCTTGTAATGCATGACTCATAAACCCACGACTCATATAACCTTGTGTTATCAAGGCATTGGACATGAATCACAAGTAAATAACCAAAAGTGAAAAGCAACTAGTTGAACAAATTAAATCATGGAAGAATATCGAGTTATAAGTTTTTTTTACCATAATTACTCAAGATTTGTTCGTGCAGGATATCTAGTTATAAGATTTTTACCATCATTACACAGGATTCGATTATGTGGTTATGTTATAGGGACTTGACGTGATAGAAAATGATGGCCACAAGTAAATAGATAACGCCACATAACCCCGAAATAGTTGGCCACTATGCCATCTTTACCTATATTACCTATTGACATATTCTTTTTTTAATTAACACAAAATTTTTCACCACTATTTTCTCTCTCATATTAACAACTTTTTTTCTTTACTTTGAATTGATTTTTTTTTTGTGTTTTTTTTTTTTGTGATATTTATATCTCATCTCCCTCCAGCTCCTTACATTCCTCCTCGCAACACAAGTTTTTTTTTTGTTTATTATTATTATTATTATTATTATTATTATTATTATTATTATTATTATTATTATTATTATTATTATTATTATTATTATTATTATAGTGATTTTTTCATTGAAAACATGGAAAATTACATAAAATTGGAGGGGAGTCTATACACAACTGTGCTCCCACTCCTTTTTGAATACAGAAACTAACTCGATGAAAAATAAAAACACCACTCTTAATGTTATTAGAGTGGCTGCTGGCAATGGTCTTGATACGAGAAAGTATATTCAAAGCTTTTACATCGTGTTCCCCAACTGTAGAAAAGGCGAAAGGGACGAACTTGTATCCATTGTCTTCACACTTGGACGCATACTTCTTCCTTTTCTTTTCCACAGCATTACTCAAAGCAGCCCCAGGGGCCCATGACGTCACCCCAGTCCCAGCAAACGGAGAGACCCTAGTCACATCCAGACATGCGTCCTTACCTTTGAACCAGTTGAATAATAGCACGTCTGCAGGACGTAATTCTCTCCCATTCTCTGAAAGAAATCCCATTGGAGCCTCTTTACGCACCATGATCCCGGCCTTGGAACATATATCAACGAGGATATCACGCACCAGATTGTGCCTGAACTTAACACCCACGTCGCTAGAGCAATGGACCGCGTGATCCCCATTGGTCCATACGGTGTACATTGCAACTCGGGCATAGGCTGCCTTCAGAGAACATAGGAACCACGAGCCTGTAGCATAACACAGACCGAAATTGGCGAGGATTCATCCTTTGTCCTAGACCGTCGATGGGGATAGTGAAGAGGAAGTCTTGTGCATGTGGGGCGCGAATACTACTGAGTATAGCCAACTGCCTTGGACTTAGCGAGTACTTGGAAACAAGGTCTTTCTCAATGACACCGAAATAACACTTTGCCAAGGTTTTCATCATTTGGGGGGGGCAGAAGTGCCCCCGGTGGCAATGAGGAAGTCGGTGTTGCAAGTAGCGTTGAATTTATCCAAGGCATGCTGGAATAAAGGGCCCTGTGTAGCAATACCGGTTTTGGTGAGTATCTTATCCTGTAGGTCACTCGTTTGCATGCGAGAATCAAGGAAAGCGTATTGGATGATATCCCCCGCTGAAAGGATGCCAAGGCCACCGAGCTTTATTGGAAGAGTGGCAAGCCGCCACTGCCAATCACCAAATCCCGGCCCTGAGGCTGTAACGATCTTCTCCAAGGAGGCACGTAACGTCTGATCAAAATGAGCTTGGGCCTCTGATAAGTACAATGGGGAGTATGTTCTCAAAGCGTAAGATAATTTTGAAACTCCTGCACAATTACGCAAGAGGAGCAGTTCACATTGAGGATCATTGAGCTTGTTGATGGCCTCCATTAAAGATATGGTTTTGGAGACCCTTTTGGAAGCCAAGTCTCGACAGAAACTGTCATCCAAGCTGACAGAACCCCCAGAAGTTTGACACCATGGAGCGGACGAGCAATATTCGTAGGGAACACACCATTTACTCTACTCCTAGGATCCTCCACAGGCCAAAAGAGTTCAGTCTTATCAATGTTCAAGAACAAACCACGAGTCGGGCCCTCCGTCCTGATGATGTCCAACGCCTTAGCGACCGTGAGAGTATCTCCAACAATAGTGCCATCATCAAGATACCAAGCCTGAAGGTCAAGCTCACAAGAGCGATTAATGGTATGAACCAAAGGGTGCAAAGCTAGGGCAAACAACAAAGGGCCTAGTGGATCCCCCTGTTGAACCCCCTGACATGACCAAAGGATAGAGTTATCATAATAAAGCCTGGCAGGGCGCGCATAACAAAACTCAACCCAAGGGGAAATGGACGGGCATCGCACTTTAGCTTCCTGCAGTAAGACACTCCTCTCGACCAGATTGAAAGCATTCTTAAAATCCACCAAAAGCATAGAGTGTCCAACTTCATCACCTTTTGACTCAATAAGCCTATTTACAGAATGGAGGACGACTTCACACCCCCCGGGACCCCAACCCCAAATTGGAAATCCTGCATATAAGAATTCATGGAATTAACAACAAACGAGGAAGCAACCTTGGACACAATCCTTCGCCATGTCGTACTAACAGTAATAGGCCGTAAACCACCACCGGGCTTGACTAAAGGGGTCAAGGGGGCACTAGCAATATATTCACCCAGTTAGATGGGGCACTTACCGCCGAGGAACAGATTAACAATTCCGGTAATAGACCCAAGCAAGTCATCGGTGATGGCGGTCGCCGCACCACCCAAAATATCCATCAAATGTTGTACCCGGAGCCCATCACGACCACACGACGTCCCTTTGGGGAAGCTGCGAATCCTGTTAAGCACCAAGTCTTTATGGACGGAGAGGGCATCCTCGTCAAGGGAAAAAGAGGACATAGTAGGAGGGGTACATAAGGGTGTTTGGCCTCGAGCTCCTGCAAAGTGTCGGGTGTGGGTGGGGCGACGCCAGAAGACGTGAGCACTTTAATGGCAGTGGTAAAGTGCCCGTCCCCAAGTTTACGCTTGCATTGACCCAAGTTGACACCGTCTGGATCCCTCAGTTTCTTCACCCAATTGAAAGATGGAGGCTTAACGGCCAACCGCTCCTCTGCCAAACCAAGTCTGTCAACGGGGTCTTTCCATCTGAGAATGGCACGAGTAATACTGTCCAGCTGGAGTTTTTCTCTCTCACCGGATCGTCGTTGAGCTCTGTTTGTTGGCACAAAAGTTGACAATACACAGGATGGCAAAATGAGGAGTTGCACCCATGTAGATAGGTCTATTGGGCTCGCAAGAACCTTATCTAGCGCCCCACGAAAGATCTTAGCAAACCCGAGCCGCGCCCTAGGGGGAATACATTTAACCGTGCATATCTTCTTTGAAAAAACCCGATCAAGAAGGTTGATGTCAAAACTGGACTCAACACCATGAGAGGGCATCTCAGAAACAGCACCCTCAACAATCTTATCCCCATCGAGAATACCGACCGACTCACCGACGACACTATCCTCAACAATATTCAGGGCCGGTCTAAGAGGCATAGGGATACCGTGGATCGCCAGTTCATCAAAACTAGGTGCGAGAACCACGTCACCTACATCATGTTTGCAATTTTTACTGAATGTGTGGGTGAAGAAACACTCCCCGCAAAGCCATATGCCAGCCTGATGGAGTGCCTGGTCCAAAGTAGAAAATAAGGAGGGATCATTCGCGATACGCGCCCTGTGAGAAGCCTTCAAAACACCAGACTTGAAATGGCGGGTGCCCAAGGGGTCTATAAAATATTTCTTAGTAAATCCTTTTCCACTACACCCCTCGTGCCCTTGTAGCGGGCATTATATACGAAGGCCATCCATAGTAATAGCCCTATTGTGAAATAAGCCCACGTATTAAATATGACAAGCCCACGAATGAAAGTAACCAGCGGCCCACCAAGCCCACGAAGAAAATAACCAGCGGCCACCAATGAAATAAACAAAAAAACCACTAACAATGCACAGGAAAAGTCAAAGGTGGGTGGGCCCCACCTGGACAAAATTCAGAGCATCAACTCGCTATAATAGGGGACCACTCAAGGAGATAAACGCTATCCAAGCAAACCGCCTCTCCTTAAATCACAACCGCAACTCGCAATGACAACAAACAACCCGCTAAGTCCTTTCTTTCCCACAGCGAAACCTGGACAAAGCCCAACACGCTATGACAACCAGCAAACCGCTAAACCTTACTTCCCCCCCAACTAATTTCTATAACGAGGAGGAAGGTAACTTTGCTCTAATGAAGTTGTACGGCTGTTATGGCTTTGGTCCACCTTTGTTAGAAAGAAACCCGTTTGGGGAGAACCAAAACAAAACCCAATGTGCTCCAAAGTAGCGAAGCACCACCAAGGGACCCTGGGAAGAAACAGAACGAGGAAGAATGAAGGAAAACTAACTCTTAATCCAACAAGAAACGTTGAAACAAGGTTCAGATGTGACGGATATTTAATCAGGTCAAAGACGAACAAGCTGATCGCCAGAATCGCCCACACAAAACACCTTCACATTATTATTATTATTATTATTATTATTATTATTATTATTATTATTATTATTATTATTATTATTATTATTTAATAAAAAGGGATCACTTTTATTAGAACCATAAAAATTTGCATAAAGTTAGATGGGAGTCTAGACACTAGTTGTGCTCCCACTCCTTTCTGAATACAAAAGCTAACTCTATGAAATATAATAACACCACTTTTAGCATTATTATTATTATTATTATTATTATTATTATTATTATTATTATTATTATTATTATTATTATTATTATTATTATTATTATTATTATTATTATTATTATTATTATTATTATTATTATTATTATTATTATTATTATTATTAATAGTTACCTTCTTCTCTAAATGATTTTTTGTTTCTGCATGACACGAGTACGAGGTTAAGACTTAGAAAAGTAAAAAAGAAAAAGAAAAGATAAACAGACCTTGTTAAAAAAATGGTAGATAAGCGTGAATAGAAGTCGTTAAGATTAAAAGCTTGACCTATAGGGTAAATGCCTAAAATAAAGATTAGGGTGTAAAATTTGAAATAGGTTAGGGGTTATGTGTCAAGAAAGTTGATTTGGACTTAAGAAGTGCCTTATGATAGAAGAAGAGAATGATAGAATGACCCGGTGAGACACTAATTTATATAGAAAATCGATAAATTATGAAAGACATAGTGTTCAAAGTTATCGTATATAAAGTCAATTTAGCCAATTTTCCCAAATAACAAGTAGTCCTTGCTGGAAATTTTAGAAATAAACGTGAGAAAATGTGTTGATGCTAGTGGAAATATGGTAAATGATAGAATTAACTACAGAAAAATGTGACGCGAATGACGTAGTGTCATTAGAAAGAGATGTAAATTACGGGATATTGTGCTACATTGGAAGTGTGATGGTGGAACAATATAACTAGGGGTGCATAGACCATGGGAATTATAGCAAAGTAAGAATGAGTTATGGAATTGTGAGATAGAAGGATGACTAGTGATGTAAGATGAGTTTTGTGAATGGTAGCAAACTTTAACAAATAGATTTCAGGTACAAAATCTTATTGAAGAGGAGTAGATTTGTTACACCCCAAAGCCATTTTTTTATGCATTTTATTAATTAAAGTGACTTGGACCAGTTTACTATGACTTTTATGTGTTCCAAGACTAAATTTAATTGGCTAGTCAATGTTTTAAGTTGAAAAAGCTTGTTAGTTAAATCATAAGTCAAATGTGTAACTATATATATTTTATGAAAAGTTTAATGTAGCCAAATTTTGAGGAACTAGGACTTGAGGATTTAAGTTGGCAAATGGCCAAACCAACACCTAACTTATGCCTCAATATATTCCTGAACATTCGACACTTCATTTGTCTTGTGTGTGTGTTTGGGGCGTGAATATCAAGAGAGGGATAAGAAAAGGTTTTTGCTAATGATCAATTTGGAGGAAGAATTGTGTTTTAACTCATGTAGGGTATCCATAGCAATGATCTCCCATAAGTAAGTAACCCCCTATTTCAAATTGATTGTTGATTGAAGAAGTTAGAGTTTATGTACCATATTTGTATATATTTTTTTTGGTAATCTAGTTTTAAGATAATGTAATGATGGTAACGGTTTAAGGCTTATGTCCTTTTAATTGTCTATGTTTAATTTGGGTAAATTGGGGGTTTTCATCATATGATCAAGATGTGATCATGTAGAATATTCATAATCATAAACATGTATGGTTACTTGTGGTTAGATTGATTCAAGAATAAAGAAGAAGAGATTTTAGAGAGAGAAAGTGAGTTGGGTGTTTCTAGTGAGAGAAAGAGATGAGAGAAAATGTGTGAATATTAGATTGAGAATAGAAAGCACCAACCCTCTCCACATGTGGAGAGAGGTATTTATAGTTTTCCTACAAAAAAGATAAAACGCCACACTCGGGTTGTGGATCAGGCATACAGTGGGTAAAGATTCGTCCTTCTTCCACGGTGTTATTTAAACTAATACTAACTAACTAATAAATAACTAACTACGAGCTAACTTAATGCTATTACAATAATTAGGTGGCCGAGTCTTCTATAGGAATAATTGTATTCCTAACAATCTCCCCCTAAGCGAGGTCACCTTGGAAATTGAGCTCTTTGGTCTTCAAGCATTCTTAAGTCTTATAGCTCGTAGGTTCTGATTCTTCTCTTTGTGCTCACTTTGTACAATCAAGCAATGAACTTGTGATTTGAGTTCCTTTGAGATGTGTGATCTTTGAGCTTCTTTGAGATCATCAGCCAAAATAAATCTCCAAGCTCATCCACAGTAGTATCGCCTTCATGTGATGTAGTGACATAAGGACCATCATGCTCACACCCTTCTGGATCTAGAGACATTACATTAGAGTTGTGGATCAGGAGACTTTTTCATCAGAGTTGTGGAAACGTTGTTGGTAGTCTCTCAACATTTGTTGTAGTAAGTCTCTCATCATCATTGATAGTGAGGAGGATGTGTGAGCATGAAGTATGGATTGACCCAATTCAGCTGGAAATAGGAGCCATCAACGCCATCTTTATATGTTTCCCTGAAATAAAACAGTTAGCAATAAAGATAGAAAATGAATATGGCTTTGTCATTCGTTCTGCGAGGACAGACTACCCTCCGGTTTTGTGAAAACCGACCTGTGATCAGGTAGAGTCTCTTTTAAAGAAGACTCTCCTTGATAGGAATTTCCAGCTTGTAGTAATGAATTTTTCAAAGAATCCACTTCGGAATCTTCATACTAAGCATGTTCTCATACCCGAACGTCTTAAAGCAGACAGCACGATAGAGTCAATCGATGAATTGATATTCACGGATTGATGGAAAATTGATTTATAGAAATCACTCGCGTGCCATATGATAAACATTTTTGAGACACGGCGAGAGTTTTAAGCTTTGAATCATATTTCCATCAAAAATACTTTTGTTTTGAAAGATATACACAATCAACGTGCTCGAAAGTAAGTTTGTGAGCACATTGAAAGGTTTTTGCAAAAGTATCCGTCAATCCATATCCTGGAACAAGTTTGATTAAATGTTGAATCGCACCATCATTGCTTTCCAGTTGTCACTTAATCATTGATCCAAGATGGATCTCACATGTCACCTACCAAGAGCTTGAAAGATGTTCGCTCTAGAAGGATTTCCATATTCATTGTGAATATTTTCATATCACTCGGATGTTCTGGCAATACCACAGGGATAATGCGTAGGACTCTAAATATTTTATCTTATTTTTCACATTGTGTGAAACAATAAGCATATTTGGAATGTGTGTCCTAACGAGATTTATGGATGATCTCATGGATCTAGACTCAATAGTGCATTTTGATCCGCTCCTGGAGACTGGGGAGGCGTCTCCTGTTTTAGGTATCAACATAGCTCGCAATGAGCGGTCGATACATTGCACAGGGTTCCCCGTGAGAATGAAACAAGCTCTTTTAAGAGAACTTGAGTGGTTGGGAAGTTTAGTGCAGTGCGTCACTGGGTCCATGACGTCTTGTCTTCAATACCGGTGTTACCTTAGTAACCGCCAGTAGATTATGAATTGAACCCGGTTTCTGCCCTAAGGTTGAATATTTGGAGGGCTATTTCTTTTCACCCTTTCTCATTTCAATACTTTTTAATTCTTCAACCCCTTCAGTGCTTACCGAGACTTCACCACTAGAACCTTGTTGGGTTTGTTCCAGTCCTAGCTCTATCTCAGTCCGCACTCTTCCCTTTCTCACTTTTCTCCTTTTTTCAATCATTCCTAAGGACTTCTAATCAATCTATGGATTGTCCCTGGGAAGATCCTTCCGGTTCTGGTGGATCATGGGAACTCATACCTAACCTTAACCATCCTTATAACTCCATGCATAAAGATAAATGGACGGTCTTTGGTATTACTTCCACAAACGCCTTTTGCTCCCCCTCAATATGTGCATCGATATTTGAAAGACTTTAGCACATATGTGGGAGCCTATTATTGAGTCCAAAAGATCACATTTGATTATCAGCTTTCATATTTAAATCACATTCTCTCCCCCGATCAAAAATTTCAAATCTTTTGAGATTTTGGATCCCAATTGATTTAAATAAGTTAGAAAACGTTTGGGAGAGAAATGCGGTCAGTTTTAATATTTTCTGATAAAAGGAACTTGCTCCCCCTCAATCTGTGAGGGAGGTTGTTATGTGTAAGATTCGATGAGTTTCCAAAAGATTTGAAGTTTTAACGAAAACTCTTTGAAAATGTACTCATTCTGACACAAAACCATCACAAATCGTTTTGTTGCTTTTGTACAAAGTGTGGAGAGTTTTGAGGATACATAAACTTTTGAGAAATCACTCTCCCCCTCAATCAATGACGGATGTTAAAACTGAAATATTTTCATAAAATATTAAAGTCGTTGATTGAGTGAAAAATTTTATCAAAATTTTGAGTTCAATTTGATTTTCAATCAAAATCTCATGGTACCACCAAGTTTTGCTCAAATACTTCCTGGAAAAATCATAGAAGGGAAAGTACTTGGCGATAAAAAGAAGATTTCTATTCTTTATCAAGAAATAATGAACTGAAGCGTACATTAGATCGAGGAAACATGGATATAAAGTAATCCATGCCCAGGTGAACTTCACCCGGTACAAGGAACAACCGTCTTTTTGGCGACGTGTTTTCCCCATATTGAAAAACGGGTTGCTATCTGAAGTAATAGCAAGCCATATTTTTGAAGTCTGGGTTGCAGCCTGAAATGACTACAAGCCATATTTTGAAGAATAATTTGAGATACGACATGTTTTAGAAAAAAATTATTTGAAAAAGAAAAACTCTTGCTCAAGCATATGTATGATTCCGTGTCATTATTGAATGACATTTCTAGAAACGTACATAATATTGATTACACAAGAGACATGCCGTGAGAAGAATATTTTTGTATTTTCTACTTTTTTTATGGGTTTTTGTAGGTTATATATTTTCCTATTTACAATTTAGTATAATATATGTACAAAGGATACTAATCAGTTTAAGATGATGTTGACTTGAGTACCAAAATGATAGTATCGTTCAGCTCGTAGTAGAAATCAGTAGTCAACATCTCTTAAACTTTCACCACCAAAGCTTTCGAGGCTCCTGAATAATCGTCTGAAGCGGTAGTTGTCATGATATAATCTTAAACGGGATTTTACAACTCTTGTGACTTAAACCGAGAGATCGATTCTCTCCCGGGATTTTACTAAAGTCAACAAAAGAAACCGAAAGACGTAATATGCGAGTTAAACTTAGAGAGAGATCTTGGATAAGTGACAATTAGCATTAAGTGTCAAGTCGCGACAAGTCAAGTTACAATAGGTCCGATCGTAATAAGTCAAGTCGTAAAGATTAACTCACAACGTCAAATTACAATCAGACTAATTGAAACGACTTAAGTCACAACAATTCACCAAACACAAGTAGTTAACAAATCACTAGAATCTCACAACTGAGTTAATCGCTAGACACCACCAAATTGCTGAGCTTTAGCCTCCTCAATGTGAAGCTTTGGTAGCTTCCCCCCAAACCGACAATCATCTTCATGAGACCACTTCCCCCAAGTAATTGAAGTGATTATAAAAGTCTCATTGTATGAAGCTTGAGAACCCGAAGAGAACGATAACACCGAAGTAACAAGGTGAACCATGGATCATCTCTGCGGTTATCAATCCCGGAATGTATGATGAAGCCCGATCACATGACCCTGTTGTGCGTCCCCAATGTACACATTACTTTGAGGGTTGGAGCAGTTGTCTATTCGGGGGAATAAGATATCAACATCTTCATTTCACTAAATGCTTTCCAGTTATCTTACACATACCAACTCAATCCATATTGTACGCATGTATCCAATCACAAGAAGAAACGATGACACCAAAGTAACAGGTTGAAGCACTGATCATCTCTGCGGATATCACCTCCGGAATATAAGATTAAGCCCGATCATGTAAACCTGTTGCGCGTCCTTGATGTACACAAATCTCTCCCCTGATGGTTGCGATCTCATTGGAATCAGCATAACATTGTGTACATGAAGCATTAACCAGAAGCACTTTACCATAAATCATATTAGCTCATATGAAGATGTCGATAAGCAATATCATCTCACGCTCCAATTGTTCTTCTCATATTTCTTCCTACTGAAAGCTGAAGTAGTACATACCACAAGTATCAGAAGACCACTTCCCCCATGTAGTTGGAATGATACACCAAACGCCACGAGTTAATACACTGATATTCTCTGCGGTTAAGACATTTGTCTTCTCGGGATAACTTCAATTAAGAAGAAGTATTAAGTTCATCATATGTAGTCATTATACATTCAGATGTATGTCTCCTTCCCCCTTGCTGGTTTTGATACCTCAGAATCAGCAACACACTTTACGCACACGTATTTGAAATCTTGTGAGAAGAGTTAACATTGGCTCAGATGTATTATGTGAGAATCAATTGACTATCTTAATCAACCCTTATGTAGGCTATTTGAAGTGACCACTGATGAAGTAAACCCAATATACCAAACTTGAAACTGAAGTAGAATTCCCCGTTCTTGTGACTTAAGCTTGCACTAATGTGTGACAAAGAGCGGTGTAGAGAGTTCGTACAACATCGAATCCCTAAGTACTCTATACTCTTCAACCAACCAACCATCAAGTATAAGACATACATCACCTCTTGACTACCGACAACTTCGTGTGAGTTGTGACACTCCTTAAAGTGATAGTTATTTAGTGGTAATAAAAATGAGGAATCACCAAAATAACTAGATATCCAAGTCTTTGTCATTGTAAAGGTAAAAGCTCAAGCAAGGATCTCGAAGAATCTTCATCCAACCAACCCCGACTTCAAGATAAAATAAGATCACTCCTTTGTGAAAGTCAACTTCAATCTCAAATAAGGGATACCAAATAATCTCCGTGATTACTTGACATTCCATGTCCAAATTCGTAGCCGTTTGACATTTTAGCCGACATTTTCCATAATCTCCTTCGGGTTGATTTACAGAGTGCACATTGGTAGGAACAACAATCCTTGATTATAGAACAAAACGACGGATCATTATTCTGTGTGCATCTTCACAATCATGATAGCCATCATCAACACATTGAGGAATAACTGGAGATTGGATTACTTGAGTAGTCTGAGTAATACTTCTGGATGGTGCATCTTGATCAATCATCATTCGTTGAAGCTTGGAAGTAATCATCAAACATACGTCCCAGTCTGTCACAACCCACAATTTCAGATCATTTTCCAAACTTCGACATTCTACTATTCACAAATTACTATTCATCGATCACTATTCATCGTTTTACTATTCATCGTTTTTGAGGTCAATTTGACATTCCGAGACATATTCAGAATTTTACTATTCACTTGACACTATTCATTCCCGAGAGAAAACCACTATTCACGTGCATTACTCATGTCATCGTAAATTTAGTTTACGAGTGTTCAAATTCGCGTAACCGTATTGGTTCAGGAGCGAATTCATGCATTTTTATCAGGGACATCTCATACGGACTAGAAATAGTCTGCATATCATCATTAGGGCACTTGCATGCTATTCCACTCGTAGGATAACTAAATTTATACTTTTGATATAATTAACGATTTACGTACGTTTATTTTAAATAAACGCTAATACGCGAACTATAAATATGTCTAACATATCCGACACTCCCGACTATGATCACTATACATTTTTATACTCATTTCCATAATATAAAAACTATAATATTAATTTACCCGGTATTTTGGAAATTTATTTATTACGTATCGTACGTTTAACTTAATAACGACGGTTTTCACCAAAATTAAACGATAATCACCCTAACTCTCCGTACTTGTACCCGACATATTTTTACAATTTTTATAACTTTATTATGACCCGAATAACTTCAATAAAATTTATTTTTTTTAACCCGGTACCCGACTAAACTTAAAACTAATAATTCTACACTAAAACCACTAGCTTTCTAAAATAAATCACAAAACATTTCCCCCCTTTTCCTCCTTTAGAACCGGCCAACCCCCCCCCCCCCCCCCCCCCCCATGGTCTTCAAACATTAAAACCTCACCAACACTCTTAATTACTCACCAAACTTTTGTCTACAAGTATATAATAAACTTTTTTTTTACTCATTTATCACAAATATCACTTTTTCTAGTTCAAGCAAAACTTTTTCTCTCTTTTCTCTTAAGGGTGGATCGAACTAGGGTGTTCAAGGAGCAAGGAGAACAAATTTTACAAGATCTTGTCATAAACTAGTTTATATAATCATCCTTGTTAGAGTTTTGAAATAAAAACTCAAGGATTAGTAGGTTTTTCATCATCTAAACTCTCTAAACCATCAAGTAAGTAAACAAACTCATTTTTATGATTTTTACAAGTTATTATTATGTTTATACATTTTTCTTACAAGATCTCATACATGCATCAACTTGTACCACTTCATTTTTGTATATATTAACTTTCAAGCCCTAGAAATGGACACATAAGAAACCCTTGTTAGACCTAGTGGATTGATGATGTTTAAGGACCCATGACACCCTAAGAAGGTGTATGGTAGAATTAGATTAGCTTTGTGGTGTTTGAAAGTGGTTTGATGGAGAATGGAACTAGTTTGGAGACTTGAAAATGGTTTTTGAAACTTTTGATATACCTACTGTCCCTATTTTAATTTCGTGGGAAAATCAGTAAATGGTGGCTAAGTTTTGACCAAAGATTTAGAAAATACATTCAAAAACGAAACTTTAGGCGAAAGAACGGATTAAAACGAGTTTATAACGAAGGAGATATGATTTTTGCAAATTTAACGACGAAAACTATTTTTACAAAAACTGCTTGCTGTTTGGCAGATTTCAATGGGTAAAAAGAGGCATTAAACGTAACCTAAAGGAGCCGAGTTGTCAAAAATATACTAGTATATACAAAGACGAATCCGTGGACATAAAGAACAAGGAAAACGAGCTTAAAACGACCGAGTTATACCCATTTTAACATCGTTAAACTATATATATATATATATATATATATATATATATATATATATATATATATATATATATATATATATATATATGGACACAAATAAAAATAATAACGTACGCGCTAAACGGTATATTTTCTAGAAAATATTACTAAGGACTATTTTCTTATCAAATGAATCCGTATGACCCAAGAGGATATTTATACGACATGACGACGTCATTCTAAGGTTTTGATACGAGGATTATAACGCTAACTTTTTCGTACGAGTTAATATGACAAGTTATATACTCCTATATATGGAAACTATTTTTCTATGACGATAACTAGTATTTCCAAATTACGAGTGGTATGAGTATCATGTGCATGTGCATTCATTTCATTACGGCTTGATCTTAATTAGATCGCGATTATTCATTTAGGTTGCGGCTAGTGTGCGCGCCTCATTGTCCCGACTACTTTTACCTCATTGCACCATCTTTGTACCATTACTTCGAGGTGAGTTTCATAGCCCCGTTTTAATTCTATATTTTGATTTCAAATCCCACGGGGGAGAATACATTGCACTACTTATTTTTGTGTACATGCCTAAGTATAAAATTCATACATTGCTTAAGTTGCCTTATTACCACGTCTTGATAAGTCCCCTTTATTATCATGGACCGTTAATTTCTAGTACTAAGCGGGAGTGAGTGGATAGATCTATCGAGGGTGACGCCTCCATTCGTGTTTGGGTTGCTCCAAATGGAACGAATGCATTTCATGTCTTTATTATTAGAGTGTCTGGTAAACACTCATTGGGGCCAAGTATCGTCTAGCTTCGGGGTCATGAGCTTAAGAGCCAATGTATATACTTTCCGGACATCCTATTTCTTGGCATTACTTATGGCATTTATACACTAGATTTTACTTATAAACCTATGATTATTCACCAACTTTATGTTGACCGTTTTTCGCAATGTATTTCTCAGGTAACTAAGGCATATTCTCATGGCATTGCATGGAGTCACTTTGTGTATCAAGGATGATATGGCTCATTCGGACTTTCTTGCACTTATGTTCAAATGTCGTTTGATTGTATTAAACTTGTTTCCGTAAACTTTTCCAACTTTTGGGACCTATGTCTTTATAACTCTGAATCTTTTGAATGAATCAAACGACGTATTTTTAATACGACACTTTAGGTCGTTCAATATATCCTGGTTGTGTGCTATGATCCGTTACACCCTCAGGTATTCCATTCCGCTGCCATTCAGGTATTTTGGGGGTGTGACAGATTGGTACCAGAGCTAAGGTTATAGCGAACTAGGTTGCATCATAGACCCTAGACTATAACCACACCATCATAGCATATCATCATTTCATCATAAGTGCATATCTACTTATTTCGGGTGATTCTATTGTTACGAGTTATTTATTTTTATTTCACCTTGATTATCACAGAGACATGTCTTCGAATCCCGACACTGTCATACTTTACACTATATCCGATTCTGATAATGAGGGCTCTGTGTCCTCCACTGCTGTTTCACCACTTGTTTCTCCTACACCTGAGTTGCCACTTTTGGCGTCAGATGATGATACCGAACCTTTCGAGGAGGAGGAGACGGCTCCTACTCCCCATGTCCATCCTACTATACCTACTGACATACCATCATCTCCTACTACTACTATCCATTCAGAGCTGAGACTTATGTTTCCTAGGGATAAGACTATCCAGACTGCTAGGAAGAGAGTTCGTATTGCTACATCTACTTATAGGAGTCTCCCTAGTCCTACTGTGCGTACACCACCACCACCAGCCTTATCCATTACTACTCCTATGCCTACCTCACTCTTGCCGCTCAGGAAGCGTGCAAGGCTTACCACCCCAGATTCACCCATTACCGAGACTGCTGACCTTTCACCACCACCAGTATACCTCATAGGTGAGAGCTCGAGAGCGGCTGCAGCTAGGGATCCTACAGCCGTTACACTAGAGGATCAGTTTGATGCTCAGCAGGAGCAAGTAGATAGGTTGGGGTATAGAGTTGATGAGATCATTACCACTCGACTTGAGACTGTTGAGGAGCAGGTTGAGGATTTGATTCAGGGTAGAGTTGGTATTGATGTGTCTTACCATGGACTCGAGGTACGACAGTTGAGGCACCAGGAGGAGATTGAGCTACTTAGGGATGAGTTACCTGAGATTCGAGATAGAGCTCAGGCGACACAGGAGACCCAGTGGGAGCAGGTAGACCAGTTGACATTGCTTCGAGAGAGGGTAGTTGTATTGGAGCGTAGGGATGCTTCTTCTCAGTTACGACTTGAGCATCTTGAGGAGATCGTGGTTGCGATGGATCGTGAGATTCGCCGCTTGAGGGGAGAGCCTGGACCATCTAGAGCACCGGGAGGAGCCTAGACGTAGACTGGTATTATATTAGCTTGTATTATTTTCCTAGTCCCGGGATGTGGGACATAGTTCAAGAACTTGTAGTCTTTTGGTTGTTATACAAACAAATATATCAAGTGCGACTCTACTATGTTGGAAATGTTGTGCTATATATTATATCGGTCCATGTAGGCCGAAATTTTCATGTATTATATTCATGTGTTGTGATTATATTTATGATGTTTCGTGGTTGCTCTTTATTATTATCGCATTATACAGGTTGTGGTTGTATGTATACGTGTCGTGGTTGTTGTGGTTGTATATATACGTGTCGTGGTTGTTGTGGTTGTATATATATACTTGCCGTGGTGATGTCTAGACAGATTGTGGTTGTATTCGTACATGTCGTGGTTGTATTTATACTTGTTGAGGTTGTATATATTTATACATGTTATGGGTGTATATCTTTGGTACAATGACTATTTCTATTATGATTTTTCTCATGGTTATTTCCATTGTGATTTATCAGAAATATGGCACCAAGGAAGAGTAAGACTGCACCAGAAACACCCGCTATGACTCAAGCCGCTATCCGCAAGTTGGTCAGGGATAGTATTGCAGAAGCTCTAGAGATTGAGAGAGCTGAGGTTGCTGCAAGGGCTGCTGAGACTGCTTCTAATACAGGGACGGTTGAACCACCCACTAATAAGAGGGAATGTACATGGAAAGATTTCAAGATTAGTGATCCTATCAAATTTAAGGGCACTGAAGGAGCGGTTGCTTTAATCCGCTGGTTTGAAAAGACTGAGAACGTATTTCTCATGTGCGGATGCCCGGACGTCAACAAAGTAAAATTTGCTACAGGTATGCTTCTTGATGAAGCTATGTCTTGGTGGAATTCGTATGCTCAGCCGATTGGTATGGAAAATGCTCACAAGCTTACTTGGGAGGAATTCAAGAAATTGATGACAAAGAAGTTTTGCCCTCGTACCGAGGTGCAAAAGATGGAAACGGAATTTTATGAGCTTGTGACTAAAGGTGATGACATTGAGACTTATTTCAGGAGATTTCAGGAGTTGGCTGCATTATGTCCAACTATGGTTCCCGATGATGAGAAAAAGATGGAAAACTTTGTTGGTGGATTGCCCGAAAGTGTTCGAGGAGATGCGATTTCTTTTGACCCTCAATCAATGGAAGAGGCTATTCGTATAACTCAGAAACTCATGGTCCAAGTGGTAAAAGGAAAATCTGCTGTCAACAACAACTACCGTTCAAACAACACCAACTACGCCAACACTCGGAACAACAACAACTATAACAACAATCGGAACCGCAACTATCCCAATAACCGGAACAACAATTCAAACAATAACAACAACAACAAGAGAAGGTTTGATTACAACCAAGGTGGAAACGCTGTTCAGCCGCCACCTAAGAGGCAGGAAGTAGCAAAGGTTTATGCTGCAGGACCAAATGACAGGAAAGGTTACACTGGTAACTTACCTAAATGTGAAAGGTGTCAGAAGCATCATAACCCAGGTCGTTGTCCAGATATTTGTGGCAATTGCAAGAGGCTTGGTCACCACATCAAAGATTGTAGACTTCCAATCATGGGTGACAATCAGAAACCACCAGTAACATGTTTTGGCTGTGGAGAACTTGGACACTTTAAGAATGAGTGCCCAAAGAAGAAGAATCAAGGAACTGGGAATCAAGATGGAAGAGCTCGAGGAAGAGCTTATGTCATGGGAGGAGACGATGTCAAAGAAGACCCGAATGTTGTTGCGGGTACGTTCCTCGTTAATAATCGTTATGCATCCATTTTATTTGATTCAGGAGCGGATAGAAGTTTTGTTTCTATTGCATTTGCACCTTTGCTTAACATAGAACCGACCCCATTAGACATTTCCTATATCGTTGAATTAGCCGATGGGTCTTTAGTTAACACCAACACCATTGTCCGTGGCTGCACCATAAATTTCCTAAACCATCCATTCAATATAGACCTTATGCCCGTAGAACTTGGAAGTTTCGACGTTGTGATCGGTATGGATTGGTTATCTCGGCATCGAGCGAGAATTATTTGTGATGAGAAAGTTGTTCACCTTCCTTATAACGGTGAAACTTTGGTTGTTCGCGGAGAGCGAAGTGGAACTAGACTCAGTATTATATCATGCATTAAGACCGAGAAGTACATAAAGAAGGGTTGTTATGCATTTTTGGCTCACATCACGGAGAAGAAGTCGGATGAGAAACGACTTGAAGATGTGCCAATTGTTAAGGAATTTCAAGAGGTTTTTCCGGGAGAATTACCAGGACTTCCGCCTACACGCCAAGTTGAGTTTCAAATCGAATTAGTGCCAGGAGCTGCACCAATTGCACGAGCACCGTATAGACTTGCACCTTCGGAAATGCAAGAATTGTCGAATCAATTACAAGAACTTTTGGACAAAGGATTCATTAGACCGAGTTCCTCGCCTTGGGGAGCGCCGGTTTTGTTTGTGAAGAAGAAGGACGGAACTTTCAGAATGTGCATCGACTATCGTGAGCTGAACAAGTTAACGGTGAAGAACTGTTATCCACTCCCCAGAATTGACGACTTGTTCGACCAGTTACAAGGTTCTAGTTTTTATTCCAAGATTGATTTAAGATCCGGTTACCATCAACTTAAAGTTCGGGAAGAGGATATCCCGAAGACGGCATTTAGAACACGCTATGGTCATTATGAATTTCAAGTGATGCCTTTTGGATTAACCAACGCACCTGCGATATTTATGGATCTCATGAATAGGGTGTGCAAACCGTATCTTGATAAGTTTGTGATCGTATTCATTGACGATATCTTGATTTATTCCAAGAGTAAGGAAGATCACGAAGAACACCTCAGAACAATACTGGAACTACTCAAGAAGGAGCAATTGTATGCCAAGTTTTCTAAGTGTGATTTTTGGATACGAAGGGTTCAATTTCTTGGTCATGTTATTGATAGCCAAGGTTTACAAGTCGACCCGGCAAAGATCGAGGCAGTTAAGGATTGGGCTACGCCCAAGTCTCCTACGGAAATTCGTCAATTCCTAGGACTTGCCGGATATTACAGAAGGTTTATTGAAGGGTTTTCTAAGATAGCGAAGTCGTTGACAAAGCTGACACAAAAGAATGAAAAGTACGAGTGGGGAGAAAAACAAGAGTCCGCATTTCAATTATTGAAACAAAAGCTTTGTAGCGTACCGATTTTGTCACTACCTGAAGGTATTGAGAACTTTGTGGTATATTGCGATGCTTCGCATCAAGGACTTGGAGCTGTGCTAATGCAACACGAGAAGGTGATAGCTTATGCATCTAGACAGCTTAAGATACACGAGAAGAATTACACTACGCACGACTTGGAATTGGGTGCGGTAGTTTTTGCACTCAAGATTTGGAGACACTACCTTTATGGTACCAAGTGTGTAATTTTTACCGACCACAAGAGCTTACAGCATATACTCGATCAGAAGGAACTTAATATGAGACAACGTCGTTGGCTAGAGTTGTTGAGTGATTACGATTGTGAAATCCGATATCACCCAGGAAAAGCAAATGTTGTAGCAGATGCACTTAGCCGAAAAGAACGACTCAAACCTTTGAGAGTTAAGTCATTGGGAATGACTATCATTTCGCCATTACCATCGAAGATTCTAGAAGCTCAGATTGAGGCTCTCAAAGAAGAAAATCGACCACTTGAGAAACTTTATGGTATGCCAGAAAGCGAAAATGGCTTTGTAAAGAGATCAGATGGAGTGTTATGCTTCAAGGACCGAAGTTGGATACCACTCTATGGTGGAGTGCGAGAATTGATTATGCATGAATCCCACAAGTCGAAGTACTCTATTCATCCAGGTTCTGATAAGATGTATCAGGATCTCAAGAAGCTTTATTGGTGGCCGAACATGAAGGCAAAAATAGCTATGTACGTCAGCAAATGTCTTACTTGTGCTAAAGTGAAAGCCGAGTACCAGAAACCGTCAGGGTAACTTCAACAACCAGAAATTCCACAATGGAAGTGGGAACGTATTGCTATGGACTTTGTCACTAAACTTCCAAAGACGTCAGGTGGTTTCGATGCTATTTGGGTAATTGTTGATCGACTTACCAAATCAGCTCATTTCATACCTATTAGAGAGACTTATTCCATGGAACAACTTGCTAGACTTTATGTCAAGGAAATAGTCTCAAGACACGGTGCACCAGTTTCCATCATTTCCGACAGAGATAGTCGTTTTACTTCAAACTTTTGGCGGTCATTACAAGATTCTTTTGGATCTAAATTAGACATGAGCACTGCTTACCATCCTCAGACCGATGGTCAGAGTGAGAGAACTATTCAGACACTTGAGGACATGCTACGAGCATGTGTGATTGATTTTGGAAATGGTTGGGCTAACCATTTGCCGTTAATCGAGTTTTCCTATAACAACAGTTACCATTCAAGCATTAAGGCTGCACCATTCGAGGCACTTTATGGTCGTAAGTGTCGATCTCCAGTTTGTTGGGCCGAAGTCGGAGAAGTACAATGTACTGGCCCGGAGATGGTACAAGAAACAACAGAAAAGATAATTCAAATTCTAGAGAGACTCGAAACTGCTAGAAGTCGACAGAAAAGCTACGCAGATGTTCGACGCAAACCATTGGAATTTCAGGTCGGAGACAAAGTCATGTTGAAAGTCTCGCCTTGGAAGGGCGTAATACGATTTGGAAAACGCGGGAAATTGAACCCGAGATACATTGGACCATTCAAAATCCTGGAGAGGATTGGTCCGGTTGCTTACAAACTTGAACTTCCATCAGAACTTAGCAACGTACATAACACGTTTCACGTTTCGAACCTCAAGAAATGTCTTTCGGACGAGTCTGCCATTATACCATTAGAAGAAATACAACTCGATGACAAGCTTAACTTTGTGGAAGAACCAGTTGAAATAATGGATCGCGAGATCAAACAATTGAAACAAAGTCGAATTCCGATCGTGAAGGTTCGTTGGAATTCTCGAAGAGGACCCGAGTTTACTTGGGAACGAGAAGACCAAATGCGACGCAAGTATCCACAACTTTTCACCGAGCCTAGTACCGAGACCAACACTAACTGAATTCAGGGACTGAATTCCTTTTTGGATGGGCGACTGTCACAACCCACAATTTCAGGTCATTTTTCCAAACTTCGACATTCTACTATTCACAAATTACTATTCATCGATCACTATTCATCGTTTTACTATTCATCGTTTTTGAGGTCAATTTGACATTCCGAGACATATTCAGAATTTTACTATTCACTTGACACTATTCATTCCCGAGAGAAAACCACTATTCACGTGCATTACTCATGTCATCGTAAATTTAGTTTACGAGTGTTCAAATTCGCGTAACCGTATTGGTTCAGGAGCGAATTCATGCATTTTTATCAGGGACATCTCATACGGACTAGAAATAGTCTGCATATCATCATTAGGGCACTTGCATGCTATTCCACTCGTAGGATAACTAAATTTATACTTTTGATATAATTAACGATTTACGTACGTTTATTTTAAATAAACGCTAATACGCGAACTATAAATATGTCTAACATATCCGACACTCCCGACTATGATCACTATACATTTTTATACTCATTTCCATAATATAAAAACTATAATATTAATTTACCCGGTATTTTGGAAATTTATTTATTACGTATCGTACGTTTAACTTAATAACGACGGTTTTCACCAAAATTAAACGATAATCACCCTAACTCTCCGTACTTGTACCCGACATATTTTTACAATTTTTATAACTTTATTATGACCCGAATAACTTCAATAAAATTTATTTTTTTTTAACCCGGTACCCGACTAAACTTAAAACTAATAATTCTACACTAAAACCACTAACTTTGAGAACAAATTTTACAAGATCTTGTCATAAACTAGTTTATATAATCATCCTTGTTAGAGTTTTGAAATAAAAACTCAAGGATTAGTAGGTTTTTCATCATCTAAACTCTCTAAACCATCAAGTAAGTAAACAAACTCATTTTTATGATTTTTACAAGTTATTATTATGTTTATACATTTTTCTTACAAGATCTCATACATGCATCAACTTGTACCACTCCATTTTTGTATATATTAACTTTCAAGCCCTAGAAATGGACACATAAGAAACCCTTGTTAGACCTAGTGGATTGATGATGTTTAAGGACCTATGACACCCTAAGAAGGTGTATGGTAGGATTAGATTAGCTTTGTGGTGTTTGAAAGTGGTTTGATGGAGAATGGAACTAGTTTGGAGACTTGAAAATGGTTTTTGAAACTTTTGATATACCTACTGTCCCTATTTTAATTTCGTGGGAAAATCAGTAAATGGTGGCTAAGTTTTGACCAAAGATTTAGAAAATACATTCAAAAACGAAACTTTAGGTGAAAGAACGGATTAAAACGAGTTTATAACGAAGGAGATATGATTTTTGCAAATTTAACGACGAAAACTATTTTTACAAAAACTGCTTGCTGTTTGGCAGATTTCAATGGGTAAAAAGAGGCATTAAACGTAACCTAAAGGAGCCGAGTTGTCAAAAATATACTAGTATATACAAAGACGAATCCGTGGACATAAAGAACAAGGAAAACGAGCTTAAAACGACCGAGTTATACCCATTTTAACATCGTTAAACTATATATATATATATATATATATATATATATATATATATATATATATATATATATATATATGGACACAAATAAAAATAATAACGTACGCGCTAAACGGTATATTTTCTAGAAAATATTACTAAGGACTATTTTCTTATCAAATGAATCCGTATGACCCAAGAGGATATTTATACGACATGACGACGTCATTCTAAGGTTTTGATACGAGGATTATAACGCTAACTTTTTCGTACGAGTTAATATGACAAGTTATATACTCCTATATATGGAAACTATTTTTCTATGACGATAACTAGTATTTCCAAATTACGAGTGGTATGAGTATCATGTGCATGTGCATTCATTTCATTACGGCTTGATCTTAATTAGATCGCGATTATTCATTTAGGTTGCGGCTAGTGTGCGCGCCTCATTGTCCCGACTACTTTTACCTCATTGCACCATCTTTGTACCATTACTTCGAGGTGAGTTTCATAGCCCCGTTTTAATTCTATATTTTGATTTCAAATCCCACGGGGGAGAATACATTGCACTACTTATTTTTGTGTACATGCCTAAGTATAAAATTCATACATTGCTTAAGTTGCCTTATTACCACGTCTTGATAAGTCCCCTTTATTATCATGGACCGTTAATTTCTAGTACTAAGCGGGAGTGAGTGGATAGATCTATCGAGGGTGACGCCTCCATTCGTGTTTGGGTTGCTCCAAATGGAACGAATGCATTTCATGTCTTTATTATTAGAGTGTCTGGTAAACACTCATTGGGGCCAAGTATCGTCTAGCTTCGGGGTCATGAGCTTAAGAGCCAATGTATATACTTTCCGGACATCCTATTTCTTGGCATTACTTATGGCATTTATACACTAGATTTTACTTATAAACCTATGATTATTCACCAACTTTATGTTGACCGTTTTTCGCAATGTATTTCTCAGGTAACTAAGGCATATTCTCATGGCATTGCATGGAGTCACTTTGTGTATCAAGGATGATATGGCTCATTCGGACTTTCTTGCACTTATGTTCAAATGTCGTTTGATTGTATTAAACTTGTTTCCGTAAACTTTTCCAACTTTTGGGACCTATGTCTTTATAACTCTGAATCTTTTGAATGAATCAAACGACGTATTTTTAATACGACACTTTAGGTCGTTCAATATATCCTGGTTGTGTGCTATGATCCGTTACACCCTCAGGTATTCCATTCCGCTGCCATTCAGGTATTTTGGGGGTGTGACACAGTCACCCTTAGTTAATGGAACATTAGGTGTTTGATGAGGCGAAAAATGATCCATTTTTAGGGGGTCATTTAAGCCCGGAATTGAACTTATTTGATCAAATATTGCCCTAAATCGTTCCTTTTGTGATTTTAGGTACTTTGGGAGTGAAATCTGGAAAAGGAAGCAATTCGGACGTTTTTGGAGCATAAAAGTGAAGAAAACGCCAAAGTCTTAATTTTCCATGCTGGGAACAGTAGGTGACGGCGTCAAGAGTAACATCCTGACGGCGTCAAGAGCAAAATTCCATGACGATCCAGTAAAGATTTGACGGCGTCACGAAGTAGGGCGTCAAGAGTAAAAGTCATGACGGCCTGGAAATGATTATCACTTGACGACGTCAAAAGTAGATCAAGGCAGTCCGAGAATAGTTTTGGCGGCGAGGTGACGGCGTCACAAGGTTGGTCTTGACGCCGTCAGACCCCTTTTCCTATATATATTTTCTAATTTTCACATTAAATAGGAGAGAAGTTTTGGAGAAACCCTAAGTACGAACTTGGTGCGAATTTTACAGGTTTTTCAAGGGTTCCAAGCCCTTGATACCTTTCATGTGTAATTGAGATAAGTGTTCTTTTAATTCAATCAATATGTCTATGTGTTGGTTGTCTATATCTTGTTCTTGTCTTAATTCCATCATGCTAGGCTAGATCTATCTTGTGTTTGCTTGGATCTAATGAAACCTATATGTTAATTATGTGTTGATTACTTGTTTATACTTGTCTTGGATGAATGATTTATATGTTAGGCTTAAGAAAACTGGCAGATCTCCAATTGGTAACATGCTTGAACGACTTAAGAAACATGAACCGACGCGCACTAGGTCTTTATTGGTTGTATTTAATGCATGAGCCACTGTTTAAAATCCCTATAGTTGTGCTGGGCATGGTATAGGAGGAGATAAGAGCTCATAGAATTGGGGAGTTAAGTGTGCCACCCCATGAATGGTATTAAGGAATACGATCCGTCATCCATGCAATTATAACAAGTAATTAACGTGTAAAAGATGTCTAGGGAGTAGTGAAATCTAAGTAAACACATTTTCTTCACTTATTGCTCACAACTTTAGTATAATTTAGTTTATTTTCATTTCTAGTTTTTTATTTTGATTGCATCTTTAGTATTGGGTTAGTTGATTAGCAACTAATTCTGCCCAAATCCTTCAAACCCGAGATTTTTAATTGCTTTCTAGAAAAAATATAAAATACAAAAATAATCATCCCTCACCTTTAGAACTAGTATTTAGGCTTTCTAATCCTAGCGACACTATTCCTAAGCTGAACGATCAATCCCCCGGTACTTGTCACTATACTATACTACAACGATCAGGTACATTGCCTGGTGGGGGTTGTAAGCTTCTCAGGATCCCTTGAGAGGTAAAGTCTGGTGCGATTCCCACGTATCAGTGTTGAAGGAGAGTCAGTCGTAAGAAAAGTCGTATGCCCATTCTACAATCATTAATCACCATGTGGTATATTCACACTTCTCCCCCTCAAAAATTGCAAGCGAGATTTGCCATTTTTGTTTGAGCAACTGAATAACAATACAATTAATCATGTATTTTATTCACACTTCTCCCCCTCAAAAATTGCATACGAGGTTGCATACACTCAATCATGTAGTTTATTCACCCTTCTCCCCCTCAAAAATTGCATACGAAGTTTGCCATTTTTGAATGAGCAAGTGAATACGAATTCGAGCAAAGATGAGTAGATCCACTTGATGACTAAACGAACATGGAGGAAGCATGAACCATGTTGTTGAGAATGGTCAGAACTAAGAAGATTTCTCTTCTTCCGAAGATAAGACACACTGAATCGTACACCTTTATTTCCTTTGATGAACGGGGCCTGAAGTGTTGTCAGCAGACACCATAATGATGACATTGAGGAACGAGGCTTGAACTGAATTGTTCAAACGTCATAGTCATTGAAGAGCGAGGCCTGAGCTGATGTGAAAAGGCGTCATAGTCAATGAAGAACGAGGCCTGAACTGAAGTATTCAGACGTCATATATCATAAGCATCAAAGTTGAGCTTCTTTAACCCCTGATTGATGAGATATCACTCTTTTCAGCAACCAAACTCTGAGTCTTTCCTTAATCGTATTGAGTGATGTGCCTGCACTTAAGTAGAGACTACCTGCACTGACATTGGGAGTTTGTTTGCATTTATATGGGTTAGTGATACCAGCATATATACCATTTGGGGTTCCACTATCAACCTTGGTTTTGCAATCAGTGAACATCTTACTCATAGGTATCCATCTAAGACCAACAATCTTAAAACTTTTACCCGTCGGTATCCACCTAAGGCAAGTTCTAGGAGTGTTTAGTTTCTCATATAAAGTGGAAGTCTTGTTTAGAGAAGACCTTTGTCCTAAAACAATCTGCCTACCAGGTTTCTGAATATAATTCTTTGATTCTACGGGCTTGTTGTAGTTTCTCGTCTTAGATGGTAGAACCTTATCACAAGTATTCACTTCATTCGGGAATTTTGTAGCACAAGTATCATGGTTTGCCTGAAAAACACATTTCAAACAGGTTGAGCACACAAAGTGTTTGGATTCAGAAAAAGATCTAGGCTTCTTAGAGTGATCTGCTACGGGAATTGCCTTAATCGGTACATAACTACTCTTAGAAACAGGAAAATTCCTAGTCTTTTCATGTGTGTTCTTCTTAGTATCCTCTAGGTTGTGATTATGAACACTGTTTTTATGTAGAACATGTTCCTTTGTTGTCACAAATGACACGCGCTTTGGACTATTCCTAGAGGCACCAGAAGCACAAATATGATGCGGTTTTGCAACAACACATTCCTTTTCCATAGGTTTAGACTGTGAAGTGACTAGTTTTGACAAAACTTGTTTCTCATCAACTTGGGAGGCAAACCGAAATTTTGAAAATTTTGGTCGTTCAGATCTAAACGCAGTCGGTTGCCTAACAACACTTTGTTTCCAAAGAGGTTGTGAAGGTGGTTTTCCCAAGATTGATGGTTTTGAAAACTTAGTGTTCACACTGTTTCCTGTTAATTTTCTTAAATCATTTCTTAATGCTACAATTACAAAACCCTTTTCCTGAAATTGAGCTTTGAGTTCATCATTATTAGCAATCAAGGAGGTTGTCTGCTCTACAATCTTAGTTTTTGTTACTTTGATTGAGTCACATAGGTCTTTACACTGAACTTTCAAAGTCTCATTCTCCTTAAGTAATTTAGCCATTTTACATTCAATTTCATTAATGTCATGTTTAATTTTGGCTTCATTACTTTGCTCATACATATTAGTTCGATCTTTCAAGTTGTTGGTCGTTAAGTCCTTGGCTTGTAGCTGAGTTTTCAAATCACTTATCACAAAATATTCACGAAGTTCAGGCAATTCCGGATTCATACATGGTTTGCAAGTTTGAAGACTTTCTTCCTTTTGTTGTATTGATATTTCAAGTGAAATACAATGTTTTTCAAGTTGTGAAAATCTTTGTAAAAGTTGATTAAAAACTTCTTTTTCAACCATGTCCTTGTCCTTTGTTTTAGAAAACTCAGCCTTAAGCAGAGAACTTGAAGCATCATTATGTTTGGCATCCAGATCATTTTCTCCCCCTTTATGACACATATTTGTTGAATAAGAGACGGTAATACTGTCAGTCTTTTCAGACAGATTTGTGTCATAAATAGGTTTACTTTGATCAGCATGCTGATGTTCATTATAGAGCATATTGTTTTGATCAATTAAGGGTACCTCATCACCTGAACCAAGTTCATGACCCGGTCTGAACTCAGCATCCGATGCTTTACCCAAATAAGCAATACCATCGCATGATTGTACCCGAGATGCCTTCACCGTGTCTTCATACTTAAGTATGTGCTTTGCCATTTCCTCAATGTACCCCTTAACTTTATCCATGTGTTGGAGTAATATGTCTCTGAATGTGTCAACATCAATTTCCGTGTGGTCAGCAAAACACTTCATAGTCATATATCATAGCGGATTTTGAATCGATGAACCTCTGCAGTTGTTTGTTGAGCACACAGAGGGCAGCCATGGGTCCAATATTGGAAGATTATTCTTGGTCCAGTTGTTGTCATAATTGATCTAAATTTAGAATCATTGTGTCTGTGAAAGTCTGAACATCTTAACCGAAGAGAGTTGTAAATGCATGTTCGAATCCCATTTTGAATCCAGTTCCCTCTAACAGTACCGAGAGGTGTGCATGAAGTAGTCGAAAGCATTCTATGTGGCATTCCTTTGCATCATCACGTAATTTCCTTGACAGATGAGTCACATTCTCTTGAGAATCCGAGCACGAAGATTCCATTGCAGCATTATGAGATTCAACCACGTTAATTTGTTGTGAAGGGTCAGAATTCTTATGTTGATCGATCATGTTGTACAATTTGAGTATCTCAGATATGACTAAATCTGAAGAATTTGACATGATGTGGATGTGCACGGGATTTTACACTTCTATGATTTAAACCGAGAAATAGATTCTTTCGCGGGATTTTACAAAATCAAGAAGAAACCGTAAAACACCGAAGACTGGAGATGAACTTGATGATCAGTTGATGTTGTTAAGTTGTGATCTTGGTTCGGTTGATGCAAGTTTGGCCTCGAAAATTTGGTGAAAATTTGGTCTAAAAACTTAAAACCTCAATAACTTCATTCCAGAGGTGATTTGGGCCTCGAAAAATTTGTTTCACAACTTCGTGGTAAAACCTCACAATATTCAACCTGTTCCGGACGTTTTGACAGCTAATTCGCTGAAAACTGAGTTACGGTTCAAAAGTTATGGCCGTTTGAAGTTTTGACGTAAAAAGTCAACTTTGGTCAAACTGCAATTTTAGCAAATCGCTAGAAGAGGTAAACGCTAGTTGGAGGTAATCGCAATCTGAAGGTAAATGCTACAATAACCGCAGAATGAGTTAACCGCATAATGAGCAAACCGTAAACCAGAGTTAACCGCCTAACGAGTTAACCGCATAATGAGTTAACCGCAGAATGAGCAAACCGCAAACCAGAGTTAACCGCAGAATGAGCAAACCGCAACTAGCAAATTGCAAGTCACAACAGTAAACGCAAGAGCAAACCGCAGGAGCAAACCGCAGAGACTTAACCGCAACCCACTAGAGTCCAAAATAGTCACTATCTTGCGTTTTGTCCTTATACCCAATAAAGTAAACGCTAACTAGCAAACCGCAGGAACCAGTAGCTAACCGCAACCAAGAAATAAAACAGTAGAGCTAACCGCAGTCAAGAATAACGCCCCAAAATCAATCCCAACTTCAAATACACGTTTGATGTAGCATAACCAACTGAAAAACTATGTCGTACTAACACCAATGATCACAAAAGTACACCCATAACATATCAAATAACACTAGAAAGATCAAACCATGATGTTTTCAAATAAAACTCTTATAACTTACAAAAACCACACCAAATCCGAATATCCAAGGCCCTAAGATGAAACCTTGGCTCTTGATACCAATTGTAGAATATTCATAATCACAAACATGCAAGGTTACTTGTGGTTAGATTGATTCAAGAATAAAGAAGAAAAGATTTTAGAGAGAGAAAGTGAGTTGGGTGTTTCTAGTGAGAGAAAGAGATGAGAGAAAATGTGTGAATATTAGATTGAGAATAGAAAGCACCAACCCTCTCCACGTGTGGAGAGGGGTATTTATAGTTTTCCTACAAAAAAGATAAAACGCCCACACCCGGGCTGTGGATCAGGCATACAGTGGGTAAAGACCCATCCTTCTTCCACGGTGTTACTTAAACTAATACTAACTAACTAATAAATAAACTAACTACGAGCTAACTTAATGCTATTACAATAATTAGGTGACCGAGTCTTCTATAGGAATAATTGTATTCCTAACAGATCATATGATGATTAGAGGTTATCATGGGTATATCTATGGGTTATGGAAACCCTTGTTAATGGTATTGCATTAATGTAAATAATAGGTGTTTGTGTTGGTTTTGAGTATGAACCAAGGATTTGATGATGATGGTGTTCTTGATAATTAGCTTTGGATTTGAGCTAAGTAAACTGGTAACAGTATTGAGTTTATCATATTATGTGTTATATGTTATGTGTTTGTGTTATGTGAAATATGGTGTAAGGATTTTAGAAGGTATTGGCTCCATGTGCTAGGATTATTTGCTAAGAATAAGAGCTAGTTTGGCATGACTAGCTTAGGATGTGATTAGACTAGTTGCGCATTTTAACTAAGGTATGTAAAGTTTATGTTTGTTGTAGAATGAGGTTGGTTTAAGTTGTGTTATGTAAGAGATGGTGTAGACAAGTCTTGTGGACTAATGTCGAATGTATATGATGCTAATATGAATGAATGATGTATAATGTCATGTTATTTTCCATTTTACTTACTAAGTGTAAAGTTTAACCTTTTAGTTGTTGACCTTTTTGTAGGTTATATGATGCAAGTAAGGTCTTGGTTAAGGCCCTGGATGTGAAGTAACAGATGAAAGTAAATGGCTTGTGTGTAAAAAGGTAGTCGTGATTAGATACCGGACTCGAAGCAAAAAGTTAAACCCCCAAAGTTTCGTTATTTTGTAGTCTTTGAAAAGTATAGAGTTTTATGGGTCATTTTTATGGTGTCAAGTGGTATATTGCAGAATTTGAATATGTAGTAGCATTTGTGCAAACAGATTGATAGCAGTTAAAAAAGGTGTTTGGGAATAGTGTCTAATTATACCCATTTATGGGGTCAACGGGTCAAATTGTCATATATTTATTGTATAATGGTTAGTTACAATTTTGATAGTCAAATGGACGATAAAGTATGGGTTATAAGTTTGTTTGTATGCTTAAATGTGTTTTAGTTAAGTGTTAACAATGTGCAGTCTTTGGGTACCTATACTGGTCTACGACGTAGGGACATGAGAGCCTCTACGACGTAACAAGTGTATTGTTTATGAGCTTTTGTCTCTTAATATTCGACGACGTAGAGGTCGTGTAGGCTCTACGGTTTTAGACAATATAAAGCTTTATTGCTTTTGATTTCGTAGCATATATGGCCTAGATGGCACATAACCTCTACGGCGTAGACGACGAGTTTAAAAAAATCGAGTCAGGAATGGGGCGTTTCACCACTTTTTAAATTATTAATCGGATAGTTTTACCATACACATCCTAATTCTTTTAAGTATGTGCTATAAATCATTGTTCAAACTTCATAGATGTATACTCTCAATCACAATTATGTAGTCGTTATGTCAGACAACTCACATTGTTACATTTTATTTATAGTACATAGATACACATTTTTATCATATTTTGAAATTTAAAATTTTGCACACTTTCTCAATTTTTTTTGGTATGATATAGATTATATCAAGAGAACAAGAAGATAACATGATACTTTCAATAAGCATAATATTCATAAAAGTGGGTGACCAAAAGTCCAAAATTGAGGATAATGAGATAATATAGTACTTTTAATAAGCAAAGCATTCATAAAAGTGGGTTACCAATAGTATTTAAGAAATAGTCTTTTTGTATGTATGAATGATGAGTGCTCAAACACTCATCATTTTTGATCAAATCTGAACTGCAAAACATACAAAAACAATAAAAAAGGCATCAAAATACTGAAAATATCCCAGGGATTGTGTTTTATATGTTTTAAATGAAAAATGAGTAAACACAAATGAAAAACGATCAAAGTTTGCAAAATTGGCAGTTTCAGCCCCCCAAGTTTCAAAACTTATCAAAAATAGTCCCTATGCATTTATTTTGAAAAGAAAAGTCAACCCAAATCTTTTGAAAGTCAAACATTATAAAAATTGATCATTGGATAAAATGTTTCAAATGTTTGCATAATTAGCCCCTGAAGTTTCAAAATTGGCAAATTAGGTCCCTAGGAATTTTAAAATGAAAAATTGAAATTTTGGTCCTTGGGTTATGTAAGCTTGGCAATATTGGTCCTTGGAATAACTTTGGGAGATGTACACATCAGGCCCCCCAAGTTTCAGAAAATTGCAATTATGGTCCTTGTGATTTATTCTTAACCAAATGGACCTTAAGCCTTAATAAATAAACAAACCAACCAAATCCCAAATCCAGCCCACACTCCACTACCCTTCCCCTTTCCCTGGTAACCTGCTTCCATGTCCCCCCTCCTCTCCAACAATATTGTCCCCTCTCCTCACCCCTACTAACCACCTTACACCATCCCATGTGATACTTACAACCCCCCTCCTCCAGGTCATAATTCCACCAAAACCATTTTCCCGCCAAAATCATTTTCAAGGGCTGTGATTATATTAGGCCATCCAACGGCTCACAAGCAAGTGGGAAAGACCAAGGAATGCCTCAGGGTCTATTTAAGTCAGGAAGAAAGAAGAAATATTTGTTAGATAGCTGTAGTGTAAGAGTAGTAATAGTGTAATTTTTAGTTTTTTAGTTTATGTCAAAGTAGTGTAATTTATCCTCTTAATTTGTAATTCCAGGTTTATTAGTATTTCTAAACTCTATTGTTGTATTTCAACTCTCAGTTAATGAAATTTCAAAGATTCTCAATTTGGATTCAGTTCTTGTTTAAGTTTGGGTGAATCTGTCATTTTGATATAAAAGTTGTGGGTTAACTGTTTCACAGGTTCAAATTAAGTTGTTTATAGGTTTAGGCAATCTCAGTTAGCTTTTAGGCTTGCTTTAATTTAAAAGTCCATGATCACTCAAAAATATTTGGTAAATAGCTAGGTAATTCAAAAATCAAGACATAAGAGGAAGAAAAAGGAACTGTGAGTATGGTTTAGTTGCCTCCGGGGAGGCTGTAGAAGGCATTTATTGTCCTTGGATCATTAATTCTCAGCTTTGGATCAGTGGTAAGCCATAAGCTCACATTTTGTCTTTTCACTGTACCATAGCTATGTGTTGTTTATCTGTGGAGTTATTTGTTTATCTAGTGTATGATAGTTAGATTATGCTTTAATTTCACATGTTTGGTCAGAGGATTTCATTGTTGCTTAGTTTCATGATCTTACTACCATGTTTAATATAATACTGATTAGTCAGTAGTTGTTGTTGTTCTTGATGTTCTTCTTTGTGTTTTAGTGTTTATTGGGTCTTTAT
Organism: Artemisia argyi; assembly: GCA_030686995.1. Classification (NCBI taxonomy): domain Eukaryota; kingdom Viridiplantae; phylum Streptophyta; class Magnoliopsida; order Asterales; family Asteraceae; genus Artemisia; species Artemisia argyi. Next base: position 170,021,961 of record CM060676.1, on the reverse strand, counting down.
TGCATGCCTTGAATTTGTTTTTAGCATAAAATATGGTAGTTATAGTTTAAATTCTGCAGTTGTAGTGTAATTTATAACTTTAAGGGGTGTTTGGTTCAGGTTGTTTGGAGGATTCAGGGAGCTCATGGTTGTTGTTTATGCTCATAACCTGCACCCTTAGGATATTTTAGGTCATAGTAATCATAAGATTTAGTTCCAACAGTTGCAAAAGTCAAAAATGACCTCTTGATCAATTTGTCTGTTAACTGTTAAGATTTAGAGTAGCATAATCATCTATATCAGTTTAATAATGGTTAAGGTAGCATAATCTCATTTCATTTCAATTATTTATAGCATATTAAATCATTAGAGAGCATTAGAAACTCAATAAAGTCAAACCTTCATCATAAATTAAAAAGTCAAAATTGCATGATTATTCAGTTTTTCCAAAAATTCAAAGAATATTTGTGATTTTTGTATTAGGTATTAGGCCTTGAAACTTTCACAACTTGCAACCCCCCAGCTGAACTTTGAAATCCATGAGTCTTTATATTTTTTCCATTTTGTGTGTGGCCCCCACAACCCCCTAAACAGACCTGCAGGGGGAGGCACCTCCCCTGCACCACAACTCTGTTTCATCATCTTCCTTCCTCCCACACAGGTCTGCTTATTGGCCTATACCACCCAGGGCTTATTATTGGGCCCCATTGCATGGTTCTTGGCTTTTTGAGAAGCACTCCAGGTTGGCTATTTGGATCAAAAGTCCTTTTTGACCCCTGAGCTTGCTTGTGGGCCCCACAGAGGTCTGTATTTGGCCTATTTTGGCCTAATTGGCCTGACAAGTGAGCCTAGTGCTTATTTGTGAATTGTGGCTCATTGAGTGAGCTTATTTGGTTCCCTGGTACTCATATCGGATTTTTATAATTAGTAGTTGTGTTAAGTAGTTAGCTTATTCAAGTTCATTAAGTCCTAATAAGCTTTGAACTTCAAACTGTTAAGCACTTTGAATTCCATTCTGCTTATTTTTTTTGTTCCATTCAAAGTGTCTTCACAAAAGTTGCTTATTTTGAATATTTAATTAGTCTTGTAAAAGAAAATTTTCAGAAAAGTCAAAAGTAATTTAAGTGATAGCTTCTATTTAAGTTTTTTAGCTTATTTTCAGCTTATTTCAAAAGCTAATCTCATTTTTATAATTTTCATAGGTTCTGGTAGTTATAAAATAATTTTAGAAAAAGTTTTAGATTTTTCACTGTTCATTTGCTATTTTTCTTAAATTTAATTAGTTTAAATTAATTAATAATTAGTTTTTAATTAGTAATAATTATTAAAAAGTCAAAAAAATATATTTTCTGTTTGAAAATTAGTTTTATATTATTTTAGATTTTTCCAAATTTAAATTTTATTTTTCTAGGTTAATTTCATAATTTCTTATATTTTAGTGTAATTTAAATAATTAAAAGTAAATATGAAATTAGTAATTAATTAATAATAAATAATTAAATAGTGTAAAAATTAATTTTCTTTTTCTAAAAATTTTCTTTTATTATTAGGATTGTAAAAATATAATTTTCATATTCGTAGGTATTTTATTTCTTAAAAACTCGCGTTTTATTTTGTACGTTCACGTAACTTTAATTTGAACGTACGCATTTTAAGTTTTAAACGCTTATGGGTTTTCTAACTTTACAGTCTTGCTAATATATCTTATTTAAGCTATTTCCTTGTATAAATCAGTAGTGTAATCAATCACAAACCCTTTCCTGTCCAAATTCACCCGATCACAAACCCGTTTGATTACCATCACACCTCGTCGGGACATATCGACCCGAAGAAACCCTATACTTCCACGGAGATTGACTCTAGCCTGTTTGACCTTGTTGACCATTAACCTGGTCAATTTAGTTGACCGTTTGGAGCCAATCAATGAACAATATGTTGGATTATGGCAATATGTCTCATCAAATAAAAGAAGCGTATTTTCCACCATCATTCAAGTTGGTCTAACACTTTATGGTACATTTGATTTAACAAGTTTTTCATTTTTAAGCAATAAGAATAAGTTTATTCATTAGATAGACTAAAATGAGTAAACAAGCGTATGTATTGTAGGAATCTGTGTGCACAGTGCAACCCATTACTTGTATCGCTAGTCATTTCATGGACCTATGGGGCCACACATTAATACGAACTTGAAACCGTACTTATTTACGTGTATAGTATATTTACCACGACTAGTGTTTACAAGATTATTACTTGATAAACTAACTTTGAACTAGTTTATAAACGAAGACCAATGCCCGGACATGCATTGATGGGTGATTTGCAAAACCTCAAGAAGTTTTACAATCCTCATAGGCAGTGTACCTGGCCGTTGTAGTGTAGTATAGGCAAGACATGCGGGATTGATCGTTTTCTAGGGGAATAGTGTTGTGAAGGTCGATGTGTATGACGAGATAGGTATAAAGGTGAGGGATGGTTCTTTTTGTATTTTTATATTTTTTATAAAGCAAGTAAAAATCTCATGGTTTGAAGAGTGGGTATTTAAAACTACTAATTAAAACTAAATTAAACTACTAAACGGAAAAGTAAAAGTGGTAACTCTTATGATATGTGAAGTTTTTCACTTAGATTATCTTTACTCCCTAGTTATCTTTTATTGATTAGTCGAATTGTCATGTCCTTATTTTAATTGGCGCGTTGTATTCCTTTCTTGTCATAGGGTGGTGTCAATGTTCCTAACTCTATGAATGTATAAATCTCCTTTAGAAAACCCTAGATCTACAACTGACAATTAAGTCATCTTCTTAGGATCTCCTACGATCTACAAGCCGCAATTCATGCAATAAATAAAACGAATATAAACCACTAGTGCACTCTAGGGTATGAAGGCATTTAGTCAAATTTACAAGCTAACACATATAAGATTTAAGCCAGTTTTCCTACTCCTAACGCAAGACAACCAATTAAACAAGAGACGACAATCAATAATCAATAACTAGGTTTCATTCAAATCGAAGCAAACACTAATTAATTTAGGGATTAATTTCATATATCACCCTACTTTCAAAATTAATTTCATATATACCCAAAGTGCAAGTATTGAATGCATAATGTACTATATTTTAATGCATGTTCGGGTATATATGAAATTTCTAACTAAAATGATGGGAGATATGAAATTCCCTCTTAATTTAGCCTAGCATGTTAAAGTGAAGAAAAGAAAAGCATGCAATCAAACAACACATAGACATGTTAAATGATTAAAGAGGGATTACTTAACTTTAATAAAACATGAGTATGGTGGCTGAAAAAGCCTTACAAAACTGATAAAAATTGTCTAGGGTTTCGCCTCTCCAAAGTGTTACACAAATTATGAAAAACATGTGAAATTATATATAGTATTACACTTGTGACGACATCCCGTTATGGTTGTGACGCCATCAACCCCCCGTCATTAGGGTTTTGTCTATAGTTGTGTCGCCGTTGTGACGCCGTCACTTGTTGATTAGTGACGCCGTCATGGACTGTTTCAATGGTGGTGATGTCGTCAGCTTCTAAAGTCTCTCAAATTATCTGAGCCGTCACTTGTAAAATTTCATCAAATCTTCTTGTCCAAATGCAAATGACGGCGTCACGTTGGGATTATGACGCCGTCTGGAGCCCTTTTCCATACTTTTTGTGACTTGGTCGTTTTCTTCACTTTCTTGTCCAAATTAGCCCAAAACATGCCGGTTTTCATCTTTTGCGTCCCAAGTACCTAAAGTGCAAAAAGAAATGATTTAAGACAATAATTGATCAAATACACACGAGTTTAGTAACTAAATGACCCCTTAAAAAGGTATGTTTTAAACCCTTATCAAGCATGCATGTGGTCGGCCATATGGAAGGGAAAAAGGGGTTCAAATTGTTTTGAATTCCTTTGGTAAATATGGTAACCATTATATTAAAGAGTTTAATGACAATTAACCTAGATCGAAGGCTACCTGAATGACCATAAATGATTCATTTCTAGCCTTTCCTTAGTCTTTCTCCTCTCCTTTTTTCTCTCGGTCGAAACACATAAAGATAAACCATTATTGGTTTTGCGTGTTCTTGATTATTTGGTGATCATTTCTAGTTGAGTCTTGATCATTCAAGGGTTGTGGAACGATTGTCTATCGCGTGGTTCCTCCAAAGTGTTGGGGTATATAATCCACAGAGGCTTTCTTTTTGATTCCTAAGTTGGTGGTTTTGTTGTTCATTTTGGTGGTGATAATCGGTTTTAGGATAATGCTCAATATAACCGATTACTAGCACACTTCAAGGGTATGTCTTTGATTGTTTTATACTCTTGTTATGATTATTAGATAATCTATGTTCTCCATCATATGTGATTGAACAAGAAAGTGCATAAGATGATCATATGGAAATCATTTATTGATATGTTAATTTGACTGCCATGATTCCGCTTTATTATTTATGTTTTATTTTAGTTATAAATGATTTGATTGTCACAATTTCCATTATATGATCCATTACTCCATGAAATATAACACAAGGTGTGTTTTAGATTATAATTAACCAAATAAAACTCTTGAACACATTTTAAACTATGTTTTTGTGCAACCACTTAGGGGTGACCTAATGGTAAGAGCTTGTAATAACTATTGAGAGGTCTGAAGTTCAATTACTGGTAGGTGCAAACAACTTTAAATGGCCATGGTAACCTTCCTGAAGAGGAGAGGGCTTTACCCGGTTTGTTTTTATGTGCCCGTGGCCTTAATCTTGTGGATTAGTTGGCCAAAAAGTATGAAACCATGGTTACGCAAAAAATAATAAATAAATAAATAAATAAAAAGAGCTTATAGTTTCCTGACAAACTTATTGAATTAGCATAGTAAGTGTATACACAATAAACATATAATAAATTTACTTGTATGTTAAGTAATTCACTTCATAACGAGTAGATTGTATGATGAAAACAAACAAAGACTTAAAATTAATGGAAAAAGTAAAATATAACTAATAACATCAAATAATCTGATATTTTACATGTCAAATTCCCATGTTTATTGCCTCATTTGCGTTAATGTAATATTTAATTCGTTCATATTTGTATTTCAGGTAAATTGAGGCGTTGGAACGGAAAAGATGCGAGAACAGACCATATGACCAAGGAATTTTCTAAGTAGCAAGAATACGAAGTTAGAAGCTTAAATTTTATTTGAATACACATTTATGTGTTGGTTTCCATCAAACGAATGAAGAAACACAAGGGACTAAGTTGCAATATTACTATTGTGAAAGGGGTGAAAACCAAAACTGAAGTTAGGCCCCAACTGAAAAGATGGGTTCGGCCCTAACTAAAGTTAGGCCCTAACTGAAAAGTTGGTTACACCCTAACTGAAAAGTTGGTTATGCCCTAACTGAAACATTGGTTACGTCGTAACTATTTCGAACCCTATAAATAGAGGCCAAATTTTGCACTATTCATCATCTCTTTACCTCCCTTTTAAAGGGTCGATTAGGGCACCACTCCATAATGCTTCTAGTGTGTGCATGTTTTGTTTATCGTAGATCCTTTAGTTGCGGTAGTTTAAAAGAACCGATTATACTTGGTATGCTAGGAGAATTGACCATAGGACCTTGGCATAGTTGAGTTGTGAGGGAAATGGTTAGGATGACAACTAGCCATTTGCCTTGTGTACAAATTGATCATAGGACCACTTTCCGGGTTGGATAAACTAAAGTAATTATAGTATGGTCTAAGATACGAGAGGCCGGATGATGCGTGGGAATTGCACCAGGCTTACCTCTCAAGGGATCTTGAGAAGCTTACAACCCCCACCAGGCAGTGTACCTGATCGTTGTAGTATAGTATAGTGACAAGTACCGGAGGATTGATCGTTCAGCTAGGAATAGTGTCGCTATGATTAGAAAACCTAAATACTAGTTCTAAAGATGATGGATGATTATTTTTGTATTTTCATATTTTTTAGAAAGCAAGTAAATATCTCGGGTTTGAAGGATTTGGGCGGAATTAGTTGCTAGTCAACTAACCCAATACTAAAGATGCAATCAAAATAAAATACTAGAAATGAAAATAAAACTAAATTAACTAAGGTTGTGAGCAATAAGTGGAGAAATTATGTTTACTTAGATTTCACTACTCCCTAGATATCTTTTACACGTTAATTACTTGTTATAGTTGCGTGGATGACGGATTGTATTCCTTAATACCATTCATGGGGTGGCGCACTTAATTCCCCAATCCTATGAGTGCCTACTTCACTCCTATGTCGAGCCGGCTAAGAAGCTCCTAACATGGGATCATTAGAATTTACTCATGCATTAAATATAACCAATAAAACCTAGTGCACGTCAGTTCATGTTTCCTAAGACGTTCAAGCATGTTACCATTTGGAGATCTGCCAGTTTTCTTAAGCCTAACATCGAAATCATTCATCCAATACAACCATAAACAAGTAATCAACACATAATCAACATCTAGGTTTCATTAGATCTAAGCAAACACAAAATAGATCTAGCCTAGCATGATGGAATTAAGACAAGAACAAGATATAAACAACCAACACATAGACATATTGATTGAATTAGAAGAACACTTATCTCAATTACACATGAAAGGGTTCAAGGGCTGAAAACCCTTGAAAAACCTGTAAAATTCGTAATAGGTTCGCCCTTAGGGTTTCTCCAAACTTCTCTTTCTTTTTAGAATGAAAATTAGAAAACTATATATAGGAAATTGAGGCTGACGGCGTCAAGACCAAATAGATGACGCCGTCATCTCGCCGCCAAAATACTTTTCGGACTGCCTTAATCTTCATCTGACGCCGTCATGTGTTATGGTTTTCCAGGCCGTCACGTGTTTTACTCTTGACGCTCTACTTGTAACGCCTTCATGTTTGTACTGGGCCGTCATGCAATTTACTCTTGACGCCGTCAGGATGTTGCTCTTGACGCCGTCACCTACTGTTCCCAGCAAGGAAAATTAAGACTTTGGCGTTTTCTTCACTTTTATGCTCCAAAAACGTCCGAATTGCTTCCTTTTCCAGATTTCTCTCCCAAAGTACCTAAAATCACAAAAGGAACGATTTAGGGCAATATTTGGTCAAATAAATTCAATTCCGGGCTTAAATGACCCCCTAAAAGTGGTTCATTTTTCGCCTCATCATATACCCTTACACTTGAGATTTGCTTGTCCTCAAGCAAATGCGCTTTTATTCTAGTCAAAATACAAGTTAGGGGTCATTTAACACTAATATAAAAGTAATTACAACAAATAATCGTTCCACTAAATACCAAAGACAAGCACGGAGGTCATACACTAGCACCTCACAAATAGTGTTTAGATACTCACATCTCTCGGGTGTAATAAAGTATAAATTACAATATGGAAACGGAAGATATCTCTCACTACCTGTCATAGCAAAATAGATTACCATAGGCTTGGGAAAGGATCAAACCTCCACCACATGGCGTAAGCACCTAGGATAAACTATTAAAGAGGTCTTTTAAAGGGTTGTAACGTTAGGTGTAAGGATATGAAATACACGGTTTTGTTGGATAAAGGCAGTCTTTACTGGTGGCGAGTTAACAATCTTGGTTAATTACATGTACAATATGGCGTTGCTAAGCCAAGACTAGACTCGACTAAAGCTAATAAATGAAAAATAACAAAAACATAAAATAAACATAGAATGAAAAGGGATGGTAGTCCGTATGTTTTTTTATCTTTTCCTTTTCTATTTTTTTCTTTCCTTTTTCTTGATTTTTTTTTTTTTTTTTTTTTTTTTTTTTTTTTTTTTTTTTTTGCATTCACTCTTACCCTACCATCCAAAATAATACATCATAGGGGATGAAAATTTCCCTTACACTTGAATCTTTACATACTTTACAATGAAGTAATCTATTGACTCGAATTAAGAAAATCAAAACACTTGTAGTACTTTTAAGATTAACGTACATATGGGGGTAATAAATTATGTTCTTCCCCATTACTCCATAAAATAAGTACTTTACCCATGAGTCCCAATCGTCCCAAAACAATATGTACAAGGATATGACTCGACTTAGCAACCATGTAATCAATTAGATAGTTAACTTAGGGTTTAACAAATAACAATAATGCACTAAAGATAGTGCATACATGGAAGGCTAAGGCGATTTGGGTGTACATTTAAGTGGGGTGTAACAAATTCTTCCTTTAAGTAAGATGCTTAAAGTTAGAAACGAAAAGATAGGCTCGGAGGGGTGTACTAGGGGTTTCGTGTACTAAAAATGAGTACAACGCTAAAGGTGTGGGAAAAATTAGTTGACTTAACTAGCCAAGTAATATGACTTAAATGGTTAAGTAATCATGATACGGGTTTAACACAAGGGTGATCCTAATGCCTCTTATCATGTAGTAAATCCTACTACACGAATGTAGTCTCACTAGCGGTCTCGGGATGCATCACTAACGCAAGTTCTAGAATCTAAATGCTACCGGTACACTCATAAGCACTAATAGTAAATGCTTTTCCTATCAAATCTAAAGGCGAACCTCACATATTTGGGTGGAAAATTTTTCTGAATATACGGTTATGTGCTAGTCATACAATCTCCTATCCATGAGACGCTTGCTATGGCTAAAGTTTCACTCCTAAATGTTGTAAAAAAATTTAAATTTGGCGCTAAAATTGCACTAACAAGTATTTCTCATAGTTTTATTACACATCTACCATTAAACAAACAAACTCAAGCGAAAGTGTATCTGTAAGGTATCATCATTTTACCCTCCCCTTACACTTAGGATGAACATTGTCCCCAATGTTCAAGTAAAGAATGTAAAAGTGAAGTAAGTAAAAAGAATGAAATCAAATACTCCCCTGATTCGCTCGGTATGGATAATAAGGTGGCCAGGTTAAATCTTCCTCCAAGAAAATGAACAATCAAAGCTTCCCTTCTAGAATATAAATCATCTTCTTGTCATACATAACCTGTAAATCCTGAGATAACAAACAAAGTAACCTCGCATAAAATCGGCGGCAATCTATATAAGTTACTAAATCCTAGAAAACAAAATAAGATATAATGCTTGTGGAATGAAGTTTGCAGATTTCCTGGAGATTATAAAACTTAATAATTCACAAAAACTTTAAGACTCCGTTAGAAAAACAAAACCGGTAAAATTTCGAGGCTTTTACACGTGACGCCGTCAAGAGTAATCTCGTGACGCCGTCAGAAGTGACCTGCAGAAATTCTTATGTTAAGTTTCCGGAAAATTTCTGGAAAAACTTGGTCCTACTTCCTGGAAAATCCTGCAAAACTTCATTATGACTCGATACAAGCATTTGACTCTAACAAATACGAATATACATGTTCACTTAATATTGTGGAGAATCTTGATCGGTTTGTTTCTTAAAAACATATTTGGGGTTTTCCCATACACTAATCTTCTGCAAAAATACTTTTAGGTGGAGTTAAGACTAGGCCAAAACAACAAAGTAAAGTATTTCCACTATTTAGTTTGAAACATGATCTACCAACAATAAAAATAAAGCATGCATACGGAAGCAAATAACAAACAAACAAACAAAATAAAAATCACACAAAGCATGGGTTGCCTCCCAAGAAGCGCTTTTCTTTATTTACGAGTCTTGTAGCTAGACTCAAGGTCATGGGTTACCGTGTATCGCTTATGCTCACATAACCAAGCGTGAGCCATCTAATGGTCGCCTCATCTTTCTTATACTCATCTCCTAACTCTAGACATCCGCGATAGTATCTTTTATTCTTTTCGTGAGTATACTTAAGTCCTTTTCTCTTATCATTCTCACTTAGCATTTCTATGGGCGGATACCTACTACACTTCTCCATGGAAAAATCCTTGAACCTTGGTGTGTGCGGGGCATTAGATAGACAAAATCTTCATCCCCATCCGAGAATGTAATTAACCCTTCTATAAGTTTTTCATCAAGGTTGGTCAACCTTTTGAAGGGTTTTCCAAACACAACCTGTGTTAACTTATCATCAATAAATTCCCCTAGACTTTCCATAACCATGAACTCAACAAGATAAACCAAACTTCCTACAAACACATGCAATGGTATTGCCCTAGCAATAATATTTTCCCCTTTGTATCCTAACTCATCTACCATGATTTTATTGTATTCATTACGTGAGATTATGTTCATTGGGAGAGATGAGTTAAGATAGGCGTTAAAGCTCTTAAATCCGATCTTACAAAGGAATTGCATGTTGAATGAACTATCTCACTCAATCCTAGTTCTAGGGTCGACATACCTAAGAGGGTTTATTTCCTCTTCCATCCTATTCTCATTAATCACATCATCATCATCATCATCAAGATCCTCATCGGAGTCTGAATAGTAAAAAGGACTAACCCTACGGTCATCATCATGATCAGACTCCTCTAACTCAGAATTATTGTCAAAGTAGTGGTTGGGTGAGAGGTTAGGTGGGTTCTCATTCTCAACTAAAGGGAGTGGGGCGGGCATTTGGAAAATCCTACGACGAAAAACACGAATAGGAATCAAACGATCAATGTTATTGATATCCATCGAAATAGTTTACGAACAAAGGAAACAAAGAAATAAGATAGACTAAAGAAAACCTAAAAATAAAAATAAAATCTTACTAGAAAGGAATCTAGCAAGTAGACCTAATAAAAAGAGATTCTAACCTAGACAATAACTATTCCCCGGGCTGCGGCGCCAAAAACTTGATGCGTGGGAATTGCACCAGGCTTTACCTCTCAAGGGATCTTGAGAAGCTTACAACCCCCACCAGGCAGTGTACCTGATCGTTGTAGTATAGTATAGTGACAAGTACCGGAGGATTGATCGTTCAGCTAGGAATAGTGTCGCTATGATTAGAAAACCTAAATACTAGTTCTAAAGATGATGGATGATTATTTTTGTATTTTCATATTTTTTAGAAAGCAAGTAAATATCTCGGGTTTGAAGGATTTGGGCGGAATTAGTTGCTAGTCAACTAACCCAATACTAAAGATGCAATCAAAATAAAATACTAGAAATGAAAATAAAACTAAATTAACTAAGGTTGTGAGCAATAAGTGGAGAAATTATGTTTACTTAGATTTCACTACTCCCTAGATATCTTTTACACGTTAATTACTTGTTATAGTTGCGTGGATGACGGATTGTATTCCTTAATACCATTCATGGGGTGGCGCACTTAATTCCCCAATCCTATGAGTGCCTACTTCACTCCTATGTCGAGCCGGCTAAGAAGCTCCTAACATGGGATCATTAGAATTTACTCATGCATTAAATACAACCAATAAAACCTAGTGCACGTCAGTTCATGTTTCCTAAGACGTTCAAGCATGTTACCATTTGGAGATCTGCCAGTTTTCTTAAGCCTAACATCGAAATCATTCATCCAATACAACCATAAACAAGTAATCAACACATAATCAACATCTAGGTTTCATTAGATCTAAGCAAACACAAAATAGATCTAGCCTAGCATGATGGAATTAAGACAAGAACAAGATATAAACAACCAACACATAGACATATTGATTGAATTAGAAGAACACTTATCTCAATTACACATGAAAGGGTTCAAGGGCTGAAAACCCTTGAAAAACCTGTAAAATTCGTAATAGGTTCGGCCTTAGGGTTTCTCCAAACTTCTCTTTCTTTTTAGAATGAAAATTAGAAAACTATATATAGGAAATTGAGGCTGACGGCGTCAAGACCAAATAGGTGACGCCGTCATCTCGCCGCCAAAATACTTTTCGGACTGCCTTAATCTTCATCTGACGCCGTCATGTGTTATGGTTTTCCAGACCGTCACGTGTTTTACTCTTGACGCTCTACTTGTGACGCCTTCATGTTTGTACTGGGCCGTCATGCAATTTACTCTTGACGCTGTCAGGATGTTGCTCTTGATGCCGTCACCTACTGTTCCCAACAAGGAAAATTAAGACTTTGGCGTTTTCTTCACTTTTATGCTCCAAAAACGTCCGAATTGCTTCCTTTTCCAGATTTCTCTCCCAAAGTACCTAAAATCACAAAAGGAACGATTTAGGGCAATATTTGATCAAATAAATTCAATTCCGGGCTTAAATGACCCCCTAAAAGTGGTTCATTTTTCGCCTCATCACCGGACCATACAAGGATAAATCTAGCATGCAGTGGTACTTAGTGACTCAAACTAGTCTACCGTACGTCAGCTTACTTACAGAGGGTCGTGCCTTTTGGTTCCCGGCAGGATTCTGAGGAGATAGGCTAGGGAACTTGACCGTATGAACCTAGTAATATATGTCCGCCCCACTTGAAGCATTAGAATAGTTTAATAGAGAACATAATTATGAGCAATTGAGGATGGCTAGCTAGGCTAGTACACTTCTCTCCTACTGTTCACAACTTTAATTTATTTTATGTTTATTTCATTTCTATTTTATTTAGTTTCATTAATCATCTTAATTTAAAACCAGCTTAAAACGTGACAATAGACTTAAATAGGATCCACACCACATAGCTCTTTGGACGACCTCGGTTTTACCATTTACTAGTCTACACACGATCGAATTCTCTGTCCGTTAGTGCATATAGGTAGACCTAGGGTAATTGAGACAATATAAATTTAAGACCTTGTCAGTAAAACCTGCATCAAGTTTTTGGTGCCGTTTCTGGGGAGCTATATTTAGGATTTTAATTTAAGTTTTTCTTTTATTTGCTATTTAGGAATTTTGTTTTTGTTTTCTTTTTTCCTTTTCTATTTTTGTTTGTTTTTGCATTTTAGATAATCATGGAGATGGAGTCGAATATTGATAATATGACATTGGAAGAATACTTGGAGTATGAGCACAAGATCGCCTCCTCTAAAGCCTTTCTTTCCATTTTGTCAAACATATACAAATGGTGGTTTGGTATCTCCTCAAGTGTATGATGAAGTGGACATTGATAACATGACCATTCAAGAATATGAATGGTACACAGCCAATCAATGTCGAGAGAAGAAGAGTTTGAATAATCACACTCGCGGTTTCACATCTAACTTCAGTGATTATTCACAAAACACACCTGATCCCCAACTTGAAGATAGAGATTTGATGATAGCAAGAGAGTTGGATGAACCTTTTGTAAAATCTAAGTAAACACATTTCTCTCCATATAAGGTTTTTCTCACATTTTATTTTCTTGTTATTTTATTTTTTTTATTGCATTTGTAGTTATTTGGGTTAGTTGACTAGCAACTAATTCCGCCCACTCTTCCAAAACCCGAGATTTTTACTTGCTTTTCATAAAATATAAAAATACAAAAAGAATCATCCCTCACCTCTAGACCTAGTTAGATTAAGTTTCAATCCTAATGAACACTATTCCCCAAGTAGAACGATCAATCCCCCGGTACTTGCCACTACACTATACTACATCGGTCAGGTACACTGCCTGGTGGGGATTGCAAGCTTCTCGAGATCCCTCGAGAGGTAAAACCTTTTGCAAGGTTGCAAAACCACGCATCAATCACCAAGACTCATGAGTCTTGGTGATTTTATTAAATCAAACGCCCCTTTTAAGGGGGAAGAGGGGGGAAATGATGAGGTGGAATTTAGAAAACTAAATGTTTTCTTATCTAGTGTTTTTGAGTGTAGTTTTGATTTCGGGTATTATTGTCATTAAGTAATTATATTATAAAATTGAAAACCGGGTGAGGTAAAGATATAGGATTTGTGAAAATGTCGAAACTTGTCAATATACTATAACTTAGTATACTAAATGATATATACGTTTATTTGAACTTGTAGATGTTGCTAAAACCAAGCATTGTAGGTTCGGGATTACGTGAAATAATAATCGTATAATGTTCCCAAGAGATGAAAACTAAAAATGTTGCCCGTGAAATATTTAAGAAATCAATTAAATAACGTAATATGATGTCATAAAATGAGAAAGGTTACACTTTTGTCTAAACTACATGAACTTTTACCTTAATAAGTGGTTGGATTACCCTCTTAGGTAGACAATGACCCAATGTCTAATTCTTATTGTTGCAATTGTTCTTGCATTCCAACATTTAGATATTGTAGTTGGATTTTTTTTCCATTTCTGCTCTAATTTGAGGCATTGTCATCTGAAATAAGGGAAAATTTTCTTTAAGGATTGGGTAATGGATTTTCTTTAACATGAACCAATTGATTTAAGGATCGGTGTGAATGATATATCTTGTTTTTATTTGCTAGTTCACTCATGGACAACGTCGATGGTAATGAAACCAAAAATGGTAATGACATTGCCTTACAAGCGGAAGGAAAAAGAAAGTAAAAAATCCACCCCTTTGGAACAACAAAATGCATTTGGTATTTGTTGAGTTATGCTTGAATGAGGCAAGACTTGGATATAAATCGGGTATTCACTTTAATAAGGTTAGATATGAAAATTTGATAAAAATGCTAAAAGAGAAGACATGAAAAGATTTGACATACAAGCAAATAAAAAACCATTGGGAAAACATGAAGAAGGATTGGAAGCTATATGATCGTTTAATGAGACTTGAATCTGGGATTGGGTGGGATCCCATCAGAAAGACAATTGTATGATACTATGATATATATGTTTTACTAATTGTTTATATTCTCGTTTGTATTTCATCAGATGGATGTTGATAGTGAAGAGTCAGATTTATATGATGAAGATGAAGAAAATTAGGTTGAGGAGGAAAATAACTATTGCTATAGCCATCAAAGGCATAATATACTAATGATTCGTAAACTAAAAAACAAGCCCAAGCCTTGTAGAACATCTTCTCGCACCGGTTATCTGTTTATCCAAGATATCCTTAATGGTCATGAGAGGCGTTGTTATAAAGTCTTCAGGCTACAAGTTCCGGTATTCAAAATGCAATGTGTAGATATTGTACAAAGTTACGGGTTTAAGCCACGTCATATATCTATTGAAGAGTCGGTTGCGATTTTCTTGATTACTTTTGCCCATGGATGTGGAAATAGGTTGCTTCAAGAAACATTTAGTCATTCCGGAGAAACTATACATCGACATTTTTACAAAGCCTTAAAAGCAGTGTTGAGGTTAAGTACGAACATCATAAAGCCAAATGCAAGTTACACCAAAGAAGTACCACCACAGATAATGATAAATCCTTGCTATTATCCATTCTTTAATGTACTCAATCTCTCGTTATCTGAATTTTTGATGTTTTTACATAATGAATTAACAATTTTTTTTGTTTATCAATGTAATATAGAATTGTACTGGAGAGCTATCAACGACGGCACACACGTGAAGGCATCGGTTTCAGAACGTGAGCAACCAAAATATATTGGTAGTAAAGGGTATGCAACTCAGAATATAATGGCAGCTTGTGATTTTAACATGTGCTTTACATTCGTATGGGCCGGATGGGAGGGAACCACACATGATACTAGAATCTTTAATGAAGCATTGCGTAGACCCGAAGTTAAATTTCCTATTCCAATGGGAGGTTAGTATAAATAATTATTATAATTTATACATGAAATGCCCAATCAATTGTTACATTTGTTCTATTGCTCACTACAGATAAATATTACGTTGTTGATGCCGGCTACCCAAATACTAAAGGTTATCTTGCTCCATATAAAGGAACAAATGTTCGCTATCACTTACATGATTTTCGCCGTGGACGAACCGCTGCAATACGTGCTCCAAGAGGTTACAAAGAGATATTTCACTACGCTCACTCATCATTGAGAAATGTTATTGAACGAACTTTTGGTGTATGGAAGGCTAGGTGGGTGATATTAAAATATATGCATATCAATTACCCTTATGAAACACAAGTGGACATTGTGATAGCGTCTATGGCACTTCATAATTATATTAGAATGAAATACAATAGTGACATTGCTTTTCACACGGCACAACTTACAACCCAAATCAAGATCGTGATACCGAAGGCTCTATTAATGAAATGACCGAATACACGAGTTCAAGTCGTAGAGACAAAGAAAACGATCTTTATATGAGTGTAGTAAGAGACATTATTGCGGATGACTTAGTAGCATCTAGGGTATGTTTGGCGAAAGTAACTGTTGCTGGAACTTGTGCTGGTGCTGGAGATTATAAAAAGAGATTATTTTTATAAGTTACATGAAGGGTATGTTTGGCGAAAGTAACTGTTGCTAGAACTGGTGCTGGTGCTGGAGATGGTGCTGGTGCTGGTGCTGGAGATTATAAAAAGAGATTATTTTTATAAGCTACATGAAGTAACCTTTGGTTTTAAGAGATTATGAAAGTTTTTTTTTAGAATCTCTTATAAGTTATGTCTGCCAAACAAAGGCAATGTTTGACACACAAGATTGTTGGGAGATTGTGCTTATTTTTTCAAAAAATAAGCTATTTATTAGTAGATGAAGAATATATATTGTGTCATGATATATGTATCTTTTTTTGTGGCTTTAAACTTTGTTGGATCTAATTTAATTCATATGCATGACACATCTTTATAAGTATTTAAATTGTAAATTAGAGTTTCTAATTTCATATGTATATTTCTGAAGAAAAAATAAGCTAATCCAAACTTGAGCTTATAAGCATATTAAACCATGTCCTTTTTAGTCATTTACTAACATAAACCAACATAAGCCAACATAAGCAAAACCAAACACTTTTGAGCTTATAAGCTTATTAACCATGGGCTAATCCAAACACTAAGCATGGGCTTATAAGCTTATGTTATATAAGCCATAAGCCGCTTATGAAAAATAAGCCTAAGCCCACTAAATGAGCTTAGCCAAACATGGTACCATGCAAGTTTACCTTAACCATATTACTACATATTCCATTATATAAACAACTAGCTAGTCATTCATTTTACTTGCCAAAAACAATACCATCTCCTCCTTTTGCTCTCCAAAACACACGACCCACACACACATACAATGTTACATCAAGTTTTCAAGAGTTTTACAAGAGATTTGGGTGATAAGTTATTTCGGGCCCGTTTGATTTGTAGATGAGTTTAGGAGTAAGATTTGATTTGGATTTAGATTTAGATTTGGTTTAGATTTGATTTATATATTATTTATTATATAATGAATATAGAATTTAAAATTGAAACTTCTCATTATAAAAAAAAAAAACAAATTCCAATTAAAATGAGTGGTGGTATTAGTTACAGGCCCCACTAATTATCATAAAGTACATGCAATACCATAATATTTGTAAAATCCTGTCAGTATAGTTGGAGTTTGTTCATCCCCAATTTAAGGGGCCCACATATACTACCAAACAATACAAATATAACATTATCTCTAACCCTCTTGTGAAAAATAAGTTCAAATTCACCAACAACTATTTTTTTCCCAAATCAGCTCCAAAATTTCCCAAATAAAATTTCACCATTAAAAACAAAATTTGGAGCGTCCTTTTCTGGGACGGTACCACGGTACCACTAAATTTAGTGGTCCCGTCGACCATTTAGTGGTACCGTGGTCTGTAACGGACAAAACTTCCCAGCCTATAAATACCAGCCCATTTCACAGTTTTTAGGAATCATTTTTCACATTAAACTTTCTGAGTTTAATTTCCTATTCACACTTACATTTCCTTAATCATTTAGATAGTTTTCTTTTGTTTAAGAGTGATTCTTTCATCCAATCTAAGATCACCTTCATTCCTTTATTAGTCCAAGAGAAGAACACAAAGTATCAAGAAGATACAAGGTGTTAGAGTCATTGTGTAGTGCACTTGCATTACTTGTAGTTTACTTGTTGTATCTTGACATACATCAAGTTGTTATTGTCTTGTTTAGTCATCTTGTGTGGATCATTGTGATCGTGTAGAGATTGTGTGGATCTTGTGTTGATCGTGTAAAGAGTGTATAGATCAAGTGGATCTAAAGTAGAGTGTGTGGATCGGGTGATTAGTAAGGATCGTGTGGATCGTGAGTGAGATTGTTACGAGATAGATTAGTACTCGACATTTAGCTTAGTGTCGGAAATTGTGATAATCGACGTTGTACGATTTTCTCTGCTTGAAGGGAGTTTGTTAACATAGTGCTTAGAACTCTCGAGTTGGGTACTCGAGGAGTAGAGTAGGGCGAAGAAAAGCTTCGTTGCCGAACCACTATAAATTTCTTTGTCTCGGTTTGATCTTTCCATCTCTTACTCCTTACTTTTATTGTTTATGCTTAGTTGTATAGTTTAGTATTCATAGCATTCATATTGTTGTTGGTTGGTTTTTTGAGAAACAATCGAATCAAAATTTTTCACAAGTAAACTTTTATAACTAACGAAAAATCGGTAAAACTATTCAACCCCATTATAGTAGTCTACATGTTTCTATATGCTCACCTAAACCCCACTACAAATTATATCTCTTCTATGTCAATTAACATTCATTTATTATTATTATTATTATTATTATTATTATTATTATTATTATTATTATTATTATTACTACTACTACTCCTTTTCAACTCATACTTATATTTATTTATTATCACCAAATTTATAGTGATTACATTTTTTTTATATATATAATAGTGAATTAATCTCGTCATATCATACCGGCAATTACTCGAAACCATTTTATCTTTCAATCTCTACTTGAAATTAAACATGTAAACGAATCCTAATTTACGTATTTTGTGATATTTTCTAAGCATTTCCTTAAACAATCTCAACATATTTACCTAATAGAGTTTAGTGTTTTGTTAACAGCAACTTTAACACTGTGTTCCGAATTTTTTATTTAGAGAGGAAAAAAGAGAAATTGAGAGGAAATTAAGTTGCATTCCCATTTTTTTGAGAAAATTATGTATAACTTTCTTATAATCTTCTTCCTAAACAAGAACAATTTGTAAAGAAGTTGATTTTAGAGACTTTTTAACTTACATTCACCTTTTTTTTTTTTTTTTTTTTTTTTTTTTTTTTTTTTTTTTTCAACAATAGATTAAATATCAAGATTTTTTTTCCCTTGTTTTTTTTTTCTCTCTTTTTTTCCTTCTCAATTTCTTTTCTCTCTTTTAAAAGGATATAATTAACAAGATGTATTTTGTAACATAGCCATTTATGAATAATTATGATTAGTTGACAATTTCAATAAACATGAATATAAGGCTCAATATCATTGACGGTAAAGATTATACTAAACTTAGGGCTATCATTAACAAAATCCATAAGTTTAAACAAATACTTTTCCTAAAACATAAGATGTTGACCTGTAGATATCATTTTAGTCGATTATCTATTTTAAATAAATAAAATCTATAAAAGTTCTCCACATTAGTAAGCTACTAGACCTTAATAAATCAACCTCAAAAACCGTTAAAAAAGTAAATCACAAACATCACACTCTCAAGCAAGAGACACCTCACTTTCCTAAACACATTACCAAGTCATCAAACACAAAAACACTCTTTCACAGTACTCTTCACCCACAAAACACAAACCCTATAAAAAACAAAATCCAACCCATCTTCTCACCCAACAACACCAACACCATGAACAACAACAATGTCATCTTCATCATCCTTAATATGCACCAACAAGATTGAAAACAACCCACATTCCCCAACATGGGAAAAGGGGAAGAACACCCTTTACCCACTACCATTACTGACCCTTCACAATCAACTGTCACTAATTCTTCTAACAAGTGTTGTTGTTCGGTTTTCGGGTTGTTTCGGTTTCGATGTGTGTTTGTTTTGGTTCTTGGGTTGTCTGTTTTGTTGTCTGCTGTGTTTTGGTTACCTATGTTTCAAGATCATGGGGATCTAGATCTTGATGATATTCACTATAAAGGTAGGCTTTTTATGAATCTTTGTACTGAATCTTGATGTGGGTTTTTCAGCATTGTGGATATTGTGTAGATCCCTTTTTGGGTTTTGTTTGATTTTGTGTTTTTAGTACTCAATTGTGCGATTTTGTCAAATTAATTTGATCTGTGAATAACCTGAGCAGGAAAAACCTCGTCGGTTTATTTTTATGGATTATGTAGTATTAGTGTTGGAATTTGGCTTATAGGATGTATTGTTTGCCGTGAAGTTGTTGGTTGGGAATTTAACTGTCTTAGTCAAAAGACGCCAAGGAAAACCTCGTATGATTACTTGTATGGATTATGTAGTATTAGTGTGGAATTTGGCTTATGGGATGTATTTTTTGCCGTTAAGTTGTTGGTTGGGAATTTGACTGTCTTAGTAAAAAGACGCCAAGGAAAACCTCGTATGTTTACTTTGTATGATTTGTGTAGTATTAGTGTTGGAATTTGACTTATGGGAAGTATTGATTAGTGTGAAGTTGTTAGTTGGGTATTTAAGGTTAAGGAGTGTTGGCTATAATTAGTAATAAATGTGTAACTTGTGCGGTTTGTTGGTGTATTTATTTGATGTAATTTTGGTGTTTAGAAGTAGTTAATTAACGCTTAATTGCAAGTTTTGTGCTACCATTTTTGATAGCGGAGCTTATGCGTTCCTTTTATCAAAAATGGGAATTGCTTTTTAGGGTTCTATTATTGAAGGTTGACCTCATTACGGAAATGTATTAACAGCCTTGTCTTCTTATAACCTTAAGCCATAACGGAAATTAATAAATGCAACTATTTTCTTTTGGAATTTTCCATATAGATAAAAAAAATTTATATGGCGAAGTTTCAATCTAGATTTATCTGTTTGCTCATTGCTGTTACTTGTAGTTTAAATGGTACTTTTATTTTCATGGTAAATGCTCAATCATCATTTATCTGTTTGCGAGGCATGTAAACTTTCATTTTACCTACTCTTCAACACCAAGTACCTTTGCCGCAAATAAAGGGTTAGAGAAGTTACATTCCTTGTTTAATAGACTTATAGTACATGACAGTTAATACACGCTGTTCTAAAAACGAGTTGCGTGTGCTGATGTGGTGTCATTAGTAGCATTTTGGGGTCAACTTTGTTTTGACTCGTAAAGTAAAGTACATGGATCTTATTTGAGTTACTTCTACGGAGTGAAAATCAGGGTTCAGATTAGGAATATTGGCTAGTTTATTTTACTGATGTATGCCCATTTGGTTTTTAAATTTTGTCACCCGAGGTCATAAGTTGACTCATTAGTCATAATTGAGACTGCAATAATCTGGTCAGGTTAATTGGTAGGAGGTCAAAAAGTCTTCCAAAATTAATTGTACTTTAGGTTTCTGGTTATATCATCATTCTACGATCCTGTCTTTCTCAGGTCAACTCTATTTAATTATTTCTTTTCTGCTTCCAGTCATGTTTCTGTTTTTCCTCTTTCCTTTTTTTATTGTTAGAGCTCCGTCAGCTCCGTCTCTAAATAGTAAAACAATCATATTCGCATGATATAGCTCATTTTATCGGTGATTGAATTGTTTTATATAAGTCTGTAATTCTCTTTTTGTTGATTAGTGTTCCGTTAACTCTCTAAGCATATGTGTGATTATGGATTTGTAGCATCAATATCACGTCCTAACATCATCTAGTGGGTCAAAGCTTTCATTAAATGGCTTACAATAGGAAAATGTGCCATGAACACCAGAAATATATCGTATACAGATAAATGTATGTCTGCCAACACAATGAAAGACTATGGTCCTCTTTGGTGCATGTTTGTGTGACTTGGCTGCTTCTACCGTATGAACCTTTACGCATAAATTCAATACTTCTTTCCTGTTCTTAACTAGTATATGATCTGTCTTTCTCTCATTAGCTGCACATAATATATGTACATATATGTGTGTAAGTGTGTTTGTATAACGCGAATGAAGTTGCAACAGAAATAAAATAAAACGTTTACATAGTGGATCGTGTGGGTTTGACTCACTTTTTATTTTAATAACGACCTCTAATGACGTCTATGTATTACTACTTTTTTATCATAATATTTTGTTACCGCAATGTGGTACATTGGCTTTAAACAAATAAGTATTTACATGTATATAAATTGGCTAATTGCATCATGCTAATATTTTTTTTTTAATCTTGCTGATCTGTAGGATTTAACCTTTGATAATATAAACTTGTTTTTGACGCATGGAATGCTGAACATTATTATTGGTCTAATAAGCTTTTAAGGCAACAATCACTAATGATAAACTTTTTAGATTTCATGAAATAGCAGTATTTTCTTTGTAGTATTCTGGTGTAGTGAACATGTCCTCACTTTCATTTGCCATGTTTTTAGTCCTTTACTCCTTTATTTCACTTCATCGTTCTGTCATCTAGTCTGAAGTTCCAAATAATGTTCAAAGGTTTTAGAAATAACTAATAGTCTATTTGTGTGGTCTTAAAACTAACTATAATTCCATTTTCTAGGTCATGATATAGTAGCAACTTTTATGATTCAGAAGCCATTGTCTTTACTGCAAGATGATATTCCGCAGCTTGGGGGTGATATATTTGATGAAATAAGATTTCCCACGACTAAGGTATTCTCTCTCTGTCTCTCTCACACACACATGTACACAGCGGGTTTATCTCTAATCTCATTTATTATACTTGTTTGCTCTTTAGGTTGTAATCTTAACAACAGAAGATATTCCAAGATCGAATACAACCAAGATTGTTTTTAGTGTTGATCCTGATGAGCACTATTCTAAGATCTCATCATACGCCAAAAGTTTAGTAAGAGATTCTTTTGTATCTCTTGTTCTACACCAATCACCTCTGCGTTTGACTGAGTCTCTGTTCGGTGAACCATCTTCTTTTGAGGTGCTGAAATTTGTTGGAGGAATTACTGTGACTCCTCCTGACCAGATCGCATATCCACTGCAAAAGGTGCAGATACGGTTCAACTTTACATTGAATTTTTCTATTGAACAGATATTAGACCATTTTCATGAATTGACAAGCCAGCTCAAGTTGGGGTTGCATCTTGCTCCATACGAGGTAATAACAAATTATTCTTTCTTTCCTTATATTCTTTTTGAGAAGATTGACTTGCATGAAAGCACCGTGCAATCACTAGTCACACACATAGGTTTAGTTTCTTAGTTGAATCACCAACGATGATCGATGTGATTTATGCATATATGTATCTGCGTGTGTGTAAAACATGCATGTGTATGTACATTTATACTGATCTACTTATTTATATGCTAATGTACATGTTATGTATGCATGCGTGTATCAGTTTACTTGTCATCTCTTTTATACATAAACTACCCCCTGTTATTATTTCTAGATAACCTGACCTACCGTAACCTACTAGCTTGCTTGCTAGAACAATTGTGTTCATGGACTTTTACAGAGATCCTTTAATGAGAAGTGGTTGGTAATCTTATCTGGTAGGTCTAAAAATCAACTTTAACAATATGAACATGTACATGGAGAAATCAAGGGAACAAATAATGTGACTGAAATTGCTTAAGCAATGTGTCAAGCATTGAATGGATTAGGCAGACTTTTAAGTTGATGTCTCATAAGTAATCATTTATAGAACTTGCTTATATGCTTATGGTTTTCTATTTTTGACAAGAAACATTTACTTATGATAAATTGTCTGTTTATTATTATAATTAGGCAGATACTGTCTCGACCTTCACTTACTGAATTGCTGATACGTTCCATTTTAACAGTAAGGTAAAAGCCAAAAATACTTTATGTACTACCTCATATAACTCATTAAGCTTTCTCAATTTATAAATCACTCATTATACATCACCGTTATGGATAATTTGGTCATTTCATCCATCTTCATCTTCTACATTATATAACTCCATCCAAACACCATAAATTCCGAATAAAAAACCCAAATTCCAGCCAACTAAATTTCACCTCTTGAATCCAAAATTATATAACCATCTATTAAGTATACTGACACCACCACGCTAATCCAAACCCTATAAAATAAATCCTTCCCCAATTTTTAATTCAATCAGATTCCATCAAATCAATTTCATCAAATCAAATCAATTACAAAAAATGGTGTTATCACAAAAGCTACGCGAAGCATTCAAAGGCACAGTTGGGAAAAGCTTTATTAATCAGTAAGAACTAAGAAGACAATACCCACAAACTAGTTTTAAAACCAACACAAATTCACAAATCACAATAATCGATTCATTTCAATAATTGTACAGATAAATTATTAATAATAACGAAAGATCTTTATACAAGAAACAGATTGAATCAAAGACGTAAATTTGATAAATTACTATACAAGTATAATTGGTTGATTATTTAGCTGTGATTTAGATCTGAATAATCTATTTGAATTTAAAGATTGATTGAAACTACGATTGAATATGATTTTGAATGTCCTTACAGTGTGTGTGTGTGCGCGCGTGTGTGAGTGAGCGTGTGTTTGGATTATGGATGAACGGTACTTATTCGACAAGCAGAAATGCAGAATACATTTACTGGGATATATGTTAATGAAAATGATTAATGAAGAAGACAAGGGGTATTATTGTCTTTTAATATGAGAAAGAGGAGTTAATTAAGCATAATGAGTCGAAAAGGTGATGTATAGTGAGTGGTTTAAGAATTGAGAAAGCATAATGAGTTTTACGGGATAGTACATAAAGTATTTTTGGCTTTTACCCTTAAGAATACTCACTTTTACTCAAGAGACATTATTAGCTTCAGTCCCTTAATTATACAATAAGTATGGTTCATATGGATATCAACACTTTGGGTAACTTTTATTCACATCTCAATACATCAACGAAAGCAAAAAGTCGGGGGGGGGGGGGGGGGGGGGGGGGGTGGGATTAAGATCATACTATCATTTTTGCCTCCAAATTTATGATAATTGATATTGTTGTTTTGTTTATATGGAATGCAGAACTTGTATGTCAGTTTAACGAATCGAAAAGGTTCAACAGTGACTCCTCAGACGACTGTGCAGTCCTCAGTTGTTCTGGCTATTGGGACTCCATCAAACGAGAGGTCGAAACAGCTGGCTCAAACCATTAAAGGGTCCCCAACAAAAAATCTTGGCCTAAACAACACTCAATTCGGTAAGGTCAAGCAAATTAGTCTCTCGTCTATTTTCAACAGTGGTGGGAGCCCCGCGCCTTCTCCAGCTCCACTACCTCAACCTCCATCTAAATCCCATCATCACCATCATCATCACCACCACCACCATGACAAACCACTGCCGCCTGCAAAACCACCTTCACCTAATGAAAAAGGTCGATCAAAACACTCCCCTGCACCCCCACCCGTCCCTACCCCTGCACCTCAGAAGAGTCACACTGCAAAGCCGCCAGATCATCACAAGAAAAAGAATGCACATAAGCATCCTCCAGTGTTTCCTCCTGTTTCTCCGCCCGTTCATCCACCACATTGCCCTCCCCCACCACCATTGCGACATCTTTCACCACCACCACCAACACCGCGACCACCACCGCCACCACGACGACGACCACCACCCCCACCCCCATCACCACTGTCAATACCGCCACCACCACGACCGCTGCCACCACCTCCACCTGTACCTGAAGCAATCCCCGCATCAAGCCCATTGCCAAATGTAGTGTTTGCTGGTCATCGTCCCCCACCAAAAAGTGATTCTGACGCAGACCCTCCTGACACGACACCATCAGGATCAGTTTTGCAACCATCATGTAAGTTAATGATATATTGGTTTATCTGGGAAATTCTTCAAAATATAACCATATTACAACTGATTTTGACTGAATCTTAAAAATCTGTGTTTATACCAAAATAGGCATCAATTTCTAGCAGTTTTTTTTTTTTTTTTTTTTTTTTTTTTTTTTTTTGTACGGAACTTATTTCCATTCAAAATACTCTAGAAATATAAATACTTCACTCGGCAAAAAGGTTCAATTTGAAAAAAAAAAAAAAAAAGGTCATTCTTTGCAGAAGTGTTCCAATCCAAAAGCTATTTCCACCAAAAAGGTAGTTCGGATCTTTTGTTTTACGAAATACTGGCTATTTTGATATAAACACAAATTTGTACGACATTTTGTTAAGAAAAAACTGTAAGTTAGCTATTTGGATGAATTTCTCTATCTGTTACTGTTTTTTTTATTTATTAATATTTTGATGTGCATTATTTTTGGCAGCAGCATGTGCAGGTCTGCCATTGAGGGCAATCCCAGCTTTTCTAGTTGTCATTTTATTACACGTACTGCAGCAACAATGAGAGGGTGTTGCGTATTCAACATAAAAAACATGTTTCATATTATTCGTTCCAACTGAACGATGATGTTGGAGCTCTATGCACGTGAGGGAGCAATGCAGAAAGACGAGTGCACCCTCATAGTCAGTCCTAAGTGGATATATAATTGTTGTTTTGTGAATGTAAATATTTGAATTACAAGTTGTCCGAGGGGGTTGATGTGTTTTCAGGTCAAAGTCACGGAGGTGACGGGCCCTTGATTACATAGGCGACCCCTGTTTTGTGTATGTTTCTCTTCACGAAGTTAGAAGAGAACGAACCAACAAATGTATCACGTTATCTTTTTTGTTGCTAATCTATTCAAGGCGACGAGTATGCTTATCTTCGGAATGATAACAACAACCAACCCTTTGTTCTAAGTAATGAAGTCTATTATTAGCAGCAAACAGCATTTAATCTAGAATTTGTCACTGCTATAAAGTATTGATCACTAGAGTAAAATGTACTCAATAGGTTCACATTTTCAGATTAGATCTTATTTTAGGCAACATCTCATTTTGACTTTTTGTCCATTGTTATCATTTTTTATGCATTTTAGTTGTAGCATTTCAAAAGTTGATGATTAAACTTTGTAGTGGCTTGTTCTATTTTAAAAGCGGATGAAAGTAAAATATATTTTTTGTTTTATTTAAAAATAGATTGAATAAAATGACGTCAATTATTGTATGTTTAACCATATTGTGTTTTTCAAATGGACCACACAAATATGTTCAAAACCCTCATGCTTGTCCAAAAAGTTATTTTCATGCTAAAAACAAAATACAATGGACGGGTATAATTATTCTTGTTTTTAAATAGACTTAATTTTCTTTTATCAACTAACATAAATGTCACGTGTCGAATTGAAAGGTCGGATTTTGCTTGAAAGAAGGCTGAACGTGAGGGTTTTACGTGTATATGTTTGTCTTGTTAGAATATCCTAACAGTAAAGGTGTAGTACGTGCCACGAGTAAAGGACTCAACATGGCACCGCACTGGTAGGGAGTTGAGGCCGCTCTCCTGATGAGTCCAAGACAGGACGAATCCAGTGAACCTTTATCATATGAGAGATGGAAGGTTGGTCCTTATTGGGTTAAGGACGCCACACGGAATCTAATGAATGACTCTGTGATAAGTGATATCAGAGTCAAATCTGACAGAGGGAGAACAAAATAGAATTGCTCATGTCGTTCTCCCAAAGTTC
The DNA here is from genome assembly GCA_030686995.1 of Artemisia argyi. Classification (NCBI taxonomy): domain Eukaryota; kingdom Viridiplantae; phylum Streptophyta; class Magnoliopsida; order Asterales; family Asteraceae; genus Artemisia; species Artemisia argyi. The sequence continues at coordinate 169,994,677 of CM060676.1, read as the reverse complement.
TTAAAAGTGTTGGTTATGCAAAGGTGGCGAGAGAGGTCTCCCGGGATGTTGCAGAGGATAACATGATGCTGTATTGAGACACAATGTCGCATTCAATAAAAGCCAGACATAGTAAAGGACTAATCCATGTGGGATGATAGTCGCTACATGCTAGATCTTATGTCGCAAGAAAGAGTAATGAACTAATCTAAGAGGGATGGTTGTCGCTGGACATTAGGACCCACATAGCCGAAAATTGAATGTCCTTTTAAGCCACAAAGCGAATAAAGCAAATCATTTGAGGGATGTTGTTTGTTGAGGCGAATGACCATGCACGAGGTTGCACATGAATTGGTGTCGGGAGAATGTCACGAGCCTGAAGGGCCGACTTCTGTTTGGAAGTGTATTGAATGTGAGGGTTCATGGTTTATCCTGTTGGTCTTGTTCGAGTACCCAACGGTAAAGGTGTAGTGCGTGACACAAATAGAAGACTCCGCATGACACCACACTGGTAGGGAGTTGGGGCCGATCCTCTGATGAGTCAAAAAGATGACGAAACTAGTAAACTTTTATTGTACATGGAATGAAAGACTGGTTCTTATCGGGTCAAAGAAGCATGCGGGGTCAAAAGAATAACCCCTGCCATAAAACTCTATTTGTAATCAAATTTAAAGTTGACTATCTCATGTTCTGGTTAATCATAGATATGCAGTTTTAATTCGACTATCTCATGTTTGATTAACGTGGGTAATTACCGATTAGTCTAAACCACATATATTGTATTTTCAAGCATGTATCTAGTCTCGTGTGTATAAACGGGTTGTATCAGTAACTTATAATGTCAAGTTGGCAAAGTTGGAGATGTAAAAAAACATCAAAGGTAACATGGACATAGATGACATGTACTTCAATCCGGTGCGAAAGACGCTGAAGCAGACAAACAGTACCGAGTGTTCCCAATTCAGATTGACCACATTCCTTAGGGGCTTGGGGAGGGGAGGTTTGGCTAAGGGAGGTATAAAGTTCGAGTCCTACCCGAGACTTTTACCTCTTCAGGCGGAATAAGAGAAAGTACAAGCGGAGTTCAAGGTTAGCATACTGCCCAATTGGATGTCACTGCTACCTGAACCACTAACAAGTAACAAACCGTTCTAAAAAAAAGAAAATCAGATTTTCATGCGGAAAATATATACGTTGCGCACTACTTACTTGTTTAATCTATTTGACCCGTTTTCTGTACGACATGTTTTGATGTTTTCTCACTATTTTTTTAACCTGTTAGATCAAGTACAATCTCAATTGTCACATGCAATCCTTACGAAAAAGTTTTAATGCATTAATAACAATTCATAATAACTAAACAGTGTAAGTTTTAGCAAATCTACGAGGCCATAAAGATATAAGAAAAAAAAAAAAAAAAAAAAAAAAAAAAAAAAAAAAAAAAAACGCGTTCATGAATTGTCACCTCTTTCAAAAGTTAGGCAACAAAATCATGTAGTCATTTATTGTCCTTGTGGATATACCTTTTAAGGTGAAAAATCAGTGTGTCATTTTATAAAGTACCTTTTAGCCCGGTAAAATGAATTTTCATGTTTTCCATGTGATGTTGTACCAACAACACTATGGGGCCGTTTGGTCGTTGCTATTAATAACAGTGGGGGAACAACAATTTGATACGAGTAGAATGACAATTGATATAATTAAAGAGCCGTTTGATTTATGCTTTTTGAATTTAAGTAATAGTTTCATTCTAAATTTTAGTTGTTTGGTTCAAGTGTTTTGCAATCTAAGTAGACCCTGTAATAAAAGACAAATTCATGGCTAATAAGGTGTCTTTTGCAAATTTATACATATAATAGACCCTATATTTATATCATCTCTCATAATCTATAAATAAATTAATTATTAAAAAACAAACCATCCCACTTTCTCTCTATTAAATTATTGGAAAATGATTGTTATGTCTAAATGGCATGACTAATTTTATGCATAATCTACTCAAAATATGACAAGTGAAGTATGAGATTTCTCTCTCCTCATAATATCATTTGATTATTTCATGTGTTGTGATCTAATTGTTAGGCATAGAATTAGAGATGACAATCAATTCTCTAACTTATTTATCAACTACAATATTAAAATAAATCTTTTAATAAAATATTATTTTTTCTTTAAATTTTCATTCATTCTAAACTGAATTCAAATTTAGTTTCAAATCCTTTTACAAACCAAACGGTCCCTAAGTTTATCATTACTAATATTAATGCTTGGATAACAAAATATTGTATGAAAACATGTATAGATATTTTAATTTGTAATGGAAAAGAAGAAAGATAACATGGGAGTCACAAAATGGATTGCAAAAATACCAAATTGATGGATAATGAGGCTATGGGTATACAACATGAAAATCACTGATGAAATTCCATTCTTTGATATATAAAAACTCAATCAAACATTTTGTATCATTATCATTGTCATTATATGATGAGAAAACCCACAAACCAAATGGCTCAAATACCTTTTAGCCCGGTAAAATGACTTTTCATCTGGATCAAGATTCTCAAACATATAATTCAATTTATTTATTTTTACCGTTTGATGTTATTCTAAAGAGCAAAGCCTCTATCTATGTTATATGTCATCATTTTGACATTTGATTTATGATATCACACGTAATTTTTAAAATAAAAATTTCAACACTCATAAAGAAACTTGTTAGGAATACGTTTATTTATATGAAGACTCGGTCACCCCGAGTATAGTTTGGCATGTTGTAGCTCGTAGTATCTATCATATTAGTTAGAACGTAGTTTAGTGTTAGATAGTATTTGTGGAGTCGGGTTGGGTCTATAAATACCCCTTCCCTAGCTTGGAAGGGGTTGGACTTTCACTCACAATCTAATACATTACTAGTTTTCTCTCAAGGTTCCAACTCTTTCTCTCTCTAACTTCTCACTAGAAAACCTTACATTTAATCATCCTAAACACAATTCCATACATGTTCTCATATTAGAGTATACTACAATTGGTATCAAGAGCCATGGTTCTATCCTAGGATTCGTGGTATGCTCAAATTTATAGCTTGGTTTTGTGTCTTTGGATGGTTCGAATTGATTTGGTGGTTTTCACACTAGTATGATTTTGTTAGGTGTTGTTCTTGATTGTTTACTTGTACTTTCGTATCTAGAAGTGTTGTAGGCATCGTGTGTAACTCTTGGTTAAGTAACATCATCACTTTCATGGAATTTGGAGGTAATTCGTGTGGTATTTCATACCATCGAGTTGATTATTCTTTGTAGAGGGTTGGCTGAATTGTGTGGCGAGTTGTGAATAGAGGGTTGGTGTTTTGCTATTTTAGGACATAAAGCCAAAACGCTAGACAGTGACATTTCTGTCCTATTATTCCAGCGAGTTGATCAGGGTGCGGGTTGATAAGTACCAGCGTGTTGATCTTTATTAGCGAGTTGTCTATTCAGCGAGTTGGTGTGGTCAGAGTTTTGATCCTTTCTAGCGAGTTGTCTGTTGTAGCGAGTTGATTAAACTAGCGAGTTGATCTGGTGTGTAGCAAATTGATTAGTTTCAGAGAGTTGACAGATTCAGCGACTTGGGTAGTCTAGCGAGTTGGTACACCAGCGAGTTGATTAGTTGTACTTTTAGCGAGTTGCTTGTCTATTTAGTTCGTTGTTGTGTAGTGTTAGTAATTTGGTTCAGTATCAATCGTGTGAATTACGTGATGTTGCGACTTAAGTTGTTACGACTAACTCAACTATAACTTGACGTTGTGAGACAACTCTTACGACTTGACTTATTACGTGTTGAGAGGTTATAACTTGACTTGTTGCGATCATACACTAATTACATTTTTGATCAAAACCTTGTACTAAGACTTAATCAGTAACCACATCATGGCAAGCACATCTTCAGATGACATTCAAGCTGCAGGGTCGGATACCCGTCCTCCAATGCTGGACAGAACCGACTATGAATCATGGGCACAAAGGATTCGTCTTTATTGTTTGGGGAAGGAAAATGGGGTTAATATTTTGAAATCCATTGATGAAGGAACCTTTCGAATGGGCATCACTAGAGACACTATTGCAGCTACTGATGATCAAGCTGCTGTAGTTGGTCCAGACAGACCTCGCACCTACAATGATCTATCTGATGAAGAAAAGAAACGCTATGATGCCGACATCAAAGCATCGAACATTGTCATTCAAGGGCTTTGTTGGGAATTAAACTAATGCTGTTGGAGTTCCCACTGCTGGAAGAATACACTAGCAGTGGAAACATTATTCATACTGCTGAAGAATACACTAGCAGTGGAAACTACATTACCACTGCTAGTGCATATAGTTACCACTGCTTAGTTTATAACTGTTATAGATAAGTATAGAAAAGATCTTGAGAATATCTTATTTAATTATCATTATACTTATCTTGTAAAGGACTCCTTGTGTCCTATAAAAGGAGATCCTAGGATTAGGGTTTTACATATCAGTTGTCATATATCTTTCTAATACGTTTTTCCTAGAGCTTCAAGGTGTAACCCTAGTGATATCATAGATCACTCGTATTATTATCATTAATAATATTGGAGCTATTCGTTTGTTACATACATTGTTCTTACATACATACAACTGTTTCATTCACAATCAATCTTCTAAGTATCATTAAGTAGATTCCGCATACTTAGTGGTATCACTCAAAGTATCAATATTAACACAAGTTCAAGGTGTTCACGATCCAACAAGTGGTATCAGAGACAGGTTTTGATATTTTGATTTAGAAGACCCTAAAGTTCACTCAGAAGATATAATGGAGACAGAAACCAGAGTGAGCTTTAATTGGAGCTTTATGACTCAGGATGGAGAAGATAATTCAGAATCTGCAATGCTTGCTACTGAGCATGCACTCATGGCTTTCTCTGACACTGAGGTACATACTAATAATGTTTGTTCTAAAAACTGTAAGGCCTTAAAAGAGTATGAGAACATAAAAGCACAATATGATGCACAAATGCTAGAGTTACATCATACTAATTATAACTTAGCAAATCATAAAAGAGGTCTAGGTGTTTTAGAAAAACAATTAGAGCATTATAGGGCAAATGAATCTAAGTTCAGTGATGACATTGTTGTTTTAAAAAGAGACTTAGATTTTTATGTTGAAGTGAATAAAGCTCTTAGGGAAGAGATTGAAAAAGTTAAGAAGGCTAGTGAGAACATTCAGATAACTAATCAAACACTAGACCACCAATCTAAGAGCATTAGCAAAATTTGGGAAGCCCAAGTTGTGAGCAAAGCTAAATCAGGTCTTGGATACAAATCTATTCCACCACCTCTAAGAGGTGTTCCATCACCTCCTGGCATTGACCTAGCTCACACAGGTTTAGAAGAATTTCAGGATCTACCTATGACCTATGGACCAAAATTTGTTAAACCAGTTGAAACAGAAAAGGTTCAGGTTGAGGTTGAGACTTTTGATAGTGCTAGTGACTCATCTCTCAAAGATGAATGTTTACAAGTTGAGTCTAAACCTAGTACTTCTGAGAATGTTAAAGTGGAGGTTAGAAAAAGTATTCCTGAAGTAGTCAAAAAGAAGCCTAGGACACAGTCAAATTACACTAGGCCTACTACTAAGTATGCTGAGATGTACAGGTCACAACCTAGAGGTAACCAAAGAAATTGGAATAATATGAAATCTCAACAACTAGGTAGTGATTTTGTTATGCAAAACAAAACTTGTTTTGTATGTGGTAGTTTTGACCACTTTGTTGCTTATTGTGATCATAACCCATGGAAAAAGGTAACTTCAAGGGATACAAGGGTATTTGAAACCAAACAACCTAGAGTGAACAAATATGCTTCAAATCAAACTCACTCTAATATTAATATGATACCCAGAGTTGTCAGGATAAGATCTGGTACTAAACCTCTTTATCCTGCTAGGCCAAACAAGACTCTTTACACCAAGCAAACTGTTCCAAGTGCTAAACCAAGATTTTCAAATCAAGCACAAACAGTTAAACATGCCTTTTTCAATAAAACAGCTAGGCAAAATAAAAAATGGAAGCCTAAGGTTTCAACTGCTAAGCCAGCAGTTCCCACTGTTAGGCCAAAAGTTTCTACTAATAGGCAAAAGAATGTTGTTAAGGGTAATGGCATAAAAGCTACAGCACAATGGGTTTGGAGACCAATAACAGGTGACAAAGCATCTATGGTATTAAAGAAACAAACTTATATTGATGCAAAAAGGAGAGTCAAGTCAGTAATGGCTTGGGTTTCCAATGTTTAGTTGTTTGTTATAGTATGTTTTGTTAGTCATATTCATTATTGTTAAAAGGAAAATATTTTGTCTTGTATTTTCTTGGTTTTGGACTAACAAATGCAGGTTGATAAAGCAAATGATTTGGAGCTATCAGATTGCTTGATATGTGAATTGGACTGTATGCTGATATAGAGTTTGGAGTGTGTGAACTGGACACACAACAAATGGTAATTGGTTCACCATGTCTAACCCACACCAAGAACCAACTAGTCCAGAGCAAACGGTTTCTGGTAAAGACTCATCAAATCCGTTCATGGTTGATAGTTTACCAAAAACTAGGTTCTCAACTCACCATACATCCTTATGATCAAGAGTTGGCTAGTCCATAGCAAACGGATCATGGTAAAGACATATCAAATCCGTTGATAGCTGATAGTTTGCTAAAAACTATGAAAGAGCATTTTATTTTACTTTTGTATTTCCACTGCTCTTAAAAAATTTTGTGAAAAAGTTTCCACTGATGGTTCACAGTTTCCACTGATAGTGAAAAATTTTCAACTGTTGAACTAACCGTTGCAACTGCTGTATCAGTAACTAATATGTTTAGATGCAGGACATGACAGTGATAACATCATTCTGATCTCTACCATGGCAACACCTAATGTGTCTCATCCTTTTGGATTGGATACAGATGGTGGAATCCCAAGCCAAATTGAAATATTGGGTGGTTCAGAAGTACTTCCTAGTCCAACTAGGGGAGAAACTGAATCTATGCTCCATGATGCACCTCTCCCAGAAGTTAACACATCTGGAAGTGCTGAGGGTAGTTTGCAAATAAAGAAATTGATGGAACTGTGTACCAAACTATCATAAAAGGTGGATACTCTTGAAGAATATATTGCTGCAACAAAGAAACTTTATGGAAATGTTTAAACAAAATTGATTCAGAAGGAGAAAATGCTGCATGATAATGTCAAGAGTTTGAAAGAAAAGAGTAAACACAGTGGAATCTTCAAGTTCTTTTAAATTTCATCTGATTGTGATGATTTTGGTGGTGATTCTCCCAAACAGGGGAGGAAAAATGATGATAAGGTTCAGGGGAGGATTGCTCAGTTGAAAGGAAAGGCTAATGAAGAAATAGAAAGGTTGTACTATAATGCATACAGAAGAGTTCATAAGTTTGAAAGATGAGAACTGCATGATTGATAAGATATGTGTTTGGAAGAATCCCCCCAACATCAAGGTGGAAGTTTAATTCAAGAAACTTGTGGATTTGCAGAGGAATCACAAGTTTAGGGGAGGATTGTTGGGAATTAAACTAATGCTGTTGGAGTTCCCACTGCTGGAAGAATACACTAGCAGTGGAAACATTATTCATACTGCTGAAGAATACACTAGCAGTGGAAACTACATTACCACTGCTAGTGCATATAGTTACCACTGCTTAGTTTATAACTGTTATAGATAAGTATAGAAAAGATCTTGAGAATATCTTATTTATTTATCATTATACTTATCTTGTAAAGGACTCCTTGTGTCCTATAAAAGGAGATCCTAGGATTAGGGTTTTACATATCAGTTGTCATATATCTTTCTAATACGTTTTTCCTAGAGCTTCAAGGTGTAACCCTAGTGATATCATAGATCACTCGTATTATTATCATTAATAATATTGGAGCTATTCGTTTGTTACATACATTGTTCTTACATACATACAACTGTTTCATTCACAATCAATCTTCTAAGTATCATTAAGTAGATTCCGCATACTTAGTGGTATCACTCAAAGTATCAATATTAACACAAGTTCAAGGTGTTCACGATCCAACAGGCTTCCTAAAGATGTCTACAAACTCATCAACTACAACACAGAAGCCAAAGCAGTTTGGGATAATGTGAAAATGCTTCTTGCAGGGTCTGAGTTAACCAAAGAAGATCGTGAGTCTCAGCTATATGATGAATTTGAGCACTTCAAAATGAATCCAAGTGAAAGCATCACTGACTATTATGTCAGATTTCACAAGCTGGTCAATGATATGAGGATCATCAAGATGACAATGCCCAACATTCAGCTTAACTCCAAATTCGTGAATAACATGGCACCTGAATAGGATAGGTTTGTTATGGCTGCTAAACTCAACAAAGGTCTCAGGGATACCAATCATGAACAACTCTATGCATATCTCCAACAACATGAGAAACATGTTGCTAATGATCGGTTAATGCGGGAAAAACTCAATCCTTCAGCAACAAATGACTCTCTTGTATTTGTCTCAAATATTCAGCAACTCAATCAATCTTCAATTGACCCACCTCAACCACAACATCCTTCATCTAGGTCCACTACTATAACTGGTCAAGCATCAACCCCTTCTCCATTTGCTTTAAACACCCATCTGGACTCTGGTTACTCCCACACTGACATGATGATTGATAATCTTTCCAATCAAGTTTTCTTACTAGTCCAACAGTTCAGGGCTGCACTTCCACCAACTAATAACCAACTCCGGTCTTCATCTAACCCATGAAATCAGGCAGTTATAGAAGATGGTAGGGTGGTGGTGCAGAATGTGCAAGGAAGACAAAACTTGAATCAAAGAAATGTTGGTAGGGGAAATGTGCCCTATAGAGTTGGGAATGCGCTTCAAGTACAAGCTAGGCAGCCTAAGTGCTACAACTGTGGAGGATTGGGCCATATAGCTAGGAATTGCACTCAACCAAAGCGTCCTTAAAACTCTGAGTACTTCAAAGACAAGATGTTGCTAATGCAGGCACAAGAGAATGGGACTGCTTTGGATGAAGAAGCTCTGCTCTTTCTGGCTGGTGATGACGGGAATACTTTTAATGCTGATGTGGATGATCAACCTGTTTAAGACATGGCACTGAATGACCCGAACGTCTTTCAAGTTGAAGAATGTGATGCATTTGACTCAGATGTTGATGACGAACCCACAGCTCAAACCATCTTCATGGAAAATTTGTCTGCTGCTGTTTCCTCATCACATCAATCTGGCTCTCCCATCACATCTGCTATCTCTGAGGTACCACACTCACATGATCTGAATAACCCCACCAATTCACAAAGGGGTTTATGACTCAGTACAACTCACGAATGTTGATAACACAGATACCATTGATATGGGAAATAGCAATATTATTTCATATGAAAGGTATGTGAGTGACAATGGCCTGTCAGTTGTACTGAGTAATACACCGTCTATTGATTTAAGTGAACACGAGTTGCATGAGCACACAGTGTATAACCCTGATGACTCCCTGACCACCAGATTTAACATCCTTAAGGATCAGGTGACTATATACGAACAACGTGCTAAATTTGAGCTTACTGAATGTGAGCAGAAGATGGAATGGCAAATGCATGCTTACATAACTGAAAATAATTCCAAAAAAGAAACATTGAAAAGGGAGTTACTATCTTTGCAAAAACAATTGGATCAATCTGTCAAACAGAAACAGGAGATTCAAAAGGGGTTAACCTCACTCAAACATGATTACAAAGATAAAGAAACAAAACTTCTAAATGATTTCTCTAATCTTAAAATGTTGAAAAATAAACTAGATGAAAAGTTGTACACGCAAGGCCAAACCATCCAATCTGCTCAAATGATGCAAAATCATAAGAGATTAAGTGATGAATTTAGTGAACAGGATCTCTCTAAACTAAAAGCCAATTTGCTTAGAAATGGTATAGGTGCTCAACCTGCATTATATGATGCAAACATTATGTTTGAGCCTAATCATGCCCCTCCTGATGTGAGATCCTATGACGAGATTGATGAGATAGAAGATAGAACTAGGGAAAAACTTGCTGAGCAATTAAAGGATCCCCTGTGCATTGCTAATAATATTGTATTTCACTATGATTATACTGATGATAATCATTCAGCCATTTTTGTTCCTCAAAAGAAAATCCTTCCTGAGAAAGTTTTTTGGAATATTGACTTAGAGAAAATGAAAGCTGAAAGATTTATGGGTAACGCACGTACTATTTTTAAGATAGCTGACCCAACTATTTATCCTCTGAACACACCCAAGCACCTTGTACCATTTACTCTTCCCACACAGTGTAATACTCTAATTGGATTATATGTTCTATGTCAACTATTTAATGATTTTGAGAAAACATGTAAAAAGAGAATTACACCAACGGGGATTACTAAAGGGGAAAGGGGATTTGAGCAAACAAAACGGTGTTCCTAACTGAAGTCATGCCATTTTTCAATCTTCTCAAAGAACATTTTGAGGGTCTTCAAAAAACAATTAATAATGATGTGACTGAAATGAAAAAGGTCTTCAAAGATGTGGAAAATGAGGGTAAAAAATTGGCAATTGATCTCAAATATAGTGAAATTGATAGGAAAAACATTCTCATTATGAATGAAAATTTGATTGCTAATTGCATTGCACAAGATGTATTCTACACTGTCACTGACTCTGCATTATCTGCTCGACAATTTCATGAAATGTCGGTTACTTTAAATGTCTTCCAGAACCGTGTGATTGAGCTTGAGGGGGAGAATTTCAAATTACATCAAAAAATTCAAAACGACGACCATGATAACATGGTCAGGCATTTCTCAAAACTAGAATTTGATAATCTTAACTTACAACTAAAATATCAACATCTAGAAGAAAGCATAAAAATCTCAAATGCCAAGACATCTTCGGATGCTCCTGAATTTGACACATGTTTTGAATTAGCTAAAAGGGATGAAGTAATTCAAGCTCACTCAAACACGATTCGAAAGTTGAGGGCCCAAATTGCACAATTAAAGTCTAACATGGGCGACGTGACCAATACTAATCACCAAATGGCGTTAGATTCTCAAAGCTTTCATAAACAAGGCATCATTAACGAATTAAAACATGAAAATGTGTGGCTTCGTGCTGAAATGTCAAATGCTAAACAACGTTACAAAGAGTTATTTGAGTCTATTAAAATAACACGTGACCAAAACAATGAAAAAGTCACTTCTTTGTTAAACAAAATTGAGAATCTAAAGACTATGGTGAAAGGTAAAATGCCCGTAGTTTCATGTGATCATACGATTTCCAATGTTCATGTTTGTAAGAAATATGCGTGTGATGGCTTGAATGTTTCTCTTCCCCTTAGGAACAATAAGTTAGTTCACAACAACTATCTTAGACATCTTAAGGATTGCCTTGTCATACTTAGAGAAACCATTGAAGATAATATGATAACTAAACCGCTGGATGATGTTGTTGTTGGTGCTTGCTTCCTCACTAATAGAGCTCAGGAATTATTAGAATACGCTATAGGATCTTGCCCCAAGAATGATATCAAGCAGGATAGGTTATTTGCATCACACTCTACTGGTAGCAACAAACATGTTACTTTTGATAACCCCAAAACAATGTCACAATCCAACACCATGATCACCGGTAAACAATTAGCAACTAAGCATACTAATGTTCCCATCATTGCTTCTACAGGAGTAAACGGTGTATTTAAAGCTAGCAAGTCACAGCCTAGATGCAATACAAAGAATGATAGGGCTTTGCCAGCTAAGAGTGCACTTATGAAGGAAGTAGAAGAATCCCCTAGGAAAAATAAAGTTATGTTTAATGAAAGGAATCGAGTTGACTCAAACATTTGTGTTAACAATGATGTAATTAATTTGAATTCTGGTGCTATTTGTAAGACTTGTAACAAATGTTTATTTTTTGGTAATCATGATGCTTGTGTTGTGTCTTTCTTAAAATCCTCTATGCAATCTTCGGTTAAGAATGTTTTGAGTGCTAAACGAGTTAGGCAGGTCTGGAATAAAACAAGAAAGGTTTTCACTAATGTTGGTTATCAATGGAGGCCTACTGGAAGGAAATTCACCATAGGAGAAAAGTGCCCCTTGACTAGGATCACTAACTCCAAAGTAGCGCCAATCAAGAAATGGAGACCTACTGGTAGAAGGTTCCCGGTAGAAGCACTTAGTACCACTCCTAGGTCTAGTGCATCAACTTGTAAAAATACCAACAATATCTCCGTGACTTATGATAATCCAATGTTTATATGTGCTAACCAAATGGACCCCAATTGCTTGTGGGGCTCTAGCTTTTTCAGTTATCCACCATTGTCTGGTTTCAAATGCAGGTCGTACAAATCATCCTTTGGTATTTGGACTCAGGCTGCTCAAAACATATGACCGGGGATCGCTCGCGGCTCAAGAATTTCGTGGAAAAGTTCATTGGTACGGTCAGATTCTGGAACGACCACTTTGGTGCAATAATGGGTTATGGTGACTACGTCTTTGGAGACAGTGTGATATCCAGGGTGTACTACGTGGAGGGACTTGGGCATAATCTATTTTCTGTTGGTCAATTTTGCGATTCAGATCTTGAAGTTGCCTTAAGAAAACATACATGTTTTGTTAGAGAATTAAATGGTATAGACCTTCTCAAAGGTAGTCGGGGCACTAATCTTTATACCATCTCAATTGAAGACATGATGCGGTCCTCTCCCATTTGCTTGCTCTCAAAGGCATCCAAGAACAAATCATGGCTGTGGCATCGACGTTTAAACCACTTGAACTTTGGTACCATCAATGAACTTACCCGTAAGGATCTTGTTCAAGGTTTGCCCAGACTTAAGTATGAAAAGGATCATATATGCTCCGCGTGTCAAATGGGCAAGAGCAAAAAGCACACCCACAAACCCAAAACTGTCAATTCCATTATGGAAGTTCTACACACTCTTCACATGGATCTTTGTGGACCAATGATGGTTCAAAGTATCAATGGAAAGAAATATGTGCTAGTTATTGTTGATGACTTCTCTCGCTTCACATGGGTAAAGTTTCTGCGATCAAAGGATGAAACTCCGGAGATCATTATAAGACTCATCAAGCAATTGCAAGTTCGACTCAACAAAACTGTTAGGTTCATTCACACTGACAATGGAACGGAGTTTGTGAACATACAACTTACTCAATTTTACGAAAGTGTCGGCATTAGTCACCAAAAGAGCATTCCACGTACTCCTCAACAAAATGGAGTTGTTGAAAGGCGTAACCACACCTTGGTTGAAGCTGCTAGGACTATGCTCATCTTTTCTAAAGCTCACATGTTCTTTTGGGCAGAGGCTATTGCAACCGCTTGCTACACACAAAATCGATCCTTGATACATCCTCTCCAGTGCAAGACACCGTATGAACTGGTTCATGGCAGAAAACCAAACCTTTCGTTCCTACGAGTATTTGGCGCTTTGTGTTATCCAACAAATGACAGTGAAGATCTTGGGAAACTCAAGGCCAAAGCAGACATTGGTTTCTTCGTTGGCTATGCTCCAGAACGAAAGGGGTACCGAATCTACAACAAACGTACAAGAGACATAATGAAAAAAATTCATGTGACATTCGATGAGCTGACTGAGCAACAGGCTCCTGGACAAGCAAGTCCTGGACCCGTACCAACTCTTTTGTCTCCTGGACCCATAAGCTCCGGGCTTGGACATAATCCCACATCTGCTACTCCTTTTGTGCCTCCTACAAGTGAAGATTGGAAGAAACAGTTTGACCCAATGTTTGATGAATACTTTGAACCTTAAAATGTGGCTGCTTCTGAAGCTCCAATCGTTCCACAACTGGCTGGTGCAGCACATGTTTCACTCCATAATGCTGGACCATCCACATCGCTGTCATTAGATCCAGAAGCCCCCACTATCAGTCACTCAGTTTCTACATCGAATGTTCACTCTTCATCTGTATGAAGAGAAGCAGCCGTGGATAATTCTTTTGAAGTAAATCCTTTCGCTCCACCTGATGACGAGCCGTTTGTAAACGTCTTTGCTCCTGAATCCTCTAATGATGCAACATCCTCAGAAGAATCAAACACGACGACCTCAATTCACTATCCTCAACCCCATGAGCATCTCAGGAAATGGAAAAATGATCACCCAATTGACAACATCATTGGAAACCCTTCTCGTTCGGTATCAACCCGTAAACAGCTTGCTACTGATGCATTATGGTGCTTTTTCAATTCCATCCTCTCCAAAGCTGAGCCCAAAGATTTCAAAGATGCAATGTCTAAACACTCATGGTTCACCGCTATGGTAAATGGCGATCTAAAGGAGGTGGTGTATGTTAGTCAACCTGAAGGATTCGTGGATCTGGAACGTCCTAACCATGTCTATCGTTTGAAGAAGGCTCTTTATGGGCTTAAGCAAGCTCCTAGGGCGTGGTATGATACTTTGTCAAAATTCCTTCTTGCCAACAAGTTTACCAAGGGTGCTGTTGATCCTACACTCTTTACCAGAAAAACATGCAAAAACTACCTTCATGTACAAATCTATGTTGATGATATCATATTTGCCTCCCCTGATCCTAAAGAGTGTGATTGTTTCTCCCAAGAGATGAGCTCTATGTTTCAGATGTCCATGATGGGACAAATGTCGTTCTTTTTGGGTATGCAAGTATCTCAAAATCCCAATGGCATATTCCTCAATCAATTCAAGTATGCTAATGAAATCTTGAAGAAATTTGGATTTGAATCCTGTGACTCTGTTGATACTCCCATGATCGAAATATCAAAACTCGATGAAGACAATGGTGGGATTCCGGTCGACCAAACCAAGTATCGGAATATGATTGGCTCCTTAATGTACCTCACTGCTAGCCGACCGGACCTCCTTTTTGCCGTATGCATGTGTGCTCGATATCAATCCAAACCAACCAAGAAGCACTTGGAAGCGGTCAAGAGGGTCTTTCGGTATCTTAAAGGAACAATCCACATGGGTGTCTGGTATCCCAAGGACACCGCTATGGCGCTCACGGCTTATTCCGACGCTGACCATGCGGGATGTCAAGACACTCGTCGAAGCACATCTGGAGGTGCACAGTTTCTGGGTGATAAGCTGGTTAGTTGGTCTTCAAAGAAACAGATGAGTACTTCGATCTCCTCCACAGAAGCTGAATACATTGCCATGTCATCTTGTTGTGCTCAAATCCTATGGATGAGATCACAACTTTCGGACTATGGTCTTGTGTTTAACAAGATTCCCATGTACTGTGACGACAAAAGTGCTATAGCTCTCTGCTGCAATAATGTCCAGCACTCCAGATCCAAGCACATTGACATTCGACATCACTTCATCAGGGAACAAGTCGAGAAGGGGATTGTGAAACTTTACTTCATGAGGACTGAGTTCCAGCTTGCTGATATCTTTACCAAAGCACTTCCTAGGGAACGATTTCAATTCATTCTCCCTCGTCTTGGAATGAAGAGTCTCACGCCTGAGGATCTCAAAAGTCTTCAGGAAGATCAAGAGGAGTAAAGGGGTTGCTTCACATATCCTTTGTACATAGTTTATATCAAAAAGAAAATAGAAAAATATAAAACCTACAAAAACCATAAAAATCTGAAAAATCATAAAACCCAAAAATATTCTTCTCACGACATGTCTCATGTGTAATCAATATTATGCACGATTCTAGAAATGCCATTCAATAATGGCACGGAATCATACATATGCTTGAACATGAGTCTTTTTCCTTTACTCAAAATAATGTTTTTTTCTAAAACATGTCGTTTCCCAAACACTCCTTCTAAATGGTTTGCTATTACTTCAGATAGCAACCCGATCTTATTATTGGGGAAAGTTCGTCGCCGCTAAAAAGACGACTGTTCCTAACAAAGGCATGAATTACTTTATATTCGTGCCTTTCCGATCTGATGTACGCTTAAGTGCATCATTTCTGGTAAAAGAAGAGAAGTCTCATTTACATCTCAAATACTTTTCCTTCAATGATTCTTCGGGAAAGTATTTGCTCCAAACTTGGTGGTACCATGGTTTTTGAAGATCAAACGGAACTTGAAACTTGGTTTACAAATATGCCACTCAATCGATGATAACGGATTATTCTTTTGTGCAAAATGATAAATTGTAAATGCGTCATCGATTGAGGGGGAGTATGATTTCAAAAACTACATATTATCAAAACAAGATCTTTGTGCATAAATACTGCGTATTAAGTGTGATTGTTATGTGTTAGTATATGAATCTTTCATGAGTTTCTCGTTAAACTCCAAATCATTTATAAACTTATCATTTCTAACACATAACACGCTCCCTCAAAGTTTGAGGGGGAGCTAATGTATCGTCTCAAAATCAGTCATTCTTAAATTTGACACATCTTTCTCCCAAAATCTTTTAACTTATTTAAATCACCTGGGATCACAAATCTCAATTGGTTTGAAATTTTTGATCGGGGGAGAAGAGGTGATTTAAATATGAAAAACTAATTAAAATGTGATGTTTTGAACCCAAATGCATGCTCTCTCTTATATGCTAAACTCTTTTGTATATCAATGCACATATTGAAGGGGAGCAAATGATTTGTGAAAAAGGATTCTTGCATTTTAAGAGATCGAGACTCAGACTTGACTCATGAATTGACGAAACACAACTGTCTTGAATCGAAAGGACTAATCCTGGACGGGTAATAACTTCAAGCTGGTCTAACCAGTGATGTAAGCGTGTCTTGAAAAGGACTTGCCTGAGTAGAGTGTACCGTTTCGAGAAACTCTTAGCAGTCTTGACCAGGCCGGGTAATAATTTCAAGCTAGTCTAACTAGTGATGTAAACGTGTCTCGAATCCGTCATGATTTCTAAAAGTGGATCAATTCAAAAGTGCATCTCTTCCCGACATGTGCAAAATTTCAGATCAAATCATATGAGCACATGTTAAGGGGGAGCATTTGAAAATGACAAAACTCTCAATGTGTTTCTCAATCATAAACACGTTGAGAGAATTTTCAATGATTTGGTAAATGGCAACATAGGATAGTCATGAAGTTATAAGGTGGCTAAGGTTAGGAAAACCGTCCTATGATCCGCCAGAGCCGGAGGGATCTACCCATGGACAATACTAAATAGATAGTATTAGAAAGTCCGTAGGTATGATTATGAAAAAAAGAGAAATGTGAGAATGGAGAAAGAAGGGGTTGAAGAATTAAAAAGAAATGAAATGAGAAAGGGTGAAAAGAAATAGCCCTCAAATTATTCAACCTTAGGGCAGAAACCGGGTTCAATTCATAATCTACTGATGGTTGCTAAGGCGACATCGGTATTGAAGACAAGACGTCATGGACCCAGTGACGCACTGCACTAAACCTTCTAGCCACTCAAGTTCTCTTAAAAGAACTTGTTTCATTCTCACGGGGAACCGGTGTAATCTATCAACTTATCTCTTAGAGATGGTTGATATTGAAGCAGGAGACCTCTCCCTAATCTCTGCATAGGAAAACCAAATGCACTTATTTGAGTCTAGAGCCTCGAGATGCATAAAAATATCTCATAGGAACACGTGCTACTTCTACCCTGGTTGTTCAACATTAAGGATACCAATGGTAAACTTATGAGTCCTACGCAGATCCTAGCAATCTGCCAGAACATTTATGAGGGATGTTGCTTTTGTAACTCCCAGTGATTGAATGGAAATTCCTGCCAGGGTCAACATCAAGCAGCCCTGAAAGCAGGTCACTTAGGTAATCCCTTGTGAATTACGCTTAGTGGTCGCGGTGGTTACAAACGGTCAACAGTCGTGGAGTGATCTCCAGCGACTCACCCAATCGTTGATCTACTTAGGTAGGTCGTGTAACTCCTCTCAGGGTCTGCCGATTGGGAACGATCTTGGTAAGGGTTAGAAGGAGTCTTCACACTAGACGATCTCTAATTCCAAACCTATAAGTACCGGATGATTTGTTGCTAACTGTCTGCTTGAAGGAATTTCTGACGGTTGCAGTAAATTGCTGAAAAGATGCTGATCCATCAACACATTCTCACACTTCGACATCACAATCTAAGAAATCATGATCATTGATTGGGCCTCATATATGCTTCCATAACTCTGATGCAAAAGATCATGATCCTGAAAAGTGTGAGCATGCCAACACAAAGATGTTCTTATCACATGGAGACGTTACTACTCAAAGATGACTTACAGACACTCATTTGGATGATGAACTTGAAGTAATTTCCAAAGATCATCCATCACATTGAACAAGTCATCTAGAGTCTACCGCTTAATGCGCAAAGATCACAACTATGAAGAATCAAAAGGCTACGAGCTACACGGATGTCGTCAAAGACTTGAATGCTATGATTCAATATTTATTTTCCGGGGTGACCTCCCTTAGGGGGAGATTGTTAGGAATACGTTTATTCATATGAAGACTCGGTCACCCCGAGTATAGTTTGGCATGTTGTAGCTCGTAGTATCTATCATATTAGTTAGAACGTAGTTTAGTGTTAAATAGTATTTGTGGAGTCGGGTTGGGTCTTTAACCACTGTCAGCCCGCTCCACAGCCCGTTTCAGGGGGCGTTTTATTGTAACTATAGATACCCCTTCCCTAGCTTGGAAGAGGTTGGACCTTCACTCACAATCTAATACATTACTAGTTTTCTCTCAAGGTTCCAACTCTTTCTCTCTCTAACTTCTCACTAGAAAACCTTACATTTAATCATCCTAAACACAATTTCATACATGTTCTCATATTAGAGTATACTACAAAACTCGAAAAAAAAAAAGTTTGTCAAAATGATCGTCTAGTGAAAGATAAAAAAATTCTCTTCGCAATGATGTATTTTTTGTCGTTTAACAGATAATTTATTTTCAAGTTAAAGTGTAAATTAAGTTTATTTTTGATGTAAAAATGAATGGTTTATCTGTTTAAATGACAAAATAAATCATTAAAATTTGTTTTTTGACCCTTAAAAAATCTGTGATCTATATTAATCTATCTCTAACTAAATTCTTGAGGCATTTTTTTTAGTGAAAAAATAAATGGCTAAACTTTGTTGAAAATTCCAAAAACAACTTTAAATATTCACTACTTATTTTGAATTATTAAATAAATATTTATTCTAAAACACATAAAATTTTGTAAATGCTCATCAACTACATTCTTCATCAATAACAAAAACCTATGTATTTTTTATAACTTCAACAATTTTGACAACTAACCCAAACAAAAAAAAAAAAAAAAAAAAAAAAACCATATTTTAAAACACATTAATTAAATATTTAAAAATGATTTAATAAGATAACATATAAAAACACATACTCAAAACCAAAGTACCCACCTCTTTTCAGCATCACACATTACAAAACACCACACCATTCACAAAAATCTCCAAATCTTCAACTAGTTCATGTCATTAAAAGTTTCACACCACCCACGGCACTCCCTTGTGACTACTACAAGACATTTCCACTTTTTTTGCAATTTGCACCAATAATATCTTTTGTCAATTCTTGGTTTTTTTTTTGAGGTGTGCTACACCCACTCATAATTTACACAAAAAACCCCACTCGCTGACGTGTCAGCGAGCTGATTGGTTGGTTTTTTGTGGCTCACAAAAAACTAACCAATCAACTCGCTGACACGTCAGCGAGTGGGTTTTTTTGTGTAAATTGTGAGTGGATGTAGAATTATTCTTTTTTTTTTATACATTTTTTTCCACAAAAATCTCAACTCCAACGTGCCAATCTTTTTCATTTCAACTTATTAACATTATAAAAATTATTTGCTTCCACAAATTTTGGGCTTTCAGATACTATCACTACAAGCAAAGGTCCTTCATTGCATTGCTTATTAATGTTTTTATATCATCTTTTTTACTGTTTTTTATGATATGGGTCTTGCAAGATTTGTTGTTGTGTAGCATTATATGATGTTTTAACACTTGGGTTTTGTTAGATTTTGAGAAATATTATGTGGGTATAATTTAGATTTTTATGGTTAGTAAGAAAGTGCCTTAATTTAGATTTTGTGGCATAAAGTTAATAATCTTTTTATAAAAAAATGAGATTTTTTTTGTGGGTGGAGTTTATATTTGTATGATTAGTAAGTAATTGGCTAAATTTAGCATTTTTTGTTTTTTTAATGAGAAATTTCATGTGGGTATAGTTTAAAGTTTTATATTAGTAAGAAAGTGGCTAAATTTAGTATTTTGGTAGTAATATTTAAAAAAAAAAATGAGAAATTTTAAGTGGGCATACTTTATATTTGTATGATTAGTAAGAAAGTGGCTAAATTTAGTATTTATGGTGTAAAAAATGTTATATTTTTAAAAAAATATTGAGGAATTTATTTGGGATTTGTTACAGATTAAGGGATAATAATGGTGAATTTGGGATTGTTTACTGAGATCAAGCCTGTAGTGTCAGTGAATGTGAGATTCAGGATACCTTATTATACTCAATGGGGTCAGAGTTTGGTTGTGTGTGGTTCTGAGCCGGTTCTTGGTTCGGGAAATGTGAAGAAAGGTCTTCTTTTGACCGCTTTTCATGAAGGTGATGAGCTTATATGGGGCGGGAGTTTGACTGTTCCGGTTGGGTTTAAAAGTGAGTATAACTACTATGTAGTGGATGATGCGAAAAATGTATTAAGATGGGAGGTTGGAAATAAGCGGAAATTGGTGTTGCCGGATGGAGTTGAAAATGGGAAGGTGGTTGAGCTTCATGATCTTTGGCAGGTATACATAAAACATCTTTTTTGAATTTTGAAGACGGTATTTTGTTATATTAGTAGTTTTTCTTCGTAAGATGACACTTGTTTATTGTAACGGAATGCTTGAATCCAGACCGGTAGTGATAGTCTCCCTTTTACAAATGCATTCAAGGATGTCATCTTTCGCAAGAGTAGCAGTTTGGCTATTGAGAAGCCACTTGGTGTAGTTCAGAATAAGTTGGAAAATGACAGTAATATCTATCATATTTCATTTTGATGTAAAAACTGATCGACACATATTGATACTGATGTCCATTGTTTTCAGATTCGGTTATTGTTCAGTTCAAGATATGCTGCCCAAATATAGCAGAAGGAACATCGGTACTAGTTGTCTTTTTTGCTCTCCAAAAGATATACAAACACGTAACTCTAATGGGGCCTTTTTCTTGTTGCAGGTATACGTGATTGGCAGCTTGGTTGAGCTGGGAAAATGGAAGGTTCAAGATGGACTTAAACTAAGTTATGCTGGTGATTCTGTTTGGCAAGGAGACTGTCTAGTACCAAAGGGTGCTTTCCCTTTAAAATATAAATACTGTAAATACGGGAAAAATGGTAACTTCTCACTAGAAAATGGTTCAAATCGAGAAGTTACCATTGACGTTTCAGCCAGTGGACCAAACTACCTTGTTCTTTCAGATGGCATGATGCGAGTAAGATGTTTGATAAGTATTTTTAATTTTATTAATATTTATGAAAATGGGTTGTAATAAATTTCTTACCTTTTTATCTAGGAAATGCCATGGAGAGGTGCAGGTGTAGCAATTCCGATGTTTTCAGTGAGATCAGAGGAAGATGCGGGAGTTGGAGAGTTTCTTGATCTGAAATTAGTTGTAGACTGGGCTGTTGACTCTGGATTCCATTTACTTCAGCTTTTACCGATAAATGATACTTCTGTGCACAAGATGTGGTGGGATTCTTATCCATACAGGTAAGAATCTGCATGTAAACTGAAAAGCTATTCAGCAGGTGTATGTTTGAAAAATGAATTAGTATAACAGAAATGCTGTTTTAGTTTCGGCTCCCAAAATTATTTTTACTGCTTATGGTTTTTGTGTTTTCATAATTTTCTTTCTTATTTTATCTCACCATGCAGCTCTCTCTCAGTATTCGCATTGCACCCGCTATACCTCAGACTTCAGGCACTTTCAGAAAATATACCAGATGATATCAATGTAGGCCCCACTTCTTCATTCATATAGTATCTAGGAGATATTTGTATTTTGAGGTGGCAATTTCGACCTATTTGCTTATGAGTGGGTCGATTTGGGTTATGTTCATCTCTAATGGGTCAACTGTAGAGTCAAAAGCGTTGCTAAAAAGGAAATGGGCCAAATGGGTAAAAAGTTGCTCTATTTTTTTCAAATTTGTATCCAAAAAGGGCTAGCGGCGCAGCTTGTTGCTCGTTTGCCTTCCAACTCTGTAAATCCAAATTAATTCATGAGATAAATGCGTACAACCTCCTTAGTTGTTTTAATTAAAAACTTTGCTGATTATTTATAAAAAAAAGTCCTAAATTTGGACAAAAAGTGTCTTCGGGTCAACCAAACCCGACTCCAATCAGGTACAAATATTTACAGTTTTCGACCCATTCTTACCCCTGTATCACATGCTTTTAGGGTAAAAAGTGATGTACTATAACTGGGGTGAAAAAAAAAACCTTTTGTTATGCCTTTATTAGGATCCTGAATACGTATTAGTATATCAGATTGGCTTATGCACCTGAAAGATAAAACAAAAAAAAGAAAATATAATATATTAACAAAGTATATATTTAGTTTAAAGCATAAATATGTCCCTATCTTATAATTTGTGTATCTGTTCTTTTCTGCAGCAAGAGATACAGAAGGCAAAGAAAGAGCTTGACGGGAAGGTATTTCTTCCTTTTATCATATAAATGTGAATAAATATTGTAAGCAACCATTCCACATTTAAGCTAAGTA
Organism: Artemisia argyi; assembly: GCA_030686995.1. NCBI lineage: Eukaryota > Viridiplantae > Streptophyta > Magnoliopsida > Asterales > Asteraceae > Artemisia > Artemisia argyi. The sequence continues at coordinate 169,971,934 of CM060676.1, read as the reverse complement.
TTTCTGTTCTCGTTTATCTTGTTAATTCTGAAAACCGTCCTTGAATAATGGTTAAGCAAAACATTTTAACATATTCCATACAAAGCAACCTTATAATGAAATCCCATACATTTCCCATTCAATAGTTGATGGGTACATCTTACATTTTCCCTTTTACTGCTGCGTCAAGATCTTTTATGTACTACCTTTTATCATTGAATTTACCCTGTTAAGCTGCTACTTCTTGAAGTTACATTCATTACTTACGACAATCTTAATATCTTGCAGCAAGTAGATTATGATGCTACAATGGCTACAAAGCTTTCAATTTCCAAGAAGATATTTGATTTGGAGAAGGATTTGATACTAAATTCTACTTCCTTCAGTAAATTTATGTCTGAGAATGAGGTACGTATGAAAAGATTAAGCATTAAAGGATTATTTGTTGTATAAGCTGCATATATGTTATCAACAGCCTGTGAATGGTTGCTGAGGTCCAATCATTACAAGATCCCAAAGCTAATTTTATGTTATTTATCTGTTTTTGTCGATTGGTACAGGAATGGTTGAAACCGTATGCAGCCTTTTGTTTCTTACGAGACTTCTTTGAAACTTCAGACCACAGCCAATGGGGCACATTCAGTAAATTTTCAAAAGACAAGGTGCTCATTCGATTTTATATGCCATCTGTTCTCATATTCAAATTCAAATTATTTTCAGTTACAAACTGATCCTCTAACATGTATGTTGTAATTTGATCAGCTTGAAAAGCTCATCTCCAAGGACAGCTTGCATTATGACATTATACGCTTCCATTATTATATACAATACCATTTGCACATACAAGTAAGTTTATTAACTTATTATAAATCTTAATGGCTTTTATACATCTTACCAAATATAAACTTCATATTACTTTCTTTGTGATCAACAGTTATCAGAATCAGCAGAATATGCAAAAGAGAAAGGAGTTGTATTAAAAGGAGATCTTCCAATAGGCGTCGATAGAAATAGTGTAGATTGTTGGGTAAATCCAACTTTATTCCGCATGAACACCTCTACTGGGGCCCCACCTGATTATTTTGATAAAAATGGGCAAAATTGGGGGTTCCCTACATACAACTGGGAAGAAATGTCTAAAGATAACTATGGTTGGTGGCGTGCTCGTCTATCACAGGTCTTTCACTTCATATCATGTCTGTTATTTATTAATACTGTTTATCTTGTTCTCTTTTTGCTTACTAGTCTCTTAAATTTATTTTTCTGGAGCAAAGATGGCGAATTATTTCACGGCTTATAGAATAGATCACATATTGGGTTTCTTTAGAATTTGGGAGCTTCCAGAACATGCAATGACAGGTTTAGTTGGAAAATTCCGTCCATCTATACCACTTAGCCAGGTAAATTTTGAGATGTGTTTTTATGTTCTTATATTCGAAATGACATGGTGCTGCTTTGAGATGAATAAGAAACATTTCATAATTATAGGAAGAACTTGAAAAAGAGGGGATATGGGACTTTGATCGATTGAGCAAACCGTACATTCTTCAGGAGCATTTACAGGTGCCTCATTTTTTAATTTGGCTTATTTTTATTGGATTTATCATTAGAAGGGTCACCTTTATTGAAATTATACTCTTGCTCTTATTTTAAGGAAATATTTGGACCGTCATGGATAGTTGTGGCTTCTCATTTCTTGAATGAGATTGAGAAAAATCGTTATCAGGTAATATAGTTTCTTGAAAGGATACATTACTTTCCTTATATAGTAACTAAGTGATTCTTTTAAATTGCAGTTCAAAGACGATTGTAATACAGAGAAAAAGATTGCTGCAAAGCTGAAATCGCTTATTGAGAAGTCATTGCTGTTGGAAAGTGAAGACAAATTAAGGCGTGGTCTCTTTGATCTTGTGCAGGTAAATTAACTATGTATTTCAGGTGATTCTGTTATAATTACATTTTGGAATCGTTTTTTGCTGGTGTTTGATATACTAAATTCTTATAAATATTCATTGGCAGAATATTGTGCTAATTAGAGACCCTGAGGATGCTAGAAGCTTTTATCCTCGCTTTAACCTAGAAGATACATCTAGTTTCAAGGATTTGGATGATAACAGGTACTTCATATAAACAAATTAAGTTTCCGTATAAAATATCCTGCCTTTTCTGTTTTTATAACTTAATATTTTATTTTTATTTCGCGCAGCAAAAATATTCTTAGAAGATTGTATTATGACTACTATTTCCAGCGACAAGAAACTCTTTGGCGCCAAAATGCCATGAAGACTTTACCTGCTCTGCTAAGCTCGTCAGATATGTTAGCATGTGGAGAGGATCTAGGCATGATTCCTTCTTGTGTTCATCCAGTATGTGCTCTTCATCTTTCTTATTTTAGATTTTTTTTTTTTTTTAATCTTTTTTTTATTGAATATAATTCTTTGAGACTCATGTTTTTGAAATGAACTTGGTGCAGGTTATGCAGGAATTAGGATTGATAGGATTACGTATCCAACGTATGCCAAGTGAGGCTGATTTGGAGTTTGGTATTCCTTCTCAGTATGAATATATGACCGTATGTTTCTCAAACACCTTAAGTTGATTTTTACTACTCCGTATTATTTTATTTATTTATTTATAATAAATTGAATGCATGAACTTGCAGGTATGTGCTCCATCATGCCACGATTGTTCTACTTTACGTGCATGGTGGGAAGAAGATGAAGATAGAAGACGTTCATTTTTTAAAACCATGGTGGGTTCTGACAGTTTGCCACCTAAGGAATGTATCCCGGAAATTGCACATTTTGTGTTGCGTCAGCATGTTGAAGCTCCCTCGATGTGGGCAATTTTCCCTCTACAGGTATTATGTTGCTAAGTGCTTTCTTTGCTATCTAAACTAATGCATAGACAGAGAACATGACAAACTTTCATCTTGTGGGATGTTTGGTTGTGAATTATTCAAAGTTAAAACATTATTGATGCATACTAATTGCTTTGAATGTTACTGAATTTTAACACAAATAGCAAGACCTATCGACAAAAAACAAAGAGTAGTCCTGTCTATATTATTTGGGAAGTAGTAATTTTGTTATATTTCCTGCCAAAGAGCTAGCAATGATTCTATCATGTTTGTGTAATTTAGTACATAAGCATTTTTAATACGTTTGTCAGGATTTGTTAGCATTAAAAGAAGAATACACAACACGCCCTGCTTCAGAAGAGACGATCAATGATCCGACAAATCCTAAGCATTACTGGCGATTCCGTAAGTGTATCCCTTTTTTTGGTGGTTTATTTTTTCTCAAAATATTACATTTGACAAAGTTCAAATAACTTATTGTTAACCTCCAGGACAAATATACTCCAGTCTCACAAAACACGTGTCCTTTCTTAACGGCAATCTTTGTCGGTTTACGTGTTTTCCTTTTCAAATAATCAGAATCTGTCAAACACTTAGACAATTGATTATCCAATTATTACAGCTTCTAAGAACGACACATCCAATCATAATCTCTTACAAAGTATACTATCAGACCTCATTATGTGATTTTGATGATTCAAATCACATACAGTAAATCATTTTGACGCATACATCCAAATACTCCTTCATCAAATATTTAAAATAAACATCAAGAGAGGAACCATAAGGCCCAAACAAGTCATAGTCAACGCAACAAATTTATATGTAACGATGAAATGACAAATATGTGATTTAACATATTGAACTTCTGTTCCTTTTAGGTGTTCATGTGACAATCGAATCCTTGTTGAAGGATAAGGAACTTACAACAGCAATTAAAGGACTTGTTCGCTCGAGTGCAAGATCATATCCTGGTCAAGAAGAAACACAACCAGCTGGAGTCACAAACCTATCAGTGGTTCCTGAAAAGCAGCAAACTGCCAACGAACAAGATAAGATTCGTCTCCCAAGCCAAAATCCAAAAATCACAAGCATAGCAGTTCTGTAAGGTTATTTTACGAGATTTATATTATCCCACAAGCCATTTGACTTTTATCGACTTTCTGCCATGGATCATATCACCATAAAATCATGTAAATTTTAGCCTTGGACTTGTTGAAAGCAAATGCTGCAATAAAAGTTTTATGTTTTGCTTCATAAAAGTTATGTTAATCGGCCGTGATGCCTGCCTTGTTTTTTGAGTACATCGTAGATTTGGCGTATTAATATTTCTTGAGTACATCTAATTGATCGTGATGCAAACTCCAAATGTGTTTCTGGAATAATATGTAATGTCCCGAAAACAAAAACGGACCAGGATAGAATAACATTATGAAACCAGCGACAGTATATGTAGAGCTGTGAAAGTTATAATGTCAAGTGTGAAATATATTTCAAAATGAGTTATGATACAGTCCTAAAATTTGACATGATGACATGTTTAACCAATTTACTGATTAACATGTGGTATGCTAATTTTGACATGTAGTTATACGGCTATGTTTGACGACACGTAGATAGCAGTATGAATAGTTTTTTCTTACAAAATTTTTGGAAGTGTTTATAGTGTATATGGCAAAACTCGTCATAATTTGGTGCTTTACTTGTTAATTTTCTCTTGCACCCTATTTACTCTATTATTTGAGTTTTCAAAATTTATCAAAAATGTGACAAAAGAAATATCAAAAATGGCACATTAAGGGGGTTATATTAAATTTATACGTAATAGTTTAGAAGCAATTTAGTTTTCATTCTAAATATATTATTACTCCTTACGAGCTATGATCAAGAAAAATTAAAATGAGAAGGATAGGAAGAAACCACAATCACACATTTCATATGCATTTATTAAAATAGATGTATCTCCTATTGAAAATCTCCCCCTTATTAAAATATGTGGCTAAAAATTCTTCTTATTTTTCTCATTTTAGTTTTTCTTTTGTTACCGGATCCTTTCCTCTACTCCTTACAATATTACATGATGCATATTTCAATATGAGAATTTATTGGATTTATTACCTACATTACGATGCAGGGATGGACCCATTTTGGAGCCGTGTCACACCTGATTTTAAGACACGAAGTGTAATCTCTAGCTGAAAATGTTATTTTATTATTATTTTTTTATTATTTTATTATTTTTTTCACATACAACTCTTGATAAATTTGTGCTACTTCTGTTTAGGCCAAAAATTATTTATAGCGCAAATTTAGTGCTTTTGTTTAAAAAAAGGGTAAAATGCAAAAATAGTCCTTAATCTATCACGAAATCGTAAAAATGATACCGAGACAAAAAGTCACGCAAAAAAGCCACCAACGTTACGTAAATTTGCAAAAAAGCCACCGAGAGCCATTTTTCGTTAGTTTCTTCGTTAACTGCCTAGTCATCAAGGGTAGTTTCGTCTTTTTACTGTACATACTTATTAAATTTGCCGCCATAATCAGCTCTGTGCCTGGGCATCGATTTGACATGACTTCAATGGCTAAATTTGCAAAGTAACTAAAAGGTTTTAACCCCATAAACCCCCCCCCCCCCCCCAACCCACACTTGCAAATCACGAATCGAGGTAAAAAAAAAATCACGGTTTGCAGAAAATGAAAGCATCACCAAACACCGCAATAATCACCACCACCATAACCACAACCACCACCACCGACACACACCAAGAAACTTCAACGTTGGTGACCACAACAACTCTGACACAACCCCCACATCAAAGGTCATGTCCACGTTGTTTCTCAGAAGACACTAAGTTCTGCTACTACAACAACTACAACACTTCACAGCCTCGTCATTTTTGTCGTAGCTGCCGCAGGCACTGGACTCATGGTGGCGTTCTCCGGGACATCCCCGTTGGAGGTGGTACTCGAAAAAACAACAAAAGGAAAAAACCCATGAACCCCACCACCACTTCAGGTTATTGTGATACCACCTTTGCTCCGCCGGAGAACTAGGAGTACCAGTGCCATCTAACGCCTCCACCTGTGGATGATGCCAGAAATGTGATGGTTCCGTTTGAACCCAATGTGTTTGTGCCATCGCTGTTTGAGGGTGTTGGGTTTGAGGATGGTGTCTGGCCATTTTGTGGCACTTAAGCTAGTTTCTTTGTTTAATATTTGTCTTTTGTTAGTAGTTGTTGATGTAACCGATCTGATCTTTTGGTGAATGGTAAAGTCTGGTTTGTACAATATTGGCGGGAAACTAAAATTAACTAACAAATAACTAACTGAGCCTTCTAGAACTACTTAGCTACAATGGAGTGTTTGGTTCTGCAGTTATTAGCTTGACTTAACTGTTTTGACCCATGTTGAGCAGCGTCCCATTATCCCCCGCGCAAATTGGCGGTGTGTAAAGGGTTACACAGAGCCAATTTGGATAAACAATTGTAGTGCAGAGGTTTGCTTAGGCCCTTTGTGAGAATATCAGCCAATTGTGACTTGGTTGGTATGAAAGTGGGTAGAATTTGACCACCTCTAATCTTGTCTCTCACAAAGTGGTAATCAATTTCTATATGCTTGAACTAGTTTGGAAGGTCTGTACAAAGGAGTGTTTGTTTCTGCAGTTATTAGGTTGACTTGACTGTTTTGACCCATGTTGAGTAGCATCCTCATTACAAATCCGTGTAACCATTGACTATCCGTGTAACCTTATTCAAATGAATGTGCAGGCACAAAAATACCCAAAATTACCCAAATTGACAATCAAGTTTGACTTTTGAAAATGACAATCAACGTTGACAATCTTTGTTTTGACCTTGTAACATAGCATCATAACATAAGGAACAAAGCAAAATAACATAATAAATCAACAAACAGATAACATAATTGATAATATAACATTAAATTGATAAAAAAACATAACATGTCATTAAAATTCAAAACATAACATTGATAAAACATAACGGGTAACATTAAAATTCAAAGGAACGTAACATGGTTGATAAAAAGCATTGAAAGAAACTCTAGAGTCCCTTGACAAATGCGTGCTTGTTGAAAAGCTTGAGCTTCGCTTCAGAAATCTTCTTCTTCAATTCCAAAAGCTCGATAACGTCGGACTTTTTAAGCTTCTTAAAGTACTCCAAGCACTTGAACATCTGCACCGAGGGACGCACAAGTTCCATTTCAGCCATGTACTTGTTCCTTTGAATAACAATATCAAGCAACTCTTGATATGCCTTAAACAGATCTTTCGCATACTTGACATCACGCTGTGTCTCCCTATCAAAATACACCGTCATCTGGTATGGTAACTGTGTTTGTTTAGTGGATGAATGAGGAAGTTACTTAGGTTATAGCCTATAAATAGGCGTGGTAATTACATGTGAAAATGTGTTTTAGGCGTGTTTGATAAGGCGAAAAATAAACCACTTTTAGGGGGTCATTTAAGCCCGAAATTGAATTTATTTGATCAAATATTACCCTAAATCGTTCATTTTGTGATTTTAGGTACTTTGGGAGAGAAATTTGGAAAAGGAAGCAATTCGGACGTTTTTGGAGCATAAAAGTGAAGAAAACGCCAAAGACTTAATTTTCCAAGCTGAGAACAGTACCTGACGGCGTCAAGAGGAATATTCTGACGGCGTCAGGAGTAAAAGTGGTGACGACCCAGTGCAAACCTGACGGCGTCACAAGAAGGGCGTCAAGAGTTAATTTTGTGACGGCCTGCATAAGGAGACTACATGACGGCGTCAGACCCAGATCTAGGCAGTCCGAGGAACTATTTGGCGGCGAGATGACGGCGTCAGCCCTTTGTTCTTGACGCCGTCACCTTCTAAACTCTATATATAGTTTTCTATTTTTCATTCATTGAGAGGAACTTGTGTGGAGAAACCCTAGGGCCGAACTTTGTAAACCCTAGCTCGTATTTTACAGCTTTTTCAAGGGTTTTCAACCCTTGAATCCTTTCATGTGCTATTAAGATAAGTCTTCTTTTAATTCAATCAATATGTCTATGTGTTGGTTGTCTATATCTTGTGCTTGTTTTGATTTCAACATGCTAGGCTAGATCTATCTTGTGTTTGCTTGGATCTAATGAAACCTAGATGTTAATTATGTGTTGATTACTTGTTTATGGTTGTATTGGATGAATGATTTCAATGTTAGGCTTAAGAAAACTGGCAGATCTCCATTGTGTAACATGCTTGAACGTCTTAGGAAACATGAACCGATGTGTACTAGGTTTTATTGGTTGTATTTAATGCATGAGTAAATTCTAATGATCCCATGTTAGGAGCTTCTTAGCCGGCTCGACATAGGAGTGAAGTAGGCACTCATAAGATTGGGGAAGTAAGTACGCCACCCCATGAATGGTATTAAGGAATACAATCCGTCATCCACGCAACTATAACAAGTAATTAACGTGTAAAAGATATCTAGGGAGTAGTGAAATCTAAGTAAACACATTTCTCCCACATATTGCTCACAACTTTAGTTTAATTTAGTTTATTTTCATTTCTAGTATTTTATTTTGATTGCATTTTTAGTATTGGGTTAGTTGACTAGCAACTAATTCCGCCCAAATCCTTCAAACCCGAGATTTTAATTTGCTTTCTAAAAAAATATAAAAAAAATACAAAAAAGAATCATCCCTCATCTCTAGACCTAGTCTTTAGGTTTTCTAATCCTAGCGACACTATTCCTAGCTGAACGATCAATCCCCCGATACTTGTCATTATACTATACTACATCGATCAGGTACACTGCCTGGTGGGGGTTGTAAGCTTCTCGAGATCCCTTGAGAGGTAAAGCCTGGTGCAAACCCTACGCATCAAGTTTTTGGCGCCGCAGCCCGGGGAATAGTTATTGTCTAGGATGGAATTTCTTTTTATTAGGTCTACTTGCTAGATTCATTTCTAGTAAGATTTTTATTTTTATCTTTATAGGTCTTCTTTAGTCTATCTTTTCTTTGTGTCTTTGTTTGTAAAAAAACCTTTCCATTGACTATTCCGTTAGCCATTATGGAGAACGCGAATCCACCATACTACCAACCACGAAATTCACCCACTCCAAATGACATCTTGATGTTTAAACAACATGAGGATGAACCTATCTATGATGCATGGGCTCGTTTTAAATATTTACTCCGAAAAGTCCCTCATCATAATTTCGATCTGTGGTCCCAAATTGAAATATTTTACCATCGTGTCGACCACTATACCAAAATGGACATTGACCATGCCGCAGATGGGGACCTTTGGGGATTAAGTGTTAATGAAGCATGGGAAACCATAGAGAATTGTGCCAAACTTGCCAAAAAAATGGACAACCCAACAAACGTTGTTACGGATCAATTGGTAGCAAGTTTAAGGGGACAAGCAAGAAGATTGTTTGGGGATAAGCGTATAGATGAGATAACTGGGTGCACGGGGTGGTTTGATTTCACCACAATACAAGCTGAACACATAGGTGACCTTGATGTGATGGAGGATTTAGCCGAACATGATCACATTAATAAAAAAGACCTAGGTTTTATGATCGATGATGATGAATCTCAAGAAACACATGATGAATCTTTTGGGCAATTTGTATATAGTAGTCATAATATTGAGGATGATCCTTATGATTCGGACATAGAAGTTGAGATGCCTAGAGAAGCACGTGAGATACTTGGGAAAATGTTAGGGTTAGATTATAATAAAACACATGTTGAGGATATAGGTGATCTTAACACAAGGAATGGTGAAGTAAATAACATGAGCCCACCAAGTACCCCACAAGTCCTACCATCATTTGAGGCATACACACCGCCCGTGACTTATTCGGATGAAGTAGAAAAGACTTTAGGAATCCCAATTGAGGTAGAACCTTTGAACCAAACACAATTAGAGGATATAGGTTTGAATACTTATAATGATAACCTTACTCTTAGTTCTAGGGAAGTTCCTAGTTTTGATGAACCGGAGCCTCAACCAAAACCGTTACCTAATCTTCCATCCTTGGATGAAAATTTAGGAATTGAAATAGGTTCCGATCCACCCATCAAACCATATAGTCTGGGTAGTCTTAGGATAAAGGTAGTGGACTCTACGCCTTGTAGAGAGGAAACCAATATAGGAGTGGAAAATGACCTTACATGCTTACATCACCCATTTATGTTTGATCACAAGAAACATTATGGGTTTAAACCGGGTTTATTAGGTCAAGATGGATCCCCAACTAGTAATCTCTTGAAGTTGATTGAAAATGATCCCTTTCTAGGAGAAAATCTTAATCCACCCATTAACCCGATTGAATTAGGTAAGGTTATGATGATAGGAGCACACCCCTTTGAGCATATAATTCATACACCACTTTTTCCTCACGAGGCATATTTCCACCTTAAGGGTGTGTATCGCTACTTCCACCCGCACTTAATTCAAAGTGTAGGGAAAACCTCCCCTATTTCCGTTAAATAAGGGTAGAGTCAGGCTCGTGACTCGAACAAAAACAAGCGCTTATTGGGAGGCAACCCAAGCTTTATTTATTTGTTTGTTTGTTTGTTTGTTTGTTTGATTTTATTTGTTTCCGTATGCATGTTTTATTTTTGTTGCTTGTGGCTCATGTTTCAAAGTAAATTGTGAAAATGCTTTATTTTGTTTTTAACTTCGTCTTAATTGCATATAAAGGTATTTTGCAAAAGATAAGTGTAAGGGAGATCCAAATTTGTTTATAAGAACGAAATTGAGCATGAACCACAACAATATTAAATGGACATCTGTATTAGTACTTGTTAGAGTCAAATGCTTGTATCGAGTCATAATGATGTTTTGCAGGATTTTCCAGGAAGTAGGACATAAGTTTTTTCAGAAATTTTCCGGAAACTTAACGTAAAGATTTCTGCAGGTCACTTCTGACGGTGTCATGAGTTTACTCTTGACGGAGTCACGTGTAAAAATCTGGAAATTTTACCAGTTTTGTTTTTCTAACGGAGTCTTAAAGTTTTTGTTGAATTATTAGTTTTATAATCTCCAGGAAATCTGCAAACATCATTCCACAAGCATTATATCTTACTTTGTTTTCTAGGATTTATTAGTATATGTAGATTGCCGCCGATTTTATGCGAGGTTGCCTTGTCTGTTTTCTCAGGATTTACAGGTTATGTATGACAAGAAGATAATTTATATTCTGGAAGGGAAGCTTTGATTGTTCATTTTCTTGGAGGAAGATCTAACCTGGCCACCTTATTATCGATACCGAGCGAATCAGGGGAGTATTTGATTTCATTCTTTTTACTTATTTCACTTTTACATTCTTTACTTGAACATTAGGGACAATGTTCATCCTAAGTGTAAGGGGAGGGTAAAATGATGATACCTTACAGATACGCTTTCGCTTGAGTTTGTTTGTTTGATGGTAGATGTGTAATAAAACTATGAGAAATACTTGTTAGTGTAATTTTAGCGCCAAATTTAAAATTTTTTATAACATTTAGGAGTGAAACTTTAGCCATAGAAAGCGTCTCATGGATAGGAGATTGTATGACTAGCACAAAACCGTACTATTCAGAAAAATTTTCCACCCAAATATGTGAGGTTCGCCTTTAGATTTGATAGGAAAAATATTTACTATTAGTGCTTATGAGTGTACCGGTAGCATTTAGATTCTAGAACTTGCGTTAGTGATACATCCCGAGACCGCTAGTGAGACTACATTCGTGTAGTAGGATTTACTACATGATAAGAGGCATTAGGATCACCCTTGTGTTAAACCCGTATCAAAATTACTTGACCATTTAAGTCATATTACTTGGCTAGTTAAGTCAACTAATTTTCCCCACACCTTAGTGTTGTACTCATTTTTAGTACACGAAACCCCTAGTACACCCCTCCGAGCCTATCTTTTCGTTTCTAACTTTAAGCATTTTACTTAAAGGAAGAATTTGTTACACCCCACTTAAATGTACACCCAAATCGCCTTAGCCTTCCGTGTATGCACTCATCTTTAGTGCATTATTGTTATTTGTTAAACCCTAAGTTAATTATCTAATTTATTACATGGTTGCTAAGTCGAGTCATATCCTTGTGCATATTGTTTTGGGACGATTGGGACTCATGGGTAAAGTACTTGTGTTATGGAGTAATGGGGAAGAACATCATATATTACCCTCATATGTACGTTAATCTTAAAAGTACTCCAAGTGTTTTGATTTTCTTAATTCGAGTCATTAGATTAGTTTATTGTAAAGTATGTAAAAATTCAAGTGTAAGGGGAATATTCATTCCCTATAATGTATTATTTTGGATGGTATGGTAAGAGTGTATGTAAAAAAAAAAATCGAGAAATAAAGAAAAAGAAAAAAAAATAGAAAAAGAAAAGAGAAAAAACATACGGACTACCATCCCTTGTTATTCTATGTTAATTTTATGCTTTTGTTATGTTTCAATTATTAGCTTAAGTCGAGTCTAGTCTTGGCTTAGCAACGCCATATATTACATGTAATTAACTAAGATTGTTAACTCGCCACCAGTAAAGACTGCCTATATCCAACAAAACCGTGTATTCCATATCCCTACACCTAACGTTACAACCCTTTAAAAGACCTCTTTGATAGTTTATCCTAGGTGCTTACGCCATGTAGTGGAGGTTTGATCATTTCCCAAGCCTATGGTAATCTATTTCGCTATGACAGGTAGTGAGAGATATTTTCCGTTTCCATATTGTGATATAACTTTATTACACCCAAGAGATGTGAGTATCTAAACACTATTTGTGAGGTGCTAGTATATGACCTCCATGCTTGTCTTTGGTCTTTAGTGGAACGATTATTTGTTGTAATTACTTTTATATTAGTGTTAAATGACCCCAAACTTGTATTTTGATTAGAATAAAAATGCATTTGCTTGAGGACAAGCAAATCTCAAGTGTAAGGGTATATGATGAGGCGAAAAATGAACCACTTTTAGGGGGTCATTTAAGCCCGGAATTAAATTTATTTGATCAAATATTACCCTAAATCGTTCCTTTTGTGATTTTAGGTACTTTGGGAGAGAAATTTGGAAAAGGAAGCAATTCGGACGTTTTTGGAGCATAAAAGTGAAGAAAACGCCAAAGACTTAATTTTCCAAGCTGAGAACAGTACCTGACGGCGTCAAGAGGAATATTCTGACGGCGTCAGGAGTAAAAGTGGTGACGACCCAGTGCAAACTTGACGGCGTCACAAGAAGGGCGTCAAGAGTTAATTTTGTGACGGCCTGCATAAGGAGACTACATGACGGCGTCAGACCCAGATCTAGGCAGTCCGAGGAACTATTTGGCGGCGAGATGACGGCGTCAGCCCTTTGTTCTTGAAGCCGTCACCTTCTAAACTCTATATATAGTTTTCTATTTTTCATTCATTGAGAGGAACTTGTGTGGAGAAACCCTAGGGCCGAACTTTGTAAACCCTAGCTCGTATTTTACAGCTTTTTCAAGGGTTTTCAACCCTTGAATCCTTTCATGTGCTATTAAGATAAGTCTTCTCTTAATTCAATCAATATGTCTATGTGTTGGTTGTCTATATCTTGTGCTTGTTTTGATTTCAACATGCTAGGCTAGATCTATCTTGTGTTTGCTTGGATCTAATGAAACCTAGATGTTAATTATGTGTTGATTACTTGTTTATGGTTGTATTGGATGAATGATTTCAATGTTAGGCTTAAGAAAACTGGCAGATCTCCATTGTGTAACATGCTTGAACGTCTTAGAAAACATGAACCGATGTGTACTAGGTTTTATTGGTTGTATTTAATGCATGAGTAAATTCTAATGATCCCATGTTAGGAGCTTCTTAGCCGGCTCGACATAGGAGTGAAGTAGGCACTCATAGGATTGGGGAAGTAAGTACGCCACCCCATGAATGGTATTAAGGAATACAATCCGTCATCCACGCAACTATAACAAGTAATTAACGTGTAAAAGATATCTAGGGAGTAGTGAAATCTAAGTAAACACATTTCTCCCACATATTGCTCACAACTTTAGTTTAATTTAGTTTATTTTCATTTCTAGTATTTTATTTTGATTGCATCTTTAGTATTGGGTTAGTTGACTAGCAACTAATTCCGCCCAAATCCTTCAAACCCGAGATTTTAATTTGCTTTCTAAAAAAATATAAAAAAATACAAAAAAGAATCATCCCTCATCTCTAGACCTAGTCTTTAGGTTTTCTAATCCTAGCGACACTATTCCTGGCTGAACGATCAATCCCCCGGTACTTGTCATTATACTATACTACATCGATTAGGTACACTGCCTGGTGGGGGTTGTAAGCTTCTCGAGATCCCTTGAGAGGTAAAGCCTGGTGCAAACCCTACGCATCAGTGTTTGAGTAATAAATGCTAAACGTTTGGGTTGCCAACATACACATCCCAAAATTGCCTAGTTTTTTGGCTTCCATTAGATTCGATAAAATGTTATGCAACCATTGACCCTAGTTAAGATTACATAACCGATAGATAAACTTCAAGAAAGTAAATATTGTTATAATCTTCTACAAATTATTGAGCTAAACATAAAAGCATAACCATTATTTAGCATCATCCTTGGGTTCCTTGTCAGCATCATCCTTGGGTTTCTTGTCAGCATCAGTCTTCGCCTCTTGATTGATCTTCCTTGGTCTTTAAACTTGTCCTCTGCAAGCACTCCATCTTGCCCAACTCCATTTTTTTCAAGCACTTGAAGTGGCTCATCTCCTTGTTTAGCAACCACTTTGTCCTTAATCATATCTCCTTCAACAATTGATATACATCCCTCATTTTCAACTACTACAGCACACTGATCATCTGGTATCACAGCCACATCAAAAACTCTTTGTTCACCATTTCCAACTACTACAACACACTGATCATCTGGTATCACAGCCACATCACAAACTCTTTGTTCACCATCTCCAATTACTTCATCACACTGCTCATCTAGAATCACCTCCTCATCACGAACTCTTTGTTCACCATCATCACCATCAACACCCACAAGTGGAAGCAAACTGAAACTAATTGGTTCAACATAAAAAGCATACACCTCTGTTCCTTCTCCAGCTGCAACAACGTCATCAAGTTCATCCAATGCTTGATCTATTTTAGCAAACATGTCACTAATCTCTTGAGGCTCTTCAATCGCATGCATCTCTTTAGGTTCAGGTACATCAACTAAATGGTATGGATCATCATGCCATTCTTGAGCAACCTTTTCATCACTTGTGTCATCATAATACGCATCATCAAAATCGAGCAAACCTGTAGACTCCTCACTTGAATCCTCCACAGTAAAGTCTTGGTCAATCTCTTCCAATAACCTTCTAAATTGAAACTCATCACTCATCCTTTTTATGTGATCTGCAATCATTTTTTCGGCACAAAATGTTGGTGGGAAGTCACTATCAGAATCAGTATCAAAAATAGGTCCAGCCTTCTCAGGTTGTCTTGTCTTATGCCACTCTTTATGCCACTCTAACAATAGTAATTTCCCACTGTTCCAGTCTCACCATCAACACCCTTTCCAGCAGTATCATTCATATCATCATTCACTATTTCTTCTATCACCACACCTTTGCCCTTAGTCATCATTCAATCCATCATCTCACACTCAACAATTGAAACACCGGTTTCAATATACAACTCCAATTGCGTAAATATAGGAACATACTCCACAAGTGTCTTCACATCTTCGTCAGACTTTAGTGGTAGCAAACCATCATCCAGTGACTCCCCAGGTATCCTAAAGTGAGTAAACATAAGGGTACTATCCGAGTAACCTAAATCCTTTAACATTTCGCCCAATAATTCCATGGAGAAAACTTCAGAGTGAATTCCGTCAAACCAATCTGTATCTCCAAAGAGATACATTCTTCCTGGTTTTGAGGTAAATTCACCATTGTGATGGATTTGCAAAGAAAACACATTTTCATTCAAATCTGTGGAAGACATAAAACATCAATTACTTCCGACAACAATAACAAGTTTAAATGGAAAACATTAAAATGGAACAGAGTATTCTTACTATAAAGGATTCCTAAATCAGGTATCAGGGTACTGCGTGCACGATTTTGCCAAAGCTTAACCATTCTCAAGATCTTTACTTGTGAAATTAATGTTCTACTTGGAAGAAATTGAGCCACATATATAAAGTATGGTTCTAAAGGACTAAATTTGTAAAACAAAACACTGCCAATTGAAATTATTGGCGGGAAAGGGATAAAAAGACGAAACTACCCTTGATGACTAGGCAGTTAACGAGGAAACTAACGGAAAATGGCTCTCGGTGGCTTTTTTGCAAATTTACGTAACGTTAGTGGCTTTTTTGCATGACTTTTTGTCTCGGTCCTATTTTTACGATTTCGTGATAGTTTAGGGACTATTTTTGTATTTTACCCTTAAAAAAAAGATGTGCAAGATCTTAAAAAAATTGTGTAACACCTTCCTGAAAATTTTGGCTACTCATCATCCAATTTATTCCGTTCCATATAAAAGTGTACGAGTCAATTGATTTTTGTTGCAGCCATTGTGCTTCTTGTATTTGCTTGTTTTTTTAAAATTGCGTTTAGATAAAAACAAATTTGTATAACTTATGCTATGGTGGTATTAGTTATATCCGGTTAATGAACATTTAATGTCCTTAATCTGCCCTTGTAGGTTGAAAAATTGTAAAATACACAATTGTAAAAGGAAGCTATAAGGTTATATAAATATTTTAATTATATTTTTAAACTTAAAAGTAAAACCTAATTTTTAATAAATATGTAGTGCCTTAATGTCACATTATTATAAAACCATTTAAAAATTTGAAGAGAAAGCAATCGTATTATGAATTGCCATGCATACGTGACTTTCCGTGCATATAAACAAGAAAAACTATGCCAAGTATACATTTAAAAGACTACAAAACTGGAACAGAAAATTATATTCGAAAGTGTACATATTACTAAAAGGGCCAGATAAATTTTTTGAAAAGGTAACTTGCATAACAAGTAATTTTTCTAACTAATCTGATAGTAATAAGGAATATAACTTGTAAAAATGAATTAAAAGTTCAGTTTACTATCCCTATACAAACTCGACTTCCAAGTTGGTGGCCCTATAAATATGAGTATATACCATCAAAACTACTCGTCCATACATCATAACGTACAAACTAAAACCATCTTCTTCGTCACCTTAAAACAACCGATTGATTTTCAACTCTAAATTTCTGCAATGGATTCTCACCTTTCTTTGGAGATGATCATCGAGATTCTTTCACGAGCATCGTTAAAGACTCTCGATACCATGCGTTGTGCTAACAAAGAGCTCGACACCCTCACATACGACCTGTATGTTCTTGATTTGTACAAGAAAAGAAACAACATTGTATCCGGTTTTCTTGTACAAAGCAAGCAAGAAAAATACAACATCAACCGGTTTGCACCATCACCTAATTCAAGCAGCCTAGATCTTGGTTTTCTACCTCGTGATGCACGTATTCTTGCAACTTCTGAGCAAGGAATCATTGTTTTTGAGAGTCCACATCCTCAGAAACACAGTCACAACCTTCGATATCATGTTTGCAAACCAACAACTAGGCAAGTTTCGTCTTTGCCGAATCCAAAAACAAACTACTTAACCATTAAGGTTGCAATTGTCATCTTGGGTTCCCAGCCATCATTGCATTACAAGATTCTTAGATTATCTGAACATCAAAAAGAACCGTAAGTGTATTTATTCATATTAGGGCTAAGTTTTTAATTTAATGGAAGTTGTTTCTATTATATATATTTAGATGGATATATTATTATTTGGTTCTATAATGTCTTGCGTTTTTTCATAGATTTTCTTGTAAATAGTTAGCATGCAAACATTCTAACCTCTTCATGATTTTCTTGTTACAGTGTTTTGAGAAGGCGTGGACAACTATGTAGTACATATCGCTGCGAAGTCTTTGATTCTGTGGAAGGTAAATGGAGACTCTTGGAGCTTTTAATGTTTCCTTTTGGAGTTCACATAAGTGATAACCCAGTGATCACCACAAGGGGGTCCGTATACATGTCACTGAATAACAATGATATCTTGAAGTTTAATGCAAGTTTAGAACAATGGACAACCTTTTCGCCACCTATTCAAACCCTCAACTATGAATTCTACACTTCAAGGAGTCTCATAAAGTATGGGGGGAAGTTGGGGTTCACTTGTCAGCCACCAAATGGCTTTTGGGAGCTTTGGGTTTGTAGTGACGATGAATCGTGGGAGAGAGTACATGTGTTTGATGAGAATGAAGATATTCAAAACAAGCAACTGCAGGCCTTTTATGATTTAGACACAACCGTCACCATGAGCAGCGGTGAGATTGTATATCACAGGTTTAAAGGCAAGAAAAACATCAACAAAGTAGTGTTGAGAGATATATGTCGTTTTGATATGCTCTTCTTCCGATCGGATTTTGAGACAGTGGTTTTGTAGGGCTGACAAACTGACAACATTGGATTTACAAGTCTGTTGATTCAAATTTGGACGCGACTTGATTAGTTTGTTTTTGGATTTTTCGATGTTAGATTAATGATATCGTGTTTACGACTTTATGTAATCGAATTGGTATTTAAGTATGTTCAGTATGGTCGTATCATATTGTCTTTCATTCTGTTTCATCGTGTGTAATTTTCAATTTTGCTTAGATTTTTTGCTTTCTTATTACTCGTACACAATGAAGTTATATCACTATATATGCATGGGATAGAAAATCATGTTTAATATGTATGGACAGGGTAAAAAAAAAGACATATTCTTTATAGAACAGGTTTATCACAAAAATGTTTAAACACCGGTGTTTAAACAATGATTAAGATTAGTCAAATATTAGAAACTAGTTCTAAGTCCGCTGAAATTCACAGAATAAAATTTGAAACGGTGAAATCAATTGAGAATATATTATTGGCGGACATTTAACCAATCAATGATCAATTGTTGAGAATATGCGTGCAAAGAATTTGTTAGGTTGAAGTGGCATAATAATGTAAGCATTAGACAGTGAATAAATGTGAGAAAGATACAGACTTTGAATATTAGGCGTTGACAAAGGAACGTAACAAAGTTAGTATGTTTACACTTCGACAGTAATTTTTATTCTAATGTTCATGAAATAACAATATGCAAATAGCTATGAAATTAAATATCGGTATCTCTAGTCATTTCATATTAATCGACCCTTTCACTCCCTGCAAATTCCAATAAATGCAAACAACTACGAAGAACGGCCGCTGATGAAGTCTCTCCAGTCTCCCTTGGGCATGTACACTCAAGCAACTGCAGCAGTGTCATTATAAAGCTTATATTTTTTGGCAAATTATTATACTCTATCCGTCCCAAAATTATAGTCCGCTTTTGATGCATATTGGTTAATAGAAATAGCAGTTTACAATTCTAGCATTCAAGAGCCACTGCACTTTTGATGCATAAAAAATCATGATCACATGTAAATATCCGGTTAAATGTTCGGAACTAGTTAACAGTGTGCTCTAACAGAGAAAACCATATTATATAATTATAATAGAATCTCATATAGATCGATAAAAACATAATAATAATAACATGAAAAGCACACTGCATTGCACATCTGCACTTGGAATCCAATAACATTATGTGCATAAGAAAAGATCATCTGATGTTCAAGAGTAATTTAATTTATCCTCCACATTGTTGAATAAGCTAGCCTACTGCAACATTTGCGTTCATCCATCACGTACTGAACCTATAACATCCATTTCAACATTGTATTGGTTTTCCTATTATCAACCATCATCTTTAATAAAGTTAGGGTTTAAAATCATTACATAAGTGACTGAAATTAGAATTGTTTTAAACTCTTCAACCATTGTTTCTATCAAGTTTTTTTAGATTTAAATTTGCAAGAGGAAACCGTTTCTGTTTCAATTTATTCAATCATGTGAGCACGGATCTCCACAAATGCTCAATACACATTCAAAATTCAAGATTACTAATGTACCTTGAAAATTACGAAGGTTTATATATATGCACATTGTTAAAATGGGACGAAAGTCATCCACAGTTCATATTTTAAAGTCTCATCATCAAGCTCAAGCTCCAAAGTCAATAGCTTTACAAGCTCAAGCTCAAGACAATCAAGACCAAAGCAACAATTGTGTAGACTTAGTGTACCGAAACAATGTGGCATCATGTGATTTGTACATAGAGCAGTTAGACTTATAAATATTAGTTAGCATTTCATGTATAAATACTGATGTAATCATCTCATTTTGTAACTTTTCACTCATTAATCAAATTCACATTTCACAAATTCTCTCTACCTTTCTA
Source organism: Artemisia argyi (assembly GCA_030686995.1). NCBI lineage: Eukaryota > Viridiplantae > Streptophyta > Magnoliopsida > Asterales > Asteraceae > Artemisia > Artemisia argyi. Next base: position 169,951,741 of record CM060676.1, on the reverse strand, counting down.
AACTTCATTATGGTATCAGAGCAGTCACGACCACACACTGTGGTGGTTAACTGATTCTGGCACCCCCCAACAACTTTTTCCGGTGAAAATAACAAACTTCTCCACCGTAACTACTTTTCCCGCCATAATTTTTCTGATCAAAATCACCATTTCTAATCACAATAACAACCACTTCTGCCATTAATACATCATAATCCACCACAATATCAATCAATTACCCATAATCCGATCAAAACCACCATTTTTCTCACCGGAAAACCACCATACTCTGTTCCTTACTTTGTTTCTTCACCAAGAACCATCACAGATCATTATCTTCACTCTAAACAGTCATCAAATCATCTTCAATCATGTCAACTGATCCAAACAACCAAGGAGGCATCAACACATCACCGGATAATCCAAATTCGCCTAATCATCCTCTTTACCTCCATCCCAATGACCATCCTGGCCTAATTCTGATCTCAAAGAAGCTAACTGGTTCAGACAACTACAGTACATGGAAAAGATCAATGATGATAGCTTTGAATGCCAAGAACAAGCTCAAACTGGTGACTGGAGAGTATCAAGAACTTGCTACTACATCACCAGTGAGAGCCTTATGGGAAAGAACAAATGATATGGTTATCTCATGGATCTTGAACGCCATCAGTGATAAGATAAGTAACAGTTTGAATTTCATCAATACTGCTAGTGATTTGTGGTCAGAGCTTCAAGAACACTATTCACAATTAGATGGTCGTAGAATTTATCAATTAATCAATGATATTGTTCAATTGAAGCAACAAACTTGTAACATTGAAGTGTATTATCACAAATTGAAGGGTTTGTGGGATGAACATGATGCTCTTGAGGCGCCTTACATCTGTATGTGTCCTTGTGATAGTGAAAATGGAAGAGTAAATGGTGACAGGGATCAAAGGAAGAGATTGTTTCATATTCTTATGGGATTGGATGAGAGTTATATTAGAGGCCAAATTTTGCTTATGCAACCATTGCCAAGTGTTGCAAAAGCATATAGCATGATAAGACAAGAGGAGAAACAAAGAGAGGGCATTCTACCAAAAACAACCACTTCTGCTGCATTCTCCACTTACACCAACAGAAACATCAACAATGGCTACTCTTCATACTCACAAAACTCATCAACTAGAAACAACAACACCAATCTCAGGAACAATAACAATTCAAGGCCACAAACTGAAAGGAGGAGTACCTTTAGGACTGGAATCATTTGTTTAAACTGCGAAAAAGAAGGACACTACAGGGAAGAATGTTACAAGTTGAAAGGTTATCCAATTGGTCATCCATTACATGGAAAATACAAGCTACCAAACATGAGGAATGTGGTTGAGAATAAGGGCAAATCAGTTAATTTAGTTGTGAATCAGGATCCAAGCTCATTAGTTGTGAGTCAAGACACTGCAAGCACAAGCAGTGTAGCACATGGGGCAAATGAAGCAGTCTTTGTGATAATGGATCAACTTCAAAATCAGCTTAATCAGGTCATGCTAATGATGCAACAAGCTCAACAGAATCCTCCAACTGGTATAATCACTTCTATCTCTATTAGAAGGCACAAGGTTATTGCATTTGTTATGCTTAGATTTAAGGCTGCTTGGGTTGTAGATAGTGGGGCAACTGACCATATTTGCATCACACTAACTATTATGCACAACATTAGAAGCTGCAATCCACCTATCTCAATCACACTACCAAATGGCCAACACATAAATGTTACTATTTGTGGATCAGTGAGGATTAACCAAGACATCACCCTCACCAATGTTTTCTATGTCCCATCGTTCTCATATAATCTTCTTTCAGTAAGCATACTCACCAAACACATGTCTGCTATCTTCACATCCTTATCCTGCTACTTTCAGGTTCTCAACAAGAGGATTGCACATGGCAGCCTCTGTGAGGGCCTATACATCATCTATCCAGACCCCTACACACCTCCACCAACTACTGCATCCATCCTCAGTACCACTTCAGACAAGACCAACCTATGGCATTCAAGAATAGGACACCTAGCTTTACAAACTCTCAAACAAATAAAGTGTATTTCAGCTTCTTGTAATCAAACTGTTATGTCTTGTAACATTTGTCCTTTATCCAAACAACATGCTTTACCATTTCCTTTAAGCTTTACTCATGCTTCACAACCATTTGATCATATTTACATTAACCTTTGGAGACCATACAAACACTCAACAATGAACAAGTGCACCTATTTCCTAACAATTGTAGATGATTTTTCTAGAGGAACATGGACATACTTGTTACCAAGCAAACATCACATAGTTTCCCAAATCAAAATCTTTCACTCCTATGTACAAAATCAGTTCAATAAAACCATCAAAGCTATAAGGAGTGACAATGTGACAGAGTTTCTTACTTCATCATTTCTAAATTTCACTCAACAACATGGTATAACCCATCAAAACTTATGCCCCTACACACCTCAATAAAATGCAAGAGTGGAGAGGAAGCATAAACAACTACTAGAAATTGCAAGATCACTAAGGTTCCAAGCAAACTTTCCTATTCATTTTTGGGGACAATGTATTCTCACAGCAACATATCTCATAAACAAACTTCCATCCAAACCTCTAAACCATAAATGTCCCTATGAATACCTATATGGCACCTCACCTCAACTTGATCACCTCAGAGTCATAGGCTGTCAAACCTATGCACACCAATACCTCACAAACAAGTTTGCAGCAAGGGTAATACCATCTGTACTTATTTGCTACCCACCTACTCAGAAAGGCTATATACTCTACAACCTAGAAACACACAAATTTTTCACAAGCAGGAGTGTTACCTTTCATGAATCAATTTTCCCTTTCATATCAAACCTCATACAACCTCACCAATCAACACCTCTTCACATCACACTGATGACAAAAAAACACCCAATCATACACAGTCACATACCAATTTTCATCCACCTCCACAGTTTCATACACCCACCACATCCAACTCTAACTCTACTTCAACTGACACTTCTCCTTCAGCAACAACCAACACTGAAACTTCACCAATTCTCACTGATTGATAACACTCTAATTATACATATTTCTTAAGCATTATTCTATATGTTTTATGATTATTTTACGTTAACTTTTGGTACTTAATAGCATAAAATGAATGCAGGTTCACTCTTGGATGGTCTGAGCATGAAACACCTAAAAACCTACTATTTCGCCACTTGAAGTGAATAAATAATGAAGTCTTTCATGATTAGCTTTTCATGTAAGCCAAGTGTGCGGGTTTTACAAGAAAGTGCGCCACACTTACCTCTCGGTGAAAGGAAGTCAAATATATATTATTAAATAAAAGTGCGTCGGTCTTGCAAATTAAGTGCGCCGTACTTCCCCTGCATTTATGAAGCTTTGGCACCAAGAAAATAAGAAAGTGCGCCGCACTCAGAAAGCAAGTGCGCCGTACTTCGCATATCAGATTGCCTATAAATAGAGATAATTTGCAAGCATTTGAACTCTCCACTCTATAATCAGTTTCCACAAAGCTAAGTCCGATGTAACACGTGATCCAGAGCCAAGTTGCAGGGATGAACGAATCAGAATAAGGGGTGTTAAATACTTGTTGGTGTCGAATTCTTGGTTACTTGTGACACTTGTGTAATCATTTGATCAATCCAATTTGTATGTCTCTTGTTTATCATTTACGCACTTCTGTTATTATGAATTCATTAGTCGTGAGAGGCTAAGCCTCTTGTGATTGCTTGGATATGTGAATATAATAAAGCGACTTATGATTATGTTTTGATCTCTACCAATTTCAAGTTTATATTTTAAACTATTTCATTTCTAGTCTTATCACGTTTATTTATTGAAACTGGTTGAATATAATATGTTGGGATAGGTTGAAAGAACCAACGTGTTAAACGTAATTCTAGGAACTTGTCTGCGTTACTAGTCTTTGAAAGGAGAAATCCACTTAGAAGAATCAGTAATAATCTAGACTTGATATGAAATACTATTTCGAGAGAAATCACTTAATGGGTAGATATGAATCTTGAATTGAACCTACGAGTTATGAAATTGCTCTTTTGACAAAAATAGCTCTCTTATAAGTTGTGCTCCTTTATCAAACTGAGATCAAACATAAACATTGTCACTAGATTATTTAAGCTATCCAAGCAATCATTTGTCTTAATATTTGAATTCCTTTTATTCCTATAAATGTTACTTGTCTTCTTTTACTAATTGTTATACTTAAACTGAATGAACTAAGTCCTTGTGGATACGACCTGGTCTTACCTTAATCTAATACTACCAACGGGGGTTATACTTTACCCGCGTGTTTGGTTTATTAAAATCGGTGAAGCTAGTATTATAAATTTAAAGCTTTCCTTACACATCAAAGTTTTTGGCGCCGCTGCCGGGGACTTAAATCTGTTCCTTAAGTATTTTCGAAGTAAAATTAGTAAACAATACCAAAAATCTCTCCAAAACCAGATCACTCTGTTTCTTCTGTTGCAGAAAGCACGTCGCACTTACACACTTGTACGCCGCACTTTTACATAGAGCACACACAGACCGCCGTACTTGTCACAAAGTACGACGCACTTACTTCAATCCATAACGTTTTTCGTAAACATCACAAATCCTTTTATAAAAAACCAAAAAGAATCATCTTTTTCACCATCTTTTGATATTAATCCTCTCGGTAAAAACAACACCGCCGTACTTACACTTAAGTACGCCGCACATTGCACATACGACGACAACTTTTGAATGTGACTTTTAGGGTTAGGGTTTGAGGGTTTGAAGAGGCTGTGATACTATATTAGAATTGGTAATTTTTCATGCCCAATTATTATTAATGATAAAATATAAATAGATCATAAATCTTACACAATAAAATAACTAATATGAGCTAAGCCAAATAGTAAATAATAAACAAAACATGATCTAATAATCATTCGGCTAATAATTTGCATCTTTGTGTTGACATTTCGAATTTTGACTATAGCCTTAAAGAAATCAAACATACTAACATAAAAAAGAAAGGTGATATATGAGGGCAGCCTAATTTATAGGTGGTAGAAAAATACAATTTGGTTTAAAAGGAGATGAAAGAAAGAGAGAGAAGAAAGGAGTGGGGGATTCGTTTCCTTTGTTTTCTACTTTTTCTTCTACAAAAAGGCTTTTTTTATTTATATATTTAAATCTCCCGGAATTAATTAATCTCTCTCGCTCTCGCTTCGCGCCTCTCTAAATTGCCGATTTGTTCCCTGAATGCCTCACCAGTGTTCAGGGTCTTTTTCTATTCTCTTCTTCTAAGATAATATAAGAAAATGTACATTAATATGATTATTAATGTTCAATATGTTGGTTTGTTGTTGCAGTTAATTGTGGCAATCTCTTTAGCGGAGGAGCGAGGGAATTAACGATGGTATCATTCTAATACAATTCTTGCATGCTCTTATCCTTAAGTTTTTATGTTTTACAAAAGTGTTTATTGTTTCATGCAAACATAATGTTTGATTGTTGTGTAAATGTTATGGATAGGTGGTCGGAGATTAGCGGGCTACCTGGATCTTGCCATTGACATATGCTGCTATATGCCAACCCCAAGTAAGAACACATATATTTCTTTTTCTTTTTTGAAGGCAAAGACTCGATTGGCACCCTTGTTTAATCTTGTATAAATACGCTTATATAGGCATGATGTGTTCATTTTGGAACCCATAAGATATCAGTTAAAGGGACATGCACACATGAGGACGTCCTTAAGGTTTAGGAGGCCTGAGGCTTTTATAATGAAGCAAATATTTTAAAAAAGTATTATACTTGACATCATTTGATTTTGGGTAACGAACAAAAATTTTGCTTATAGGGGGTACTTTTCTTTCAAATTCGTCTTTCATAATGTACTTCGTGACATTTTTGCCATTTGAAAAAAAAAAATCCTATTAGCTGAGAGGGGCAAAAATGTCACAAAATATCTCAAAAAGGCCGAATTTGAAAGAAAAATACTCGTGTAAGCACAATTTTGTGTTCGCTACCCATAAAAACAAATGGTGACTAGTATGGAGGCTAAATAAAAAGTGTCAATCATTTATGACTTTGAGAAGATACAATTTAGCCTAGCTACAAATGTTTGATGCAAAGTCTTCAATTGCTTCAGAGTCAATTTGCTATTAAGTGCCTTTTTTAATTTGCAATATTGCTAATCCATTACATTTGGGATGAATTTGGAGGTGTTCATGATTTGGTAGCCTACCGTCACCCACATTCAAGGACGGCCCTGACACCCATAAGATTATTATTGTTGATCTTAGGAACATCAATCATTTTATGCAATAGAGATTATAAAATGATTTCATGTTAAGCTTAAATAGGGGTTAGGAGGTTCAAAGTGCAGACTCATATAAATTAACTTGATTTTGGGCACGAAGAATGGCGGGTCAAGGGCCAGAGCCCTTTCGGGGTCTCGCAATTGCCCCAAGACCTAAATTTTATACATGGGTCACTGGTGTCAACAATTTTTCTGTCGAACCAACTTCATTCTTTGTGCCAAAACCAATTGACACAATGTTTGGAGGTTTCTTGGACCCGTCTATGTAAATCTAACATATTTTGGTTTTCGGAAAAGAATATAACACATAACAATCTTTGTGTGCTTTAAACACAAGTGCTTTTCTGAATTAGCCAATTAGTGGATTACATGTAACTCGAGGCATTGTAGGGTTGAAATGCCACAATCAGAATGTATATAGCGCCACCCGAGGCCTTTGGTCTAGTGGTATGTGAGTTGTCCACCAACCTAGAAGTTGTGGGTTCAAGCCTCGCCTGAGGCATTCGTGAGATAGGTAGTATAGGTGTGAAAAAATGCCGTTCTAAAAAAAAGAATGTATATAGCGTCATGCAGAGTATTTATTCTAGATTGTTGATCGATCATTACCATTCCCATTCACATTTTTTCAACAACAAATATTTACTAGAATCCTAATCCAGCCTAATGTCGTAACTAAGTACTTTTGTGACGGGTGTTATGTAGACTTTATACCCAAATCATCTTTTTGGAATGCCTCATAGAGTCAGAGTCTGTTTACAGTTGAGATTTTGAGATTAATGATAATGGATTTGGAAAGTTTTGAAAGTTTATTGCAGCTCAATACTCATGTTTATGCTTTCATTTATATATTTCTTTTTTTATGTATATGTTCATAACACAACTTCTTACAGGACAGTTTAAGTGAACATACATAAACAGTCTTATTGTCTTAACAAACACAAATTTATGTCATTTATACGTTTGTGTGCAGTTCTTGTAGTTAAATTTTAACAATCACGAACAAGCCCTTTTGTGTTTTGGGGTGTTTGGGCCTGCTAATTTTAAAGTGATTATCTTCTTAAAGTAAGCTACTGAACACATAAATAAGCAATCCCAAAGCCACTTAGCTAAGTTCTAAATAGCCCTAGGTAATTTTGAAGATAAGATGATAATTGCAACTCAAGGTCAACAATAATGCCTTAAGCGATCTGATATTTGCTTTATTCTTGAAACTATTGGAAACTATAGTTGATTTAACAACTTGTTTGGCAGGCATGTGATGGCTAATCTCCTATGGAAAGACGAACCCTCTGAAAGATTTTCTTAATTAGAATACCTGCTCGTAACTTAGTATGTTTTGCAGCCATTCTTACCAACACAAAATAACATCAGAATGGCTGTAGTCATTGAACATTTTCATAAATTTAAGCCCCTTAACCAACTCCCACGATGCAGACTCCAATCTTACTCTCATTTCGATCACACCATGCTTGATAATTTCACCCATAATAACAACATCACACATAACACCTCCACTAGTTTCCACAAAAGCTATTCCACCCCTTGCCTTTCGTTAGCCACTAAAGCAAAAGAAGAATTTGAATCCCCAAATCCAAGAATTGAAATCATTAGCGGGCATAAGGCCCCAATGGTTCACACACTTGTAGCCGAAGTTGCCATTGCATTAACATCCGGGGTCAAGCCGACCCCAGTGTCAAGTGGCCTTGGTGGGGTCTACTATTTAAAGTCAAGAAAAGGTAACACCATTGCAGTTGTGAAGCCAGCTGATGAAGAACCGTTAGCATTCAACAATCCTAAAGGGTTCACAGGCCGGATGCTTGGTCAACCTGGGATGAAACGGTCTATCCGGGTAGGTGAAACCGGACATAGAGAACTGGCTGCTTATTTACTTGACCATGGTGGCTTTTCAGGTGTTCCACCATCAGCACTAGTGAAAATATGTCATGTTAAGTTTAATGTAAATAATACAGGATTGGCTTCAAATCCACCTTTTAAAATCACATCAATTCAGCGATATGTTGAACACGAGACAGATGCAGGGGATTTGGGCCCGTCTGTTTTTTCAGTTAGTTCGGTTCACCGTATTGGAATACTCGACATTAGGGTCCTTAATCTTGACCGACACGCTGGAAACATGCTTGTGAAGAATTTTCATGGGAGTTATGTTGCTGGCATGGCTGAACTCGTACCAATTGACCACGGGTTTTGTTTGCCTGAGTCATTAGACGACCCGTATTTTGAGTGGTTGCATTGGCCTCAAGCTTCGTTGCCGTTTTCAGAAACAGAAACTGAATATATCTCAAATCTTGATCCTTTTAAAGATGCCGAACTTTTAAGAAGAGAACTTCCATTGATTCGGGAGTGCTCGGTACGGGTTTTCATTCTTTGTTCCGTTTTCTTAAAACGTGCGACTGCTGCAGGACTTTGCCTTGCTGATATAGGTCAAATGATGACACGAGAATTTATCAGGGGTGAAGAAAATTGGAGTATTCTGGAACATATATGTGTACAAGCTAAGGCTAATTTGGATGTGGAAATAAATAGTGATGGAACTGATGAAGTTAAAGAATACGATGAAATGTTTGCATTTGATAAGGATTTTGAAGACAGTTTGAACCAAAATGAGCTTGCTTTGAAACATCAAACAACAGGTAAACCGACAAAAATGATGAAATTTTCATCGAATGGAGAAAAAAGTAACTTATGTGATATACGTTTGACCCGATTAATACAAGAATGCGATACTAAAGATGGTTGTGGTCCCAGCGGGATACCAATACTAAGAAGTGTTAGTTTTGCTGCTCATAATAACAATCATGATGCGGGTGTGTGTGTTTCGTTTGAGGAAATGAAGGACGAAGAATGGACATTGTTTTTGGAGTATTTTGAGGAGCTTTTGCCACAGGCATTTGAGGAGAAAAAGAGCACGAGTCTGTTTAAACAGAGGTTAGGAAATTCTTGTGAATTCTAAAGAGAACGTTGATTTCGTGAACAAAAAAAATAAAAAAGTAAACAGGTACTAATTGATTTCACTGTATTAGCTTCAAGTAACTGTATATTACAAATAGCCAAAACTACTACTACTACTACTACTACTCATGTAGATTGTAGATATACTTTGTATGTCGGAAAAGCGAAGGGCTAATCTGCCATCCTTTCCATCTACCCTTTTAGGTTGCATAATTGCATTTTCTTATTTCATTTATAGTTATTAAGTGTATAGGTTTGTCCCTTCTATTTATTATGGTAAGCTGCCATGTAAAATCGATAACATTTGTTTGTAATCTAAAGATGGATTCACCTAATATTTTTGTTGGTGAATAGTGATTAATTCAAGAAATGTAAGTGCGCCATATATTGTGATCTTCGGTACATATTGAAATGAAAGACATGGTTTTAACTTAAATTCTTGCATGATACGTTTGTAACCGTTTAAATTTCATTTATATACGTACTTACATGTAATTCAGTAACATGACCTTACAGCTCCATAAGATGTTCTTGAGAAGCATAAAGAATTGGAAGTCTTACCCTTGGCTTATCAGCACTAGTATTAGATCTATCAGGGCAGAACACTATATAAAAGCTAGCGGATCCATCTATTTCTAACCAATACAGATGTTGACCCGCACCATATCCACCAAGAAGTTTGTATGATGTCTCTGATTGATCCATAGCAACACACATGTCATCGTTACCTAATCAACCAGATCGACATAAAACATAAAACATAAAACAAGTATCAATACATACATAGCTAAATGAATATATAGAACTCAAAGCAACATAATGCAATTTTGGTTGAGAAACTTACAAGCAGCATATTCTAACTGAGTTTGGTAAATGAATTCCAAAACTGCTGACATGTCTCTCTCAAACTGATGAAAAGGTCCTTCATCTAAATTAAGTTTTCGTAACTTGCATAACCCTTCTCCCATTTCCATCATCGCGCCTTTATGGTTCTGTCAAACATAATCCAAACATCGTTAACATAAATGCACATATCACATATTAACACGCACATATCACATATTAACACGGCGAGGTGATTTGCATATCACCAAAATTACACGCAAATAACTTTACCTGATTAAAGAGATGATGGAAACCAACTGCACACTGTAAAATCCCATGAACAAGTGACCGGACTGGATCTTCTGCATCGTTCCATATTTCTTCTAGATGGTCATGACATCCATGATAATCCCTACTATTAAATAACGAAACTGCCTCATTAAACTTACTACCACCAACAAGATCATCCTCATCTTCTTCTTCTTCTTCCTCTTCCGCGCCAATAGAACGTCTACCAGGTGGAAAACGATACGATGCTGATACTTTGTAAATGGCTAATGATGATGAGGTTAACAAGAACTTATTGTTGTATGATGGAAAATGGCGGGAAATTGACGATAGCTGAGAAGAAGGTAGTAATGCAAATGGGATAATTTTGATGAGTGGGAATGAGGAAATAGCCATGATTTGTTTTGGGTTACATTTTCTTGTTTGTTTGGTCTACTTATTTTGTTCGTGTGGCTGCAAACTGTTTAAAATGGATATTTTTCTCGTGATATTAGTTAGTCCATATATGATGCATGCAAAAAAGAAGGGTGATAGAATCACACAAAATGGTCCACAAAACAATTTCACAAAATGATGTGGCAGTGTTTCATTGGCTGTTTCTCACTCTTCTTTTTTATTGTGTCAATCAAACACTGCCACATCATTTTGTGGAATTGTTTTGTGGACTATTTTGTGTGGTTCTATCACTCCTCTACAAAAAATATGTTGACTGGGAATTTAGTCTTCAAAATAATAATAATAATAATAATAATAATAATAATAATAATAATAATAATAATATTTCACACGTATTACCCAAGACATTGACCTTTTGAGTAATCCATGTGAGATCGCTGCCCCAAACTCATGAAGAACTGACAGATATATATTTCACACGTATTACCCAAACAACCAAATCTACATTTTCTTTATCTACAACAAGTGGCCTTATGCAAATCACAAATGGAGAACTACACTTCGGACTGGCTTAGGGCGGTTCCGATAACTGGGTTGGGGCAGACTATGAATGATAGGTCCTACCAGAGCATGTTGTGTTATCGGCTAGGTGTTCCCCTATTCTCTATTCAGATGCCTTGCTCAGCTTGTTTCAGGGTCTTTACTGGAGATATTTATGGGGACCATGCTTTATCTTGCGCTGGTATTATTGGTATTAAACATCGGCATAACGTGATACGTGGTGTTCTTGTTGACATATATTCTCGATCGGGGATTTCGGCTCGCAAAGAGGTTGATATTGGGTTTTGCGGGGAAATGGACAAACCTTTACCTCCAGCCGATATGTTGCTCTACTCATGGGACGGATGGCTCGACGTATGTGTTGATTTGACTGGGTCATCTCCCTTGACGCAAACTGGTATGGTTGATTTTATGCCGGGTCATGCTGTGATTGAGGCTGCACAACGTAAACGCGTCAAGTATGAGGCTAAGTGCCCGAATATTGGATATGGATTCCTCCCATTCTCTTTCTCTTCTTTTGGGGAACTTGAGAAGGATGCAGTGACCTTAATAAAACGAATCCGAAAGTTTTCAATGACCCAAGACATTGGAGCACGTGCGGCTCCTCATATCTTTAGTAGGATTAGTTTTTCTATAGCTATAGGAGTGGGAGCCCAATTAGTAACTCGGCTTCACACTAACTTCTTGTAAATCTTATGAGTTTCTAAAATAATAATAATAATAATAATAACAATAATAATAATAATAATAATAATAATAGGATTAGCTTTGCTATAGCACGTGCTGCTCCACATATTTTTAGTAGGATTAGCTTTGCTATAGCTAGAGATGTGGGGGCTCAGTTAGTCTCTCAGCTTCCCACTAATTTTTTGTAAAATTCTATTTGTTTTTAATAAAGTGATGTTATTATAAGTAATATATATATATATATATATATATATATATATATATATATATATATATATATATATATATATATATATATATATATATATATATATATAGACCGAGGATCAGGTGCGGATTTCAATTTTTAGTGCGGATGTGCGGATGGATCTGGACCTCCCATTCCAGATCTGATCTTAACTTTTTGTAAAAAAGTCAAGATCTGACGCTAATATCACGGTACCAATTGATCATGAAAACGATTTTTTTTTTTTTTTATTTTTTTCCTTCTCAGTGATCCTTACTCTAGTTGTGTTCTTTTATTTTATTTTTTATTTTTTCAGATTTTTCTGAGCACTTTTTTCTTTTTTGATTATGAGTGCTAATGTGATATTAACGATATTATGAGTGCTACCGTGATATTAAGTTTTTTTACATGTAAAAGTGAACCGTGATTAAAAACCCATGATAGTTACTGTGATATTATAAAACCAACGTGATCTTAAGTTTTTTTACATGTAAAAATGAACCGTGATATTGAAAAAGTTACTTTGATATTAGTAAAAAACTTAATATCATTGTTTTTTTTATTACGATATTAAAAAAAATTTATGGTGATATTAAAAAAATTAAAGAAAAACTATGAGTGCTAGAGTGATATTAAAAAAAACCGTAGTATCATGATACCTTTTAACTAGGAAAACGAATCTTTTTTGAATTTTTTTCAGCGATTCTTAATAATTTTTTGTCCCCTTTATTTTTTTTTTTTTTTTAATTTTTTCAGATTTTTTTGAATGCTACTGTGATATTATCCGCACCATCCATACTTAAAAGTGAATCCGCACCGGATCCCTTCCCTATATATATATATATATATATATATATATATATATATATATATATATATATATATATATATATATATATATATATATATATATAGGGTCCCTTTCTTGCGAAAACCACCTTATCCGCAAGAACTGCGAGAACCACCTTTTAACAACTAATAATACACAATGTACATCATTTAATGCTCCATAACATTTTATTTTTTTTTATTTAATTCAAAAGGGTATAATAGTAAAAGATATTTTCATATTATTTTTGTTTTTTTTATAATTCCCCTTTTTTATTGATCTAAAAATTCGGATTTTTTTTTTTTTTTTTTTTTTTTTTTTTTTTTTTTTTTTTTTTTTTTTAGTGCTAACAAGTTTTTAAATAGTTGTGGTGCATACATGTTTTTTTATACCTAATCATTATTTTTTTGAAATCTCAAAGTGCATGCATGTTTTTTTTTCCCAAATAGCCAAGGTGCATACATGTTTTTAATTAGTCAAAGTGCACACATGTTTTTTTTCCCTTTCAAGGTGGATATAGGTTTATTAATATAATGAAATTTATAACACACCAATAACATAAATGTTATATACAAACTTCGATATCGATTGAAATATAATTAAAATACATATTTCTAAAAGCATAAAAACATGAATCTAATCGATCTATACACGTGAGCACTAATAATATTCAACACAAATGGATATATGCGCACGAGTAGCCGTCAACAATTTTTCAAATGTCGGACATATATGCACACCCGTAGCCGTGAACATTCTTATAATTACACCTGATACAAAGAAAGGTGCAAAAATTAGCAACAATAATTTTATTAAAACATAGATATTTTAAGCATTCCGTTAAGTAATCATTTTCTAAAACATACATGATTTGAACAGAACATATATGTTTAAAAACATACATGTTTTGAACAGAACATATATGTTTAAAAACATTATGTTCTCAAACATATATGGTTTTCATTAATTAGATCCCACTGATTAAAATATATATGTTTTGAACATACATGTTTGGCACAATTTAAATCAACCCACAAGATCAAAAATCATACGTACCAACCTTATGTGCATACATGTTTTGCACACTTTAAATCATACGAAGCAAAAAAATGGTGACTAAACCCCTAGAATATTAAAAAATATATAACTTCAAACATATTGCTTGAGAATCTAACCATCTATTTTGATCTAAAACCATGAACTATTTTAAATGTACTTGAAACATATATATGACATAAGCAGACAATCACAAACGTTTATACAACCTTTAACAAAATTAGAACTTGGATCGGATATGAAAGAAATCACAGAGGATTATTTCACCTAAAAAACATATGCATGATGGGCTTTAAAAATACAAAACCATAAACTGATATATCTTTAACACTACGATGTTCCAAAATCAATTATGTTAATCTAGCAGATTCAAAACCATGAACATTTTGACAACAACAAAAAAAAAAAAAAAAAAAAAAAAAAAAAAAAAATACAATCATTGGATCGAAGTAAACCAAAAAAGAGGAATAAAAAAAATAGTCGATTACCCTTTTGTTGTGTAGACCAATATCGATTTCGAATATATAATATTTTTTATCATCAGTAATCACTTTTGGATCCCATGAGAAATAGTAAGGTGTACGAATGTATACTAGATTGGTAGACAATGGAAGAGGCAGCATATAGTATGATTCTTGTCCAATCTATTCTCATCCGGAAGACTTTAACACCAGTGGAAGAGGCGGCATATAGGGTAATGGTTAAAGAAAGGCGGCTAGGGTTTTTGAGGAAGAGAGATCAAAAGTGAAAGAGAGTAGATCTGATGAAAAAAAACCCGGGGAAACGGTTTTTGAGATATACGGAGTAATCCTTTTTTTATGGAAAAATTTAATTCCCATATTGCCCCAAATTTAATTTTTCCTTTGAAACTAAGTTACATATATTTTCAAAATTGCTATTATGCATTGACATGATGTACATTATGTATTAATAGGAGTAAAAAAGATGGTTTTCGCAGTTCTTGCGGATAAGAGTGGTTCTCATAAGAAAGTTACACTATATATATATATATATATATATATATATATATATATATATATATATATATATATATATATATATATATATATATATATATTTTGTAGATCATAGCGAAAATGTCTTTTAATCTTTTCCCCTTAATTACTATTTTCATCATGTTGCTTTGTCTAACTTTTTTCTTTTGCTGATGTTTTTACTTTATAAAGATTTGAATTATCGTATTATACATTTGTTTCGGGATATGAACTATCAATTATTTAAATATTTTATATGACACATGACGAAAAAGCCAATTAAACTATAATCTAACAGAAAATAATCTAAGGGAACGAGGATAAACCTCAAAAGCCACTAATAAGACGCATTTTATTTAATAATCACATGATCAAAAGGTATCAATTACAAAGCCCTAAACCCTATATTTATATGAGAAAGTTATCTTGGAGAAAAAGATAACAAATTAAAGTTAAAAACAAAACTAAAATTAAATAAACATTCATAATTAAACAAAATACTAAAAAATAAAAAAGTCAAAATACTAAAAAATAAAAAAGCTCCTACGAAACCTTCAAATCTTATCCTCATCATTCTCCGTCACTTGAAAAGAACTTGCCCTCAAATTCTCACCATTAAAGGCTTCATCTACCTTGAAAATCTTCTCACGATGAACCTTATCTTCAACAGATTTGTGCTTCACATCAAATCGAGAACCTTCATCATTTTTAACACACTTACCACACTCCCAACGATCAACCCACAACGTCAAACATCGGGTTATGTACTCCATATCAATAATCACCATGTTTACAATTGTAATAGAAATAGTTTCTTTGTTCGTTATTTAAAACTTTATTGGATTCTTTAATTGAAATTTCACAACTAACACACAATCTAAATCACAACCCTTTGTATCATTGACGCATTCGGAATCCATGCTCTTAGTTCACAATCAAAACCCTTCATATCTTCATAATCATTAAAACCTGCAACTTTTTTTTATACAAGTCTTCAAAGTACCAACTTTATTTGTTGTTTACAACACTAAAGTTAAAATTTTGTCTTCATGTTATTCGTAAATTTGAAGGTCTTTGATTTTCCCAACATGCTCTGCAACAACTTTAGCCTTCAAATACTTTTCATCAACCTTAACCTCGGGTTTTGTTAATTATGGTTTACTTCGGGTGGAACCATAACTATAACACCCAAAAGCGGTTTTAGGTATTTATATGAGTGCTATTGAATAAATTGTCTATGACTTTTATGTGTCTGGAGACCCAATATGATTCGTTAGTCAACGAAAATAAAGTTAGTAGTCAAACCAAATCGAGAATACACCGATAAAATAGAGAAAAGTTCAACGGAACTAGAACAATAATTGAAGAGAATTATGTTGATATAAAGGGATATATTTAAGGGGGGGGGGGGGATTTACTTTTTTTTTTTTTTTTTTTTTTTTTTTTTCCTGCTTAGTTAAAGCCAAAGCAGTTTGTATTAAACTGCTGCTTCAACTTGCAATTAAGTACTTTTTGAGCGGCTTATAAATACTTTGTTTTCAAGCAGAGGCATAAGGAAAAAGATTAGCAATCCCAAACACCACCATAATCAATAAGTTGCATATGAGAAAAAACGTTCGCATTGTTGCCCTCCGAGCTATTTTATGACTTTCTTACTTTTCTTGTGAAAATAAAAGTAATTAAAGGAAAACCTCTATTTTCTTTCTAAGATAACATGCATGCTATATATTTCAACAAGACAATTTTAAGTATAGTTTCAGTACCATGTATCAAATCGACTGAATCTGCAGTGATAAACACTTTTCTCGACTAAGTATCTAAGATTCATGGGTACCAATACCACAGATTAAGCTACAAAAGCATGCAAAAGCTTATTATACCTGATAATATAACAACATTCAAACATTTTGTTCCCTAACTGCAACCTTTTATAAGGAATTACACTCATGATGTGACACAACCTCTATAAAGTTACAATTAAACAGAGTTATTTCTCATACTACGAACTGACTCACCATGAGACACAAGCAAGTACATAATTACTTGAAATCCACAAGATTCACAACAGATTAAACAAGATTCACACTTTTTGTTACTTTCAGGACTTCAGTTGGAGCCGGAAGAACTGTTCTCCCAGTTTCCACGCCTTGAAGTTAAACCTTTACCTATGCTTTTGTGCATAAATTCGAGCAATACACCACGGACACAAGAATCCCACTTTCGTGCCATATCTCCTAGAGAATTTTTTTCCGGAAGCTCATGAAGTGACAGATCAAATTTAGACAGCATTTCTTCATATGGCTTCTTCAACGGCTCACTGCTCAGTAAAAAAAGTATGGAATTACTATCATATTTTTCTTAGTACAGATTATGATCAATATTTATTTTTGTTTTCAATGATTAAGTTATCACTTACCTCAAGACATTAAAACCAGATTTAAAGAGTCTAGGTGAAGAAGCTGGATACTCAGCTGGAACAAGTAGCTGAATGAAAAACTCTGGCCTCTGTTTAAAGAAGCAACCAATATTATTTATAAAAATGCCAAAAATATATATCGCATGTTCAGATCATAACCAATGCTTAACTTTACCTTGTCAGAATAAACAACTCCAGCTGGTGTACCATTTATTTCACGAGGACACACATTCTTGTATGAGCACTTTACTATTGTTCCAGAACTAACTCCAGTTTTGCTATGTGTATCTATAAAAGTGTCTGACACCACATCCAAAGATGTCTCGACCAGCTTACTATTTATCTCTTTCATCTCATCCACGATTGTCCCATAATTGTTCTGTTCAAACCATAAAATTTAAGGAAATAAAAAGAAGTAACATCAACGGTATTCAAACCTTTAGATAAGTAACAAGTCCAATAAAAAAAAGTCGCGAGCCCGAAAAATTTAGATTATTTAAAACTGAGTAACCACATTCTTTCTTTCTTTGTCAACTTGGTTACGTTTAATATGTACTTCCATCAAATAAGAACATATGAAAATTTGCAATTATAATGTGCAATAAAATTTACCTCAATTTTGCGCCTCTTGTTGGTTGATGTTTGCGTATGAAGTAAGTCCCAATCGAAGGAAAAAATCTGATCATGATCGCATTTCATTGTGTCTGTTGAATCATTATTAATTTCTTGCATAAAATTTAATTCATTAACTTCATATGGACCAAGAAGATTATCAAGTTCATAATCAGGTATGCTGTCCACCGCTTTCACGACTGTGTGGATGTCATCTAAAGGTGAAACCATCGATTTTGATGATACTGATTCTACCTGAAATAGAATACAAATACCAATTAGCATACACCAATGAAGTTATATTATTTGACGGAAAATTTGTTCTTTAATCATTTCGCAATTAAAAACAAGCTAGCATGAATACAAAGATCAAAATAAACATACCACTTCAACCAAATGATGATGCACATCTTCTAAACTTTTTGGTTCTTGGCCTTTTCCAGTTCCCGGGTGATCTATGGGTGTTTTATGCTCTTGACTCTCTACATTTAACGATGCAGAGATAATAGAAGAAGACTGTTTGTCATGAGGAGATGGAGTGGATGAATTACCAAGTATAAATGATGAACGGGCTATAGACTCTGGTGTCAACACATGGTTTACAGTCGATGAATTACCAAGTATAGATGATGAACAAGCAATAGAATCTGGTGTCAACACATGATTTACCGTTGATGGAATTGAAAGAGGAGACCATTCCAGAGAAGCTGTTTTCTGAGTAATTTGGTTCACAGTTGATGGAAGAGATAACTGAGGGGAAGGACATTGGTCCAACAATCCAGAGCCCAAAGGAGACATCCCATGTGGCACAATACACTTCCTACGCTCATTTGTTTTCTGCATTGGCTGTTTCAATTTTTCTAAATCGATTTGTTGTGTTGTGCTTAAAACACTTGATGATGGAGCTTTGAGGAAGCCATAGATCTGTAGGGGATTCTCAGATTTTTTTTGTGGACCTCTTCTAGAAGAAATATCAATATCCAAACATGGCATTCTTCCATAGTGTTCTACTGGTTTTCTTGAATAAGCCTTGCGCTTTCTAGTAACCATGTTGGATTCTAGACCTGAAACTTGTTGAGATGGTACTGGTGACCAATTGAACTGCACATGTTTGTGACAAGTACCACTGTTCTTGCTCCTAAAGTAGAGCACATAGTTGACAATTAAAGTCATACTGTTGTAAACGCCTTCGTCATGTTTTGGAATGACATCAATGTTAGAGATACTCACAAACCCTATCATCTTTGCCAGATAGGTTTTGACCTTTTGGTACTCATTTGATGCCTGCAGATTAGTTGCCTGCAAGAAAGAATATTCACTTCTCAACAAAGGGTTAAAAAATTATGCATGTGGCAGTATATGGTGAGAAATATAGTGATTGAGTTTGACCTTAAAGCATAAGTATGAGGCATTGTTATGCATTTTTATTAGATCATTTAAGTAGCTCTCCTTTATTTGCCGAATCTGAAATTGAATAATTTCAAATCAGCATAAGATGTATGTAAAATGGGTTAAAATTACTGTTAATACCTGTCTGAAAGCATATTCTCGCCATGCATCAGAAGAAGGAAATTGTGCAGGAGTTGCAAAGCCGACTGAAGCTGCAAGTTAAGTGCATCAAACGATTAGTCATTAATTAACATTACAAGGAATTATATATATTTCATTCATTCATTCAATGGAGAAATTCAAAACATTTGTGGCATGCAAAATACTTGGCTCAGTTGCATTGAAAAGTTTATGTTTGTATGTGTGCTAAGTGTGTAACACTTTAAGTTACCTGTCAAGTTGGGATGCGGATTATTTCCATGTTTCACCCCTCCTGTAATCAAATCATGTGCTGTCCATGTATTCTGCTGAACTTGCAAAAGGTTATTATTTGGGTTCCAATTAACGTTCTGCAGTTGCCTCAACGCTTGTTGGTTTCTTACATTCCCCATTTGCGAATCAACCATTGGCTTTGCATATGTATTGAGTTGGTCCCAAATCATTTGGTGATTGGGATGGTTATTTTTCTGACCAAATATTATATTTGACTGATGAGCTTGAGAGTGTAGTTGGGTATTGTTGTACTGATGAGCTTGAGAGTGTAGTTGGGTATTGTTGTACTGATGCGCTTGAGAGTGTAGTTGAGTATTGTTGTATTGATGAGCTTGAGAGTGTACTTGTTGCTGCCTCAACGGTAGATCTTGGTTTGCCTGGGTAGGCTGTACAGAGTGATGTTGTGAATAATCGGTTGTTCTCATGGACTGACAATTTTGTGCAAGATAATTAGAGACCAAACTAGGTGCAGCATACAGCACAGGACCTGCAACACAAAAGATAATTATACACACTTCAAAAGGCTATGTTTTCAAGTGTAATTAAGAAAGAACAACAAAATGTGTGTAACTTTAGATTATTTTGGTACGTTGTAAGTGAAACATTATGTAACCTGATGTATGCAATGTGGCTGTGCTATTGCTGGGAGTCAAGATGCTCATGGTGCTCATCTCCTTATTCATCCCACCTTGTGACTGCATATAACCATGTAAACATCCATTTAAGATTAATTATTTTTCCCCTAAGGAGCTGCGCAAGTCGGCATTAACATGTCATTTAGGTTTAGGAATCAGTATTTTAACATGAACTGTTACTTCTCGGAATAAAAACAGCATTTGTTGATATTGATACAGTTACTTGATGGCATTACATCTGTGATGTTCAAGTTGATCATAATAAACCTTCACTTTATATCTGTGTTTTCATATTCATGAATCGTATTGCTGCCGCTGTTAAAGAGTTATTGTATCGTGATATATACTTACAACTAGTAGAAATTAAAGAAACCAACTCTTTATTTACACTCGACTAAAATTATGAAACATAAGGTTGGAACCATTAAGCAAATAACATAAAAAAAGTGGATAAATGACGGAGGCAGGAAAATATCATCAAACCTGATTTGCT
The DNA here is from genome assembly GCA_030686995.1 of Artemisia argyi. Classification (NCBI taxonomy): domain Eukaryota; kingdom Viridiplantae; phylum Streptophyta; class Magnoliopsida; order Asterales; family Asteraceae; genus Artemisia; species Artemisia argyi. Next base: position 169,930,595 of record CM060676.1, on the reverse strand, counting down.
GAACCACTTATCAAACTTGTACCACCATTTATAGTTGAAGTGATTGGTTGACTTGAGTAATCTGAATTGCTTGTCGTCGTGTCCTCACTGGTCATGTAAATTAAGGAGCGTTACTTTCATTTTTAACTCAAAATAAAGTAACTAATTTATTATGAAAGGCTTGCGTCATCAGTAACCATAAAAGAAACGTTAATACTAAAACGCTTTTTAAGTTGTCACTTAAAAAACAACAAATAATTGGCGTTCTCAAAAGAAACAAACACTAAAACATCAAATAAATACACACACAAGCAAAGTGTGTCTCGTGATCCCAGGATAGATATTTAATGTAGTTGACAAATCCTGTCCGCAACTAAGGAACTTTCTAAAAGTCAATCGAGTGACGTGAGTTGAATACCAATAATATACGGATGAAATGAACGTTATTAAGTGACGACATCTAGATCATGAAGAAAATAGAAGTTATATCTATTTTCTCGATCACAACTAAACGACAACAGCAGCCGTCAAAATCTTATAGGCTACAGTTTATATTTAGAACGGGGCCTAAATCACTCCTCTCCAAAACTGTATTTCCGAAAAAAGAAATTCTCGTATGTTCATAAGGAAAGAAGCATCTTGGCCATGACTCTTTTCGTTTAACATTAATGCTGAAATAATCTGATTATATATGATAAAGTATAGTAGATATCTAAAAAATGGTACCCTTTTGATGACAGAAAACATGGAAACCCTGCCTAGAAATAAGATTAAATGTTCATTTACACTCTCATTGTCCCCACACAAAGATGGATTTTCTTCTTCAGCCATGAATAACAAATTAAGCTAGCAAACTACAAGGAAGGTGGTATGTCAATAACGTCTTTTCCACAATATTAGCAATATTGCAATAGCTAGATTCAACAATCATAAGATGTACATACACAGAAAGAAATAGTGTTTCAAACATCTAAGAAAAATGCAGATAATTGTAACTTTAGGAAGAATGGTTAATAACTAAACCGTAAGGCTGAGTAACTGTCAACTGCCATTGAACAGGCGGAGTTCCATAAATAAAAATAAAAACGGCATAACCGATGTAAAACAAGTTTTAACATGTTCAACATAATCAAACCATTAATTTGCTTAAAGAATTCATCCAAATCCTTAAAATTTCAGTAAAGTATATGATGATTCAGTTCATGTAATATACATACTACGTAAATCAAAGAGCTCAAGCATAACGATCAAATAAGAAGCTTGACCGAGAAGTGAACCAATTTACAACCTTTTATTAAATCATCAGATATAAAAAAAGGTAGTGTTAATTATCTCTACAATAGTTGTAAATCAGTTATAGTTTGCTACTTAATCCGGACTAGTTAAAAATCAAGGTAACATGCATATAAATACATACAGACATAAAAAATAGCATAATAAAGTTTAATACGGATCACTGTTTGATTATTTCACATCAATTACTCTTCACCATTAATTTAACTCCAAAAAAAACATTCAGACATTACCACATACACCTTGAAATTAAAAAAAAAAAAAAAAAAAAAAAAAAAAAAAAGCACATACACACACAAAAAAATAAAAAACACAAAAACTTAAATCAAGCAACAAAAACACAAAATAAGAAAAAATTTACCTAGACATCACAACAAATTCAAGAGAATCATCAGATTTAAGTTCATTAATCCAGCTTTCAAAATCGATATCCGATTCATCGACCACACCAACAGCTACTTGATCTACATTACCACTTCCACTATTCATCATGCAAAACCTAAAAAATTTCAATCAAAAAACAATCAAAACAAAGAACAAAGGTTTTTAAACAAAACCCTTTTTAAAAAACGTTATATTCATCAAAACCCTAACAAAACAAGCCAACTTTGATCATAGATTTATGATATGTTGTGAGATGATGGACCGACAACTGATGTTAGCAAAAAATGGTTGTTAATTATTTCATTATTTCAACATGGCATTACCTACGAATGTAGTTCTGTCGGTGAGTTTGATGAAGTTAAGAAAACGTATAGAGATAGAAGAGACTAAAAAGGTATCATCTGATATATTTTACGTTACAATTTTGATCATCTATGTGTTTCTTGATGAGTTTAAGTTGGTTTTTATGCATTGTAGTGTTGTATGAAATAGTTTCCGGATATATCCTTGGTCTATTTCTGAAGTGATATTTAGTCCCTTGGATTATTTACTGCCTTTTAGTATACTTAAGTTCTTTTGGTTTTTCTATGATTTGTTAAATAAACTGTGAATATGGGATATAAGTTGACTATATGGTACCTTACGACTTCACAAGAGGCCTAACGTTCGAACTTCATTACTTTTAAGAGTGGCCAAAGAAAGGTTTCGGAAACGGTCACGGGATACCCGGTTATGCCGAGCACATCATGTAAGTAACTTGAACAAGAAAAACCTCACGGGCATGTTTGATACAAGGAATTGAGATTAGAGAAATGGAAATGAAATAATTTCCAACGTTTGGTACAACAATGAAAAATAAAGTGAAGAATTAGAACTCTTTGAAAATAAATCCTTTGCAAAAAATGAAGAATTGATTTCCACTCACAAAGTGATGGAAATGAATTATTCAATAATAATAATAATAATAATAATAATAATAATAATAATAAGTTTTTGTATACAGAAAGGGGTTGGAGCCCAACTTGTGTTTAGACTCCCATCCAACTTTATGTAAATTTTCTATGAATCAATAATAAATTTTATTAAAATAAAATAAAATAATAATAATAATAATAATTTCTTGAGTCAATTATCTAATTTACCAAACACTGAAATTTATATTAAATTTTTGTGAGAATTTATTTTTGTGATATGATTTCTGCACTTCATTTCATTTATATGAATTTCACCCTACCAAACGTGCCCTAATGTTCACCCGTTTCAAGTTTAAATGTCACAAGCAATTATTATGAAACGTGGCTAAATGATAAATTGTCTTTATGTAAGGGTGTTATGCAAGTTGGATTTGTGTGAAAAATAGCACTAAAACTTGAAGGTGATTTTTTTGTAAATCATCAAAAGTTTTGAATTCGATGGCAATTGTGAGAAGTAATCCACATTGTAGTGAAATTAGTTTTGTAATAAATGTCAAGATATATACTGTTGTTGACTTTTTAATTATATTTATGTGTAAAAGTCTTAAAGTTTTGAACACATTAAAGCTATTTTTCATTTTGGAAAGTGAATATAAATTGGCATAATTATCTACTTTTTTCCTTGAACAGATTTAAGTATACTTATCTAATATCTCACTTTAAATCTTTATTACAGTTCCTTAGTTACTATATGATTTTTAGCTGTCAGAATAATTATTTAATTTTTAAACACATCTATAAGCACTCATATTTTTGTTGGAAAAAAAAAAAAAAAAAACACTCAATAATTATGTCTACTGTAGTTGGTAAAAAAGCAAATATGATTTATAAGAAATTAGACGATTACCTACGTATAACGGCGATAGTGCAGTATTTATAGTAGAGTTAATTTGTTTGTGTGTATTTATTGTTTAGTATATATGTGTAAGTGGGATAAAGAAATTTTGTAGATAAAATTGAGTGAAGTATTTTTATAATTAGTAAATTGTATTGCCTTTATAGGTAAGAGTAATTAGTCAAACAATATTATTTATTTTGTAATTTTTTAAAGTCTTTTAAGCAAGACCAAAATTTGATAATTTTCTTCTTATAAGTGTTGTTCCATTATACTTAATTAGTATTAACTACAAAGTTAAACTAATTAAGTTTCATGGTTTAGTAATGAAAGATTGATAATAATAAGTAAATAAAACGTAAAGATAAAAGACAGAGTATTTTTCAATATTTAATTCTTATTAGAAATTAATCAAAGAATTATACCCAAGTGTTTTGCGGAACAACACTTGGAAATGAATGACAAGTATAGTAAACCTTCTCTCTAAATTTAAGCTAAGCTTAAGTAACAACTATTCACGGAACTACTGAGCTATCTCAAGGACATAGTTGCTATTTGGAGGAGTAAAAGTTGTTTGTGAATGTCTAAGCATTAATTGCACAAACTTGTCAACTTTTACTCTTCACTTATGATCCTATTTATACACAAGTAAGATTACAACCGTTGTGATAAAGACAAAGATGACATAAGCCTAGTTTGGACAAAATACATAAATCTATTTTGGGTATAGGACAAGGTTGCTTTGTGCAGTGATGACTCCATCCTGAACCTTGGCCATTCAGAGAAACTTTGACTTTGCTTGATAACGACTCCGTCTTGTATGTTCAAAAGTTTCCCGCCTTGTCCCGCCTTTTCTTCAGACTTCAGACTTCAGGTCTTCAATCTTCAATCTTCTATATTCAGTCTTCATAGTTGTTTAGGAGATGGGGTTCAGTGAGTTATTATCATCACTCACTGAACACATCACCTTCTTCTTTGGCTTAGGGCCACTCACTGAGATTTCGCCTCACTGAATGGAGAGACTTTCTTCTTTGACTCGTCCTTAGCATCTTGAAGGTGACTCACTGAGCAACTGGTCGCTCAGTGACTTGAGTATTGTTAAAGGGTTTCTAACACTTAGGTTATTTTCTATTCAAATCATTGTTTAAGAAAGTTTGGGTACAGAATCGACCCAACAATAAGCAATAAAGATAAAGATAAAGGGAGTAAGGTAATCATGCTATACGACCAAAATTTGATCATTTTCTTCTTATAAGTAATAAAGATAAAAATAAAGGGAGTAAGGTCGCTATGCGACAAACTGACAAGTTAATTTTCTTTGGCGAACAATTTTTTCCGGATGTACTCCTTTTGTGACAATTAATTTTGTAGCTTGAAATGTTTTCGGTTTGTTTGAGATGTCTATGCATATTCTATTTATGTAGTTTTAAGTTTGAGGGAAATTTTTTTTTTTATTTTGAAACTATAATTGTAGTGGTGTGAAAAAAAAAATTAATAAAAAAAAAATAAAAAAAATAAAAAGCTTAATGAAGTGTTAAAGACATGTGTATGTGAGATTGTAAATATTTACTATATTTGGCTTGAATTAGTTAAAAATAAAATTCATTTTAGTAATTTCTTTATCACTGATTAAATAATGCGAAATTACCTTTAACGGTAGCTGTGTAATTTTACTATGATTAAAATCCAATAAAGACATTTAAGCTTGCAAGCCTTATAAGTAGTTAACATCGAGACTAATATAAACCGTGCAAAGCAATGACAACAAATAGTTTCTGCACTTTATTTTCGAGCTTTAGTAGACCAGATGAATTTTCAGTTGTAATCTTCCAAATATCTTTAAAAGCACCATTTTTTTTTTTCACTAAATTTATAAAATGATAATCAAGTTTTAATATTGTTTTACTAAGAGCGCTGGATAAGGTAATGCACGACCCACGTTAAAAGTTAACGCACCTCCATTTTGGGGTGCGTTACCTTACAGTAAAGTGAGTTAAGAGGACAAGTTAACGTGCACGTTAAGCTCTTGACCCGCGTTAAATTCCAATTCTTGGGTAAAAAATAAATAAATTACAACAAGCCCCCCTAGCCAAACGGTAATGTTACCGTTTATTTCAAAAAAATGTTTCACACTAGACCCCTATGTTTTAAACCGTTTATAAACGGCTATTTTTGTAAAAAAAAAAAAAAAAAAAAAAAAAACTTTTCCAAACCCTTTTTATTAAAACTATAAATACCTATTCACCCACACAATATTTTTTCACACTTTAACTTCTCTTTTCATATACAATACACTTCTACTAGCTAAAAAAAAATTATGTCGTGTGGCAACAACCACCAAGACTCGTTTATGAATCTTCTCGGTGGTATGTGGAATAATCCATACGCGGGTTCTTCCTCAAATCCAAACGACGGTTCGTCACAACCGATTTGGGGTAACCCAAACGAATTGGGTTAGTCGAGTGAAGAAATGTATGCACAACATCAAACCTTGCAATATTGGAAGGAAACTCGACAATCCAACTTAAATTCTAATTTCCAAAATCTTCAATTCTCTCAACACTCACAACATTCCCAAACGGAAACAAATGAAGTTCCAGAAACACCTACTTCTCCTCAAAAACCAAAAAGTCGTGGAAAACGTAAGGCAAAAACATCCAAAGAACCTGTCGAGGAAAATGATGCTGAAAAAGCGAAGGAACGTTGGACGCCAATTGAGGAAAGATTACTTGCCAAGTGTTGGGTGGCATGTTCAGAGGATCCTAAGGTCGGGAGATCCCAATCTAAGGATACGTTATGGCAACGGATACTAGCCGAGTTCAATAGAATAAATCCAAAAGATCGCAACAAGGATATGCTACAAGGAAAGTGGAAAACGTTGAACCATGATTGCAATAAGTTCAACGCTTGCTACAAAAAGGCGCAACGGGGGGTGGAAAGTGGTGAAAGTGAAGTTGATATCCTAACACGTGCTAACCTACTGTATCGTCAAGAAAACCCACCGTTCACGAATGAAGATGCTTGGAGCGTGTTGCGTATACATCGAAAATGGGACGTGCCAGTGGCGGTTGGTTTAACCGGAGACGTCCCAAGCCAAACCAACGAGGATTTGTTTGGTCATGACGCACAACCACGACCCATTGGAAAAAAGCGGGCTACCAAGAAACAAGAATCTGAGACAACGACAAGCACCGAAGGCACGACTAGCACTGGTGGTTCCTTATCTTCGATCAATTTCGCGGAGATGATGCGCGAAGAGTTAAGGGCAAAACGTGAAGAGGCGAGTAGGGCGTACCAGGCGACCGCAGAAAATCAAGCCGCACAACAAAGGATGAAGGAGCTAGAATTTTTGATGCTCGACACTACCGACAAAGATCCACATTGGGTGGCTTTCGTTAATGCAGAAAAGGATCGAATCGCCATGAAACTTGGGTTGCCTCCTCGTCAATTATGAATAATTATCTCGTACTTTTTTTTATGTGATGTTTTTTATTTATCTCGTATTTTTTTTAAATTAGCGTTTTATATATATATATATATATATATATATATATATATATATATATATATATATATATATATATATATATATATATATATATATATATATATGGAAAATATTAGCTACATTACAAATGTAGCCAATTGGCTACATTTCCTTTGAAAAAAGTTTTAATAATGTACAGTTCAGTCCCTGCGGTATGTCCCTGACACACATTTTCCCCCTGTCCCCACCCTTTTTTTCAAAGGAAATGTAGCCAATTGGCTACATTGTAATGTAGCTATGTTATCCCCATATATATATATATATATATATATATATATATATATATATATATATATATATATTTCGTAATGTAATGTTGTGTTTTAATTAATGTTTTAAATAAATGAAGTTTTTGTTAAAATTTGGGGTTGAAATTGTAAATATTTAGGGTGGAAGTGAGTTAAGGTGAGTTAAATTTAAGTTATGTTACCGGGGTGGAAAGTCAAGAGTTAAGGTTAAAAGGTAAAAGCTGATGTGGCGCTGAGGTGGCGGTGTGTTAACTTTTGACATTGAGTTAACTTACCAAGTGCTCTAAAGTTACTCAAACTTTATTAGTTTATTTTCACTATATAAATTATGGGAAAAGTGAATGTAGGGCTGTCATGCATATAAGCTTAGGTGTAGAACCGATCAAAACTACGTCGTTTTGACCAACACACACACACACACACACACACACACACACACACACACACACATATATATATATATATATATATATATATATATATATATATATATATATATATATATATATATATATATATATATATATATATATATATATATATATATATATATATATATGGGCATTCCTTCACATGCCCATATCCTACTCCGTCTTAAACCCTTTCATGGGGAAAACTCCTTCTGCCTTCAAAAATCATATCAGGTCATGTAGGGGTCTCATTTCATTACCATTATTTTTGGGTGGATTTACGTGTAGGGATCTCATTTCAGGTCATGTCACTAGGGCATAAGAGGGGAATTCAAAGAATCGCTTGGCGGCCAATTCTTTGTTAGATCCATAACTTATAACGTATATTAAGATGCAATTGGTTGAGTTTAAATCAAGTCTTGTAAATAGCAACTTCATATTTCTTTTCAATTATGTCCAACTTCAAATGGTGTTCATCTGAACTTGGGGGTTTCGGTGGTGTTTGATATAAATGCATGTAATGGGCTTGATTGAATGCCTAAACCAGTAAACCAATGTGATTGCATTTTTTTAATGGAGCTTTCCTTTGTTTTACTTATTCCGCTTAGGTTTGGTACTAAAAAGATTATCAAGTTACATATGCTATTAGGCTCATGTGTGCTCGTGATTTTATGAATGAACTTTGAAATATCACCTTTGATCTCTCGGTGTAAAGGAACTCATGCTGCAGTTGGGTGGGAAAGATCATGACTTTGTGGAACATAATTTGAATCCAATGGGTTGTATTTTTGAGTTATCTTGGTTGATTGTTTGATTTTTGGTGCATCTTCTGGTATAGGCGATGATATGGCTTTAATATGAGGTGATGATAATGATGTTTTATTCGTAGGCCGAGAGGGTGATCTAGGTTGGGTGCGTGCCTGAGATGGTTGTGCATGAATTGGAGACAATTGAGAAGGGTAGCTCGTGATCGTATGGTCATGGGCAGGAGAAGAGGGCTTGGTTGGGACATGGGGTTGAATAGTCATACGAGATGGCGATGATGGTTCAGAATTAGCTTGACGAGATGGTGATGATGGTTGATAATTGGCTTGACATGGAGTACGTATGCGTAACGAGGAAGAGAGTTGAGAGTCGGGTACTAAAAGGCAATCATGCATAACTAATTTAGTAGAACTCGAGAGTATTTATGGAGTTAACTAGAAATGTATTCCATCGATTTGTATTGTATGTCACATGCTACATTGTGGTGCATAGAATGCTAATGTTTTGCTGCAAATAAGCATCTTTGTTTCTTTGTTTTTATATTAACTATTAAATATAGTACTACATGACACCCTATACATAGGGCCTTGCAACAAAATAAAACAAAAAGAAGTCAAAGAAGTACCACATGAGCTAACCTACTGCACCATATTCCTTTAACCCACACACAATAAAAACTAAAAGGCACCTAAATCGCAAACATAATTAGCCACATGTGACCAAATCATGCAAGACTTGGGCCACCAGTACATGTATAACAAAACCTTACACAAAAAATAATATATTGAACACTTATTGAGACAAGAAAACTAACAGTACCTATGTGGAGTCGGTAGTTAAAAGATTATGCTACTGTGATCAATTGTGACATTCGTTGGCTTGGTTAAGGAATGATAGAAAACTAATTATTAGTGACTTCGGACGCAGTAATCAGATAATTACTTTTAAGACACAATACAAACACTTTTAGAACATATGTTCCTCTATTGCGTTCATAAAACGTATCCACCATGATTTAAACGGAAACAAAGATAGTTCCACAATAGGAAAATAATTCTGCAACTAGCATCTTAAGAAATACTCCATAGATGCTTAACAGAGAGTGACACTTACTTAATCTACATTTGCATCATGAAGCAAACTTACGAGTAGATAGAAACAAAATATTAAATGAACTTATTCTAACATCTATATATACATTTAGTAAAACCAAAATATAACCCAATCATTATAACCCACACACATATTATCAACTACAGATCCAAATTTAATAAACAAATCTAATAAATGCATACTTAAAACAAGGATGGTACCTGATTAGAGATCTACCCCATGGTTGCTCATAAGCTCTCCTATATCTCATCAAAATATTTTCCTCATTTAATTTCACTCCATATTTCTCCCCAATCTGCCTATATATCTACAAACAAATCCAAATTTAGTACATCCTAACAGATTTGGTTAAACGGTTCAACTAACTAGTATAGCTCTCTATTAACTGACGTGCAATTACTTATTAACTGACGTGTTCCGGGACCCATTAAATTAAAGAAAATAGCGACCATTACGAAAACAGAACATATGCGAAAAAATATTGGAATCTTACTAAATTTAAACAGAAAATGACAAATTTCTTAATACTACAATGTACAAAGATGATCAATACGGTAATCATATTTTTTATTGTAACACCAACCGAAAAGCAATCCAATACTTGGATCATTGCTGGTGATCAATTGTGATATTCATTGGTTTGGTTAAGGAATGATAAAGTTAACTACGTATGAAAGGTGATTAATGTGGTGAATCGATTAAGAACTGGTGCAGCGAATGGGATTACTGTTATAGAAATAAGTCTACTTATGAAGTTACTGGTACCCATGCATGAGTTATCCACATTACTGGTAACGTTTTATGATGGGAATAGGGTTACTAATACTTTGGGATTGAGCTTACTGGTTTTGATGCAAGTAAGTCTATTGTTATCGAAAGTAATCTTCCTTCTATACACATGATCTTAATGTTGTTGTTTCGAATGGTTTATACTGCAGCTATTGTTTGATTAGTACTGCTAAGCCTTTCTTAATACTTCTGCACAAGAGAGTTTGTACTGCTGCCTATTTGACGTTTGTACTGCTTGTTTAATAAGTTAATACTGCTCGTTACACCTTTAGTACTGCTGCTTTATTCAAGTTAAAGCTGCTCGTTACACCACAGAACTAGTGTTGGATATGCTTTCACATGATATGGCAGTCCTTACAACAATATTTGTTCATGATTGAGGTATGAAATCTGTTTTAATTAGTCCCATTATTTGTTGTATGGTGATTGTAAAAATGGCAAGCTTTAACAAAACAGCTTCACCATAACTTAAAGGGGTGTTTGGCATTACAGAATCAAATTTCCAGTTTGACCCATCTTGCTTCAGAAAAAAATGCAGACCTGATACGACTTATGTAGATCACTAAAGAACAACATACTAGTCATTTTAAAGGGGCAAAGATCAGTACAATTTCATTACAGAGAAAAGAAGACAACCAAAATATAAACTTTTTTGACCCGTTTACATTTGATCCATTTACATTCATTCAAAATATAGACCCATAAAAAAGATGCAGCAACATGTCCTCTTTATCTTTAACGACGGGTATAATTCCACCAAAAACACAACACGTCAACATTATATCTTGTTTTTCTTCACCCCATGAGACCCATTTACATTCATTCAAAATACGAACAAGTCTTCTTTTTATTCCCTTGTGTTTCTTTGGGAGGTTTAATTCTTGTTGCAATTTTTGGTCTTCCGTTTCTCCTAGGAAGAACAATAGGAACCCGAATAGATATTTGAGGCATCATGTCTACTTGAGAAACCCCAACATAATTATCCTTAGAAACATTCACAGGCTCTCTTGCCTTTTTCCGACTCATTTGATCTTCTAAGAATTTCACTAAAATAGTGTTTAGCCTCGTTATTTCAGAAGGGCAGTCCTTTGCTTGCTCGATCACTTTGGTCGAGTTAGAATGCACACACCATAAAGTTAAGGCACTAACTTCACTTTCATTTATTTCTTTGATTCTGATACTATCATCACCAACCTTGTACCTCGAAACAAGTGTCCACCTAGGTAAAATATATTGATTAGGAAGAGTTCCAACATGCTTCTTTTTCATCACATATAGGATATGCTTGCATAATATCCCATATATTTCAAACATAGCACAAGAACATGTGACATCCACCTTATTTAGTAAATTAAACTTGACAGTCCTCCAATATTTTTTTTCAATGTTCAATTGTCCGACACTATAAGTGACCTGTTGTAGACTCTTGTTTAAAGTAACGTGAGTTAGATTGTTGGTTGCTTCTTTCCATTCCTTTTTGAATTTTTCAAAAATCTTTCTAGTGTAACATTTGCCTACAAATTCAAGGTACAGGAAACACAATGAATAATAGAAAAAAGAGTTAACAACATAAACGCAATGAATATGAACAAGTTACCTGCTTTTGCTTCTATTGGATGCACTAACGAAAGAACTGCCTTCGAGTTTTCATCTTCTTCTGCAGCTGTTCGAGAGTTGACAGCTTTATCATATAGAATTACGAATTCGTTCAACATGGTGTTAGAATTAACAAATCCATAAAAAAGGAATGAATACTCTCACTTTGTCCCCTTATTGTCATCCCAGCAAAAACCCATATTTCACGAAAGAGCAAACCCATTATTTGCGTTGGTCATACATCTCCATCATCAAATTACTACTTTCGAGGTTATACTTATCACGTATAGCATCCCATTAGGTTCCAAATTCTTTTATCGTGTCACTTTTTACCCATTTTTTTTATAAGATTCATTGAAATCACTATAACGGGCTTTAAATGGTCGAAGATGTTCCAGTTGGTGTTTCTTAATGAGCCATGAACAATAACGATGTTGAGTGTTTGGAAAAACTTTGTGGACTACATTGCAAATTGCTTTATCCTGATCCATTATTATTGAAGCTGGATATTTGTCAAACATGCACACTAAGAATTGCTCAAATAACCATTCAAAAGTTTCTTCCTTTTCATTTTCTAGCAATGCGGCACCAATGAGTATGGACTGACCATGATGATGCATATATTAAATTTGGTTTTTATAATCCCAATGCTTACGTATACCAAATCCATATGTAAGGCCATATTGATTATAAAATGTATATGCATCATCAGGCATATCAAACACCTTCCCAACAATATTTCCATCAATTTGTCCCTCTTCATCCCATCTATGACTTACATCGACATTATATGGTCTATCACTTCCGTTATCTTGTTCCACATTGCTGATCAAATAACCATTTTGATCGATATCATCAATTGACAGAGCGTTAGTGGGTTCATTCTCTGATGGATTATCATGTACCATTTTTCTATTAAAAAAAGTCTATTAGCATGAAAGTTCATGATGGAAGTATATTACAGAAAACAACATATAACAAAAGATGTTTTATAACACGAAGGAGATTACAAGAAGTTGCTGATAAAAATTAGATGAAGTTCTAATAGCAATATTAAAGATGAGATTCTTACCTGAATCATGCTATCAAATAATGAAAGTGTTGAGAGCGATTTACGGATTTTATCCTAATTTTAGAGAGCATATTTGGTGTTTTTTTCATGTTGGAGATGAGTGGTGGAAGATAAGTATGGTACAGTAGAAACGATTATTTTATTAAGTTTTATACCCAATCTTATATATATAATAGCCGCATATTCCCTTTCCCCATAAATTATTCACATTTAAATGTTGTTTTAACATTGTGATAATTTGAATAACCAAAAGGGACAAAAACTAGTTGACTTGGTTATTATTTTGTAGAGAAAAGTCCAAAATACATTTCTGTGGTTTGGCCTTTGCTCAATTTACATCCCCGTGCTTTTTTTTTGCCACAAAATCATCCATCCGTTAGTAAAGTTGGCACAAAACCATCCCTCCGTTAGTAATATCAGTCAATGAGGACTAACAATGCAAATTATTTTCTGTTATCTCCTAAGAAGAGTTAAAATATTTGCATCGTTAGTCTTCATTGAGTTAAAATATTTGCATTGCTAGTCCTCATTGACTATAGAGTTAAAGTATTTGCATCGTTAGTCCTCATTTAGTTAAAATATTTGCATCGTTAGTTCTCATTGACTAAATATTTGCATCGTTAGTTCTCATTGAGTTAAAATATTTGCATCGTTAGTCCTGATTGACTATTCTTATGTTTTAATCCTTTTTCGTCCGTTTTTTATGTTTTCATCCATTTTTATCCCTTTTCGTCCATTTTCTCATGTTTTCATACGTTTTTATCAGTTTTCGTCCGTTTTTATCCATGTTCATATGTTTTTCTCATGTTTTCATACGTTTTTATCAGTTTTTGTCCCTTTTTATAAGTTTTCATCCATTTTTCTCATGTTTTTATCCATTCCTTTCATTTTTTCTCATGTTTTCATCTGTTTTTATCCGTTTTCACACACCTTTATTTTTTTCGTCTATTATTATATGTTTTCGTCTTTTTTTCTTATATTTTTATCCGTTTTCATCGATTTTTATATATGTATTATGTATGAAAACATATAAAAATGTATGAAAATGGATAAAAACATATGAAAACTTGACATTAGATAAAAATGCTTCTGTATTGATTTTAAATCACGATTTTGACCTCTTTCTGTTCAGAATCATCAAAAGTGTAAAGTATGAAAGTTGTCCGGAATAATGTTTTACATCAAGATTCGCGTGATTTTAACCGAAAATTGCAAAACAATGGCTATTTACTACCAAAACTTAAGCAGTTTTCGACCAAATTCATAACTTATACACTTATAAACTCTTGTAAATCTTATAAGTTTGATGATTTACACAAGTTATAACTTATAAGATTTACAAGAGTTTATAAGTTATGAATTTGGTCGAAAACCGCTTAAGTTTTGGTAGTAAATAACCATTGTTTTGCAATTTCAGGGTAAAATCTCGCGTGTTTTGATGTAAAACATTATTTCGGACAACTTTTTTGTTTTACACTTTTTATGATTCAGATAAAAAAGAAGTCAAAATCGTGATTTAAAATCGATACATAAACATTTTTATCAAACGTCAAGTTGTCATAGGTTTTATCCATTTTATATGTATGAAAATGGATAAACAAATAAGAAAAACGAATGAAAACATAGAATAATAGATGAAAACGAATAAAAGGGTATGAACACGGATAAAAAAAATATGAAAACGTGAGAAAAATGGAAGAAACGGATAAAAACATGAGAAAAATGGATGAAAACGTATAAAAGTGGATGAAAAATGATAAAAACCTATGAAAACATGAGAAAAACGGTCGAAAATGGATAAAAACGAACGAAAAGATAAAAACGTAAGAATAGTTAATGAGGACTGGCGATGCAAATATTTTAACTCAATTGTTGATTCAAATAATGTCTAAAAACTTTATTTCTATCTTTTGATATCTCTACGTTTTGATGATGACAAAATGTGAAAACATTTTACGTAAAAATTAACGGAAACAAGTTTTTAGTCGAAATATCCCGTTTCTACATAAATCACTCTTGGTAAGAACAAACAAACTTACAACTTGACAAATGATCAAAGAAGTGATTTTATGTTTTAAACTTAACATTTTTTATTGTGACAAAACTTTTTCAAAAATACACATTACAAATTATGTTTGAATTATAAAGAAATGTTTTAGTGGGAAAATAAGTTCAAAATTCATAACAACTAATTTTCCCCATAAATAAGCTCCAAACTTCTCCAAATAAGTCTTCACCACTAAAAACAAAAATGAGAGCGTTTTTGTCTGGCACGGTACCACGATACCACTAAATTTAGTGGTACCGTGTGAACTTTAGTGGTAACGTCCCCCTGTAAAGGCTATTTTTCACTGCTTATAAATACTTGTCCATCCCACAGATTTTGGGCATCCTTTACACACACAACTTTCTGAAATAAAAACCCTTATCACCTAAACCTTTCTTTGCTCATTTAATTAGGTTATTTGTTTTAAAGAGTGATTCTTTTATCCAACCAAATGATCACCATCATTCCTCTACTTGTCAAGAGAAGAACCCAAAGTATCAAGAAGATACAAGGTGTTAAGAGTCTTTGTAGTGCACTTGCATTACATGTTAGTCAACTTGATTGTATCTTGATATACAACAAGTGTTATTGTCTTGTTTAAGTTTTCTTGTGTTGATCATTGTGATCTTGTTGAGATCTTGTAGCTTTTGTGATAGAGTGTTGATCAAATGGATCAAGGGTAGATTGTGTTGATTGCGTGGATTGTGTAGATTGTGTAAAGATCGTGTAGATCATGTGAGAAGTTAGGATTGTGTGGATCGTGGTAGATTAGTACTAGCTAAGATTAGTACTCGACATTTAGCTTAGTGTCAGAAAGTGTGATAAGCGACGTGTATGGTTTTCTCCGCCTGAAGGCAGTTTGTTGATATAGTGCTTAGAACTTTCGAGTTGGGTACTCGGGGAGTGGAGTAGGGCGAAGAAGAGCTTCGTGACCGAACCACTATAAATCTCTTTGTCTCGGTTTGATCTTTCCATCTCATCTCTTTATATTTATTACTTATATTAGTTAGTGTAGTGTAAAGTTCATATTGGTATTGATTGATTTCACAAAGTTGAATCAAAGTTTTTCAAAGAAACTTTCTTAATAAAGAAAAATAAATTGGTAAAACTATTCAACCCCCTCCTTCTAGTTTTTCACATCAATGATAACTAACAATGTAAATATTTTATGTTTATAGTTAATGAGGACTAACGATACAAATATTTTAACTCAATGAGGACTAACGATGCAAATATTTTAACTCTATTGTCAATTAGGACTAACGATGCAAATATTTGAGAACTAATGATGCAAATATTTTATCTCTTTTTAGAAGATAACGGAAAACAATTTGCATCGTTAGTCCTCATTGACTGATATTACTAACGGATGGATGTTTTTGTGCCAACTTTACTAATGGGGGGATGATTTTGTGCCAAAAAAGCCCGAGAATGTAAAGCGAGTAAATGCCAAACCTCATGGATGTATTTTGAACTTTTCTCTTTGTAGTATTTAAAGTTAGTTGGAGAAGTTATGGTTGATTATTATTCAAAGTACAAATAATTGATGCATATCTAAACACTTCAAAGATAACTTTGAAAGATAAGTTTTTATCAATTTCCTTAGAGAATTCATTAAAGTTTGACGATATTAAAAATTGATTTTGCAACTGAAATATACTTTGAGTGACATTAGTTTAATAATTTTGAAACTTGAGTGATTTTTATAATTGAAATAAAGTGTAAATGATTATAGTGAAAAAAAGAAAAATAGATGACATTTTTCCCTTTTTCGGTAAAATCGTTGCAAGACAAGTATGAGGTGTTAAACGATGACCCTTAAAACAACATTAAAAGATTTATTTGTACTGTTATAATATCTTGGAAAATATTAGGATAAACCATTGTGACAACTAA
Organism: Artemisia argyi; assembly: GCA_030686995.1. Taxonomy (NCBI): domain Eukaryota; kingdom Viridiplantae; phylum Streptophyta; class Magnoliopsida; order Asterales; family Asteraceae; genus Artemisia; species Artemisia argyi. The sequence goes on along the minus strand of CM060676.1, from coordinate 169,913,647 downwards.
GTTTGAGAGTTGAATAAAAAGTGTCAAAAGTTTGAAGATAAATAATTAAACATTTCTTAATTAAATGATAAAATCATTTACAGTTTAGGCATATATATTGTATCATTTTTCTCATTGTTAAAAAGATTAAAGAAAAGTGTTAAACTCTTTGTATATTAGTGTATGTTTGAGAATACTTTTGTGGAAAAGTGAGCAGCGGTGACGATGATATTAGAACTCGAAATTTTGATGAGTTTCTACATTGTGATTTTTAATTATGATCCTTTCAAGTTTAGACTGAGCATCGTGGATGATGTTAAAATTTTCAAAATTTGTGCACATGTGATCCTTAATTTCTCACTAAAATTGAAGCATCTTCTTTGTTTATTTTGTAGTTCATTAAAATTGAATTCTTATAAAAGCAATATCCAACGAATAAGACGTGGTTTAACATCTTGCTTTTTGAAGAGATATATGAGAGTGGAATTATCAGTATATACTATAGTTTTAGATAGAACTAGATATGCACGGAATTTGTCGAATACAAATACTACGGCCATGAGTTCTTTTTCAGTAACTGTATAGCTTTGTTGAGCAGCATTGAGCGGTTTACTAGCAAAGTAGATAGGATGGAAGTGTTTACCATCTTTTTGTCCTAAATCAGCTCAGACTACAAAACCACTTGCATCACACATTAATTCAAATGGCAGGTTCCAATTTGGAATTGTTATGATTGGTGTGTACGTGAATTTTTCTTTTATGGTTTCAAAAGCTTTGTGATATTCGTCATCAAATTCGAATGTGATGTCTTTTTCAAGAAGTTTAGTCAAAGGACGAGCAATTTTTGAGAAATCCTTAATAAATCGTCGATAGAATCCTGCATGTCCTAAAAAACTTCTAATACCTTTCACATTAGTAGGAGGTGGAAGTTTGGAAATTACATCAATTTTTGCTTTGTCAACTTCTAGTCCTGCCCTTGACACTTTATGTCCGAGCACAATTCCTTCTTTGACCATGAAGTGACACTTTTCTCAATTAAGGACAAGATTTGTATCTTCGTAACATTGAAGCATTTTATCTAAATTACTTAGGCATTTATCTAAAGATTTTCCAAATACAGAAAAATCATCCATGAAGACTTCCATGGATTCTTCAATCATATCATGAAAAATTGCTGTCATACACCTTTGAAAAGTAGCAGGTGCATTACATAAGTCAAATGGCATACGTTGATAAGCGTAAGTACCGAAGGGATATGTAAACGTTGTTTTTTCTTGATCCATTGGATTGATTGGAATTTAGAAATAACCGGAAAATCCATCTAGAAAACATAATTTTTCTTTTCCCGCTAATCTTTCTAACATTTGATCCATGAATGGGAGAGGAAAATGATATTTTGCGGTTGCTTCATTTAATTTCCTATAATCTATACATACACGCCAACCAGTGATAGTTCTAGTTGGGACAACTTCGTCATTTTCATTTGTTACGACTGTGATACCTCCCTTCTTGGGTACGCAATGAATAGGACTTACCCAAGGGCTATCGGAAATTGGGTAGATAATCCCTAAGTCAAGAAGTTTGACTACTTCCTTTTTAACAACTTCTTTCATATTCGGATTGAGTCTCCTTTGCTTTTGGATAACTGGTTTCTTATCATCCAACAAACTGAATTTTGTGTTTACAGAATGATGGACAAATTCTAGGTATATCACTTGTTTTCCAAGCAAAAGCTCTTTTGTGATTTTTGAGAACTGAGCTTAACTTCAATTTCTTTCAATCAGATAGTTTAGAGAAGATTATTACTGGGAGTAAGGATTCTTCTTCCAAGAAAGCATATTCTAAATGTTCTGGTAATGGTTTAAGAATTAGATCGGTAGGTGGTTCTTCAAGAGGTTTTCTAATTCTGTAACACCCCCAAAATTTGGTACAGCAGAAGACTTATCAAGCTTTTGGGGTGCTACGGGGATTGGTATCCAACACAAGTATATAGAAACAAAACACAAAATTCATAACATAAAACCAATCCAAACATCAAATCATAATGTTTACATCATCCCAAAGTACGATAAGTAAGCCCATAAGAAAATGAAAGTAGGTCCCCAAAATATTATCTGAGTTTTATTAATCCAACGACCAAACAACACTTGTCAAGCCTCCTAGCACGAGCATACCAAAGCATCACTTAATTACCTGAGAAAACATGCTAAAAAGTCAGCTTACGCTGGTGAGTTCATAGGTTTAATCAAATTCACACTTGTGGACCAATATACCAAAAAACTTTGCTATGCTAGGCTAGGTCACGAATCAGTACTATATCGGGTGCATGCACGAGAATCACAAATCAATCCCTATAGGTACTCCCTATAGTCCAACATATATTCTCATGTACTGGCGCCATGCTAACTCCCTATAGGTACTCCCTATAGTGCAACATATAATCTCATAAACAATCACAAACCAAATCATTATAGGTACTCCCTATAATTCAACATATTATCTCAAAAGCATCACAACATAACGTAGTCTAACAGCATAGCAATTCATAAAAATATAACGCAAAGCATGGTCCCCATAAAACAGTTTTGCATGTTTCTCACCCCAATTTAAAAACATAATAGTATTCGCGAATAAACGTGGGGCTATGACTTACCTCAATCAACAAAGCTCAAAAAATAAGACGGTAGTAAGCAAAACTCAGCTAACACAACCTGATAAACACGGTCTCGACACAACCTAATCATTATATGAAATCATCTTAACACACATTGGAAAATATATCCATATTTAGCTATTCCCCAAATACTTTCTGTTTTATTTCCCAAAACATCTCGTTGTATCTATTATCGCACGGTTGGTATCGTTGTGTATGTGACGAAGACTCACTCTAGACTCGAGTGAACACACGCAAAATAGAACTAGACCTGACACTCCTAAGGTCATTGTCAAATGATCTCGTCAAAGCTTAATAAGTCAACCAGATGAATTAGCGTGTACTTATCGAATTCGTCAACTCGATAAGCCAAGTAATTCCTTCGCCTTACTTATTATTCTCACACCAAATCATTTTACCCAAATGAGTCATGAGGATGGATTACTCATTAATTGATTTACCGTTTTCACGCTCTCGGGCCCTTATTGGACTCGTCAGCCCAATAAGTCCGTTATTCGTGAAAATTGGTTATATTAATGCCTCTCAATCCGGTACTCGACACGTATAAAATACAACATTCATTATTACCAAAAATGGTATTACTAGGTAAACGTGCCACTAACAAAAAAACTGGTATTCGTCACACATTGCGTTTTTGGAACTGTCACATGGTAACATATTTACGTGACTAAATGTACAAGAATAAAATAAATAGCCACACTTGATCCGACTTGTGTGACCATTTCGGAATTCTATTGTCACACATTTGAATATTTATGTAACTAGAGGTAACTGGAAAAAAATGGGATTATTTAGTCACTTATAATTTGGGATGTGTGACAGATACAAATGAGTTTGAGACATTAGTCACACTATATATATACGTATGTGACAAATATATGTCACACAATTGAATAATGTTACCAAAATAGATATATGGTCACATGAAGTAATTGTGAATGTGGCTAAATTATATAGTCAAGTTTGTCACACATTATTTAAACATGACTGCTATTCTTTGCTGAATATTTAGCCACATAGCGTTTGAAATGTGTGACAACTGAAAAGTAAGTTTGAAGCGTGTGGAAAACTAGAAGGGGGGTTGAATAGTTTCACGTCTTTTTGATTTGTTGTAAAAGATCGTTTGAGTGTTTTCTTTATTTTCAAAAATTTAGATTTGATACTATGTGATCTCAAGTCTTGCATAATATAAACAACAATAAGTATGTACAATATAGCAATAATAATGTAAGTAAAGAAATAAATGAGAGATTGAAAGATCGAACCGCGAGACAAGAGATTTATAGTGGTTCGGCTACAAGGACACCTTCCTTGCCCTACTCCACTCCCCGAGCACCTAACTCGAGAGTTTTCTTCACTATGTTAACAAGCTCCCTTATGGCGGAGAAAACCTTACACACCAATGTACACACCACAACTTCGTCACAACTTAATCACAACTTCTACACAACCTCTTCACACCAATCAATCTTCACACCAATCTACTTCACAACTTTCTACTTCACACCTATCTATTTCACACCAATCTCCTTTACTACAATCTACTTCCTAACTCTTCTCCTTCATAACAAACTACTAACCAATCTAACTATCTATATACCTAGCTAAACTATCTACTATCAAATATTCCCAACTAATTACACAAAGAGATAGATACTATTGATGATGCTTTAACAACTTGGATGTGGAGGTCACAACAAGTTGTAATACTTCTTGTCTTGGAGGATAGAAGTATTCTTCTTTTGCACTTGAGAGGATGATGTTTGGATCAATGTGAAACAAAGATTTATGTATGTATGATCAAAGGATAAGGAGAATAGAAATGGAGATCTAGAACAGAAAGTTTAGGAGTGCAAAAGGTGAGAAAAATCTGTGAAATGAACTAGTATTTATAGGGGAAAATTTTACTGTTCTGGAGCGTGGCCGGTCCCCTTAATTAGGGGGCGGTCACCTTAAACATTAAGGGGGCCGCCTAGTATAATTAAGGGGGCCGCCCTCCAGAACATTGAAATTTTTTGACCTTTTGTGGGGAAGGTTTTTCTGGATAAAATTTACTATTTTTGGTTGGAAATTTGAAATCATATATTTATAGTGATTTAAACATATTCTTTTAATTCCAAAAATGTGTTATAAAATATATAAAATGTTTATGACATTTTATAAAAGTTCTAGTGACTTAGAAAAATTTTCCTTTGATCATAGATTTCAATAAACACTTTGTTTATTCATACCTTAAGTGATTTGGATGTAAAGAGAATATTAATAACTAAATACTTGTTTACGTCATAAATTTTAGTTCAATGAGTTTATGTTTTGTAATTATCAAAACATAGAGATATTGATAATATGTTAATAATATTTTTAGGCATTATTTATGTCAACAATCTCCCCCTTTTTGATGATTACAAAACCTTAAACTCATTAGGTCTAAAAATTTATTTTTAGACAAGTATTTTAGAGTTTAATATTCTCTTCTCCCCCTTTTTGTAAAATCAAAAAGGTTAAACCGAGTAAGCTTCATAGAAGAAGTTAAACGGGTAGAAAGCTCCCCTTGATGTATGCTCCCCCTCATTTGAGAGCACCAAGGAAACAAGCTATGGAAAGTTTGGCTACAAAAAATATGTGAGGAGAACAAGACATATATATGCAAAACAACAATTATGCAAATAAAAATAGATTCATTCGAGCATATATGAGACAATCATAGAAATGATCATCATTACAACATTCAATATGCTTGAAGCATATTGATTACAATAAAACAAAAGAAACAACATAGTCCTATATTGCCAAAGAGAGCACTTGGACTTGCTTGCAACCCATGGTTGAGTGTTTTATTTGCTTGAGGGGAACATAAGCATAGAGCTTAGTTGTTTGATGGAGAGGGATATGGAGTGGGATATGGAGCGGAAGAGGTGGATCTCACGATGTTGTATCGAGTTAAGGGTGGTACTGGATGAGGACGACTGAGAAGATATTCAATCCAAGAAATATCTTCACTCAAGTAGAGGATTTGTTTTTGAAGGAAGATACAACAAGGGCAAAAGTGAGTGTGGTTTGTAACTTGATCCAAGTTGAGAGAGTGGGGTAGGCAATTTGCATAGGGTGATGATGGAGGTTGCCCTTTGTTGCGTTGTGCAAAATGCATAGCAAGGAGATCACTAAGATCATGGATTTGGTTTATTTCATCACGAAACTTTTGCTTTTCCGTGGCTATGTGGAGAGAATCATTGTGTTGATATGGATGAATTGGGTTTGTGTAGTTGGAATTGTAGTTTGATGGTTGATCAAACTTGTATGGATCATTATAAGTGGTTGGAGGTTGAGATGTGTAGTTTGGCATGAAAGAAGATGTTTGGCGAATGTTGTATGGTTTGTAAAGAGGATCAAATGAATGTCCATGTGGGTTTGGTGTAAAGTTTGGGAAGTAAGTAGTTGGAGGTGTTGAGTGATTTCCAACTTTATTGGTTATGATGGATTTGTTTCGAGGGCTTTTTCTTCGCCAAACGGGTTTTTCCGTCATCCTTGCTAGCCTTTAGGCTTTTGGTTTTGGTTTGTTTGGAGAGGTCATGATGGGATTAATGGAGAGTTTTGAAGATTGGGGATATTTATAGTGTAAGATTTGTGTGTTTATGGATGGATAAAGTTTGTTTGGGAGATTAGGACAAAATATGTTGGTGAAAATTGGGAAATGTAGGTTGAAATGGGCTAAAAAGCAGAAAAGATTCTGTAAACCCGACCATCAGATGGCCGGTCCCCTTAATTTGGGGGCGGTCCCCTTAATGATTAAGGGGGCCGCCTTACATAATTAAGGGGGCCGCTCATCTGGTGATTTCCAGATTGCCAGAATTGGGTTTTTTGCAGAAAATATGCAGAAAGGTTGTGTTTTTGGATCTGGATTCAAGCAAGTTCAGCTCCTTGAGGCAATATAGCATCTAATCTAATCATAATAAAGCATGCATGCAAAAACACTTAAGTAACAGAGCAAACAAGCAATTAATAATAAGCTAGAGGAGGCAAGCAAAGGGAAGGGCACTCAATCTTCCTAGGGCAACTATCTTAGACCAAAGGCAAAGGTAACTAGTGAGTCAAAAACTAGTGATGAAACAAGATAACAACACTATGAGTGATTTTGTCCTAGTGTGTGCCTATATGCAACAAATGTGGAGTTGTGATTGTTTCGACTCCTAAATGCAAAGAAAAGTGAACTTCCTAAGAAACAATCCAAAATCTATTTGATTCGATTTTTGCTCAATTCATGAATGTAAATGGTATATATTAGATTATATACTTTGACATTTTATGTGAGAGTTTATGCATGATTTAGGAAAAAGGTTTTTAGCATTTGTCAACAATGCAAGGAAAATGATTTTCATGTAATTCCTAGATGTGAGAATAGTTTTCAAGAAACTTTGATTGGGTTTTACAAGAGAGTATATGCAATGAAAATGAGGTTTCCCAATCTTTAATTTTGTGCGAAATAGATTCCTAGACTCAGAAATGGAGAAGTGGAAGAAAAGTAAATTTTATGCAAGAAAAAAATTTGTGTAAGTGCAATAGAATTTAGTCAACTTGTTCCATCATTCCTAATCCTAAATGTAAGTGATTGAATAATTCACGCTTAAGGGGTTTAGTGAATATATCTACAATGTTATCTTCCGATGCAACCTTTTCTATAGATATGTTTCCTTTTTGTACATTATCCCTAAGGAAGTGGTGGCGTATTTCTATATGTTTAGTCCTAGAGTGTTGCACCGGATTTTTACTTAAATCTATCGCACCTTTGTTATCGCACATAATGGGAACATTTTCTAACCTAATGCCATAGTCTATGAGAGCTTGTTTCATCCATAGTGCTTGTTGACATGCCTTTCCAGCGCTTACATATTCGGCTTCGGTGGTAGAAATAGCAAGAGCGGTTTGCTTCTTCGAAAACCAAGATGTTAGACAACATCTCATAAACGTGCAAATAACGCTAGTGCTTTTTCTATCTACGTAGTCTCCCGCATGATCCGAATCCGCATAGACGATGGTTTCTATGCCGGATCCCTTAGGATACCATAATTCTAAGTGTATAGTGCCTTTAATGTATCAGAAGATACGCTTAACCGCTTCTAGGTGAGAGGTTTTGGGATCCTCTTGAAAGCGGGCATAAAGGCAAACACTAAACATGATATCGGGTCTACTTGCCGTTAAGTATAGTAAACTACCTATCATTCCTCTATACTTAGTATTATCCACGGACTCACCTTCATCATCTTTTGTGAGCTTTACTTCCGTAGACATAGGGGTTTTCATGGGTCTAGAGTCTTCTAGGCCAAATTTCTTACGCATTTCCTTAATGTACTTAGTTTGGTTAAAGAATATTCCATCATCTAATTATTTTATTTGCAATCCTAGGAAAAAGTTTAGTTCACCCATCATACTCATTTCGAATTCATCATACATGATTTTGGCAAATTCATCACACATTTCTTGACAAGTCGATCCAAATATAATGTCGTCGACATATATTTGGACAATGATGAGATTTGGGTCTTTCTTTTTAGTGAAAAGAGTGTTATCTACCATTCCTATGGAATAATCATGTTTGATAAGATAAGCCTTTAATCGATCAATGCAAGCATTAGGAGCTTGTTTGAGTCCATATAAAGCTTTCTTTAACTTATAAACATAATCAGGTTTTGCGAAGTCAATGAATCCTGGAGGTTGTGCCACATAAACCTCCTCATTGATAAAACCGTTGAGGAATGAACTTTTCACGTCCATTTGGAATAACTTAAAGTCTAGGGCGCATGCATAGGCAAGTAATATCCTAATAGATTCTAGTCTAGCTACGGGGGCATAAGTTTCATCATAATCAATTCCTTCTTATTGATTATAACCTTGGGCAACTAACCTAGCTTTGTTCCTAGTTACTATTCCATTTTCATCTAACTTATTCCTATATACCCATTTAGTTCCTATGATGGTCATGTTCATTGGATTTGGGACTAATTCCCAAACATCAGTTGCCTTAAATTGGTTTAATTCTTCTTGCATAGCTATAACCCAACTTTCATCTTTTAATGCTCTATTGATATTTTTAGGTTCTATAGCTGAGAGGAAACAAAAGAAGTTATTTCTATCTTGGGCTTGTGACCTAAGGGTTCTTTAGTTGAGATGTCCTATTATGTTATCTAATGGATGTGATTTAGATTCCTTAATATTTACAATTTCGTTATTTCCTAAGTCTATGTATTCATTATCATTTCCTATGGGTTTTGTTTTACTAAACTCAACAGCTTCATCTTCGATTAAGTCATCATCTTCTAAAGGCAATGTTTTAGGAGGTGGTGGTGTTTCATCAAATATTACATTTAATGATTCTTCTACTTTCATAGTATGTTTGTTAAGTATTATATATGCTTTACTATTTTGTGAGTAGCCTAAAAATATTCCTTCGTATGATTTTGGATCAAACTTAGTAAGATAATCCTTAGTGTTTAAAATATAACATTTACTTCCGAATACCCTAAAGTAGCTTAAGTTAGGTTTTCTTCCTCTTAGTAACTCATAAGTAGTTTTTCCTAAAATTCTCCTAATTGATACCCTATTAATAATATACGTTGATGTATATACAGCGTGACACCAAAATTTTTGCGGGATGGATTGTTCATTTAACATTGTTCTACTCATTTCTTGTAGTGACCTATTCTTTCTCTCTACTACGCCATTTGATTGAGGAGTACGAGGAGCGGAGAAATTGTGAGATATTCCATTTAAATCACAATATTTTCCGAATTGTACTTCATTATCAAATTCCCTACCATGGTCCGTCCTAATGGCTATTATTGTGCATCCTAATTTATTCCGAATCATTTTACTAAATATTTCAAATTTTTCAAAGGCTTGGGTTTTGTCACTTAAGAACCTAGTCCACGTGTATCGTGAATAGTCATCTACTATTACTAGAGTATAATTGTTTCCTCCATAGCTCCACACAGTGGATGGACCAAATAGATCCATATGTAATAATTCTAGGCACCTAGTAGTGGATACTGTATTCTTAGCTTTGTGACTAGCATGAGCTTGTTTTCCAATTTTACATGCATCACAAAACTGCTTGTCATATCTTAGATTAGGCAAGTTTCTAACTAGTTCTTTAGAGGCTAAAGATTGTATTCGTTGCATGTTTGCATGTCCTAATCTCCTATGCCACAAAGTGGAGTTTTCATCTAGGGTTGCTAGGCATATCCTGTCTTCCGGTTTGTTTCTTAGTTTCATAACATATATGCCTCCTTTCCTAATTCCTCTACCTATGACCTTTCCATTCTTAACTATTTCGCTATCCCGTTCGGTAAAGGTAACCCTACATTTATTATCGCGTATTTGGCCTATAATAAGCAAGTTATATGTTAAATTATCTACATGCTCAACATTTTCAATAGTAAGTGAGTCTTGAGAAATCGTACCTTTGCCAATGATTTTTCCACGCAAGTCACTACCGAAAATAACGTTACCTCCATTGTATGCCTTATATGTAGAAAATAACTTGCGGTTCCCCGTCATGTGCCTCGAGCATCCTCTAACTTTGATCCATTCGTCGGGCTCCAAGTCTATTCCTAAGCATATTTCGTCAGTCGCTTTAGCTACAAAACATTTTTCGTCTCTTAGTTTTTCTACTTCTTCTTTGTCACTATCACTCCATGTTCCACTAATGAAGGCACTTTGATTTTCATAACCCGGTGGCTTTAGACATTCACCAATGAGATGATTTGGACTTCCACATCTAAAGCACTTTCTTTTTCTGTAGTTATCACTTCTATTTCTTTGGAACGACTTTCTTTCATCTCGTGGTAATCTAGTGAATCTTCCTCGTCTTTTGAAGAATTTATTGAATTCTCTTACGGCCATTGCATATTCTTCGTCTTCAGTTTCATCACTTGAATCATCATCTTCATTAAGTTCCTTTTTGGCTTTTAGAGCAATGGATTTGGTTTGTTCCTTCTTGACTTTGATCGTTTCCGAATCTCTTCTTATAATTTCTTCATGGACCTTTTAATTGCCAATAAGTTCGTCAAGTGACAACGTCATCAAATTCTTCGATTCTTCAATTGCCGTGACTTTAGCTCGCCATTTTGGATGCAATGCCCTAAGAAATTTCCTAACACAATTCTTACTAGAAAATGTCTCATCAAGTGCTTTTAAACTTGTGATGATAGTGTTAAATTTTGCAGATGTAATATCTATTGATTCCTCTTCAGGAATAGTAAATTGTTCATATTGTTGTACAAGAAGATCTATTTTATTATCTTTGACTTGACTATTACCTTGGTGAGTAATAAGTAGTGACTCCCAAATTTCTTTAGCGGTTTTACACATAAAAATTCTTTCATATTCTTTGCGTGGTAACGCATTATAAATTACCATTTTAGCTTCATTATTTTTAGCTAGTTTCTTTTTCAAATCATCATTTTGTTTTTCAAAAGGTACAATTTTATCCATTTTAGTTTCCGGATTTTGTTGAGTAGGAGGAAAATCACCAAAGGTAATAACATGCCAAAGATCAAGATCTTAAGATTTCACATAAGTTTCGAATCTATTTTTCCAATATAAAAATCCATCACTTTCAAATAGTGGTGGTCTTTGCATAGATTGCCCTTCTAAATATTTTTCAGATTCCATAGATCGTTAAAAGTTTTAAAATACAATATATTTTAAAAATCTTGTTAGACGTGGCTCCTGATACTAATTGTGGAAAACTGGAAGGGGGGTTGAATAGTTTTATGTCTTTTTGATTTGTTGTAAAAGATTGTTTGAGTGTTTTCTTTATTTTCAAAAATTTAGATTCGATACTATGTGATCTCAAGTCTTGCACAATATAAACAACAATAAGTATGTAGGATATAGCAATAATAATGTAAGTAAAGAAATAAATGAGAGATGGAAAGGTCGAACCGCGAGACAAGAGATTTATAGTGGTTCGGCTACAAGAACACCTTCCTTGCCCTACTCCACTCCCCGAGCACCCAACTCGAGAGTTTTCTTCACTACATCAACAAGCTCCCTTATGGCGTAGAAAACCTTACACACTAATGTACGCACCACAACTTCGTCACAACTTAATCACAACTTCTACACAACCTCTTCACACCAATCTACTTCACAACTTTCTACTTCACACCTATCTATTTCACACCAATCTCCTTTACTACAATCTACTTCCTAACTCTTCTCCTTCACAACAAACTACTAACCAATCACACTATCTATATACCTAGCTAAACTATCTACTATCAAATATTCACAACTAATTACACAAAGAGATAGATACTATTGATGATGCTTTAACAACTTGGATGTGGAGGTCACAACAAGTTGTAATACTTCTTGTCTTGGAGGATAGAAGTATTCTTCTCTTTCACTTGAGAGGATGATGTTTGGATCACTTTAAAACAAAGATTTATGTATGTATGATCAAAGGATAAGCAGAATAGAAACGGAGGTCTAGAAAAGAAAGTTTAGGAATGCAAAAGGTGAGAAAAATCTGTGAAATGAACTAGTATTTATAGGGGAAAATTTTACTGTTCTGGAGCGTGGCCGGTCCCCTTAATTTTGGGACGGTCCCTTTAAACATTAAGGGGGCCGCCTAGTATAATTAAGGGGGCCGCCTTCTAGAACGTTGGTATTTTTTGACCTTTTGTGGGGAAGGTTTTTCTGGATAAAATTTACCATTTTTGGTTGGAAATTTGAAATCACATATTTATAGTGATTTAAACATATTCTTTTAATTCCAAAAATATTTTATAAAAGATATAAAATGTTTATGACATTTTATAAAAGTTCTAGTGACTTAGAAAAATTTTCCTTTGATCATAGATTGCAATAAACACTTTGTTTATTCATACCTTAAGTGATTTGGATGTAAAGAGAATATTAATCACTAAATACTTGTTTACGTCATAAATTTTAGTTCAATGAGTTTATGTTTTGTAATTATCAAAACATAGAGATATTGATAATATATTAATAATGTTTTTAGGCATTATTTATGTCAACAAAGCGTTAGTCACGATATGCATTTAATAGTGACAAATATATATGTAACACACTTGAATAGTGTGACCAAATGTCATATATGGTCACACTAAACCATAGAAACATGATTAAGTGTAATGTAAAATCGATATATACGGTCATGTAAGTTAATATGTGTGTCTAAAGTTTAGTGTGTGTTTGCTTGTGTTGGGAATTACACTAACAGTTACCATGGCTAAGCATAAAGATAACCACTACTGAAGAATGCACTAGCAGTGGTAACACATTACCACTGCTAGTACATAATTACCACTGCTTATATGATAATTGTTATGTAGTTGTATTGATAAGTATATAATAGATTTTGTGTATATTCTATTTAGATAGCTTTATACTTATCTTGTAAAGGAGGACTCCTTGTGCTATAAAAGGAGGTCCTAGGTTAAAGCTTATGTACGTATCAATTTGAGAGCTTCAAGGTGTAACCCTAGTGATAAGCAAGATCACTCGTATTATTATCATTAATAATATTGGAGCTTAAAGTTTGGTTTATACTCTGTATTCATCATATACAACTGTTCTCACTCACAAACAAATTCATAACTAATCTTCTAAGTACTACTAATTATATTCCGCGTACTTGTTAGTATTATTCAAAGTATCACTCTAACACAAGGCGTGTGTTTAGATCCATCAAGTGGTATCAGAGCCAGTTCTGATACTTTGATTTAGAAGATATGAAGTTTACTCACTTTTACAAGATCCAATGGAGATGGAGAACAATCAGTCCAACATTGCTGCTAAGCTACCTAAGCTTAAACTGAATGACTATGAGATATGGAGAATAACGATTGAACAATTCTTTTTGGTGCAAGACTATGCACTTTGGGAAATCATTATGTATGGTGATTCCTTTAAACTAGGCACTTCCTCAGAGACTATTGATGGCAAGGTTGTGCAGAAGTTAAATACAGGACCAGTTACAAGTGAAGAATGACTCCAGAAGAAGAATGACCTGAAGGCAAGAAGTTTATTGCTAATGACCCTTCTTAGGGATCAAATCTTAGCCTTCAGCAAGTACACAACTGCTAAGACCTTGTTTTAAGAGATTTGTAATGTTTTTGGTGGCAATGAAGCTACCAAGAAAACTCAGAAGACTTTGTTGAAACAAACCTATGAAAATTTCTCTTCAACAAGTAATGAATCAATTGAAAGCATCTTCACTAGACTTCAGAAGATTGTAACATAACTCACTGTGTTTGGAATTGAGGTAGAAAGGTAAGACCTCAACTTGAAATTCTAAGAAGTTTATCTTCTGAGTTTCATACTAATGTTGCTGTTTGGGAAGACAAGCCTGAACTAGAAAATATGAAGCTCAAAGATATTTACAATAACTTTAAAGTTATTGAATAAAGACTGAAGAAAGCTGGGAAGCTAAGTACAAGCTCAGGGAATTTAGCTCTTATCTCATCATCTGTGAATGATAGTTCTGATGATGAAAGTGATGATGATGAGGATGCTGCTCACATTACTGTTTCCACTGGCAGTGCAAGTGTTTCCACTGCTAGTTCTAAAAAGCAGATTGCTGGTCTTGGAGATTCTACTTTTTATGCTTATCTCTCAAGTCTAGTCAATGGTTCAATTCTAACTCATGAAGATTTGGATCAAGTTGATGAAGATGACATGGAAGAGATGGATATAAAGTGGCAAGTTGCTTTGTTGAGTTTGAAGGCAAAGAAATTATGGAAAAGGACAGGGAGGAAGATCATTATTAATGGTAATGAGACTGCAGGCTTTGACAAGAAAAAGGTGGAGTGTTACAACTGTCACAAGATGGGACACTTTGCCAGGGAATGCAGGAAACCAAAGAAGCCAGATAATAGATCTACTTGGTACAAGCAGGATAAGAAGAAGGAGCCTACAGTTGAAGAACCAAAGGTGCTATTGGCCATTGATGGTGTGAGCTATGACTGGAGCTACATGGCTGATGAAGAAGAAGCATCTCAAGAATCTGCAATGATAGCAACTGAACTTGCTCTTATGGCTTTCTCTGATTTTGAGGTACACTCTAATAATGGTTGTTCTAAATCATGTAAATCTTTAAAAGAATATGAAAAACTAAAAGAGCAATATGATGAACAGAGGTTAGAGCTAAATCAAACAAGTTATAATCTAGCTAACCATAAGAGAGGTCTTGCTGTTTTAGAAGCACATATAGAACGCTATAGAGCAAATGAGTCTAAGTTTAATGATGATATTGATGTATTAAGAAGAGACTTAGATTATAAGATTGATGTGAATGAGGCACTTAAAGAAGAATTAGAGAAGGTTAAAAAGGTAAATAAAAATATTTAGATAACTTGTAATACACTAGATCATCAGTCTAAGTGCATTGACAAAATTTGGGAGGCACAAGTAGTCAATAAAGTCAAATCAGGTGTAGGATACAAGTCTGGTCCACCACCTCTAAGAGGTGTTCCATCACCTCCTGTTATAGACTTAGCACATACAGGGTTAGAAGAGTTTCAAGAACCAATTAGGACTTACGGCACTCAATCTGGCATCAAACCTCTTACATTTGCTAGAAAAGTGAACAATGCTTACTCTAAGTCACCTGTTAAAAGTGCAAGACCTAGTACAACTTTTGTTAAATTTGCACAAACAGGTAACAAGACCTTTTATGACAAGAAGATTTTCTATGATCATAAGTGGACACCAAAAACAAGAATTTCAAAACCAGTTGTTGCCACTGCTAAGCCAGCAGTTGCCACTACTAGACCAAAAGTTTCCACTGGTGGTTTAGTAAACAATAAAAGGGAGTGTGTGTGAAATGCTATGAAGGCCTCAGCATGTTAGGAATGGAAACCTAAAGGAATCAACACCTCAATGAATCCCAATGGTGTATCAATGACCTTTGATAGATATAACTATATTGATACACGAGGCAGATCCAAGTCATTTGTGGCTTGGGTCCCCAAAAGGAACTAATTCCTTTATTTTATGTGCAGGGACATTCAAAGATTAAAGAAGATCAAAGATATTCAGATAGTGGATGTTCTAGTCACATGACTGGCAACAAGTCATATCTTTCAGATTTCAAACCTTATAATGGACAATTTGTCAGCTTTGGAGGAGGAATTGGTGGCAAAGTTTCTGGCAAAGGCATAATCAAGGTTAGAAACTTGGATTTTGAGAATGTGTACTATGTGAAAGAACTCAAATATAATCTTTTCAGTGTGTCACAGATGTGTGACAAGAAACACAGAGTTTTTTTCTCAGAAGATGAATGATATGTCCTATCCAAGGATTATATGTTACCTGATGAAAGTGAGGTTCTACTTAAAATCCCTAGAAAAGGCAATCTATATAGCATTGACATGAAGAAAATTGTGGCTAATTAAAATGATACTTGCCTGATTGCAAAAGCCACTTTGGATGAATCAATGTTATGGCACAGAAGACTTGGTCATGTTAACTTTAAGACCATCAACAAAATTGTGAAAGATGTCTTAGTCAGAGGGTTACCAGAGAAGAGATTTGAGAATGACCAAACCTATGTTGCCTATCTCAAAGGCAAGCAACATAGAGCATCTTGCAAGACCAAGGCCTATAACTCTATTGCTCACCCTCTCTATATGTTGCATATGGACTTATTTGGTCCTACATCTGTGAGTAGCATAAATTTGAAGAAGTATTGTCTTGTTGTAATTGATGACTTTTGTAACACCCAATACTTTTCCTAAACCTATTTTACGAGCCAAAACCTTTACTTTTGATTTTCCTTAACTTTTGAAAATCTTTGAACTTGGTTGGATTGAAAAACTGTGAATATCTTGTTTAACGTGAGCGTTGCTCCTTTGTCGAGTCGGCACAACCTAGAAAACTCGAATCGTATTGCTTTTGCCAAATTATTTGAATTATTTTGAGTTTGAGAAAAACTCTGAAGTTTATGCTTGATTTTATTGGAAAAATTATTTCGTGAACAATGGCGCAAGTCTCGTAATTTTTCAAGTTCGTTTGCTATGTCGTTTGGACCCCGAAGCGTTTTTCGTGAGAAGTTTATTTCGTTGGCAGTTTTGGTCCCTTAACTTGCACTTTTATTTTGCCCTACACTTTCATTTAATTCAAAACCTACCTTATACCTTTTCTTAATATAAATACCCTACTAACACCATTTTTCTCATTTTATTTATATAAAACATACACACACACCACTCAAAAACTCTCTCTCTCTCTCTCTCTCTCTCTCTCTCTCTCTCTCTCTCTCTCTCTCTCTCTCTCTCTCTCTCTCTCTCACTCTCTTGAAGATTCCAGTCGGCCAACTCCGGCAAAACCAATAGAATCCGGCGTCGCCGTCGGAAAATATTTTCCGACCACCCTCTTTTCTTACACCAATCAATATATCGGTTAAATCCCGTCACCTTCGTACCATCCACGCACCACCACTCGCCACCAAACACCCGTACGCGCCTCCGCCGTGCGCTGCCACCACCACCGAGAGTCGCCGCCACTCTCTTTTTTTGTTTTCCGACAGTAAGGTCACCCATGCGCCACCCCTTTTCGTTATTTTTGATTTTATACGAAAGCCTAGTTTTCTAAATCTTTTATTAAACCGATTTTGTTGTTAAATCTTTTATAAAAATGATGTTATTAATGTTTTTAACAAATAAAAAAAACTCGTGTGGATCTTCTTGACCCGTTTGGCCGTGACTTTGATGAACTCACCGAGTCAACTCGTGACTCGGTGAGGGTCTTGATATTGTTGTTGTTGTTTGACTCGTAGTGACGAAGGGAGTATATATTTTGGGTTGTATATAATTTTTTTGAGGGTCCGTTTGGTTTTTGTGTTTCGACAGCCGGTAGCCACCACCACCGAGACTCGGGTGGTGGTGGGGAGGATGTTATAGTATTGTTGCTGTTGTTTTAAGTGTTTGGATTTATTTGGTTCGGATTTGGATCGTTTGGATTGAGCCGAGGAGTACAAGGCTCGATTTGGGTTCGATTTGACTCAAAATGGATTTGGTTTGACTTGGGTTTAATTATTGAGTTGATGTTATTTTGTTGTGATTGTTTCGGGATTTGGTTACTAGTCTCGGGATTATTATTACTATTTGTTTAGAAACGGTAAAAATAATAAAACAGAAAATAGTAAATATGGAACCTAAAATCTATTTGTTATAGTTAAGTGGATTTGGATATCGGACTTGCTTCCGTATTATTATTATTGTGAGCTTGATTTGAACGTACTAGATTTACGATATTAGTTCTTTGGACATTATGGATCCTTTGGTACACGAGACGGTAGGGGACGTTAGGCCCGTAAAGATCTTAACATACTGGAACCCGAACAATACGAAATGGTCGATAAAACTAAACAACTAATATTCACGCGAATGATATATTCAAACATATTATATTGTGTTGTCTAGTAGTAATAAGATATTTTGACAATATTTAATTATTCAATCGTCGTTGACTCGGGAAAATATTATATAAATGGGCAGGTCATGCCAAAATTTCATAAAATTCTTTATAAACTTTAAATTATTTTACCAAACTTTATTATTTCAAAACCCTTTTCATTTCAACGTTATTTTGGGAAAAACTGGGTAAATGCCGAAACTACCTATTATTGTTTTATCATATTTCTTCTATCATTTTTATTCTTTTTCTCTTCTCGATTATTCTTTCATTGAAGTTTTTATTCGTTTTGGCATGAGTTATTATACATTTTATGACTTTTATGCGAGAGCGTTTCACTCTTTCATTCATTCTCTTCTATTTGTTTGACTTCATTTCTTCGACTCTTATCGTCTTAATATTCCTCTAACATCCACACGAGATTTCAAATGTTCACTTCTTTTAATGACATTGAAAACTAAAACTTTTCATAATAACATGGGTATTCGACGAACGTTACTTTATATATATTACTTGAGTATTATTTCTGATATGTGTTACCCGTTAGGTTGTGGCGATCCAGTACCATTGTACTTATATTTTCTTGATGCCGTTGTGCCTACACTATTGATGCCATTGTGTTTGCTAGTTGATACTAGCTGTGATATCTTGCATTGCTACATACTCAGGTGAGTTCATAGCCCCACTTTTATCTATTTTAACTGCTTTGCAAACTACTTGGGGTGAGATACATGCTCTGTTTTACTATGATCACAATTGTTTGAAAAATTTTCTTTGAACTAAAAGCTTATATTTTCTGGTACTGTGAGTGAAGCAGTAGCCATATTGAGTAAAATTTGATAAGCACTAAGTACGATCTTTGCCACTATTAAGTCCTTCAGATCATGAGCCATTAATTACTTGCGAGTGAGCGTATAACAACGTAGCCCCATGGTATTTTTCCGGCATATAACAACATAGCCCCTTTATCTTAAAAATTTGGAATATTGTGATCAACTACTTTACTTTAAACCTATGGATTCACTCAACCTTTGTGTTGACTTTTAACATGTTTATCTCAGGTGTTAGATATTGCCACTGCATATCTTACTTTGGAGGAGCTTGGCGAAGGGCATGGCTTGGTAATAGGAGACTCCGAAAACCGTTTGGGACTGTTTTAAATCTATTTTTGAACTATAGCTTCCACACTATTTTTAACTAATGTAAATTGAATGTTTTCAATTATAAATTTTCTTCTAAAATGGTTTGTGTAAAACCGTTCTTTGTACCTCTTGTTCTGATAACAATCGGGTAGCACCCCCCAGACTTGTATGATTCCACTGATCTGGTTTTCGGGGTGTCACAGAATGGTATCAAAGCCAAGGTTATAGAGAACTGGTATTTTCAAAACCCAGACTATAACCATTTTTCCTATGACCAGAACTTGCCTTCCTGCCAAGCCGATGCCTCGCGTGTGATTATAATTGATGATGTAATTGATGTCATGCTTGATAGCATGTTTGATGAGATATTTAATGAGATACGAGATATGCTATTTAATGATTTGAACTCACCCCACTTTCATTATTCACTATATGTATTTTCATATACTGACGTTGATGCACCGAACTTGTAGCATGGTTATACTATTTCCTTGCGTAAAAGTATTATTTGATTTCGAGTTTGGATACTTGTCATGGTTTTCTAAACGGTTTTGAAAGCGAGGGACATGGTACTAGTATAACTAAGCTGAGTATACCGAAATTCATTGCTCCTCGACTGGGAGTAGACTCATCACCTATGATCAACCAGGGATAGTGGGGATGTGACTTGATCACTTACGTCTCACAAATGAATTTTGTGATACTGGGAGTAGTTATAACAGGATTATGGTCCGGGAAGATTTTCGATTTTGGAATTTTGGAAAATGGTGAATTTTAGCATATGAGCATGACACACTGGCATCACGAAACTTCATGAATTGAATGACACTTTGATTCGTTATGCGCTTTCTACCTCTATGGAACTTTTGTTCGTCGTCATCTGATTTTGCTCGCACCGGATCAGGAGAGACCCGATCGGCCATCGTTTTGAATCCAAGCTGATTATTTTCTTTAACTCGATCGATATCGTAATAAACACATTTGAGGTTGTTAGAGCGTTTGTATTTGGTTTTGGCTTTGTTGAATTTGGATTTCTTGATCTCGTGAATTTTGAGCCTCGTTTGAAAAATTGTTTCTTTAATCTTTTTAGGGGTATGTTTGATGAGGCGAAAAATGAACCGTTTTTAAGGGGTCATTTAAGCCCGAATTCGAATTTATTTGATCAAATATTGCCCTAAATCATTTCTTTTGTCATTTTAGGTACTTTTGGAGAGAAATCTGGAAAAGGAAGCATTTTGGACGATTTTGGAGCATAAAAGTGAAGAAAACGGCAAAGTCTCAATTTCCTTGCTGGAAACAGTACCTGACGGCGTCAAGAGTTACAAAAGAGGTGGATGTGGAAAATACATGTGACGGTCCAGAGGATTTTTAACTATAGGACCTGACGGCGTCACCAAGGCCGTCAGGGTCAAAACACAAGTGACGGCCCAGAGGAATTTTACACATGACGGCGTCAAAATCAGATCTAGGCAATACGATTTCTATTATGGCGGTGAGTTGACGGCGTCACAACTTAATACATGACGCCATCACCCTGTAAAATCTATATATAGTTTTCCAAATTTCATTCCTTAGTGTGCAACTTTGAGGGAAAAACCCTAGGTCGAATTTTCCAGCTTTTTCAAGGGTTTCAACCCTTTGAATCTTTCATGTTCAATTAAAGATAAGTACTCTTTCAAATCATTCAATATGTCTATGTGTTGTTTGATTATATCTTACGCTTGTCTTTTATTTAACATGCTAGGCTAGATTTCTTTGTGTTTGCTTAGATGTAGTGAAACCTAGATGTTGATTATGGGTTGATTGCTTGTTTGTAATTGTTATGGACGATTGTATTCGATGTTAGGCTTAAGAAAACTGGCAGACTTCCAATGGTAACTTGCTTGAACGTCTTAAGAAACATGATCGGAGGTATACTACGATTTTTGGTTGTATTTAATGCGTAGGAGAATTCTAATGATCCCATGTTAGGAGCTTCTAACGGCTCGACATAGGAGTGAAGTAGGATCCCATAGAGTTAGGGAATATTGTACACGGCCCTACGACTAGTATTAAGGAATATGACCCGTCATCCATGCAATTGTAACAAGCTATTAACCTGTAAAAGATATCTAGGGAGTAATGAAATCTAAGTAAACACAGTTTTCCTCATTATTGTCACCACTACACAAGTATAATTAGTTTTATTTTTATTTCTGTTATTTTATTTTGATTGCATCTTTAGATTAATTGGGTTAGTTGGCTAGCAACTAATTCCGCCCACTCCTTCAAAACCAAGATTTTTACTTGCTTTTCATAAAAATATAAAAATACAAAAAGAATCATCCTTCACCTCTATACCTAGTTTTATAGGCTTTCTAATCCTAGCGACACTATTCCTGAGTTAAACGATCAATCCCCCGATACTTGTCACTATACTATACTACAACGATCAGGTACACTGCCTGGTAGGGATTGTAAGCTTCTCGAGATCCCTTGAGAGGTAAAACCTTTTGTGAGGGTGCAATTCCCACGTATCAAGTTTTTGGCGCCGCAGCCCGGGGAATAGTATTGTCTAGGTTAGGATTTATTTTTATTTTCTTGGTTTTCTTTACTCTATCTCATTTCTTCGTGTCTTTGTTCGTAACCTTTACCATCCAACATCATGGAAGGTCGTAACATCTTTGAACCCATCAACCCACCACAACAAAACCACCCACAAAACCCACCACTAAAAAACCAACCTCCTAGGCCCCGAACTTTAGGAGAGTATTGCCGTCCTAGCCACCAAGGCTATCGAAACACTATTGAGCTCACTCAAGGAGCCAATGTGTCCCCCTTGTGATCCGACACCATCCGGTTGGTGCAAAGCGGATGTGCATTCCATGGACTTCGTTCCGAAGATCCTAACCAAGATCTCAAGGATTTCCTTAAAATCGTAGATTCCATAGACCTTGATGTTGTAACTAGAGAGTAGACCCATTTATGCCTATTTCAATTCTCTCTACGTGATCAAGCTAATCAATGGCTTGAACGTTTACCCGCGGGATCCATGACCTCATAGGATGATCTCACCACTCGTTTCCTTGCTCAATTTTTCCCACCAGGGAGAACTACCAAGCTTAGAAATGATATCTTGATGTTTCAACAACGTCAAGGTGAAACTCTATATGAAGCATGGACTCATTTCAAGGACTTACTCCAAAAAGTCCCTCATCATGGCATAGATCTTTGGCTCCAAGTCCAAATCTTCTATGACCATATCGACCTCCCCACAAGGCGAACCATTGACCAATCGGCCGGTGGCAAGCTACGTGATCTAAGTGCAGAAGAATCATGGGAACTCGTAGAAGATCTTGCTCTCTATGAAAACGAAAGTTGGAATGATCCCCGTGATTTGAACAAAACGGTCAAGGCAATATATTTGCCTTCGAACAATTCTAGCACTCCCGACCGTAGGATCATGGAACTTGAGGACCAAGTCAAGTTTCTCATGAAATCCTAGGAAGCTCATAAGCCTTCAAGCCAAGTGAACAAAATCACTTCTTCATGCGAATTATGTAGTGGTCCCCATGACACTCGTGATTGCGTGGAACTCCCCGGACAAGCTTTTGCGGATTACGCATCCTCGCGTACCGATGAAGCGGGAGATAAGTGGTACACTTTCAAACCCGAGCCAAATCCTTACGGTGATTCCTATAACCCTTCTTGGAAAAATCACCCGAACCTTAGGTGGAAACAAAACCAAAACATGCCCCAAAACAATTCTTCCAATCCACCTAATTGTTACGAACCAAATGGTCCACCCTCTAACCGTACTTTCAACAACAATCCTTCCAATAACTATGGTAGTACCAACAATCTTGAAGGGTTGATGTCCAAGTTTATGGAATCTCAAGAAGCTTGCATAGCTAAGTTTGAAACAGAATTCAATCAACAAAAAATGGAGATGACCAATAAGATTGACAATTTGTTGAAAGCCCTCAACAACCAAGTACTAACTACACCTAGGAAGGACACTAGGGACACTAATAGCGTAGTCCAAATTAAGGATCCTTCATCATCCAAAAAAGTCCACTTTGTCAACGTTGTCACCATTAAGCCAATAGATAAGAATATAGAAGAAAGTGACAAGGATGAAGTTAGAATAGAAACCGAGACTAAGGATGAGGTTAAGGAAGTTGAGGTTATTAAGGACGAAAAGTTAGAGGAAGTAGAAAACGTAGAGGAGTACTTTGATAAGTTACCCACCAAGGAAGAACGAGAATATAACAAGGATTTATTCGATGACCCCGAGACACCATACATCCTTGGTTCACTCCTTATTAAAGTAGGTGATCCCTCTAACATCAACATACCATGCAACATTGGGCATATGCATGTGTGGAAAGCTTACATCGATCTTAGGTCTCCTCTAAACATCATGACTAGGACTTATTATAATTGGGTAATGAAGAAGCAACTTGGATATAGGATGATTCCCAACACGAATTGGATGAGCAACTTTGTAGGAAGAGTGAAAGGATTACATGTCTTTGTAGGAAACTTCACTTATGTTACCGATTTTTTGATTGTAGAGGATATTCGTCCGGTAATAGATGGTTGCCTAAGTCAAGTAGTGTTCGTTTGTTGAGGTCTCTAAGATGAGTTATGACCCATCCCTAGGGATAGTTAGATTCAAGGAAGAGAACGATGAGATTGCTTACCAAATGCCTTATAAGATTGAACAATACCGCCTTGTATCAATCATAGAAAAGGAACACAAGCAAGTGGTTTATTATAGGAATGATGAGGATAGATGTAGAGGAGTGGATTATGTCATGAGTAGAATACTTGGTTTCTACAAGGAATGTTTGCAACTAGGTCCGGAATACAAAACTAAGATTGGAGATGACCTAGAGAGTGAGACCAATGATGAGGTCACATAATAACCCATGACCTTGAGTCTAGCTACAAGACTCGTAAATAAAGAAAAGCGCTTCTTGGGAGGCAACCCATGTTTTGTGTGATTTTTATTTGTTTGATTTGTTTCATTGTTATTTGTTTCCGTATGCATGTTTTATTTTTATTGTTGGTAGATCATGTTTCAACCTAAATTATGAAAATGCTTTATTTTGTTGTTTAACTTTGTCTTAACTTCATATAAAGGTATTTTTCAAAAGCTAAGTGTAAGGGGATACCCCAAATTTGTTTATAAGAACGAAATTGATCATGATTCGCCACAATACTAAATGAACATGTATATTAGTATTTGTTAGAGTTAAATGCTTGTATCGAGTCATAATGATGTTTTGCAGGATTTTCCAGGAAGTAGGACATAAGTTTTTCTAGAAATTTTCTGGAAACTTAACGTAAAGATTTCTGCAGGTCACTTCTGACGGCGTCAGGAATTAATTCCTGGCGGCTTCATGTGTAAAATTCTGGAAATTTTGCGAGTTTTGTTTTTCTAACAGAGTCTTAAAGTTTTTGTTAATTCTTTAGTTTTATAAACTCCAAGAAATCTGCAAACACTCATTCAACAAGCATTATATCTTACATTGTTTTCTAGGATTCATTAGTATATATAGATTGCCGCCGATTTTATGCGAGGTTGCCTTGTTTGTTTCTCAGGTTTAAAAGGTTATATATGACAAGACGATGATTTATATTTCTGGAAGGGAGGCTTTGAATGTTCATTTCTTGGAGGAAGATCTAACCTTGTTACCACACTATCCACACCGAACGAATCAAGGGAGTATTTGTTTTCATTCTTTTACCTGTTTTTCTTTTACATCCTTTAATTGAACATTGGGGACAATGTTCATCCTAAGTGTAAGGGGAGGGTAAATGATGATACCTTATAGGATACAATTGCACTTGAGTTTGTTTGTTCGACGGTAGGTGTGTAATAAAACTAAGAGAAATACTTGTTAGTGTAATTTTAGCGCCAAATTTAAATTTTTTTTACAACATTTAGGAGTGAAACTCTAGCCTTAAAAAGCGTCTCATGGATAGGAGTTGTATGTGAGGTTCGCCTTTAGATTTGATAGGAAAAGCATTTATTATTAGTGCTTATGAGTGTACCGGTAGCATTTAGATTCTAGAACTTGCGTTAGTGATGCATCCCAAGACCGCTAGTGAGACTACATTCGTGTAGTAGGATTTACTACATGATAAGAGGCATTAGGATCACCCTTTTGTTCAAACCCGTATCATAATTACTTGACCATTTAAGTCATATTACTTGGCTAGTAAAGTCAACTAATTTTCCCACACCTTAGCGTTGTACTCATTTTTAGTACACGAAACCCCTAGTACACCCCTCCGAGCCTATCTTTTCGTTTCTAACTTTAAGCATTTTACTTAAAGGAAGAATTTGTTACAACCCACCCAAATGTACGACCAAATCGCCTTAGCCTTCCGTGTATGCACTCATCTTTAGTGCATTATTGTTACATGTTTAAACCCTTAGTTAATTATCTAATTGATTACATGGTTGCTAAGTAGAGTCATATCTTGTACATATTGTTTTGGGACTCATGGGACTCATGGGTAAAGTAATTGTGTTATGGAGTAATGGGGAAGAACATCATTATTACCCCCATATGTGCGTTAATCTTTAAAAGTACTCCAAGTGTTTTGATTATCTTGATTCGAGTCATTAGATTAGTTCATTGTAAAGTATGTAAAAATTAAAGTATAAGGGGGATTTACATTCCCTATGATGTATTATTTTGGATGGTAGGGTAAGAGTGTATGCAAAAAAAAAAAAAAAAAAAAAAAAAAAAAAAAAGCGAAAAAATTAAGAAAAAGAAAAAAAAATATAGAAAAAAAGAGAAAAAAAACATACGGACTACCATCCCGTTTCATTTTATGTTTATTTTATGTTTTTGTTATTTTTGATTCATTAGCTTAATTCGAGTCTAGTCATGGCTTAGCAACGCCATATTGTACATGTAATTAACCAAGATGATTAACTCGCCACAATTAAATACTGCATTTATCCAACAAAACCGTGTATTCCATATCCCTACACCTAACGTTATAACCCTTTGAAAGACCTATTTGATAGTTTATCCTAGGTGCTTACGCCAAGTGGTGGAGGTTTGATCCTTTCCCAGGCCTATGGTAATCTATTTTGCTATGACATGTAGTGAGAGATGTTTTCCATTTCCTTATTATGATATATACTTTATTACACCCGAGAGATGTGAGTATCTAAACACTATTTGTGAGGTGCTAGTGTACGACCTCCGTGCTTGTCTTTGGTTTTTAGTGGAGCGATTATTTGTTGTAATTACTTTTATATTAGTGTTAAATGACCCCTAACTTGTATTTTGATTAGAATAAATGAGCATTTGCTTGAGGACAAGCTAATCTCAAGTGTAAGGGTATTTGATAAGGCGAAAAATGAACCGTTTTTAAAGGGTTATTTAAGACCGAAGTCGAATTTATTTGATCAAATATTGCCCTAAATCGTTCCTTTTGTCATTTTAGGTACTTTTGGAGAGAAATCTAGAAAAGGAAGCATTTTGGACGTTTTTGGAGCATAAAAGTGAAGAAAACGGCAAAGTCTCAATTTTCCTTGCTGGAAACAGTACCTGACGGCGTCACAACTTCCTTAATGATGGCGTCAAGAGTTACAAAAGAGGTGGATGTGGAAAATACACGTGACGGTCCAGAGGATTTTTAACTATAGGACCTGACGGCCTCACCAAGGCCGTTAGGGTCAAAACACAAGTGACGACCTAGAGGAATTTTACACATGACGGCGTCAAAATCAGATCTAGGCAATACGATTTCTATTATGGCTGCGAGTTGACAGCGTCACAACTTAGTACATGACGCCGTCACCCTATAAAATCTATATATAGTTATCCAAAATTCATTCCTTAGTGTGCAACTTTGAGGGAAAAACCCTAGGTCGAATTTTCCAGCTTTTTCAAGGGTTTCAACCCTTTGAATCTTTCATGTTCAATTAAAGATAAGTACTCTTTCAAATCATTCAATATGTCTATGTGTTTTTTGATTATATATTACGCTTGTCTTTTATTTAACATGCTAGGCTAGATTTCTTTGTGTTTGCTTAGATGTAGTGAAACCTAGATGTTGATTATGGGTTGATTGCTTGTTTATAATTGTTACGGATGATTGTATTCGATGTTAGGCTTAAGAAAACTGGAAGACTTCCAATGGTAACTTGCTTGAACGTCTTAAGAAACATGATCGGAGGTGTACTACGATTTTTGGTTGTATTTAATGCGTAGGAGAATTCTAATGATCCCATGTTAGGAGCTTCTAATGGCTCGACATAGGAGTGAAGTAGGATCCTATAGAGTTAGGGAATATTGTACACGGCCCTACGACTAGTATTAAGGAATATGACCCGTCATCCATGCAATTGTAACAAGCTATTAACCTGTAAAAGATATCTAGGGAGTAATGAAATCTAAGTAAACACAGTTTTCCTCATTATTGTCACCACCACACTAGTATAATTAGTTTTATTTTCATTTCTATTATTTTATTTTGATTGCATCTTTAGATTAATTGGGTTAGTTGGCTAGCAACTAATTCCGCCCACTCCTTCAAAACCGAGAGTTTTACTTGCTTTTCATAAAAATATAAAAATACAAAAAGAATCATCCTTCACCTCTAGACCTAGTTTTATAGGCTTTCTAATCCTAGCGACACTATTCCTGAGTTGAACGATCAATCCCCCGGTACTTGTCACTATACTATACTACAACGATCAGGTACACTGCCTGGTGGGGGTTGTAAGCTTTTCGAGATCCCTTGAGAGGTAAAACCTTTTGTGAAGGTGCAATTCCCACACATCAATGTTATAGCCCTCACTGCCCAAACCTTACACTCTGTTGATGAACCAGGTTAGATCACTAGTCATTTAAGTGGGACCATTCCCTAGCACGTGTAAGATGAACCTCTTGATGGAAGGATCTATGAATTCTTGGCAAGGTCTAGAGAACATGCGATAGGTTGAATTGTAACCCAGCAGAAGTTTTAGGAACTTATGTAGAAACTTGAGCCACTATTTTAGGGAAGGATACCTAACCCTTCACTTATCCCTTGGGAATACCAGATACCCACATCATTACTTCCTTTATAAAACAATAAACTGCGATACGTCATTTTACAAAGTACATATGTAAATGATACGATGTTTTGAAAACATTTTTTTTCAGAAAACTATTTTTGGCCACGCTATTTTGGGAACACTATTTTGACATACTATTTCAAATACTATCTTGAATGGTAAACATTGGTTTCGCTACTTTGAAAACGTGTTATATTGATATACTACTTGAAAACTCTTTTAGGGGTATGTTACTTTGGGTACGCTAATTTGACAAACTATTTTGGTTACTATTTTGGATAGTCAACGTTTGTTTCACTATTTAGAAGACGAACCGTATCGGTATACTAATTTGAAAAATTGTTTTGGATACACTATTGATGCATTCTACTTAGAACTATTTGGGAACACTCTTTTGGGCACTCCATTTTGAAAATACACTACCTTGGCATACTATTTTAAATGCTGTCTTCGGCAGTTAACTTTGGTTTCGTATTTTAAAGGTCTTTGGATACACTATTGTGAGCCCTCTATTTTGGAAATGCACTATTTTGAATGTATTATTTTGAAAACCCTATTCTTGGAATACTATTCAAAAGCTACTTTGAAAACATGAATTATTTGGTATTGCCCTAGGCCATTAGGTCATATGCTTTGTTTTCCCCGGAACCCTCGATTTGTGAGAGACTAGAATACACCGCACTATAAGTCGACGAGTTGGATGACATTGTTGATTGCCTTAGAAAACACCCCGTCGATTAAAATAGACACGAAAATGGTTTAGTCGCATAAGTTGGACCTTGGAGACTTTAAACAAGATAATAATGCTCATGAGGAAACAATAACCTTAAGTTTATAAGTAAGAGTTGCTTGTAACGACCATGATAGAGGTTTGCCCTAGAGTTTGTATTTCGAATGCTGATACTGGTTTAGAAATCTGATTGGTCGAGACCTTGAACAGACTATGGGTCATAAACCGTTTAT
This sequence comes from Artemisia argyi, assembly GCA_030686995.1. Lineage (NCBI taxonomy): Eukaryota > Viridiplantae > Streptophyta > Magnoliopsida > Asterales > Asteraceae > Artemisia > Artemisia argyi. Next base: position 169,884,375 of record CM060676.1, on the reverse strand, counting down.
CCCAATAGACCATTAACCGTTTCACACCTGTACGCTTTAATCAGGGATCCACGGAGTTTACCCTCTTTGCATCTACTGTGTTACCACTACTTTGGTTAGTTAAAACAAGCGTCTTATGGTATATTAAAACTACTAATTTTACTTACACACTATCTATGTTTTTGCACTTTCACTAATCTTCGTTAAACCATTTTCAATATTTGTGCTTTTACCTCGTTTTACCTACTCAACTTTTTTCGTATTTAAACTTTACACTTTAACCGTGGGCCCATAAACCACAAGTCGTCAGTTATAGCATACTCATTAGCGTTGTTTATCCTTTTCACATCTTTAACATGTTTCGCTTTTAAACACTTTTGTTTTAAAAATCACCACAAATGGGGCATATTAGCCATACAATAAATAATTTCAAACCTTTATTTGATAAACTCGTTTTACTTTAGTTATTTACGCACTTAAGGAATATCGTTCTGTCTCGACTTTACGAACCATCGTATTTCAACTACATCTATACTTTCACTATTTTTTTAACATTTAGTAATCAAAGTGTCAAATTCTATTACGATATTTATACACACGATAACCCATTTATCTTCTCATTATTTCATTTTAAATCTCTTTACCCTAAACAATTATATCCAAGTCTTCCATGAGTAATTAACCCATTTACTATGTCGTTCCACATTCCATTATTATTTTCCATTACACACACAAATTATTTCAAATTATTTTACTGACTGTTTTGAAGTCAACCCCTAAAATGCTTTACTACTATATTTTGAAAACAAAATTTTAATCCTACCACTATTTTATAAACAATAAATTGAATTCTGAATGTCAATCACTATTTTATATTTTTGTTATAAAATAATTTTGATAAATTAAATTATTTTAATAAGCATATATAGTGTTTCCAATAAAAAAAATTATTATCTTATTAACATATTACAAACTAAATTTTGTTACTATTTTATAGAAGTCGAATTGTTTTCCTACTACCCTATAAATTGTTTTACAACTCATTTTACAAGCTATTTTATTATTCGCTACTTTACTGCTATTCCATAAACCTATGAGCAGTTTCACCGAAATTTTTGTAGATAACATGACTATTATCCTACAAATTTTTACTACTAACCTATAAACCATTTCACTTCATTGCACACTGATTTAGCAACTATTTGATAAATTCTATTACTATTACATTACAAATTATTTCACCATTTCTTTCCAAAACTATTTTACTATAACCTGATGAACCACTTGCTATTTGATACGGGGGATTACGCCCTCGCAACAGGTTTTACCTCTCAAGGGATCTCGAGAAGCTTACAACCCCCACCAGGCAGTGTACCTGATCGTTGTAGTATAGTATAGTGACAAGTACCGGGGCATTGATCGTTCAACTCAGGAATAGTGTCACTAGGATTAGAAAACCTACTAAACTAGGTCTAGAGGTGAGGGGTGATTCTTTTTGTATTTTTATATTTTTATGAAAGCAATTAAAATCTCGGGTTTTGAAGGAGTGGGCGGAATTAGTTGATAGTCAACTAACCCAATTAATCTAAAGATGCAATCAAAATAAAATAACAAAAATGAAAATAAAACTATTAAACTAATGTGGTGGAAACAATAATAAGGAAAGTTGTGTTTACTTAGATTTCATTACCCCCTAGATATCTTTTACAGGTTGATTAGCTTGTTACAATTTCATGGATGACGGGTCATATTCCTTAATACTAGTCGTAGGGTCGTGTACAATATTCCCTAACTCTATAGGATCCTACTTCACTCCTATGTTGAGCCGTTAGAAGCTCCTAACATGGGATCATTAGAATTCTCCTACGCATTAAATACACCCAAAAATCGTAATACACCTCTGATCATGTTTCTTAAGACGTTCAAGCAAGTTACCAATGGAAGTCTGCCAGTTTTCTTAAGCCTAACATCGAATACAATCATCCGTAACAATTATAAACAAACAATCAACCCATAATTAACATCTAGGTTTTATTACATCTAAGCAAACACCATAAAGATCTAGCCTAGCATGTTAAAGAGAAGAAAAGCGTAAGATATAATCACACAACACATAGACATATTGAATGATTTGTATGAATACTTATATTCAATTGAACATGGAAGAATCAAGGGGTTGGAACCCTTGAAAAACTTATAAAATTCGGGCTAGGGTTTATTCCCTCAAAGTTGCACACTAACGAATGAAATTTGGAAAACTATATATAGATTATACATCGTGACGACATCATGTGTTAGATCGTGACGCCGTCAACTCGCCGCCTTGATAAAATCGTATTGCCTAGATCTGTCTATGACACCGTCATGTGGAGAAACTGGGCCGTCACTAATGTTTGGACCTGACGGCCTTGGTGACGCCGTCAGGTCCTAGGCTTAAAATCTCTCTGGATCTTCACGTGTATTTTCCACTTCCACCTCTTTTGTAACTCTTGACGTCGTCATGTACAAAGGCTTGACGTCGTCAGGTACTGTTCCCATCAAGGAAAATTGAGACTTTGCCGTTTTCTTCACTTTTAGCTCCAAAAACGTCCAAAATGCTTCCTTTTCTAGATTTCTCTCCAAAAGTACCTAAAATGACAAAAGGAACGATTTAGGGCAACATTTGATCAAATAATCTCGAATTCGGGCTTAAATGACCCCTTAAAAGCGGTACACTTTTCACCTCATCAAATACCCTTACACTTGAGATTTGCTTGTCCTCAAGCAAATGTGCTTTTAATCTAATCAAAATACAAGTTAGGGGTCATTTAACACTAATATATAAGTAATTACTACAAATAATCGTTCCACTAAAAACCAAAGACAAGCACGGAGGTCATACACTTGCACCTCACAAATAGTGTTTAGATACTCACATCTCTCGGGTGTAATAAAGTATATATCACAATAAGGAAATGGGAAACATCTCTCACTACTTGTCATAGCAAATAGATTACCATAGGCTTGGGAAAGGATCAAACCTCCACCACTTGGTGTAAGCACCTAGGATAAACTATCAAAGAGGTCTTTTAAAGGGTTATAACATTAAGTGTAGGGATATGGAAAACATGGTTTTGTTGTATAAAGGCAATATTTACTGGTGGCGAGTTAATCATCTTGGTTACATGTACAATATGGCGTTGCTAAGCCGAGACTTGACTCGACTTAAGCTAATAAATAAAAAATAACAAAAACTTAAAACAAACATAGAATGAAATGGGATGGTAGTCCGTTTTTTTTTTCTTAATATATATATATATATTTTTTTTTTTTTTTTTTTTTTTTTTTTTTTTTTTTGCATACACTCTTACCCTACCATCCAAAATAATACATCATAGGGAATGTACATTCCCCTTACACTTGAATTTTTACATACTTTATAAAAAACCAATCTAATGACTCGAATCAAGATAATCAAAACACTTGAATATATGATGTTCTTCCCCATTACTCTATAACACAAGTACTTTACCCATGAGTCCCAATCGTCCCAAAACAATATGTATAAGATATGAATCGACTTAGCAACCATGTAATCAATTAGACAATTAACTAAGGGTTTAAACAAATAACTATAATGCACTAAAGATGAGTGCATACAAGGAAGGCTAAGGCGATTTGGTTGCACATTTGGGTGGGTTGTAACAAATTCTTCCTTTAAGTAAAATACTTAAAGTTAGAAACGAAAAGATAGGCTCGGAGGGGTATACTAAGGGTTTTGTGTACTAAAAATGAGTACAATACTAAGGTGTGGGAAAAAATAATTGACTTTACTAGTCAAGTACTATGACTTAAATGGTCAAGTAATTATGATAGGGGTTTAACACAAGGGTGATCCTAATGCCTCTTATCATGTAGTAAATCCTACTACACGAATGCAATCTCACTAGCGGTCTCGGGATGCATCACTAAAGAATGTAAAAGTAAAACAGGTAAAAGAATGAAAACAAATACTCCCCTGATTCATTCGGTGTGGATAGTGTGTTAACAAGGTTAGATATTCCTCCAAGAAAATGAACGTTCAAAGCTTCCTGATGAGGCAAAAAATGAACCACTTTTAGGGGGTCATTTAAGCCCGGAATTGAATTTATTTGATCAAATATTGCCCTAAATCGTTCCTTTTGTGATTTTAGGTACTTTGGGAGTGAAATCTGGAAAAGGAAGCAATTCGGACGTTTTTGGAGCATAAAAGTGAAGAAAACGCCAAAGTCTTAATTTTCCTTGCTGGGAACAGTAGGTGACGGCGTCAAGAGCAACATCCTGACGGCGTCAAGAGTAAATTGCATGACGGCCCAGTGCAGACATGAAGGCGTCACATGGAAGAGCGTCAAGAGTTAAACACGTGACGGCCTGGAAAGAGCTTATACGTGACGGCGTCAAATGTAGATCAAGGCAGTCCGAGAATTCTTTTGGCGGCGAGATGACGGCGTCACCTATTTGGTCTTGACGCCGTCAGCCTCAATTTCCTATATATAGTTTTCTAATTTTCATTCATTAAGAGGAACAAGTTTGGAGAAACCCTAAGGCCGAACCATATACGATTTTTACAGGTTTTTCAAGGGTTTTCAGCCCTTGAACCCTTTCATGTGTAATTGAGATAAGTGTTCTTTTAATTTAATCAATATGTCTATGTGTTGGTTGTCTATATCTTGTACTTGTCTTAATTCCACCATGCTAGGCTAGATTTATCTTGTGTTTGCTTAGATCTAATGAAACCTAGATGTTGATTATGTGTTGATTACTTGTTTATGGTTGTATTGGATGAATGATTTCGATGTTAGGCTTAAGAAAACTGGCAGATCTCCAAATGGTAACATGTTTGAACGTCTTAGGAAACATGAACTGATGTGCTGTTACGCCCTTGGGTCGAGGCAAACGAACCAAGAAAGCACCAAAGTGGCAAGAATCTTTTGTGATGGGCTAGGATTTATCTGCAATATTTATCTCAATGTTTTAGGAATGTGTTTGTGTCGTATTAGGAATGTCTTTCCTGTCAAGAGTCCTTGGTTAGGTAAGTTTCGTATTGTCTTGTGTTACAAGTTTGGTATTCGGTTATATATATCGAATAGGTTATTAATAAAAGTTCAGGTTTTGTCAAGTAAATCTCTATTCTCTCTTCTTTATTCTTACGGAGCTTGCACACGCTATAGTGGTGCTATCTTGATACGAGCTTGGTCGTATCAATTGGTGCTTTCATTGCACTCATGGTCATGGATGAAACAACGGTTCGAGGGTTACTTAAAGAGCAACAGGATCGAGTAGAAATTTTGGCACAACAACAGGCCGCGACTTTCCAGTTGCAGTTTGATGCATTACGTGCCGAGTTGCAGGCTACTCTAGGGCAACTTCAAGTCCGGGCCAGCGGAGGCGGCGATACAGGGATATTATTGCCGAGGTCCATGCGTCTGGATGTTCCAAAATTTTCAGGAGAAGATCCGGATAGTTGGATCTTTGCCATCACGGAGTATTTTTCGTTGCTTAATACACCTGCTGATCAGCGGCTACGGATTGTGGGTTTTAATTTAGAGGGTGCGGCTGCGGAATGGTTTCGGTGGATGACAAGGAATGGTTTGATTAACGATTGGGATCGGTTTGTGGAAAGTGTTAAAAGTTGTTTTGGACCATCAAAGTATGAAGACGCACAAGGGGCTTTGTCGAAGTTGTTACAACTTGGTATAGTGGAAGATTATCAAAGGGAGTTTGAAAAATTGATGAATAAAGTGACCAATATACCAGAATCTTTGCTCATATCTTTCTATATTTTTGGGCTTAAACTTCACTTACAAAGGGAGTTACTGGTGTCGAAACCCACTACGCTGGGGGATGCGTTTGCGTTGGCTAGGATTACCGAGGCTCGTTTGGATGGCCAGATGGCTGCACTACCGAGTACAACCACTAAAACCGTGGTGGCTGTAACACCTCAAAGACAAGCAAGGCCATGTCTTGGAGGGGTTTTGGGGGCGACCAATACATCCAAACCACCAGTCTTACCAACCCCTACTGGAACTTCCAAACCACTTGCAATTAAATGGATATCGCCGGCTGAGCGGCAGGAGCGACTAAATAAAGGGTTGTGTTTTAATTGTGATAATCGGTGGACACGTGGGCACAAGTGTCCTGGTAAATTTTTGTTGCTAATGACCGAGGAGGAAAAAGACATGGGAGTTGAGACCGGGGAAGGAGAAGATGATGTGGTCGAAAGTGGAGATATATCAATCCTTAATTCAGTTATTGGTCAGGGGAGTCCGCGTTCTCTCCAACTTTGGGGACAAATTAGTAAGGGTGATGTTCATGTTCTCATTGATAATGGTAGTACTCATAACTTTATTCGGCCCGATGTGGTTGAGAAAATGTGTTTACCTATCAAATCCACAAAACCCTTCAAGGTCTATATTGGTAGTGGGGCGTCTTTGTTGTGTCAAAGTGTGTGTTCCAGCGTTACTCTTCGAATGCAAGGGGTGATAATTGAGGTTGACTTATATGTATTGCCCATGCGCGGTCTTGATGTGGTATTGGGAATTCAATGGCTCCAAAACTTAGGCAAGGTTACGCATGATTATTCGCATCAAACCATGGAGTTTAATATACTGGGCACTACCTATTCGTTAAAAGGGGATGATTCACTCAGCATGAAAAAGATAGGTTTTCATCAGATGCAGGCAATGATGGATCATGACGACATCTATGGAATTTATAAGATTCATCACCTCGCAAACGAGTCTGAAATTGAAGAGATGCCAACTGAAACAGGGGTTCCACGCTTGGCTGAGCTCGAGCAACTTCTGCTCCGATTTGATTCAATTTTTCAGGTACCCACTACTTTACCTCCTCATCGTTCAATTGATCACCGTATACATTTATTACCCGAAACTAAGCCGGTGAATGTACGGCCTTATCGTTATCCGCACTATCAGAAAGGAGAGATGGAAAAATTGGTGAATGAAATGCTAAACCAAGGTATTATACGTTTTAGTCAAAGTCCCTTTTCCTCTCCTGTTTTATTAGTCAAGAAGAAAGACGGGAGTTATCACTTTTGTGTAGATTACCGGGCTTTGAATGCAGTTACGGTTAAGGATAAATTTCCTATCCCAACGGCCGATGAGATGTTCGACGAACTTGGGGGAGCCATTATTTTTACCAAGTTAGACTTGCGAGCAGGTTATCATCAAATTCGGGTTCACGAAAGGGATGTTTAAAAGACGGGATTTCGTACGCGTGATGGTCATTATGAATTTTTGGTCATGCCTTTCGGGTTGACAAACGCACCATCTACTTTTCAGGCGACTATGAACCGTTTATTTGCACCATACTTGCGCATGTGATTGGTGCTAAACCGTCAACTTATATTGACCAAGGAATGGTTAACAAAGTCAAATAGCCTAGACCAATGCTCCGGGTAATATAAGGTATCACCAGGTCGTTAAATCCCGACAAGGTGTGAATTGTGACTGAGCGTGCTTTGTGATCGGGTGATTATTCACAGAAAAGGTTTGTTATGAGAATTATTTGGAAATTATTAACAGAAATAGCTTAGGAAAGCTATATGATTGATTACTGGAACTTAGATTGAGAAGAAATTACTTAAAACCTAAAAACCGTACGTTTGCTGAAAACGCGAACAAACGTACGAAAAAGTGAATAAGGTGATCTGAAAAGGCTACTGGTATGAAAATGGTATTATTACAAACCTAATGATGAGAGAAAATTTTTGGAAATTTAAAATTAATTTTTACACTATTTTTATAATTACTATTAACTAAATACTAATTTCCTAATTATTTTTAATCAACTAAATTAACCTAAATTGCAAATAAATATGAAATTAACTTGGAAAAGTAAAAATTAAACTTAGAAAAATCTAAAATACTATAAAACTAATTTTAGAAATGAAAATATATTTTTAAGACTTTTTAATTAATTATTACTAATTATTAACTAATTATTAATTACTTTTTAATTATTTAAATTAACCTAAATTCTAATTAATTATTAAATTACACTAGAAAATTGAAAATAAAATTTGGAAAAATTAAAAATAACTAAAAACTAATTTTAAATTTTAATTTATATTTTTCTGATTTTCTAATTAATTATTATTAATTATTATCTATTTAATAATTACTAAAAACTACTTTAAATTAAGAAAAATACTAAATGATGTAAGAAAAATCTGAAAAAATTACAGAAATTATTTTTACATACCAGAAGCCTAGGAAAATTATAAAAATGGAAATTGCTTATTAATAAGCTGAAGAATAAGCCAATTGGCTTAAATAGAAGCTATCACTTCTATTAAGTTGGGCTTATTTGGAATTTTCTTTTTCAAAACTGCTTATTATAAGATTTTAAGCAACTTTTGTGAAGTGGGTTTGACTGAGACCAAGAAAATAAGCACTTCAAGTGCTTAAACCCTTGACAGTTGACTTTCTTTGACCAAGAGTGAAAATAAGCTCAAATGAACTAATGTGGAGTCCACCTTGGTAAAAACTGATGCAAGTGAGTATTATGAACAAGTCTAAACAAATGTCACACAAATAAGATGGTTGAATAAGCCAAAACACCACAATAAGCACTTTGCTTATTTGGATCTGAGACAGAAAAGGGACAGCTTTTGGGTGCAATTCTAGGTGGGGTCCACATGTCAATTGGTCAAACAAATGGTCAAAACACCAACCCTGGTAGGAGGGGGGTTGAATGACACTAAGTTGGGTCAGTGGGACCCACTGGAATGGTCACAATGAACCACCAAAGTTGGTGGTGTGACTGGATTGCTGGTGCACAGGGCAACAGCCTTGCCCTACAAGTGTCTTCCAAGGGCAACTTGGTCAATAAGAAAAAATTATAAAAATGCAACAAGTGTGGAAATCATAAGTTTTGCTGGTTGACAACAACCTCAACAAGTTTCAAGACCTAAAACCACCCACAAAATTCAAGAAAATTCATCCCATATTGGGAAAAATCTGAGTCTTGTGTTTTTGACTTTTTGAAAAACTTTGATACTTTGACTTTTATGAAACTCAGATGCTTTTTATTGCTTGAATATGTTATGATAAGCTATATAAAGACCAATTTTAGTGAAATTACACACTTGTGAATAAACTTAATTGGTTTTGGACTCCAAAGATCACCACAGTTAACTGTGGTGATGATTTACTTGTGATTTTGACCTTTGCTGAGTTTAAGACTCAAAAATTGGTCACTTTGACCCTAAAACAACCCAAGTAACTGAATGAAACACAGAGTTCTATTGTAAAGCCACTAGAATACCTCAAACAAATTACAACCAAACACCCCTTTACTAGGCAGTTAACACTACAACTCCTATTTTTAGATTACAACTTTCACTATTCTTGATCAATATGATATACTGAACAATCGTAGAGTAAAATTGAACGATAACAAGCTATTTTGAACAATAAAACTAAGAATCACAAACCTAACTGAGTTTGCAAGTTGAAACAGTTATACTAGATTTTTAAACTCAAACAATCAAGCAAGCTCACAGTTACTTAACTACACCTATAATATGATTACTCAGTAGCAAATTAACAATAATTTGTAAAGCAAACAGAATGGAAATCACTACTTATGAAATCTAGAATTTAAAAAATGAAAGTACAATGAAACTTACAATATGCAATCCCCTAACTGAAATAGGGCAAATTCCAACAAAAGCCTATCTTTAAGATAGGCACAATCACCACCTCAGTTCTAGCATCAATATATACCCACCATGAATTCCATATTACCCATGTTGACTTTCATTGACCATCCCATTTAAGTACTTTGAACCAGAATTTAAGTGATGAGAGTCCACAATTAACTGTTGATTACTTATATTTGAGCTTATGAAACAGCTTGTAACTACTAATAACTTGAAACAATACTTGAGAAATGCTTTTTTAAAACTTAAAATTGAGAAAGGATGTAAACTAAAAGAGATTATTTCATTAACTAATAAAACCGATTACAACTTGAAAAATAAGTTCTAAAAACAACTAAGTTACATAATTATAAAACCTACATACATTCTAGGGCTCCAATGAGCATATATGTATATATATAACGAGATACATTTTAAGCCCTAAATCTTCCCACATGGCTTCCTTTTGAATTCTGGGAGTCCCAAAGTCTTTGTGTTGACCCCTTGACCAAATCCTCACCATCCAATTAGGTTTTGATCCATCCTAGCCATTCGATTGGATTTTGGCGCCAAATTGGAACGGGGCAAAAAGAAGTGGGATAGGTGAGGTGAATTTATTGTGGTGGTGTGGGTTGGTGTGGTTGATGAGCAGCATTTATTGTGGGGGGGGGGGGCTGTGGTGAAAAAAAGTGAGAGGAGGGGGGACATAATACCCTGGTTTTGGGGTGAATGGTTGGGGGGAAGACGATGGTCAAAAGTCAGTTTGACAGGGGGTGTTTTTATATTAAAAAGGGAGTGGGCCGGATTTTGTGGTGGGCTGGGAATTCTTTGGGCTTGGGGTTTGGTTTGGATGGGTTTGGTTTTGGATTGTTATAATAAAACAAGGGTCCGGTTGGTTTGTGAATTAACAAGGACCAATTTTGTAATTTCCCAAACCTTAAGGACTGAAGTTGTACTTTTTCCAATTTGCTTCCAAGGACCAAATATGTTACAAATCCAAAGTCAAAGAACCATTTTTGCTATTTTCAATTTTCAAAATTTCCCAGGGACCTATTTTGCCATTTTTGAATTGTTAGGGACCAAACTTGTAATTTTGGAAAACTTATTACCCAAGTGTAATATTTTGTGAATTTTGACTTTCAAAACCTTGGGTTGACTTTTCCTTTCAAAACAAATGCCTAGGGACTAATTTTGACAAGTTTTGAAACTTGGGGGACTGAAACTGCCAATATTGCAAACTTTGTACGTTTTTTCTTTGTTTTTGCACATTTTGCATTTAAAACACATAAAACGCAATCCCTGGGATAATTTAAGTATTTTGATATCTTTTTGATTGTTTTTGTATGTTTTGGCAGTTTAAATACGTAAAAAATGATGAGTGTTTGAGCACTCATCAATCTCCCACACTAAACTATTGCTAGTCCCTAGCAATCTTTTTAGAAAACTTGATGGATTTTAAACTCTTTACCAAAATCCATCACTTCTGGAGTAGCCAGGTGTAAGAACTGTGGCACACCTGATAGCCGTGTGATTTTGAGCAAACCACCAGCTGTCAACGGATTTGATTAGTCTTTACCAGAAGCCGTTTGCTTCTGGACTAGCCAACTCTTGATGGACAATGTCAACATCTTGGTGAGCTGATTACCAATTATGGATTTTCCACGGCCTTTACCACAAGCCATAATCTTGTAGGCTAGCCAACTCATTCGCTTTATGGGATATGGGGAGTTGAGGAACCATACAATTTTGGGCAAATTGCAAGCCGTAAACGGATTTGAGTTATCTTTACCAAGAGCCGTTTGCTCCTGGATTAGCCAATCCCTTTGTCGGTTAGACCTGGCGGACTGATTACCACAAAAATTTTGAAATAAAGTGAAAAAATTTTGAAAATTTTGGCCAAAAACGGGGGTATTAGAAGATATATTTTGATAAAATTCGCTAGAATTTCCCGCCCACACTTAGAAATGAATATTGTCCTCAATATTCAAAGTCCCGGCTATTATGCCGACTCTTTGAACGTAAAAAGCCAAGATTCGAATCTAACTGTGGAAACACCAAATTTCACTTTATTTCTATATATATACATCTTTTTTTTTTTTTTTGAACTTATATACATATATACATTTTTTCAAACAGCGGGGGGGGGGGGGGGGGGGGGGGGGGTTGGCCATTCCCCCACACTAGGTGGTAGAAAATAGAAAGAATCAGAGATACGGGTGAAAACCCGTATTGTGCTAATGTTTTTGTTCATCGAGTCGCTAGCTTGACTCAATCCCCGAATTCAATTGTCCTTGGGGAAAGTTTGGAGATCCGGGACAACCTTGGATGGTATGTCCTCTCCAAAATAGTGTTTTAAACGATGTCCATTCACTTTGAAATTAGGACCGTCATTTTGAGATAATTCGACGGTGGCGTAAGGATAAACTTTTGCGATAGTGAATGGACCAGTCCATCGGGTTTTGAGCTTTCCCGAGAAGATCTTGAGTCTAGAGTTGAAAAGAAGGACTCGATCACGAACGTTAAAAACGCGGGTTTTTGATTTTTGAGTCATGAATCTTCTTTGTCTTTTCTTTATAGATCAAAGAGTTCTCGTAAGCTTGATCACGAAGTCCATTTAATTCATTTAGTTGAACTTTTCTATGATCACCCGCTGTTTTGAGGTCAAAATTGGCATGCTTGAGAGCCCAATAGGCTTTGTGCTCAAGCTCGATCGGAAGATGGCACGCTTTCCCGTACACAAGTTTATAAGGCGTACACCCAATGGGTGTTTTGTAAGCCGTACGGAAAGCCCAAAGTGCATCATCTAATTTATCCGACCACAATGCACGATTTTCACCTACGGTTCTTTCTAAAATTCTTTTAATGCCCCGATTGGAAACCTCGACTTGTCCACTTGTTTGAGGGTGGTACGCAGTAGAAAGACGGTGAGTCACACCGTACTTTTGCATGACTTTGTCGAATTTGTCATTACAGAAGTGCGTACCACGATCACTAATAATAGCACGTGGAGTTCCGAATCGGGCAAAAAGAGCGTTTAGGAATTTCACAACTACTCGGGCATCATTTGTGGGTAAAGCTTTCGCTTCAACCCATTTTGACAAGTAGTCAACTGCCACGAGTATGTATTTATTGCCATGAGAGGACAGAAATGGCCCTATAAAATCGATGCCCCAGATGTAAAAAATTTCACAAACTTGAATTGCATTCTGAGGCATTTCATTCTTTTGTGAAATATTCCCGTGACGTTGACAAGCGTCACAGGACTTGACCAATTCTTGGGCATCCTTGTAAATCGAGGGCCAATAAAAGCCGGAATCAAACACCTTTTTGGCGGTGTAGTTGGGATTGTGGTGGCCCCCCGTGGGACCAGCATGGCAAGCCTTAAAATTTCAGTGGCTTCCTGACCATACACACACCACCGGATGACTTGATCCGCGCATATTTTGAACAAGTAGGGGTCGTCCCAGAAGTAATGTTTTCCATCTTTGAAAATTTTTTTTGTTGGGACGACATCCCTTTCACAATGAAATTACCCGCAAGATAGTTTGCAAAGTCGGCAAACCATGGGGTAATCGAGTCTCCACGAAATGAAACCGCATTGAGGGTTTCGAGAGGAAATGTTTCATTTATTTCCTTTTTCTCGAAAGCATCTTGGTGAGGGTTTTCAAGACGGGAGAGATGATCAGCAGCTAGGTTCTCAGATCCTTTTTTTTATCACGAATAATGATATCAAATTCCTGAAGGAGGAGAACCCAACGGAGGAGTCTCGGCTTTGCATCTTGTTTTGCAAAGAGGTACTTCAAAGCCGAGTGATCCGTATACACTATGCTTTTGGTCAGAATCAAGTATGGCTGGAATTTTTCAAAAGCATACACCACAGCTAATAATTCTTTTTCAGTGGTGGTGTAATGACTTTGAGCCTCGGTCATAGTCTTGCTGGCATAGTGTATAGGCTGAAAATGTTTTGTTTTGCATTGCCCCAAGACTGCCCCTATCGCATAATCACTAGCATCACACATGAGCTCGAAGGGCAAGTCCCAATCGGGGGCAACAAGAATCGGTGCCTCGGTAAGCCTTTTCTTTAATGTTTCAAAGGCTTCGATGCACTCGGGGGTGAAGATAAAAGGAGCATCCTTTTCGAGGAGATGGGTCATAGGCCGGGCGATTTTAGAAAAATCTTGAATAAACCTACGGTAGAAACCGGCATGACCCAAAAAGCTCCTAACACCTTTCACGGTTGTGGGATGAGGTAATTTTGCAATGACGTCCACTTTGGCTCTGTCAACCTCAATCCCGTTTTTTGAAATTTTATGGCCGAGGACAATGCCCTCTTTGACCATAAAGTTACTCTTCTCCCAATTTAGACATAACTTTGTGTCTTCACAACGTTTTAGCATGCTGTCTAAATGGGAGAGTGATGAGTGTGTAAATACTCATCATTTTTATCGTATCTGAACTGCCAAAACATCCAAAAACACTCAAATACGCATCAAAATACAGAAATTATCTCAAAAGTGTGTTTTATATGTTTTAGATGCAAAATGTTTAAAAACAAATGAAAAACGAACAAAGTTTGCACAATTGGCAGTTTCAGTCCCTAAAGTTTCAAAAATTGACAAAACTAGTCCCTGGAAGTTTAAAACGAAAGAAAAGTCAACCCAAGGCATAGAAAAGTCAAAAATTATAAAAAACGATCCTTGGGTGAAAACTTTGAGAAAATTACACAAAAGGTCCCTGCAGTTTGGAAAATTACACAAATGGTCCCTGGGGTTTTCAAAATAGAAAATGTCAAAAATCACCCTTGAACTATTCACATGTGTCAAAAATAGTCCTTGTTGCAACTTTGTAACATTGTCAGTTTTGGTCCTCAAAGTTTCAGCAGTTTGCAATTTTAGTCCCTGGGAAATTTAAATTGTAAACTTACATGAAAGGTCCTTGTGGAATTATAACATGGCATGAATAGTCCTTTGAATCAAGTTTGGAGAAGTTGTCAATTTTAGCCCCTCATTTTCAGTAAATTACAAATATGATCCTTGTGTTAAAATTCATACAACCAAACGGACCACCCCTTTTGCTACTACTTCCCCTAAATCCAAAAACCCACCAATCCAATCCAAAAAATAAATCCAGCCCACTCCTCACCCTCTCCCTGGCCCAAAACCAACAAAAGCCCAAACCCTTTTCTATTATTTAGAACGGTCAACATGACCGTTTGACCTCTCCCCTTCCCAAAAAAAAAAACTATACCCGTGACCCTGCAACACCTCTGCAACCTTCATCATCAACCCCCCCCCCCCCTCAACACTCAACCATCATAACCTATCCCCCTTGCATCCCCTCCAAAAGCTACACTCCAAAACACCCTTCTGGCTTTAATAATATCCAAGGAAAATCCAAAAATACTTTGGGCGCCAAAACAATCAAACGGCCTGGATTGAATTATATCATCCAATGGTGTGTATTGAAGCTGGGAAGAGTCCAAAGAATGCTCAGAAACCCTAATTTGGCACTATAAAGAGGAAGCTGTAGCAGTGAAGAGTGTGTGTAGTTTTTTTTTAGAAAAAATTCTAGTTAATCAAGTTATTGTAATTCTAAACTTTCTGTATTGTACTTTGTTCATTTCAATTAATATAAGTCTTTGTTTAAGAAATCCAAGTTTCCACTGCATTTTCAATTTCATCAAATAATAAACATAAAAAAAATTAAATAAACTGAAAAAAAAAATGAAAGGCAAGGACAATGCAAGGAGCAGGGTAAACTTGTGGATGGCCCTGGTTTAGAACTCATGGGAGTATAGGATAATGGTTCTTGTTCTGGTTCAATCAAAAGTACTAAGCTGTGGAAGGCATTTGTAAGAAATCTCTTTGAATTTTTCCTTGATTTCTGTTTCTTGTTCATGATTTGTCATTCATGCTTGTTCATGTTTACTGGATCTATTTAAGTTGGATTATATGTTGTTAAGTGTTACTTGCTCATTGGAAATTTCTTGCAATCCAAATCCTTAAACTAACTGTATTGTAGAGTAAGGTGATATAAGTGGAAATAGTGTTTTAAACCTTTGTTTCTGGGCTCATGTGAGTCTCATAACTCATAAAAAGTTGATTGAAAAAAGTCTCTGCAGCCATAACTACTTTTTGCTTCAAAGTCACCTAGATAACCCATCTAAAGGGGTGTTTGGATCAGCTTGTTACCTTGTGTTCCAGGGCTTGCTTGTTGTTATTTTCTGTTTGAACAAGTCACAATAGGTCTAAGATAGTTAACCAAGTCATAAAAAACCATCACCCTTTTCATAAAAAGTCAACACCACTCTCAATTCCCTTAACTGTGGGACTGTCAAGGTTTTAGAGTATCATAACCTTGGATTTGGTTTAAAAACTAAAAAGATAGCTTAAAGTAGCCTCATAACATCTTAAAACATCAATTATAATCAGTAGGTATAGGCTAAAATTCACAAAAGCCAAATGGGTCACAAATCTTGAAAAGTCAAAAACTTGTTTTAGTGAAATTGTTCAAACTTTGGTGGTCTGTAATTAGCTTGATTCTAGGAATTAGCACCTGAGCTTTTACAAGCTTGCTCACTACCAGGTTGTTGATTTGTAGTATTTTTGTCAAAATTTTTGGAATTTGTTAAATGGGTCCCACAAGGCCTCAAAGAGATCTGCAGGGGGACTGATTGCCCTGTGCACTGACCCTCACAACCACACCACCACCTTCGGTGGTGGATTGTGGCCACCTCAGTGGGCCCCAAGCCTTGTTTTAGCTTCCTATTTGTTCACAAGCTAGCAGGCTAGCTTTTTCAACCAAGTTTGAGCTTTTAACCTCTGTGGACCCCACCTGTTTAAGGGTTGTTTGTTTGTCCTAAAATCTGTCTCAGCCTAGAACTTTTGAGCTTATTGATGTGCTTAATGCTCACTCAGATAGCTTATTTGATCAAGTTTAGATTAAAAGTGCCCAAATAACTTAGTTGAACCTGTTTTTACCATTGTGGACCCCACACAAGCTTAATTGAGCTTATTTTCTTAGCTGGTCAAAGAAAGTCAAACTGTGTGGCTTTTTGCTTAGCACACAGCTTATTTTTGAGCTTAACCAAAAGTCCCTTCATAAAAGTCTCTTAAATTTAGTAGTAAATCAGTTTGGTAAAAGAAAATTTGGAAAAAGACAAAGATTTAGAAAGTGATAGCTTCTATTTAAGCTATTTTAGCTTATTTTCTGCTTATTTAAAAGCACTTTTCATTTTTAAATTTTTCTCAGGTTCCTTTTCAGTTAAAATAATTTTAGGAATTTTTTCAGATTTTTCCTTGTTCATTTAGTATTTTTTATAATTAATTTTAGTTTAAATTAATTAGATAATTAGTTTTAATTAATATTAAATAATTATCAAGTAGAAAAATTAGGTTTTCTGTTTTAAAAATAGTTTTATAATATTTTTGATTTTTCTAAATTTAATTTTCATTTTTCTAGGTAATTTTCATAATTAATTAACAATTAGTGTAATTTAGTTAATTAAAAAGTAATTATAAATTAGTAATTAATTAATAGTAATTAATTAAATAGTGTAAAAATTATTTTTCTTTTTCTAAAAATTTTCTTAAGTCATTAGGATTGTAAAAATATAATTTTCACGTTCGTAGGACTTTATTTGCTCACGTTTCACTTTTTTATTTTGCGCGTTCGCGTTTTTTTTTAATTCAAACGCGCGTTTTTAGGTTAACTCACGTTTCTAGGTTATCTGATTATCAGTAATTACTCTATTAGTGTTTCTAAGTCATTCTCATTCATAATCTCGTATTTTAATCACTCAAATCAAATTTCTGATCCTCCTGTTAAATCACCCGATCACTTTAAACGTTCTTGAATACAATTGCTTACCTCGCTGGGACATAACGACCCGGGAATACACTGTACTCCTTGGTTAGTTGGTTTTAGACGTTTGACTAGGTTGACCATCACCTGGGAAACTTAGTTGACCATTTAGGACCAATCAAAATTTGGCGCCGCTGCCGGGGAGGTAGCTGCGTAATCAAAGTGTTTCTTAGAGATTAGTGGTTTTTCATTCGTCACTGTATAAACCCATCACTTTTTTTGTAAATTTAAAATCATAAAGCAAAAACGTCATTAACACTTTTCCTAAAGTGTTAAGAACACCAAAAAAAAAAAAAAATCAAAATCAAACAAAACATATCGTTACGTTTTCTATATCGTGTTTCTTTTAAGGTGATTCTTAAAGAGATACGATTTTGGTAAACGAATCGATACCAAAAAAATTGTCCAAAAAGGTTTTATCCCTAGTGCATGCGCACTCATTCACAAACGAAACGAAATCGTCAACTGAAAAACGTAACTGAGTTACGTCCTATTGTTGAGGTTCCAGTTCCGAAAATGGACGGTAATCCCAATGACCCACCCATCATAGATGATGCAGCTCCTGATCTCCGAACGATGGAGGAGTTGTGTTAACCCACAATGCTCGGAAGAGGCGGGCCCATTGCCCCTCTCAACATTGCTGCCACTGATTTTGGACTTAAGCATCACATGATACAACAAGTCCAGAATTCGTGCCAATTTCATGGCTTACCTGGTGAAGATGCAAATAAGCATCTTGATAAATTTCTGACCGTCACCCAAACCATGAAGCAGAATGGTGTCTCCGATGATGCCCTTTGTCTATCTATTTTCCCCTATTCTCTAACCCATCATGCCACTGCATGGTTTGATCGACTTCCTAAGAACTCGATTCACACTTTCAAAGAAATGGTGACAAAATTTTTAGCCAAATACTTTCCACCATCCATGGTTTCCAAGTTACGAAATGACATTAGTAACTTTCGTCAGCATCCCGAAGAGTCTCTATTTGAGGCATGGGAACGCTATAAGCTCTCAATTGATCGGTGTCCTAACCATAACATGTTACTCGTTACCCAAATAGATACTTTCTATAATGGGTTGACATTGAGACACCGTGATATTCTCAATGCTGCTGCTGGTGGGACCTTTATGAAAAGGCGCCCCGAAGAGTGCTATGATCTCATTGAGAACATGACTGCCCACCATAATTTCTGGGATTCCTCCGCTGAGAGGGAAGAGTCATGTAAGTCTGTCACTCCAGCATCTTCTGAAATAGCGATCCTCACTAAAAAGATGGATGATTTCGCTACGGCTATGTTGAGAATGAACCAAAGTATCCAAAATCAACAAGTCCAAAATCAACAAGCCAAAGCCGTTAGTCAAAGTTGTGAAACTTGTGGAGGTCCACATGCTTATTCCGAGTGTCCAGCCACTAGTGGTTACACTCATGAGGACGTATATGCTGCTCAAGGTTCCTATAACTCGGGAGGTAATAACTACCAACCGCAAGGGGACCGCAATCTTCTTAGCTATCGTTCTAACAATTTCCTTGGACCTCCCGGATTCAATCAAAACCCTAATGTCCCAAACCGTAACCAGAACCAAAATCAGAATCGAACAAACCAAGGTTACCAAAACCAAGGACATGTCAATCAAACCCAAAACCAAGGTTTCCATCATAACCAAAACCAAGGTTTCCAAAATCAAGGAAACTACAATCGAAACCAAGGTCAAAACAACTATCAGGGAAACAATTCTCATGGACATGGCAACCAACATCAGGGAAATTTTCAAAACCACGGTTCTCATCAAAATAACCGGGCTCAAAATTTTCCCAATCAAAATCAAGCCATCACTCCAACTACTCAGAATTACCCTAACCAAGCTCCTCCTAACAATACTCAAGCAATTGTTCCAACAGGTCCTTCACATGAGGATTTGTTGAGACAATTCATGAAATCTCAGGAGGAAGTGAATAGGGTGATGATGACTCAGATCGCTGATGATGCGTGGGAATTGCACCAGGCTTTACCTCTCGAGGGATCTCGAGAAGCTTACAACCCCCATCAGGCAGTGTACCTAATCGTTGTAGTATAGTATAGTGACAAGTACCGGGGGATTGATCGTTCAACTTAGGAATAGTGTCGCTAGGATTAGAAAGCCTAAATACTAGTTCTAAAGGTGAGGGATGATTATTTTTGTGTTTTTATATTTTATGAAAAGCAATTAAAAATCTCGGGTTTAAAGGATTTGGGCGGAATTAGTTGCTAATCAACTAACCCAATACTAAAGATGCAATCAAAATAAAATACTAGAAATGAAAATAAACTAAATTATACTAAAGTTGTGAGCAGTAAATGGAGAACATGTGTTTACTTAGATTTCATTACTCCCTAGACATCTTTTACACGTTAATTACTTGTTATAATTGCATGGATGACGGATCGTATTCCTTAAAACCATTCATGGGGTGGCACACTTAACTCCCCAATTCTATGAGCTCTTATCTCCTCCTACACCATGCCCAGCACAACTATAGGGATTGTAAACAGTGGCTCATGCATTAAATACAACCAATAAAGACCTAGTGCGCTTCGGTTCGTGTTTCTTAAGACATTCAAGCATGTTACCAAGTGGAGATCTGCCAGTTTTCTTAAGCCTAACATATAAATCATTCATCCAAGACAAGTATAGACAAGTAATTAACACATAATTAACATCTAGGTTTCATTAGATCTAAGCAAACACAAGATAGATCTAGCCTAGCATGATGGAATTAAGACAAGAACAAGATATAGACAACCAACACATAGACATATTGATTGAATTAAAAGAACACTTATCTCAATTACAATCAAAGGTATCAAGGGTTTGGAACCCTTGAAAAACCTGTAAAAGTTGCACCAAAATCGTACTTAGGGTTTCTCCAAAACTCCTCCCCCCTTAATGTGAAAATTAGAAAACTATATATAGAAAAATGGGTCTGACGGCGTCAAGACCAACATTGTGACGCCGTCACCTCGCCACCAAAACTATTCTCGGATTGCCTTGATCTACATTTGACGCCGTCAAGACTTAATCATTTCTAGGCCGTCATGACTTTTACTCTTGAAGCCCTACCTTCGTGACGCCGTCAAATCTGTACTGGGTCGTCATGGAATTATGCTCTTGACGCCGTCAGGGAATTACTCTTGACGCCGTCACCTACTGTTCCCAGCATGGAAAATTAAGACTTTGGCGTTTTCTTCACTTTTATGCTCCAAAAACGTCTGAATTGCTTCCTTTTCCAGATTTCTCTCCCAAAGTACCTAAAATCACAAAAGGAACGATTTAGGGCAATATTTGATCAAATAAATTCGGATTCGGGCTTAAATGACCCCCTAAAAATGAATCATTTTTCGCCTCATCATATACCCTTAGACTTGAGATTTGCTTGTCCTCAAGCAAATGCGCTTTTATTCTACTCAAAAGACAAGTTAGGGGTCATTTAACATTAATATAAAAGTAATTACAACAAATAATCGTTCCACTAAAGACCAATAGACAAGCACGGAGGTCATATACTAGCACCTCACAAATAGTGTTTAGATACTCACATCTCTCGGGTGTAATAAAGTGTAAATTACAATATGGAA
Organism: Artemisia argyi; assembly: GCA_030686995.1. Classification (NCBI taxonomy): domain Eukaryota; kingdom Viridiplantae; phylum Streptophyta; class Magnoliopsida; order Asterales; family Asteraceae; genus Artemisia; species Artemisia argyi. Next base: position 169,863,234 of record CM060676.1, on the reverse strand, counting down.
ACGGAAGATATCTCTCACTACCTGTCATAGCAAAATAGATTACCATAGGCTTGGGAAAGGATCAAACCTCCACCACATGGCGTAAGCACCTAGGATAAACTATCAAAGAGGTCTTTTAAAAGGTTGTAACGTTAGGTGTAGGGATATGAAATACACGGTTTTGTTGGATAAAGGAAGTTTTACTGGTGGCGAGTTAACAATCTTGGTTAATTACATGTACAATATGGCGTTGCTAAGCCAAGACTAGACTCGACTTAAGCTAATAAATGAGAAATAACAAAAATATAAAATGAACATAGAATAAAAAGGGATGGTAGTCCGTATGTTTTTTCTCTTTTTCTTTTTCTTGATTTTTCTATTTTTTTCGAATTTATTTATTTATTTTTTTTTTATTTTTTTTTTGCATACGCTCTTACCCTACCATCCAAAATAATACATCATAGGGAATGAATATTCCCCTTACACTTGAATTTTTACATACTTTACAATAAACTAATCTAATGACTCGAATTAAGAAAATCAAAACACTTGGAGCACTTTTAAGATTAACGTACATATGGGGGTAAAAAATGATGTTCTTCCCCATTACTCCATAAAACAAGTACTTACCCATGAGTCCCAATCGTCCCAAAACAATATGTACAAGGATATGACTCGACTTAGCAACCATGTAATCAATTAGAAAGTTAACTTAGGGTTTAACAAATAACAATAATGCACTAAAAATGAGCGCATACACGGAAGGCTAAGGCGATTTGGTTGTACATTTAAGTGGGGTGTAACAAATTCTTCCTTTAAGTAAAATGCTTAAAGTTAGAAACGAAAAGATAGGCTCGGAGGGGTGTACTAGGGGTTTCGTGTACTAAAAATGAGTACAACGCTAAGGGTGTGAGTTTACTTAACTAGCCAAGTAATATGACTTAAATGGTCAAGTAATTATGATATGGGTTTAACACGAGGGTGATCCTAATGCCTCTTATCATGTAGTAAATCCTACTACACGAATGTAGTCTCACTAGCGGTCTCGGGATGCATCACTAACGCAAGTTCTAGAATCTAAATGCTACCGGTACACTCATAAGCATTAATAGTAAATGCTTTTCCTATCAAATCTAAAGGCGAACCTCACATATTTGGGTGGAAAATTTTTCTGAATATACGGTTATGTGCTAGTCATACAATCTCCTATCCATGAGACGCTTGCTATAGCTAAAGTTTCACTCCTAAATGCTGTAAAAAATTTTAAATTTGGCGCTAAAATTGCACTAACAAGTATTTCTCATAGTTTTATTACACATCTACCATTAAACAAAACAAACTCAAGTGAAAGTGCATATGCAAGGTATCATCTTTTTACCCTCCCCTTACACTTAAGATGAATATTGTCCCCAATGTTCAAGTAAAGAATGTAAAAGTGAAAAAGTAAAGAGAATGAAATCAAATACTCCCCTGATTCGCTCGGTATGGATAATAGGGTGGCCAGGTTAAATCTTCCTCCAAGAAAATGAACAATCAAAGCTTCCCTTCCAGAATATAAATCTTCTTCTTGTCATACATAACCTGTAAAACCTGATAAAATAGACAAGACAACCTCGCGTAAAATCGGCGGCATCCTATATAAGTTACTAAATCCTAGAAAACAAGATAAGATATAATGCTTGTGGAATGAAGTTTGTAGATCTCCTGGAGATTATAAAACTTAATAATTCACAAAAACCATAAGACTCCGTTAGAAAAACAAAACCGGTAAAATTTCCAGATTTTTACACTTGACGCCGTCAGAAGTGACCTGCAGAAATCCTTATGTTAAGTTTCCGGAAAATTTCTGGAAAAACTTGGTCCTACTTCCTGGAAAATCCTGCAAAACTTCATTATGACTCAATACAAGCATTTGACTCTAACAAATACGAATACACATGTTCATTTAATATTGTGGAGAATCATGATCGGTTTGTTTCTTAAAAACATATTTGGGGTTTCCCCTTACACTTATCTTTTGCAAAAATACCTTTAAGTGGAGTTAAGACTAAGCCAAAACAACAAAGTAAAGTATTTCCACTATTTAGTTTAGAAACATGGCCCACCAACAATAAAAATTAAGCATGCATACGGAAGCAGATAACAAACAAACACATAAAATCACACAAAACATGGGTTGCCTCCCAAGAAGCGCGTTTCTTTATTTACGAGTCTTGTAGCTAGACTCAAGGTCATGGGTTACTACGTGACCTCATCATTGGTTCTACTCTCTGATTGTAGATATTCCTTTTAGACACCAATCACCTTTTTCTCAACCGCCCCCATAATCATTTCGGCAAATTCTTTATCGACTTTATACCTTTGTCCCAGGGCCAAGCAATCTTTGTAATAAAGACTCCTTTTTTCCCATACATAATCCATGCCCTTTTTCTTATCCTCCTCATTAGTATCCTCAAAAGCACCAACGTTGTCCTTATCAAAACGGGATATAAAGCGAAATTCTTTCATCCTATTAGGCATCCTATAAGTGATACTATCAGTGTTACTTGCAAATCGGATCGTTCCTTCTATCTCATCATATTCCAACTTAGACTCCTCAACAAATGGTTTGCCAAACACAACATTGGATAATCGACAATCAATAACATTAGCAAGATCCTCCACAATCATAAAGTCGGTGACAAAAGTGAAATTACCAACAAAGACATGTAAACCTTTAACTCTCCCGACAAAGTTACAAACTCCACCGGGGTATTTGGGATCTCTTCTAGGTTCAAGTTTTGTTTTCACTATATCATTATAAACAGTCGAGGACATAATGTTGATTGGAGATTTAAAGTCAATGTAAGCATTGCTAATATGCCTATACCCAATCATACATGGTATCTTAGCATTCTTAGGATCGCCTCTCTTGATCTTAGGTTCAATTATGGTGAAAGGAGACCGCGGGTTATCAATAAGATTATTATAATATGCAATCTCCTCCTTAGTGGGGTATAGATTAAAATAGTCATTAAGCTTCGGATCTATTTCCCCCTCTTCAAGTCCCTCAATAACATTCACAAAGTCATTAGGCCCTAGGTCCTTATTTGAATACAAGGCGGTCGCTAGGTCACTAAATGCATGTTCGAGCTCAACCTTGATCAAACTATTAAGCTCCCTAAGTTCCCTAATCTCACTCTCAATTTGTTCACGTAACAAAGCCACTTCTCTAGGGGAAAGGGGTGGATTCGCGTTTTCCATAATAGTCAACGGAATAGTCAATGGATTTGATTTACTAACAAAGGCACAAAGAAAAAGATAGACTAAAGAAAACCTAAAAATAAAAGTAAAATCTTACTAGAAACGAATCTAGCAAGTAGACCTAATAAAAAGAAATCCTAACCTAGACAATGACTATTCCCCGGGCTGCGACGCCAAAAACTTGATGCGTGGGAATTGCACCAGGCTTTACCTCTCGAGGGATCTCGAGAAGCTTACAACCCCCACCAGGCAGTGTACCTGATCGTTGTAGTATAGTATAGTGACAAGTACCGGGGGATTGATCGTTCAGCTTAGGAATAGTGTCGTTAGGATTAGAAAGCCTAAATACTAGTTCTAAAGGTGAGGGATGATTATTTTTGTGTTTTTATATTTTATGAAAAGCAATTAAAAATCTCGGGTTTGAAGGATTTGGGCGGAATTAGTTGCTAATCAACTAACCTAATACTAAAGATGCAATCAAAATAAAATACTAGAAATGAAAATAAACTAAATTATACTAAAGTTGTGAGCAGTAAATGGAGAAAATGTGTTTACTTAGATTTCACTACTCCCTAGACATCTTTTACACGTTAATTACTTGTTATAATTGCATGGATGACGGATCGTATTCCTTAATACCATTCATGGGGTGGCACACTTAACTCCCCAATTCTATGAGCTCTTATCTCCTCCTACACCATGCCCAACACAACTATAGGGATTGTAAACAGTGCCTCATGCATTAAATACAACCAATAAAGACCTAGTGCGCGTCGGTTCATGTTTCTTAAGACGTTCAAGCATGTTACCAAGTGGAGATCTGCCAGTTTTCTTAAGCCTAACATATAAATCATTCATCCAAGACAAGTATAGACAAGTAATTAACACATAATTAACATCTAGGTTTCATTAGATCTAAGCAAACACAAGATAGATCTAGCCTAGCATGATGGAATAAAGATAAGAACAAGATATAGACAACCACCACATAGACATATTGATTGAATTAAAAGAACACTTATCTCAATTACAATCAAAGGTATCAAGGGTTTGGAACCCTTGAAAAACCTGTAAAAGTTGCACCAAAATCGTACTTAGGGTTTCTCCAAAACTCCTCCCCCCTTAATGTGAAAATTAGAAAACTATATATAGAAAAATGGGTCTGACGGCGTCAAGACCAACATTGTGACGCCGTCACCTTGCCGCCAAAACTATTCTCGGACTGCCTTGATCTACATTTGACGCCGTCAAGACTTAATCATTTCCAGGCCGTCATGACTTTTACTCTTGACGCCCTACCTTCGTGACGCCGTCAAATCTGTACTGGGTCGTCATGGAATTCTGCTCTTGACGCCATCAGGGAATTACTCTTGACACCGTCACCTACTGTTCCCAGCATGGAAAATTAAGACTTTGGCGTTTTCTTCACTTTTATGCTCCAAAAACGTCCGAATTGCTTCCTTTTCCATATTTCTCTCCCAAAGTACCTAAAATCACAAAAGGAACGATTTAGGGCAATATTTGATCAAATAAATTCGGATTCGGGCTTAAATGACCCCCTAAAAACGGATCATTTTTTGCCTCATCAGCTAACCTTGTTAAGAAGTCTTTAAATGATCGACCCTCGGGCTCAGGTAATACTTTACCTAGCAACACGATCGCTAATCCGAGGGGCGATGTTAAAGCGATCACAACGAGAAGTGGTGTTTCCTATGATGGACCCAAAGCTCCTACTACCTCTTCTTCTCCTCCCAAGGTAGTAGAAAGTGAGCCTGAGGTGACAAAGGACAAGGTGCAATTTACTAGCCCACGAAGTACTGCACACGTCCACCCTCAGGTTGTACCAGAAACCGTACCAAAACCAGGAGTTGTCTTTGAACCACCAACAACTCCTGATCCAAACCTTCACTACCATATCCATCTCGGTTACAAGACCAGAAGCTCCGCGAAAAAGCGAATCATCAAATGGAAAAGTTTTTTCAAATTTTCCGAGATATTCATTTTGATATCAGTTTCGCGGATGCTATCCTTTTGATGCCTAAATTCGCATCGACAATCAAAAATTTGTTGAACAATAAAGAGAAGCTATTCGAAATGGCACGAACTCCTCTTAATGAAAACTGCTCTGCAGTTCTTTTGAAACAGCTTCCCGAGAAGCTAGGAGATCCGGGAAAATTTCTCATTCCATGTGTTTTCCCTGGAATGGTTGAGTGCTTCGCCTTGGCCGATCTAGGTGCAAGCATCAACTTGATGCCTTATTCAATATGGAAAAAGCTCTCTCTTCCGGAACTCACCACCACCTGCATGACTCTCGAGCTTGCAGACCGCTCAACATCTCGTCCCCTCGGCATTGACGAGGATGTATTTGTTAAAGTGGGGAACTTCCACTTTCCGGCAGATTTTGTGATTGTCGATTTCGATGCTGACCCGCGAGTTCCTCTCATTCTTGGGAGAGGATTCTTAAGGACGGGTCGTGCATTAATCGATGTGCACGAAGAGGAAATAACTCTTCGTGTTGGTAATGCAGCTGTAACGTTTAACCTCGATCAAACTTCGAGGTACTCCTCTAATTATGACGCTGAATCGGTTAACCGAATTGATGTCATTGATGTTGCGTCTGAGGAGTACTCTCAAGAACTTCTTGGTTACTTACCGAGTGGCAGTCCCACTCCATCTACTGAGCCTATCATATCCGACTCTTCCCTTCCCTCACTCCTTTTGAGGGAAGTGACTTCCTTTTGGAAGAGGTCGAGGCTTTTCTCGCCCAAGATAGTTCAATTTCGGGTAAATTTGATGAGGACTATCTTGATCCTGAGGGGGACATTCTTTTGCTAGAAAAATTGTTAAACGAAGATCCATCTCCCCCTCTTCCTCCAAAAATACTTCATAAAGAGGAAGTAAAAAATGTTGAAATAACTGATGACTTGCCTGTGGTTGAACTTAAGGACTTTCCGCCTCACCTTAAGTATGCATTTCTGGAGGGTGATGATAAATTACCCGTCATAATTGCTAAAAATTTAAGTGTTGAGGAAAAGGCTGCTCTCATAAAGGTTTTGAAGTCTCATAAACAAGCAATTGCTTGGCGACTCTCCGACATCATGGGCATTGACCCTGAATTTTGTACCCACACGATTTTAATGGAGGATGACTTCAAACCAGCAGTCCAACACCAAAGAAGGGTGAATCCAAAAATTCATGAGGTCATTAAACAAGAAGTTTTAAAACTTCTTGATGCCGGATTGATTTACCCTATCTCGGACAGTCCTTGGGTTAGCCCAATTCATTGTGTTCAAAAAAAGGGTGGCATTACTGTTGTCACAAATGAGGAGAATGAGTTGATTCCAACTCGTTTGGTTACGGGTTGACGCATTTGCATTGACTATTGTAAGTTAAATGACGCCACCCGTAAAGATCATTTTCCTCTACCCTTTATGGATCAGATGCTCGAGAGATTAGATGAGTACTATTGCTTCCTCGATGGTTTCTCGAGTTACTTTCAGATTCCCATTGATCCGCAAGATCAAGAGAAGACCACTTTCACATGCCCCTATGAACTTTTGCTTATAAACATATGCCATTTGGTTTATGTAATGCTACGGGCACGTTTCAAAGATGTATGATGTCCATATTTTCCGACATGATCGGGAAAACTATGGAGGTCTTCATGGATGATTTTTCGGTCATTGGGGATTCGTTTCAATCATGCCTCTCCCATTTAGACGACATGCTCAAATGTTGTGAAGACACAAAGTTATGTCTAAATTGGGAGAAGAGTCACTTTATGGTCAAAGAGGGCATTGTCCTCGGCCATAAGATATCAAAGAATGGGATTGAGGTTGACAAAGCCAAAATTGATGTCATTGCAAAATTACCTCATCCCACTACCGTCAAAGGTATTAGGAGCTTTTTGGGTCATGCCGGTTTTTACCGTAGGTTTATTCAAGATTTTTCTAAGATCGCCCGGCCTATGACCCATCTCCTCGAAAAGGATGCTCCTTTTATCTTCTCACCTGAGTGCGTAGAAGCTTTTGAAACTCTAAAGAAAAAGCTTACTGAGGCACCTATTCTTGTTGTCCCCGATTGGGACTTTCCCTTTGAACTTATGTGTGATGCTAGTGATTATGCTATAGGGGCAGTCTTGGGGCAACACAAGTCTAAACACTTTCAGCCTATACACTATGCAAGCAAAACAATGACCGAGGCTCAAAGTCATTACACCACCACTGAAAAAGAATTACTAGCTGTGGTGTATGCCTTTGAGAAATTCCGGTCATATTTGATCTTGACCAAAAGCATAGTGTATACGGATCACTCGGCTTTGAAGTACCTTTTTGCAAAACAAGATGCAAAGTCGAGACTACTTCGTTGGGTTCTCCTCCTGCCAGAATTTGATATCATTATTCGTGATAAAAAAGGAGCTGAGAACCTAGCTGCTGATCATCTCTCCCGTTTGGAAAACCCCCATCAAGATGTCTCCGAAAAGAAGGAAATTAATGAAACCTTCCCTCTCGAGACACTCAATGCGGTTGCCTTTCGTGGAGATTCTGTTACCCCATGGTTTGCCGATTTTGCAAACTACCTTGCGGGTAACTTTATTGTGAAAGGGATATCGTCCCAACAGAAAAATAAATTCTTTAAGGATGTGAAACATTATTTCTGGGACGACCCCTACCTTTTCAAAATCTGTGCGGATCAAGTCATCCGGCGGTATGTATATGGTCAAGAAGCCACTGAAATTCTTAAGGCCTGCCATGCTTGTCTCACGGGGGGCCACCACAAACCAAATTACACCGCCAAAAAGGTGTTTGATTCCGGTTTCTTTTGGCCCACGATTTACAAGGATGCCCAGGAATTAGTCAAATCCTGTGACGCTTGTCAACGTCACGGGAATATTTCACAAAAGAATGAAATGACACAAAATGCAATCCAAGTTTGTGAAATATTTGACGTATGGGGCATTGACTTTATGGGGCCATTTCCATCATCTCATGGAAACAAGTATATACTCGTGGCAGTTGACTATTTGTCAAAATGGGTTGAAGCGAAAGCTTTACCCACTAATGATGCCCGAGTTGTTGTGAAGTTTTTGAAAGCTCTTTTTGCTCGATTTGGAACTCCACGTGCTATAATTAGTGATCGTGGTACACACTTTTGCAATGACAAATTTGATAGAGTCATGCAAAAGTATGGTGTAACTCACCGTCTTTCTACTGCGTACCACCCTCAAACAAGTGGACAAGTAGAAGTTTCCAATCGAGGCATAAAGAGAATATTGGAAAGAACCGTTGGTGAAAATCGTGCATCTTGGTCGGATAAATTAGATGATGCACTTTGGGCTTTCCGTACGGCTTACAAAACACCCATCGGGTGTACGCCTTACAAGCTTATGTACGGGAAAGCGTGCCATCTACCGATCGAGCTTGAGCATAAAGCCTATTGGGCCCTCAAGCATGCAAATTTTGACCTCAAAACTGCGGGTGATCATCGGAAAGTTCAACTGAATGAATTAAATGAACTTCGTGATCAAGCTTACGAGAACTCTTTGATCTATAAAGAAAAGACAAAGAAGATTCATGACTCCAAAATCAAAAACCGCGTTTTCAACGTTGGTGATCGAGTCCTTCTTTTCAACTCTAGACTCAAGATCTTCTCGGGAAAGCTAAAAACCCGATGGACTGGTCCATTCACTATCGTTAAGGTTTATCCTTATGGCACCGTCGAGTTATCACAAAATGACGGTCCTAATTTCAAAGTGAATGGACATCATGTGAAACATTACTTTGGAGAGGACATACCATCCATGGTTGTCCCGGATCTCCAAACTTTCCCCAAGGACAATTAAATTCGGGGATCGAGTCAAGCTAGCGACTCGATAAACAAAAACAGTAGCAACAACATGGGTTTTCACCCATGTCTCTGATTTCTTTCTAGTTTCTACCACCCTAGTGTGGGGGAATGGCCAATCCCCCGCTATTTGAAATGTATATATCTTTGAAAAAAAAATGTGTGATTGTATGTACAGTTAAATAAAGTGAAAAATACAAAACAATATTTCCACAGTTAGCTTATAATATTATCTTTTTACGTTCATAGATTCGGCATAATAGCCGGGACTTTGAATATTGAGGACAATATTCAATTCTAAGTGTGGGGGGGGGGGGGGGGGGGGAAATTCTAGCGAATTTTATCGCAAAATACTTTAAAGTACCCCCATTTTGGCCCAAAATTTTCAAAATTTTTTCACTTTATTTCAAAATTTTTGTGGTAATCAGTCCGCCGTATCTAAACGACAAAAAGGATTGGCTAATCCAGGAGCAAACGGCTCTTGGTAAAGATATCTCAAATCCGTTTATGGCTTGCAATTTGCCCAAAATTGTATGGTTCCTCAACTCCCCATATCCTCAAAAGCAAATGAGTTGGCTAGCCCGCAAGATTATGGCTTGTGGTAAAGGCAGTGGAAAAACCATAATTGGTAATCAGCTCACCAAGATGTTGACTATTCCATCAAGAGTTGGCTAGTCCAGAAGCAAACGACTTTTGGTAAAGACTAATCAAATCCGTTGACAGCTGGTGGTTTGCTCAAAATCACACGGTTATCAGGTGTGCCACAGTTCTTACACCTGGCTACTCCAGAAGTGATGGCTTTTGGTAAAGAGTTTAAAATCCATCAAGTTTTTCTCAAAAGATTGCTAGGGACTAGCAATAGTTTAGTGTGGGGGATTGATGAGTGTAAATACTCATCATTTTTATCGTATCTGAACTACCAAAACATCCAAAAATACTCAAATACGCATCAAAATACAGAAATTATCTCAAAAGCGTGTTTTATATGTTTTAGATGCAAAATGTTTAAAAACAAATGAAAAACGAACAAAGTTTGCACAATTGGCAGTTTCAGTCCCTAAAGTTTCAAAAATTGACAAAACTAGTCCCTGGAAGTTTAAAACGAAAGAAAAGTCAACCCAAGGCATAGAAAAGTCAAAAATTATAAAAAACGATCCTTGGGTGAAAACTTTGAGAAAATTACACAAAAGGTCCCTGCAGTTTGGAAAATTACACAAATGGTCCCTGGGGTTTTCAAAATAAAAAATGTCAAAAATCACCCTTGAACTATTCATATGTGTCAAAAATAGTCCTTGTTGCAACTTTGTAACATTGGCAATTTTGGTCCTCAAAGTTTCAGCAGTTTGCAATTTTAGTCCCTGGGAAATTTAAATTGTAAACTTACATGAAAGGTCCTTGTGGAATTATAACATGACATGAATAGTCCTTTGAATCAAGTTTGGAGAAGTTGTCAATTTCAGCCCCTCATTTTTAGTTAATTACAAATATGATCCTTGTGTTAAATTTCATACAACCAAACGGACCACCCCTTTTGCTACTACTTCCCCTAAATCCAAAAACCCACCAATCCAATCCAAAAAATAAATCCAGCCCACTCCTCACCCTCTCCCTGGCCCAAAACCAACAAAAGCCCAAACCCTTTTCTATTATTTAGAACGGTCAACATGACCGTTTGACCTCTCCCCTTCTCAAAAAAAACTATACCCGTGACCCTGCAACACCTCTGCAACCTTCATCATCACCCCCCCCCCCCTCAACACTCAACCATCATAACCTATCCCCCTTGCATCCCCTCCAAAAGCTACACTCCAAAACACCCTTCTGGCTTCAATAATATCCAAGGAAAATCCAAAAATACTTTGGGCGCCAAAACAATCAAACGGCCTGGATTGAATTGTATCATCCTATGGTGTGTATTGAAACTGGGAAGAGTCCAAAGAATGCTCAGAAACCCTAATTTGGCACTATAAAGAGGAAGCTGTAGCAGTGAAGAGTGTGTGTAGTTTTTTTTAGAAAAATTTCTAATTAATCAATTTATTGTAATTCTAAACTTTCTGTATTGTACTTTGTTCATTTCAATTAATATAAGTCTTTGTTTAAGAAATCCAAGTTTCCACTGCATTTTCAATTTCATCAAATAATAAACATAAAAAAAAAAATAAATAAATGAAAGGCAAGGACAATGCAAGGAGCAGGGTAAACTTATGGATGGCCCTGGTTTAGAACTCATGGGAGTATAGGATAATGGTTCTTGTTCTGGTTCAATCAAAAGTACTAAGCTGTGGAAGGCATTTGTAAGAAATCTCTTTGAATTTTTCCTTGATTTCTGTTTCTTGTTCATGATTTGTCATTCATGCTTGTTCATGTTTACTGGATCTATTTAAGTTGGATTATATGTTGTTAAGTGTTACTTGCTCATTGGAAATTTCTTGCAATCCAAATCCTTAAACTAACTGTATTGTAGAGTAAGGTGATATAAGTGGTAATAGTGTTTTAAACCTTTGTTTATGGGCTCATGTGAGTCTCATAACTCATAAAAAGTTGATTGAAAAAAGTCTCTGCAGCCATAACTACTTTTTGCTTCAAAGTCACCTAGATAACCCATCTAAAGGGGTGTTTGGATCAGCTTGTTACCTTATGTTCCAGGGCTTGCTTGTTGTTATTTTCTGTTTGAACAAGTCATAATAGGTCTAAGATAGTTAACCAAGTCATAAAAAACCATCACCCTTTTCATAAAAAGTCAACACCACTCTCAATTCCCTTAACTGTGGGACTGTCAAGGTTTTAGAGTATCATAACCTTGGATTTGGTTTAAAAACTAAAAATATAGCTTAAAGTAGCCTCATAACATCTTAAAACATCAATTATAATCAGTAGGTATAGGCTAAAATTCACAAAAGTCAAATGGGTCACAAATCTTGAAAAGTCAAAAACTTGTTTCAGTGAAATTGTTCAATCTTTGGTGGTCTGTAATTAGCTTGATTCTAGGAATTAGCACCTGAGCTTTTACAAGCTTGCTCACTACCAGCTTGTCGATTTGTAGTATTTTTGTCAAATTTTTTGGAATTTGTTAAATGGGTCCCACAAGGCCTCAAAGAGTCCTGCAGGGGGACTGATTGCCCTGTGCACAGACCCTCACCACCACACCACCACCTTTGGTGGTGGATTGTGGCCACCTCAGTGGGCCCCAAGCCTTGTTTTAGCTTCCTATTTGTTCACAAGCTAGCAGGCTAGCTTTTTCAACCAAGTTTGAGCTTTTACCCTCTGTGGACCCCACATGTTTAAGGGCTGTTTGTTTGTCCCAAAATCTGTCTCAGCCTAGAACTTTTGAGCTTATTGATGTGCTTAATGCTCACTCAGATAGCTTATTTGATCAAGTTTAGATTAAAAGTGCCCAAATAACTTAGTTGAACATGTTTTTACCATTGTGGACCCCACACAAGCTTAATTGAGCTTATTTTCTTAGCTGGTCAAAGAAAGTCAAACTGTGTGGCTTTTTGCTTAGCACACAGCTTATTTTTGAGCTTAACCAAAAGTCCCTTCATAAAAGTCTCTTAACTTTAGCTTCTATTTAAGCTATTTTAGCTTATTTTCTGCTTATTTAAAAGCACTTTTCATTTTTAAATTTTTCTCAGGCTCCTTTTCAGTTAAAATAATTTTAGGAATTTTTTCAGATTTTTCCTTGTTCATTTAGTATTTTTTATAATTAATTTTAGTTTAAATTAATTAGATAATTAGTTTTAATTAATATTAAATAATTAACAAGTAGAAAAATTAGGTTTTCTGTTTTAAAAATAGTTTTATAATATTTTTGATTTTTCTAAATTTAATTTTCATTTTTCTAGGTAATTTTCATAATTAATTAATAATTAGTTTAATTTAGTTAATTAAAAAGTAATTATAAATTAGTAATTAATTAAATAGTGTAAAAATTATTTTTCTTTTTATACAAATTTTCTTAAGTCATTAGGATTGTAAAAATATAATTTTCACGTTCGTAGGACTTTATTTGCTCACGTTTCACTTTTTATTTTGCGCGTTCGCGTTTTTTTTAATTCAAACGCGCGTTTTTAGGTTAACTTACGTTTCTAGGTTATCTGATTATCAGTAATTACTCCATTAGTGTTTCTAAGTCATTCTCAATCATAATATCATAGTTTAATCACTCAAATCAAATTTCTGATCCTCCTGTTAAATCACCCGATCACTTTAAACGTTCTTGAATACAATTGCTTACCTCGCTGGGACATAACGACCCGGGAATACACTGTACTCCTTGGTTAGTTGGTTTTAGACGTTTGACTAGGTTGACCATCACCTGGGAAACTTAGTTGACCGTTTAGGACCAATCAGAGAGACATGATTGGAACAAATCCCCAATGACCGAAAAATCGTCCATAAAGACCTCCATAGTTTTCCCGATCATGTCGGAAAAAATGGCCATCATACATCTTTGAAACGTGCCCGGAGCATTACATAAGCCAAATGGCATACGTTTATATGCAAAAGTTCCATAGGGGCACGTGAAAGTGGTCTTTTCCTGATCTTGTAGATCAATGGGAATTTGAAAGTAACCCCAGAAACCATCAAGGAAGCAATAGTACTCATTCCCCGCTAATCTCTCGAGCATCTGATCCATAAAGGGCAGAGGAAAATGATCTTTATGGGTGGCGTCATTTAACTTACGATAGTCAATGCAGACGCGCCAACCCATAACCAAACGAGTTGGAATCAACTCATTCTCCTCGTTTGTGACAACAGTAATGCTACCCTTTTTTGGAACACAATGAATTGGGCTAACCCAAGGACTGTCCGAGATAGGGTAAATCAATCCGGCATCAAGAAGTTTTAAAACCTCTTGTTTGATAACCTCGTGAATTTTTGGATTCACCCTTCTTTGTTGTTGGACTGCAGGTTTGAAGTCGTCTTCCATTAAAATCTTGTGAGTACAAAATTCAGGGTCAATGCCCTTGATGTCGGAGAGTCGCCAAGCAATTGCTTGTTTATGAGACTTCAAAACCATTTTAAGACCAGCCTTTTCCTCAACACTTAAGTCTTTAGCAATTATGACGGGCAATTTATCATCACCCTCCAGAAATGCATATTCAAGATGAGGCGGCAAGTCCTTAAGTTCAACCTCGGGGAAGTCATCAGTTTTCTCAACATTTTTTACTTCCTCCTTATGAAGTGTTTGTGGATGAACAGGAAGAGGAGAGGGATCTTCGTTTAATAACTTCTCAAGCAGGAAAATATCCCTCTCGGGGTCAATCTCTTGGTTATCGATTCCATCAGGAATCGAGTCACTTTTGAGAAAGGCCTCAATTTCTTCTAAGATGAAGTCACTTCCCTCAAACGGAGTGAGGGAAGGAGAAGAATTGGCTATGATGGGGTGAGAAGACTGAGTGAGGTTTTCACTCGAAGAATCATCAATGAAACCTAAAATCTCTTGAGCATACTCCTCAGCAGCAACATCGATGACATCAATTTGATTCACCGATTCACATTCATAATTGGAGGAGTATCTCGAAGTTTGATTTAGGTTGAAGGTAATAGCTTCCGTCCCAACACGTAATGTGATCTCATGCTCAAATACATAGATAAGAGCGCGCCCAGTTCTAAGGAATCCCCTCCCAAGAATGAGAGGGACCCTAGAATCGGCATCAAAGTCAACAATCACAAAATCTGCTAGAAAATGGAACTTTCCCACTTTAACGAATACGTCCTCGACAATGCCAAGAGGACGAGAAATCGAACGATCGGCAAGCTCTAAAGTCATGCACGTGGGAGTGAGTTCGGGAAGAGAAAGTTTCTTCCACACAGAATATGGCATCAGGTTAATGCTAGCACCTAAATCAGCTAAGGCGAAGCATTCAACCATACCCGGGAAAGTACAAGGAATGAGAAATTTCTCGGGGTCTCCAAGCTTTTCAGGAAGCTTTTTCAAGAGAACTGCTGAGCAGTGCTCATTCAGAGGAGTTCTTGCCGTCTCAAAGAGTTTTTCTTTATTACTCAACAGATTTTTGATTATCGATGCAAACTTGGGCATCAAGAGAATAGCATCCGCGAAGCTAATATCAAAGTGCAAATCTTGGAAGATTTGGAGAAATTTATCCATTTAGTGATTAGCTTTTTCGCGGAGCTTTTGTTCATTGAGACGTGATGGATAAGGAATAGAAGTTTTGGATTTTGGGTTGTCCCCTGGAGTTTCTGGTGGATCAAAGACAACTCCAGGCTTACATCTGGTTTCAGGATTAACCTGAGGTTGGACGTGTGCTGTACTTCGTGGGATAGGAGTTTGCACCTTGCCCTTTGTCACCTCAGGCTCACGATCCACTACCTTTGGAGGAGAGGAAGAAGAGGTAGTAGGTATCGCGGGTTCATCATATGAAGCACCACTTCGTGTTGTGATCGCCTTAGCATCGCCCCTCGGGTTAGCGATCGTGTTGCTCGCTAAAGTAGTACCTGAGCCCGAGGGTCGATCATTTAAAGACTTCTTGATGTCAGAAATCTGGCTGACCAGCAACTTGTTCAACTCTTCTTGGGACTTCATGAATTGCTTTAACAACTCATCAGATGAAGGCCCGGTTGGAACAATGGCTTGATTCGGATTAGGAAGATTTTGAGCTTGATTGTTCGGATTGGGGCCTTGATTGAAATTTCCTTGGTTTTGATGATGGTAATTCCCTTGATTTTGGTGATTATTTCCATGAAAGTTCCCGGGATTGAAATTACCCCGACCTTTTAAAATTTCCTTGATTTTGGTGTTGGAAACCTTGATT
This sequence comes from Artemisia argyi, assembly GCA_030686995.1. Classification (NCBI taxonomy): domain Eukaryota; kingdom Viridiplantae; phylum Streptophyta; class Magnoliopsida; order Asterales; family Asteraceae; genus Artemisia; species Artemisia argyi. Next base: position 169,847,389 of record CM060676.1, on the reverse strand, counting down.
TTGGAAACCTTGGTTTTGATTTTGGAAAACGTGACCCTGATTGAAGTTACATTGGTTTTGATAACCTTGGTTCACTCTATTTTGATTTTGGCCACGGTTTTGGACATTTTGGTTTTGATTAAAACCGGGAGGTCCAGGATAATGGTGAGGACGATAGTTCGGGTCCATAGGAGGGCGGTATTGATTACCTCCTTGATTTTGGGACCCGATAACTGCATGAGCTTCATATGGAGTACCATCAGTAGCTGTGCAATTGTAGTAGGCATGCATATGGAGTACCTTCATATGGAGTACCATCAGTACCCACCACAAGTCACACAGACTTCCACTTTTTTAACCTCAGCAGGGGGAGGATGTTGTGGAAATGAAACTTTCTTTGTTTGGGCGAGAACCAAAGCTTGGATCGCTTCAGTGAGCTTGTCAAGCTTAGCATCCGTGCTAGATTGACCCACAGAAGATGAAGAAGAAGGACCCGCATTGATTTAAAGAAACAATCGGTTTGCTTCGTGTAGAGCGGACCTTGGACTTGTTTTCTATGATCTGTAAAGTTTCTTTTGTGGTTCTACTCAAGAAATTACCTCCCGCGGAGGCATTGAGAGAATCCTGATCAGCTTGGCTCACGCCATTGTAGAAAGTATCGAGTTGCATCAACTCGGAGAAACCATGATGTGGACACTTGCGAAGTAATTCTTTGAAACGATCCCACGCTTCACCAAAAGATTCATCATATTTTTGAGTGAACTTGGTGATTTCGTTCTTAAGACTCGTAGTCTTGGAAGGTGGGAAGAATTCATTCACAAATTTTTTCACAAGATCTTCCCATGTCTCAATAGATCGTGGAGGTTGTTTTTCAAGCCAAATCCGGGCTTGTCCCTCTAGGGAGAATGGGAAGAGAAGAAGTTTGTTTGCTTCACACGGGACATTTTTGTACTTGATGGTCGAAGTGATTTTATTGAACCATCGAATGTGAGCATGAGGATCGTCCCTCTCAAAACCGTAGAATTGACTTGAGGTTACAAGATTGAGTAACCCGGTTTTGAGCTCAAAATTATCAGCCACGATGGCTGGAACAACAATGGCATCTCCGTAACCCTTGATGGGTGCTTGGAGAAGCTCACACATGGGGCGGTCTTCCGCCATGGTGACAGTGGGTGTGACAACAGTACGGATCTCAGATCCGACTGTTGGTGCAGAACGTCTACGAGGTCTTCGAGGTTTCTGGACAAGCTCACGTAATGGGCTAGTGGACCTTGAAGAACGAGTGCGCATGCACTAGGGATAAAAACTTTTTGGACAATATTTTTGGTATCGTCCCGTAATCTAAAATCGTTTTTCTTTAAGAATCACCTTAAAAGAAAACCGAATCAGAAAACGTTACGATATGTTTTGTTGTTTTTAATTTTTTTTTTTTGGTGTTTTAACACTTTAGGAAAAGTGTTAATGACTTTTTTGTGTTTTGATTTTGAAAATTTACACAAGTGGAGGTATTTGTACAATGAGTGAGGTGAGATAACACTAATCTCGAAAGACGCTGCAGAAACGCGCACACCTCCCCGGCAGCGGCGCCAAAATTTGATTGGTGCTAAACCGTCAACTTATATTGACTAAGGAATGGTCAACAAAGTCAAATAGCCTAGACCAATGCTCCGGGTAATATAAGGTATCACCAGGTCGTTAAATCCCGACAAGGTGTGAATTGTGACTGAGCGTGCTTTGTGATCGGGTGATTATTCACAGAAAAGGTTTGTTATGAGAATTATTTGGAAATTATTAACAGAAATAGCTTAGGAAAGCTATATGATTGATTACTGGAACTTAGATTGAGAAGAAATTACTTAAAACCTAAAAACCGTACGTTTGCTGAAAACGTGAATAAACGTACGAAAAAGTGAATAAGGTGATCTGAAAAGGCTACTGGTATGAAAATGGTATTATTACAAACCTAATGATGAGAGAAAATTTTTGGAAATTTAAAATTAATTTTTACACTATTTTTATAATTACTATTAATTAAATACTAATTTCCTAATTATTTTTAATCAACTAAATTAACCTAAATTGCAAATAAATATGAAATTAACTTGGAAAAATAAAAATTAAACTTAGAAAAATCTAAAATACTATAAAACTAATTTTAGAAATGAAAGTATATTTTTAAGACTTTTTAATTAATTATTACTAATTATTAACTAATTATTAATTACTTTTTAATTATTTAAATTAACCTAAATTCTAATTAATTTTTAAATTACATTAGAAAATTGAAAATAAAATTTGGAAAAATTAAAAATAACTAAAAACTAATTTTAAATTTTAATTTATATTTTTCTGATTTTCTAATTAATTATTATTAATTATTATCTATTTAATAATTACTAAAAACTACTTTAAATTAAGAAAAATACTAAATGATGTAAGAAAAATCTGAAAAAATTACAGAAATTATTTTTACACATCAGAAGCCTAGGAAAATTATAAAAATGGAAATTACTTATTAATAAGCTGAAGAATAAGCCAAATGGCTTAAATAGAAGCTATCACTTCTATTAAGTTGGGCTTATTTGGAATTTTCTTTTTCAAAACTGCTTATTATAAGATTTTAAGCAACTTTTGTGAAGTGGGTTTGACTGAGACCAAGAAAATAAGCACTTCAAGTGCTTAAACCCTTGACAGTTGACTTTCTTTGACCAAGAGTGAAAATAAGCTCAAATGAACTAATGTGGGGTCCACCTTGGTAAAAACTGATGCAAGTGAGTATTATGAACAAGTCTAAACAAATGTCACACAAATAAGATGGATGAATAAGCCAAAACACCACAATAAGCACTTTTCTTATTTGGATCTGAGACAGAAAAGGGACAGCTTTTGGGTGCAATTCTAGGTGGGGTCCACAGGTCAATTGGTCAAACAAATGGTCAAAACACCAACCCTGGTAGGAGGGGGGTTGAATGACACTAAGTTGGGTCAGTGAGACCCACTGGAATGGTCACAATGAACCACCAAAGTTGGTGGTGTGACTGGATTGCTGGTGCACAGGGCAACAACCTTGCCCTGTAAGTGTCTTCCAAGGGCAACTTGGTCAATAAGAAAAAATTATAAAAATGCAACAAGTATGGAAATCACAAGTTTTGCTGGTAGACAACAACCTCAACAAGTTTCAAGACCTAAAACCACCCACAAAATTCAAGAAAATTCATCCCATATTGGGAAATATCTAAGTCTTGTGTTTTTGACTTTTTGAAAAACTTTGATACTTTGACTTTTATGAAACTCAGATGCTTTTTATTGCTTGAATATGTTATGATAAGCTATATAAAGACCAATTTTAGTGAAATTACACACTTGTGAATAAACTTAATTGGTTTTGGACTCCAAAGATCACCACAGTTAACTGTGGTGATGATTTCCTTGTGATTTTGACCTTTGCTGAGTTTAAGACTCAGAAATTGGTCACTTTGACCCTAAAACAACCCAAGTAACTGAATGAAACACAGAGTTCTATTGTAAAGCCACTAGAATACCTCAAACAAATTACAACCAAACACCCCTTTACTAGGCAGTTAACACTACAACTCCTATTTTTAGATTACAACTTTCACTATTCTTGATCAATATGATATACTGAACAATGGTAGAGTACAAATGAACAATAACAAGCTATTTTGAACAATAAAACTAAGAATCACAAACCTAACTGAGTTTGCAAGTTGAAACAGTTATACTAGATTTTTAAACTCAAACAATCAAGCAAGCTCACAGTTACTTAACTACACCTATAATATGATTACTCAGTAGGAAATTAACAATAATTTGTAAAGCAAACAGAATGGAAATCACTACTTGTAAAGCCATTCGATTGGATTTGGCGCCAACGACACAATGCCAAGTGCGAGGATTTTTTGGGCTAGCAGTGTATTATAGGCATTTTATAAAAGGGTATGCAACGACGGCAGCACCTCTCACCGAATTATTGCGAAAGGATGGATTTAGGTAGGGCGATCAGGAGGCGGAAGCTTTTCGAAAACTTAAGCAACAACTATCTACGGCACCCATCTTAAGTCTACCGGATTTTACCCAAGAATTTGTTGTGGAGGCTGATGCATCCGACTATGGTATAGGGGCAGTATTGCTTCAAAACAATCGTCCTATTAGTTATTTTAGTCGGAAGTTAGGTCCAAGAATGCGCGCGGCAGCCACATACCAAAAGGAATTGTTTGCTATTGTGGAAGCTGTCTATAAATGGCGTCAATATCTAGTGGGAAGGCGGTTTAAAATACGGACTGATCATAAGAGTATTAAGGAGCTCGTGCAGCAGGTAATTCAAACTCTGATTCAACAAAAGTATGTACGGAAACTAATGGGTTTTGATTTTGTGGTTGAGTACAAGCCGGGGGTGTCGAATCAAGTTTCGGATGCTTTATCACGCATGTATGAGGACGAAGAGCTGGTTAAGGCTGAATTCATGGCTCTTAGTCAACCCATTGTGGGGTTACTTGACAGTTTGAAGAATGAGAATGAAACCTTGGAGGAACTGCAGGTTTTGCACCAACAATTGGACAACGGGACCGGGCCAGATGGGTTTCGGCGAGAAAAAGGGTTGTTGATTTTTCGCGATCGTTATTATATAGGCACGACATCCAACTTGAAGGCCTTACTACTACGTGAGTTCCATGATACACCAAGTGCTGGTCATGGGGGTGTTAAAAAGATGTTAGTCGGGCTTTGTGCACTGTTTTACTGGCGTGGTATGCGCAAATCCGTGGAGGATTATATTAAGCAGTGTACGATTTGTCAACAAGCTAAATACTCTACACAGGCGGTTGGTGGGTATCTTCAACCTTTACCAACGCCGGAAGGAGTATGGGAGGATGTCTCCATGGATTTCATCACGGGGTTACCACCTTCTAAGGGATTCACCGTCGTTTTGGTAGTGGTGGACCGTTTTTCAAAGTATGCTCATTTTAGGGCGTTGCCTACAAACTTTAATGGACATATGGTAGCCGAGTTGTTTATGGAAATTGTGGTTAAACACCACGGGGTACCCAAAACTATTGTTTCTGACCGGGATCCGATTTTTGTTAGCAATTTTTAGAAGGAGTTGTTTCGGTTTAGTGGGACACAACTTAACCATAGCACGGCCTATCATCAACAATCCGATGGACAAACCGAGGTGGTTAATCGGGGTTTGGAACAATATTTGAGAGCTATGGTGTCAGATCGTCCTCAACAATGGGTACGTTTATTACCTTGGGCTGAGTACTGCTATAACACTAGTTACCATAGTAGCATTAAAATGTCACCCTATCAAGCGTTGTATGGTAGATTACCCTTGTCTTTAATTCCCTATCCACCTGGAGCTAGTAAAGTTGCGGCGGTGGATGAGCTTTTGATCGAACGGAACGAGGTGACACGACAACTCAAGCAAAATTTGTTGGCTGCCAAATTGAGAATGGAGGAGAAGGCAAATCGTAAACGTAGGGATGTTGAGTTTCAGGTAGGCGATAAAGTGCTCGTTAAGTTACAACCTTATCGACAAATAACTCTTGCTAAACGCTTATCTAATAAACTTGCAAAGCGATTTTATGGGCCTTATGAGATTGTGGAGAGGATTGGAAAGGTAGCTTATCGTCTTGCTCTACCAGTAACAAGCAAGATTCATCCGGTGTTCCATGTTTCTATTCTCAAGCTTTTTACAGGAAATGGTAGCGATATGGTAACACAATTGCCAGAAGAATTCAAGGAAGGGCAACCCATGGAATAACCTGTAGGAGTTTGTGATTTCAGAATGGTGATGAAGAACGGAAAGCTCGAGCAACAAGTATTGGTTCAATGGACAAGTCGGTCTCCTGAAGAGGCAACATAGGAATGGTTGACTGAATTCAAAGCTGCATATCCTGCTTGTAACCTTGAGGACAAGGTAGTTTCTGAAGATGGAGGGAATGTTACGCCCTTGGGTCGAGGCAAACGAACCAAGAAAGCACCAAAGTGGCAAGAATCTTTTGTGATGGGCTAGGATTTATCTGCAATATTTATCTTAATGTTTTAGGAATGTGTTTGTGTCGTATTAGGAATGTCTTTCCTGTCAAGAGTCCTTGGTTAGGTAAGTTTCGTATTGTCTTGTGTTACAAGTTTGGTATTCGGTTATATATACCGAATAGGTTATGAATAAAAGTTCAGGAATGTGTTTGTGTCGTATTAGGAATGTTTTCCCTGTCAAGAGTCCTTGGTTAGGTAAGTTTCGTATTGTCTTGTGTTACAAGTTTGGTATTCGGTTATATATACCGAATAGGTTATTAATAAAAGTTCAGGTTTTGTCAAGTAAATCTCTATTCTCTCTTCTTTATTCTTACGGAGCTTACACACGCTATAGTGGTGCTATCTTGATACGAGCTTGGTCGTATCATGTGCACTAGGTTTTATTAGTTGTATTTAATGCATGAGTAAATTCTAATGATCCCATGTTAGGAGCTTCTTAGCCGGGTCGACATAGGAGTGAAGTAGGCACTCATAGGATTGGGGAGTTAAGTGCGCTACCCCATGAATGGTATTAAGGAATACAATCCGTCATCCACGCAACTATAACAAGTAATTAACGTGTAAAAGATATCTAGGGAGTAGTGAAATCTAAGTAAACACAATTTCTCCACTTATGGCTCACAACCTTAGTTTAATTTAGTTTTATTTTCATTTCTAGTATTTTATTTTGATTGCATCTTTAGTATTGAGTTAGTTGACTAGCAACTAATTTCGCCCAAATCCTTCAAACCCGAGATTTTTACTTGCTTTCTAAAAAAATATAAAAATACAAAATAATCATCCTTCATCTTTAGAACTAGTATTTAGGTTTTCTAATCCTAGCGACACTATTCCTAGCTGAACGATCAATCCCCCGGTACTTGTCACTATACTATACTACAACGATCAAGTACACTGCCTGGTGGGGGTTGTAAGCTTCTCAAGATCCCTTGAGAGGTAAATCCTGGTGCGATTCCCACGTATCAAGTTTTTGGCGCCGTTGCCGGGGAATAGTTATTGTCTAGGTTAGAATTTCTTTTTATTAGATCTACTTGGTAGATTCCTTTCTAGTAAGATTTTATTTTTATTTTTAGGTTTCTTTAGTCTATATTTTCCTTTGTGCCTTTGTTAGTAAATTAAACTCATTGACTATTCCATTGACTATTATGGAAAACGCGAATCCACCCCTTTCCCCTAGAGAAGTGGCTGTGTTACGTGAACAAATTGAGAGTGAGATTAGGGAGCTTAGGGAGCTTAATAGGTTGGTTAAGGTTGAGCTCGACCATGCATTTAGTGACCTAGCGACCGCCTTATATTCAAATGAGGGCCTAGGGCCTAATGATTTTGTGAATGTTGTTGAGGAACTAGAAGAGGGGGAAATAGATCCGAGGCTTAATGATTACTTTAATCTATACCCCACTAAGGAGGAGATTGCATATTATAATAATCTTATTGATAACCCGCGATCTCCTTTCACTATAATCGAACCTAAGATAAAGAGAGGCGATCCTAAGAATGCTAAGATACCATGTATGATTGGGTATAGACATGTTGACAATGCTTACATTGACTTTAAATCCCTAATCAACATTATGTCCTCAAATGTTTATAATGATATAGTGAAAACAAGACTTGAACCTAGAAGAGATCCCAAATACCCCGGTGGAGTGTGTAACTTTGTCGGGAGAGTTAAAGGTCTTCATGTCTTTATCGGGAATTTCACTTTTGTCACCGACTTTATGATTGTGGAAGATCTTGCTAATGTTATTGATTGTCGATTGTCCAATGTTGTGTTTGGCAAACCGTTTGTTGAGGAGTCAAAGTTAGAATATGATGAGATAGAAGGGACAATCCGGTTTGCAAGTAACACCGATAGGATCACTTATAGGATGCCTAATAGAATGAAAGAATTTCGCTTTATATCCCGATTTGATAAGGATAACGTTGGTGCTTTTGAGGACATCAATGAAGAGGATAAGAAAAAGGGAATGGATTATGTATGGGAAAAGAGGAGTCTTTTCTACAAAGATTGCTTGGCTCTAGGACCAAAGTATAAAGTTGATAAGGAATTTGCCCATAGGATTATAGGAGCGATTGAGAAAAAGGTGATTGGTTTCTACAAAGAATATTTACAATCAGAGAGTGAAACCAACGATGAGGTCACGTAGTAACCCATGACCTTGAGTCTAGCTACAAGACTCGTAAATAAAGAAAAGCGCTTCTTGGGAGGCAACCCATGCTTTGTGTGATTTTATTTTTGTTTGTTTGTTATTTGCTTCCGTATGCATGCTTTATTTTTATTGTTGGTAGATCATATTTCTAAACTAAATAGTGGAAATACTTTACTTTGTTGTTTTGGACTAGTCTTAACTCCACCTAAAAGTATTTTTGCAAAAGATAAGTGTAAGGGGAAACCCCAAATATGTTTTTAAGAAACAAACCGATCATGATTCTCCACAATATTAAATGAACATGTATATTCGTATTTGTTAGAGTCAAATGCTTGTATTGAGTCATAATGAAGTTTTTCAGGATTTTCCAGGAAGTAGGACCAAGTTTTTCCAAAAATTTTCCGGAAACTTAACATAAGAATTTCTGCAGATCACTTCTGATGGCGTCACGAGATTACTCTTGACGGCGTCACGTGCAAAAACCTGGAAATTTTACCAGTTTTATTTTTCTAACGGAGTTTTAAAGTTTTTGTTGAATTATTAAGTTTTATAATCTCCAGGAAATCTGCAAACTTCATTCCACAAGCATTATATCTTACTTTGTTTTCTAGAATTTAGTAACTTATATAGATTGCCGCCGATTTTATGCGAGGTTGCTTTATTTGTTTTCTCAGGATTTACAGGTTATGTATGACAAGAAGATGATTTATATTCTGGAAGGGAAGCTTTGATTGTTCATTTTGTTGGAGGAAGATCTAACCTGGTCACCTTATTATCCATACCGAGCGAATCAGGGGAGTATTTGATTTCATTCTTTTTACTTTTTCACTTTTACATTCTTTACTTGAACATTGGGGACAATGTTCATCTTAAGTGTAAGGGGAGGGTAAAATGATGATACCTTACAAATACACTTTCACTTGAGTTTGTTTGTTTGATAGTACTTGTGTAATAAAACTATGAGAAATACTTGTTAGTGCAATTTTAGCGCCAAATTTAAAATTTTTTACAATATTTAGGAGTGAAACTTTAGCCATAGCAAGCGTCTCATGGATAGGAGATTGTATGACTAGCACATAACCGTATATTCAGAAAAATTTTCCACCCAAATATGTGAGGTTCGCCTTTAGATTTGATAGGAAAAGCATTCACTATTATTGCCTATGAGTGTACCGGTAGCATTTAGATTCTAGAACTTGCGTTAGTGATGCATCCCGAGACCGCTAGTGAGACTACATTCGTGTAGTAGGATTTACTACATGATAAGAGGCATTAGGATCACCCTTGTGTTAAACCCGTATCATAATTACTTGACCATTTAAGTCATATTACTTGGCTAGTTAAGTCAACTAATTTTTCACACACCTTAGCATTGTACTCATTTTTAGTACACGAAACCCCTAGTACACCCCTCCGAGCCTATCTTTTCGTTTCTAACTTTAAGCATTTTACTTAAAGGAAGAATTTGTTACACCCCACTTAAATGTACAACCAAATCGCCTTAGCCTTCCGTGTATGCGCTCATTTTTAGTGCATTATTGTTATTTGTTAAACCCTAAGTTAACTATCTAATTGATTACATGGTTGCTAAGTCGAGTCATATCCTTGTACATATTGTTTTGGGACGATTGGAACTCATGGGTAAAGTACTTATTTATGGAGTAATGGGGAAGAACATCATATTATTACCCCCATACGTACGTTAATCTTAAAGTACTCCAAGTGTTTTGATTTTCTTAATTCGAGTCATTAGATTAGTTTATTGTAAAGTATGTAAAAATTCAAGTGTAAGAAAAATTTACATTCCCTATGATGTATTATTTTGGATGGTAGGGCAAGAGTGTATGCAAAAAAAAAAAAAAATGGAAAAAAAAAGATAAGAAAAAAAAATTAGAAAAAGAAAAAGAGAAAAAACATACGGACTACCATCCATTTTCATTCTATGTTCATTTTATGTTTTTGGTTATTTTTCATTGGCTTAGCAACGCCATATTGTACATGTAATTAACCAAGATTGTTAACTCGCCACTAGTAAAGACTGCCTTTATCCAACAAAACCGTGTATTTCATATCCCTACACCTAACGTTACAACCCTTTAAAAGACCTCTTTGATAGTTTATCCTAGGTGCTTACGCCATGTGGTGGAGGTTTGATCCTTTCCCAAGCCTATGGTAATCTATTTTGCTATGTGATGAGGCGAAAAATGATCCGTTTTTAGGGGGTCATTTAAGCCCGAATTCGAATTTATTTGATCAAATATTGCCCTAAATCGTTCCTTTTGTGATTTTAGGTACTTTGGGAGAGAAATCTGGAAAAGGAAGCAATTCGGACGTTTTTGGAGCATAAAAGTGAAGAAAACGCCAAAGTCTTAATTTTTCATGCTGGGAACAGTAGGTGACGGCGTCAAGAGCAATTCTCTGACGGCGTCAAGAGCAGAAGTCCATGACGACCCAGTACAGATTTGACGGCGTCACGAAGATAGGGCATCAAGAGTAAAAAGTCATTGATGAGTGCTCAAACACTCATCATTTTTGGTCTAATCTGAACTGCAAAACATACAAAAACACTCAGAAATGCATCAAAATACTAAAAATATTTCAAAATTGTGTTTTATATGTTTTAGATGCAAAATGAGCAAAAACAGATGAAAAACGTATAAAGTTTGCAAAATTGGCAGTTTCAGTCCCCCAACTTTCATAAAATTACAAAACTAGTCCCTGGATATTCAAAATATAAAAAATTATCACCAAAGGTCCTTTTACAATCATAAGTTGTCATATTTTGTCCTTTGGTGAAAAATTGGAAAAGTTTTGAGAATTTACAGTTTTGGTCCCTGGAGTTTCAAACATTGGCAGATTTGGTCCCTGGTGGGATATTTTTGAATGAAAAATCAATTTTGGTCCTTGGGAAGTCACAAAAGTCATTTTTTGGTCCTTGGGTAAAATGTTTGTGAAAATTACAAGTTAAGTCCCCGGAGTTTGGAAATTTGCAAAATTGGTCCCCGGGTGTTTTATTTTAGAAAATGTTAATTTTTGTCCTTGTGATATTCAAATGTTATCAAAATTAGTCCTTGTGACTACTTTGTGAAAATTACATTTTCAGTCCCCAAGGTTTAGAAAATTACATGCTTGATCCTTGTGATTTATTACTTAACCATTTGGACCCTTATTATTATTTCCACCCAAAACCTAAATCTGATCCACAAAACACAGCCCATCCAACAAACCCCCAAGCCCAATCACCTAAGCCCAATCCCATTTTTAATATAAAAACCCCACCCCTGGCTTTGACCTCAGTCAACACCCCCAACACCACCACTGTTGCACGAATTTTATGGAATTTTGTGGTTAGCTTTAGGGTTTGAAAATTCTTGAGTAATAAGTCTACCAGTTATTCTATAAGATTCCATGTTTTTCTTAATTTTTGGAATATTTCTTATTGCTTAATTTGTGGCTTAAAGTAGCCTACAGGGGAAACATCTCCCCTGCACCACAGACTTGGTCTCAGACCCTCATTTTCAATGGCTTGCCATGGGTTCCATAGTGGGCCGCACCTGTTGATTTCTGGCTTATTGGAAATCCAATAAGCCAGACTTCAAAGTTTATAGCTTATTTTATGGTATTGAGCTTATTTACCAGGTTTGCTTGCCCCTTGTAGTTTGTCCATGTCTTGGTAATCAGCTGTGTGCTCAGATTTTGCACCATCTTTCAAGCCTTCCCCTAACCTCACCTGTGGGACCCAGGGCTTGGGCTTTAGCTTATTTGAAAGCCAATAAGCTCAGCTTATTGGCTCAGCTGTTCCTTTGGGTTTCCAAGTCCTTCTGTGGGCCCCACAGTCCTGCAAAAGTCCCCATTTAGGCTGTTGGACATCCATTTTTGGCCTAAGTGCTTATTTCTTTACAACTGCTTATTACCTGTGTTTTTCTAGTTTCTTTTGGATTATTTACCTTCATCCAACATATATTTACCATAAGCTACCCTAGTCTCAGCTTAAAAGCTTATCTCAAAGCTTTTAGCTTTGACAGTTGACCAAAGTCAACTGTCAAGCTAATAAGCACTTGTAGTGCTTATTTGTGAGCTTTTTCCAAAGTACCTTTTTCAAAGTAGCTTATTTTTGGGTATAAATCAGTGTTGTAAAAAGAAAATCCAAAAAAGATGAATTTTCCTAAAGTGATAGCTTCTATTTAAGAAGCTTATTGCTTCAGTGCTTATTTTCCTTAAGCACTTTCTGTTTTTATAATTTTATTAAGTTCCTGTAGTTGTGAAATAATTTCTGTGAATTTTTCATATTTTTCTCTTTTCATTTAGTATTTTTAGTAATTAATATTAGTTTTTATTAATTAATAATTAGTTAATAATTAATAATAATTATTTAAATAGTCTTAAAAATATATTTTCTGTTTTAAAATTAGTTTTATATTATTTTAGACTTTTCTAAGTTTTAATTTTATTTTTCCAAGCTTATTTTACATTTTCCTATTAATTAGTGTAATTTTAATTAGTTTAAATTAGTTTTTAATTAATAGTAATTATATAAAAAGTAGGAAAAATATATTTTAAGTTTGAAAATTAGTTTTATAATATTTTAGATTTTTCCAAATTTATTTTTCATATTTTTAGTGTAATTTCATAATTAGTTATAATTTGGTTTAATTTAAATAATTAATAAGTAATTAATAAATAGTATTTAATTGATAATAATTAATTAAATAGTGTAAAAATTAATTTTAATTTTCTAAAAAGTTTCTTTTATTATTAGGATTGTAAAAATGTGATTTTCACTTTTGTAAGTATTTTATTTTACTAGAACTCGCGTTTTATTTTGTACGTCCACGTTACTTAAAACTGAACGTACGCGTTTTTAGGTTTAAATCGTTTCTGATTTTTCTAACTTTCAATTCTTGTTCATATAGCTTATTTAAGCTATTCTCTTGTAGATTCCATAGTTTAATCACTCACAAACCCATTTCCCATCCAGATTCACCCGATCACAAGCCGTTTGATAACCATCCACACCTCGTCGGGACATAACGACCCGGGGAAACACTGTATTCCATGGAGATTGACTCTAGGCTATTTGACCATCTTGACCACATCCGTGGTCGACTTTGGTTGACGGTTTAGCATCAATCAGTCATGACGGCCTGGAAATGTTTAAGTCTTGACGGCGTCAAATGTAGATCAAGGCAGTCCGAGAATAGTTTTGGCGGCGAGGTGACGGCGTCACAATGTTTGTCTTGACGCCGTTAGACCTATTTTTCTATATATAGTTTTCTAATTTTCACACATGAAAAAGAGAAGTTTTGGAGAAACCCTAAGTACGATTTTGGTGCAACTTTTACAGGTTTTTCAAGGGTTCCAAATCCTTGATACCTTGCATTGTAATTGAGATAAGTGTTCCTTTAATTCAATCAATATGTCTATGTGTTGGTTGTCTATATCTTGTTCTTGTCTCAATTCCATTATGCTAGGCTAGATCTATCTTGTGTTTGCTTAGATCTAATGAAACCTAGATGTTAATTATGTGTTGATTACTTGTTTATTCTTGTCTTGGATGAATGATTTATATGTTAGGCTTAAGAAAACTGGCAGATCTCCAATTGGTAACATGCTTGAACGTCTTAAGAAACATGAACCGAGGCGCACTAGGTCTTTATTGGTTGTATTTAATGCATGAGCCACTGTTTACAATCCCTATAGTTGTGCTGGGCATGGTGTAGGAGGAGATAAGAGCTCATAGAATTGGGGAGTTATGTGTGCCACCCCATGAATGATATTAAGGAATACGATCCGTCATCCATGCAATTATAACAAGTAATTAACGTGTAAAAGATGTCTAGGGAGTAGTGAAATCTAAGTAAACACATTTTCTCCAATTACTGCTCACAACTTTAGTATAATTTAGTTTAATTTCATTTCTAGTATTTTATTTTAATTGCATCTTAGTATTGGGTTAGTTGATTAGCAACTAATTCCGCCCAAATCCTTCAAACCCGAGATATTTACTTGCTTTCTAAAAAATATAAAAATACATAAATAATCTTCCATCATCTTTAGCACTAGTAATTAGGTTTTCTAATCCTAGCGACACTATTCCTAAGCTGAACGATCAATCCCCCGGTACTTGTCACTATACTATACTACAACGATCAGGTACACTGCCTGGTGGGGGTTGTAAGCTTCTCGAGATTCCTCGAGAGGTAAAGCCTGTTGCGATTCCCACACCTCACTATGACAGGTAGTGAGAGATATCTTCCGTTTCCATATTGTAATTTATACTTTATTACACCCGAGAGATGTGAGTATCTAAACACTATTTGTGAGGTGCTAGTATATGACCTCCGTGCTTGTCTTTGGTCTTTAGTGGAATGATTATTTGTTGTAATTACTTTTACATTTGTGTTAAATGACCCCTAACTTGTATTTTGATTAGAATAAAAGCGCATTTGCTTGAGGACAAGCAAATCTCAAGTGTAAGGGTATATGATGAGGCGAAAAATGAACCACTTTTAGGGGGTCATTTAAGCCCGGAATTGAATTTGTTTGATCAAATATTGCCCTAAATCGTTCCTTTTGTGATTTTAGGTACTTTGGGAGTGAAATCTGGAAAAGGAAGCAATTCGGACGTTTTTGGAGCATAAAAGTGAAGAAAACGCCAAAGTCTTAATTTTCCTTGCTGGGAACAGTAGGTGACGGCGTCAAGAGCAACATCCTGACGGCGTTAATAGTAAATTGCATGACGGCCCAGTGCAGACATGAAGGCGTCACATGGAAGAGCGTCAAGAGTTAAACACGTGACGGCATGGAAAGAGCTAATACGTGATGGCGTCAGATGTAGATCAAGGCAGTCCGAGAATTCTTTTGGCGGCGAGATGACGGCGTCACCTATTTGGTCTTGACGCCGTCAGCCTCAATTTCCTATATATAGTTTTCTAATTTTCATTCATTAAGAGGAACAAGTTTGGAGAAACCCTAAGGCCGAACCATATACGATTTTTACAGGTTTTTCAAGGGTTTTCAGCCCTTGAACCCTTTCATGTGTAATTGAGATAAGTGTTCTTTTAATTCAATCAATATGTCTATGTGTTGGTTGTCTATATCTTGTACTTGTCTTAATTCCACCATGCTAGGCTAGATTTATCTTGTGTTTGCTTAGATCTAATGAAACCTAGATGTTGATTATGTATTGATTACTTGTTTATGGTTGTATTGGATGAATGATTTCGATGTTAGGCTTAAGAAAACTGGCAGATCTCCAAATGGTAACATGCTTGAACGTCTTAGGAAACATGAACTGATGTGCACTAGGTTTTATTGGTTGTATTTAATGCATGAGTAAATTCTAATGATCCCATGTTAGGAGCTTCTTAGCCGGCTCGACATAAGAGTGAAGTAGGCACTCATAGGATTGGGGAGTTAAGTGCGCCACCCCATGAATTTTATTAAGGAATACAATCCGTCATCCACGCAACTATAACGAGTAATTAACGTGTAAAAGATATCTAGGGAGTAGTGAAATCTAAGTAAACACAATTTCTCCACTTATTGCTCACAACCTTAGTTTAATTTAGTTTTATTTTCATTTCTAGTATTTTATTTTGATTGCATCTTTAGTATTGGGTTAGTTGACTAGCAACTAATTCCGCCTAAATCCTTCAAACCCGAGATTTTTACTTGCTTTCTATAAAAATATAAAAATACAAAAATAATCATCCTTCATCTTTAGAACTAGTATTTAGGTTTTCTAATCCTAGCGACACTATTCCTAGCTGAACGATCAATCCCCCGGTACTTGTCACTATACTATACTACAACGATCAGGTACACTGCCTGGTGGGGGTTGTAAGCTTCTCAAGATCCCTTGAGAGGTAAATCCTGGTGCGATTCCCACGTATCACTTCTCTTCCAGAAAAATAAATCATCTTCTTGTCATATATAACCTGTTAAACCTGAGAAAACAAAGAAGGCAACCTCGCGTAAAATCGGCGGCAATCTATATATACTAACAAGTCCTAGAAAGCAAATTAAGATATAATGCTTGTGGAATGAATGGTTGCATATTTCCTGGAGTTTATAAAACTAAAGAATTAACAAAAACTTTAAGACTCCGTTAGAAAAACAAAACTCACAAAATTTACAGAATTTTACACGTGATGCCGTCAGGAGTTAACTCCTGACGCCGTCAGAAGTGACCTGCAGAAATCTTTATGTTAAGTTTTCGGAAAATTTCTGGAAAAACTTATCTCCTACTTCCTGGAAAATCCTGTAAAACATCATTATGACTCGATACAAGCATTTGACTCTAACAATTACTAATATACATGTTCATTTAATATTTTCGCGAATCATGATCAATTTCGTTCTTAGAAACAAATTTGGGGTTTCCCCTTACACTTAGCTTTTGCAAAATACCTTTATATGAAGTTAAGACGAAGTTAAACATCAAAATAAAGCATTTTCACAATTTTAGTTTGAAACATGATTTACCAACAATAAAAATAAAGCATGCATACAGAAGAAAATAACAATCAAACAATTAAAAATCAAACAAACAAAAACTGAAAAATTTAACAACCATGAAATTAAAATCCTACATGCATAAGAACAAAAATAAATAAAAAGTATTCAAGGCGAACAGAGGCCACATCCTAAATTATTACAAGATAAATTGTTTTAGATCGTACAACCATGAATCAATTGTCCAAAGATCACAACACAACATAACAAATCACTGAGGAGGGGGACCATAGCGATAATCATAGCCAGGAGGAAGATGCCCGGTGTACCCGTTGGGAGGATAGTCCTGCTCGTGTCCAGGGAATGGGTCGATCTGCAACTGAGGCTCAATGTGATCACGGGTTGAAAGATGCTGCATCTGGCGGACTGTGTGATCATACATCCAGTCAAATCTCTGGTTAGTGGTGGTTCTCCATGCATCCACCTAACCCATCCAAGCCCCCTGATGCGCCTTCCAATCTCCCCGACCCATGTGCCGGTAGTAGTCCGCAGAGCCAACCTCATAGTCCCCATACTGCTGCTAGGGTGCACCCTCATCATCATCATCAGCAGCCGCTCCTCCTACAACATACCAAGCAAAGGACCCATCCCCCCAGCTCCATCACGATACTCATCTGCTTGAGGGACTTGGCCCTCACCACCCTACATGTACCACAATCACTCAAGTATCCCATGATCTCCGGCACAAGGATCCCATAAGAACGAGCCAAGCGGGTCACAAACATCCCTCCATAGATCTTATCACCATCCCTATCCCCTACACTTGTCTTCAGATAACTCACCACCCAGAATGAGATGTTACAATACACATCCTCAGAAAACATGGTGTATAGGTAGAAAAGGTTAGAAGCAGTGACGCGGTGGCCAGTGAGTGGAGCCATGGTGTCCTGCCAAACTGTAGGTGATGCATCTGTGGGCTAACCGGATCCTAGGGTCCCTAATAGAGGCCGCCCAGTGGTCGAGGTGTATACCCCATTCCCAATACTCGGTGAGAACATAGCACACCTCAACTCATTCCTCATTGTCTCTCCACCCATCAGTCTCTGCATAAACCCACCCTGAGTAGCTTCATTCTGACTATACAAACCCAATCTCCACCCAAACTCTATAACTGAGCAAGTCCTAAGCTCTCCCCCCAGCCTAAAGTAAATGGTAGTACCACCCATATCAGTCCTAGCCTCAGCCAAATCAAAATGAAATGTAGCAAAGAACTCTCGCACCAACTCACTATAAACCGTTTCCCTCATCCTAAACAACCTCTCCCATTGAGGACCCGTAAATGCATCAGTTTGGATCCTTTCAAGGAAATCATTCTTAAGGCTCTGGGCCCTCAAAAAGTCCCAATCAATCATTGCCCCTGCATTGATATGGTGATAGAGTAGTTCCGCATATTTGGTTGTAGAGGCATCATTCTCAACCACACCCCAACTATGAACCATGTCACCAAAGTTCACACGTTGGGACCTTGATGAACTCCCTCGGTGTTGTCGGGTGCGCTTGCTCATTTTCCTGGAAAAAGATGGAACGGAATGGAAGTGGTTAGAATAAGAGTTCTATGGAGTTAAGCTGTCAGACCCGTCTGACGCCCTCAGACCACAGAACCTGACGCCGTCAGACCCAGCAAAAATTGAACCATGCACTTACGAGGGAAAAATCAACTTTCAAACTATAAATCCATGAACCAAACACCCCTTTTTACAGAAAACATGGGTGGGGGATCAAAAAATTCATGGTGTGAAAGATTTTTCCGCGATTGACTCATGACTCCTATCAATCATTACTACCCAATGCTTTAATCATGGTTACACAATACCTATTGAAGGGCATTACGAGTTCTAAGAATGGATCAATTTAGGGTTTCGAATGATGGGGGTTTTCAAAATTGGTAGCTCCTAAGGATAATTGAACAAATAAGGATGAAGAAAAGTTACTTACCACATGGAGATCGGTCACGGAAGATGTTGGATTTGGCCATGAAGATTCAGAGGTGAAGTAGCAATTGGATATGGTTTGTGGGGTAGGTGTTGAAAGTGATGGAAATGGGGTTAATATTGCTGAGAATGTGAGGTGACGACGTCAAGAGTAAATTCTGACGTCGTCGGATGCCCGTATCATGGACACTTTCTGACAATTTCAAATTCAGTCCCTGCACTATTGTCAATAGCTAATCAAGGGTATAAACTATGAATAGCCATACCCGTTAATGGAGTCCACCAGGGTTAAATACTTTGTTACTGTCACGAAGTAAGGTGTGGTTATGAATGGGGCTGGTCACAATCCCACTCAGGTCGTAATCCTCATATTGGCGAATAGTGGGTAAGGGAAGGAGTCGTTCCATAGAGGTTTCTAAAGCTGAAGTGTTTTTGAAGCACCCTTTTCACACCAGGTTTAAAACCAAAGGAACATTTCTTATGTAAATTGGGGAGCGTGACTTGCAAACTCCCAACGAAGATGTTGTGAAATTGCAAGTTCTTTTCTTCTTGAGGACGCTCATGGAAGTAAGGGATAATTGAAGGTGAAGCACTTGGAGAGGGGTTTCTGTCATCCTCTCTGTCACACACCGAAGGGGTTGGGAATTCAAAGATATTTTTCGACTTTCCTCGGTGTGGATTTTTCCCTAATCTTCTCCTTAATTCTTGATATAAATTCATCAGCTAAGTCCATAAAAGCATTCCTAGTGCTTTCCATGCGAGTTTCTAAGTGCTGAATCTGTTTCTCCTAATTATTCATGAAGGTTATCATTATCCCTTCAAACTCCTCTTGTCGTGAACGTTCAAGAAAACTGTATTTGCTAATTCCACTCACATATCTATCAGGACTCATTGCTGCTTCAGCTGCAGGCATTTGAGCCCTCATTAATTCCTTAACCTGCTTCTCGATATTCTCCAATAATAGTTCTTGGGTTGCTTTTACGTAATCAAGATTCTCTTCTTTTGAGAACATCGGATCTTCCCATCCTGCTTCCTCGTATTGTGCTAAACCCTCAAGAACTTCCCAGCACTTATCAACGCTAAGTCGGTTAAGTCTACCATTGGCGGCATAATCTATGGCCCTTCTCGTTTGATAATTAACTTTATTGTAAAAGATTTGAATTTGGAACCATGGTTCTATGCCATGATGAGGGACTTTTTGGAGTAAGTCCTTGTATCGAGTCCATGCTTCATAGAAGGTTTCACCTTGACGTTGTTGAAACATCAAGATATCATTTCTAAGCATCGTCGTTCTCCCCGGTGGGAAAAATTGAGCAAGGAAACGAGTAGTGAGATCATGCCAAGAGGTGATGGATCCCGCGGGTAAACGTTCAAGCCATTGACTAGCTTGATCACGTAGAGAGAATTGGAATAGACGTAATCAGGTCGTCTCTCTAGTTGCAACATCAAGGTCTATGGAATCTACGATTTTAAGGAAATCCTTGAGATATTGATTAGGATCTTCGGAACGAAGTCCATGGAATGCACATCCGCTTTGCACCAACCGGATGGTGTCAGATCGTAATGGGGACACATTGGCACCTTGAGTGAGCTCAATAGTGTTTTGATAGCCTTGGTGGCTAGGACAGGAATACTCTCCTAAAGTTCGGGGCCTAGGAGGTTGGTTTGCTAGTGGTGGGTTTTGTGGGTGGTTTTGTTGTGGTGGGTTGATGGGTTCAAAGATGTTACCACCTTCCATGATGTCGGATGGTAAAGGTTACGAACAAAGACACGAAGAAATAAGATAGACTAAAGAAAACCTAAAAAATAAAAATAAAACCTTACTAGAAAGGAATCTACCAAGTAGACCTAATAAAAAGAAATCCTAACCTAGACAATAACTATTCCCCAGGCTGCGGCGCCAAAAACTTGATACGGGGGATTGCGCCCTCGCAACAAGTTTTACCTCTCAAGGGATCTCGAGAAGCCCCACCAGGCAGTGTACCTGATCGTTGTAGTATAGTATAGTGACAAGTACTGGGGGATAGATCGTTCAACTCAGAAATAGTGTCGCTAGGATTAGAAAACCTACTAAATAAGGTCTAGAGGTGAGGGGTGATTCTTTTTGTATTTTTATATTTTTATGAAAGCAATTAAAATCTTGGGTTTTTAAGGAGTGGGCGGAATTAGTTGCTAGTCAACTAACCCAATTAATCTAAAGATGCAATCAAAATAAAATAACAAAAATGAAAATAAAATTGTTTAACTAATGTGGTGGAACCAATAATTAGGAAAGTTGTGTTTACTTAGATTTCATTACTCCCTAGATATCTTTTACAGGTTGATTAGCTTGTTATAATTGCATGGATGACGGGTCATATTCCTTAATTCTAGTCGTAGGGTCGTGTACAATATTCCCTAACTCTATAGGATCCTACTTCACTCCTATGTCGAGCCGTTAGAAGCTCCTAACATGGGATCATTAGAATTCTCCTACGCATTAAATACAACCAAAAATCGTAGTACACCTTCGATCATGTTTCTTAAGACGTTCAAGCAAGTTACCAATGGAAGTCTGCCAGTTTTCTTAAGCCTAACATCGAATACAATCATCCGTAACAATTATAAACAAACAATCAACCCATAATCAACATCTAGGTTTTATTACATCTAAGCAAACACAATAAAGATCAACCCATAATCAACATCTAGGTTTTATTACATCTAAGCAAACATAGTAAGATATAATCACACAACACATAGACATATTGAACGATTTGAATGAATACTTATCTTCAATTGAACATGGAAGAATCAAGGGGTTGGAACCCTTGAAAAACTGATAAAATTCGGGCTAGGGTTTATTCCCTCAAAGTTGCACACTAGTGAATGAAATTTGGAAAACTATATATAGATTATACATCGTGACGGCGTCATGTGTTAGATCGTGACGCCGTCAACTCGCCGCCTTGATAAAATCGTATTGCCTAGATCTGTCTGTGACGCCGTCATGTGGAGAAATGTTCTGGGCCGTCACTAATGTTGGACCTTGACGGCCTTGGTGACGCCGTCAGGTCCTAGGCTTAAAAACTCTCTGGATCGTCACGTGTAGTTTCCACTTCCACCTCTTTTGTAACTCTTGACGCCGTCATGTACAAAGGCTTGACGCCGTCAGGTACTGTTCCCAGCAAGGAAAATTGAGACTTTGCCGTTTTCTTCACTTTTATGCTCCAAAAATGTCCAAAATGCTTCCTTTTCCAGATTTCTCTCCAAAAGTACCTAAATGACAAAAGGAACGATTTGGGACAATATTTGATCAAATAATCTCGAATTCAGGCTTAAATGACTCCTTAAAAGTGGTACACTTTTCGCCTCATCACTATTGAATCATTAGGTAAAGTATAGAATTATTAACACCTCATAAATGACAAATGATTTTCTTACTACCCTATGAACCATTTTACAAATTATTGCACAAAATTTTGCTTAAACTGTTTTGCTGTCTTTCTGATCTAGCACGAGTTTAACTACGATTTTGTTATCATTTTCAATCACTCTATAAACTGTCCTACAAGCTATTTTATGAACTGTTTTACAAATCATTTCACAAGTCGTCGTATGAATCAAGTTGCTATTTGGTTGATACGAATCCTAAATTTGACTATTCATCATTAATTTATAAATGATAAGTCGATCTCTATTATTTTATAAGTTGTTCTACAAGCTATTTTATAAAGTATTCTGCAATCCTTATGTGAACCAATTACTTCTATGAAAAATGTTTTCATACTATTATTTATATAATATAACCAATAATTTTCCCTTTTGAAAATAAACCAAACCTTAGAAGTGGATCCCGCACCTGTGCCTCATCACTGAAAAAGTAAACCCACTCGTTCCGTGTGATTAGAATCTCTTATTGGAGTGTAGACAGCGAACTAGGTTGTCAATGTACCCTCACACTTATGATATCTTGCCTTCTAAGAGTTCTAGATGACACAGACTCAACACCCGTTTCTTTTATGTGACTCGACTTCTACATCGGAATACCAAGAGAACTTAGCCTGTTTGGCGACTATTGATGTTCGATCTCACCTTATAAACAAGAAAGGACTTTTCTCAACACAGTGTTGGATTTGATTCAAGCCTCTTGGGTCACTAGTGCAACCGTTTATGTTATGATACCTCTTAGCGTTGAATTACTCTTTTTAGCCCACCTTTACCGCAATTTCTATCAGGATACCTTTTAGTACCGTTTAAGCAAGTTGGAATCTTACACCTTTAAGCTTCGCCTGATACTAAAACATTGAACCCCGCTCAGCATTGGCAACTAGATCCTTCCTTTGGATATTTAGGAACATAGGTGAACATTCATGCTCGACTACCCTTCTTCTTTGATGTCAATACTTTTAAAGTTTTTCTTAAAATGCTTTTGTATCAACTTGAGACTCGTGGTAATATTTTTCTAAAATACCAATTTTGAGGATAAAAATTTCTGGTCAAATTTTTTTTTATCAAACTTTTATTGAGAAATGTCAAACGTCAACTTTTGCGAAATTTATCTTACCATGATTGGAAATCTGATTCTTACAATACTTATAAAATTCTTTTGAAAATATGTCATCCTGCGTAATTACTAACCCCCAGCAAGGAAATTTTAATACTTGGAAAGTTATATTGGTCAAATTTGTGCGAACGTTTACTCAAAAAGTTTTCAAACAAAAATTTTTATCCATTCCACTGAGGGGGAAACAGCACAATTTCAAAACAAAACCTTGAAGGTCAGTCACCCCGCCATCTTCTTTGTCGCCTTACATGTATTGGATTAGGATTTTGTGTCATTGGAGTATAGACCCTATATTGAGTTAAGACAATGAGAAATTTAAGAGAAGACCCATTAGCAAGACTGTGAAACATCGCGTAGTCAAGACTTAAACTGTTTTTCCCTATGAAGCCCACCTTGAGAACCGCTATGCCTCACCAACACATTAGAAGAAGACAACTTATAGCAGACAATTCAGATACTCTCCCATAAGCTAAGAGAAGCCCTTAAAACAATCTAGTGAGACCCAAACTTGTTGCTGGTACCACCATCTTTTCAACAACATTATTCCGACCTATAACTTGGTCCTAATCGTGAGGACGCGATTCCTTTTAGGGGTATGTGCTGTAACACCCAGTACTTTTCCTAAACCTATTTTACGAGCCAAAACCTTTACTTTTGATTTTCCTTAACTTTTGAAAATCTTTGAACTTCGTTGGATTGAAAAACTGTGAATATCTTATTTAACGTGAGCGTTGCTCCTTTATCGAGCCGGCAAAACCTAGAAAACTCGAATCGTATTGCTTTTGCCAAATTATTTGAATTATTTTGAGTTTGAGAAAAACTCTGAAGTTTATGCTTGATTTTATTGGAAAAATTATTTCGTGAACAATGGAGCAAGTCTCGATAATTTTTCAAGTTTTTTTGCTATGTCGTTTGGACCCCGAAGCGTTTTTTGTGAGAAGTTTATTTCGTTGGCAGTTTTGGTCCCTTAACTTGCACTTTTATTTTTCCGTACACTTTCATTTAATTCAAAACCTACCCTATACCTTTTCTTAATATAAATACCCCACTAACACATTTTTTCTCATTTTATTTATATAAAACACACACACACCACTCAAAAACTCTCTCTGTCTTGAAGATTCTGGCCGGCCAACTCCGGCGAAACCAACAGAATCCAGCGCCGCCTCTTTTCTTACACCAATCGATAGATTGGCTAAATCCCGTCACTTTCGTACCATCCACGCACCACCACTCGCCACCAAACACCCGTACGCGCTCCACCGTGCGCTGCCACCACCACCGAGAGTTGCCGCCACTCTCTTTTTGTGTTTTCTGACGGTAAGGTCACCCACGCGCCACCCTTTTTCGTTATTTTTTATTTTATACGAAACCCTAGATTTCTAAATCTTTTATTAAACCGATTTTGTTGTTAAATCTTTTATAAAAATGATGTTATTAATGTTTTTAACAAATAAAAAAAATTCGTGTGGATCTTCTTGACCGGTTTGGCCGTGACTCGGATGAACTCGCCGAGTCAACTCATGACTCGGGGAGGGTCTTGATATTGTTGTTGTTGTTTGACTCGGGTGACGAAGGGAGTATATATTTTGGGTTGTATATAATTTTTTTGAGGGTCCATTTGGTTTTTGTGTTTCGACAGCCGGCAGCCACCACAAACGAGACTCGGGTGGTGGTAGGGATGATGTTATAGTATTGTTGTTGTTGTTGTTGTTGTTGTAAGTGTTTGGATTGATTTGGTTCGGATTTGGATCGTTTGGATTGAGCCGAGGAGTATAAGGCTCGATTTGGGTTTGGTTTGACTCAAAATGGATTTGGTTTGACTTGGGTTTAATTATTGAGTTGATGTTATTTTGTTGTGATTGTTTCGGGATTTGGTTACTAGTCTCGGGATTATTATTACTATTAGCTTAGAAACGGTAAAAATAATAAAACAGAAGATAATAAATATGAATCCTAAAATCTATTTGTTATAGTTAAGTGGATTTGGATATCGGACTTGCTTCCGTATTATTATTATTGTGAGCTTTATTTGAACGTACTTGATTTACGATATTAGTTCTTTAGACATTATGGACCCTTTGTTACACGAGACGGTACGTTAGGCCCTGATGAGTGCTTAAACACTCATCATTTTTGATCAAATCTGAACTGCAAAACATGTGAAAACACTCAAATGTGCATCAAAATACTGAAAATATCCCAGGGATTGTGTTTTATATGTTTCAAATGCAAAATGATTGAAAACAGTTGAAAAAACGAACAAAGTTTGCAAAATTGGCAGTTTCAGTATCTCAACTTTCAAAACTTGTCAAATTTAGTCCCTAGGCATTTGTTTTGTAAGAAAAGTCACCAAAGGTCCTTTTGAAATCATAAGTTATCATATTTAGTCCTTTGGTGAAAGATTTGAAAAGTTACAAGTTTGGTCCTTGTATTTTCCATGTTGGCAATGGTCCCTGGGAAATTCAAAAATGGAAAAATCATATGTGGTCCTTAAACTATTCATACTTGGCAGGAATCACCCTTGCAAGAACTTTGGGAAGTTGGCATTTCTGGTCCCTAAGTTTCAGCATGTTTCAAATTTGGTCCTTGTATTATTATTACTACAATCCAAATAAACCAAAACCAAAAAAAATCCAATCCATACACAAAAAAACCCCAACACCCTTTGGCCCATTTCCCATCCAGCCCAACTCCAAAATACAAATACTAAACACCCCCCTCCCCATTTTTATTACTCACCCAGGGTCAAACCATTTGACCTTTCACCCTTTCTCCCTCCCACCTGCTTCACCCCTGCTACACTCCACCCTCCCTCACCTCCAATTAAACCTCACCACTCCAAGTCTCTCCCAACTTACAAATACCTCCAAGAAGCATTTATTATTCCTAAATCCCTTCAAGTAAACTCCAACTGCCACATTGGACTTTTGGCGCCAAAATGCCTTTTAAAGGCCAGGATTGAATCCACTCATCCAATGGTTGTGGTTGTTGTTGGGAAATGATCAGAGGCATGTGGAAACCCTAAAGGGTCAGTATATACTGAAGAAAGAGGGAGAGAAGAGGGTGTAATTTTTCTCTTAGTAAAATCCTAGTGTCGAATTTTATGAATTGCTCATTTCCATTGTAATTTCTAGTTTGAAAATGTTTCATTAAGTCTTGTAATTATGTTACAAATCCAGTTCAAGTATTAATTCCAGTTTCCTTTGTTTAAATCCTGATTGTTCTAAATTTTCATTGAAATCTCATTTATGCTTTTTAGTTGTTAAAAGTAGCTGTTTAATATTCAATTAAGCTTATTTAAGCTCACTAATAAGTTCTCAAAAGCTTTCCAAACATTTAAACAAGTTCAAGTTACATTCCTTAAAAATCCTCAAAAATCACAAAAAAATAGTAAAAATAAAAATAAAAATCAAGGAATAAGGATGAAGTCAACATGGAGCACTGCAAATTATTGATGGCAGTGGGTTAGTGCTTCTTGGAAAGCTATAAGATTGATCATTGGTCCTTAGTTTATGGTAGATTAGCATGAAGCATTTGTGAGTCTAACTTCCATTATCTTAGCAGTTACTGTAGCTGAGCTTAATTCTTGCATATTTGTGTTAATTTAGTGGTTGTGTCTACTTATTTGTGTTTCTTACAGTCTATTAGAATAATCTTAGTTTAGTTTTTGTAGTTTGTGTTGATTTCTCAGTTTAACTGTTTTAATTAGCCCACATTGCTCATTTTTAATTACATGTTGTTCACTGTTTATCTCTAAATGCTTTAAGCCTTTTTCATGATATTCTAGCTTATTGGATAGGTTCCTGTCACTTTTATAGCTTAAACATGTCACACCCCCAAAATACCTGAATGGCAGCGGAATGGAATACCTGGGGGTGACTGTCATAGCACCACATTTACAGTTATATTGAATGACCTAAAGTGTTGTTTTGAAAATACATCGCTTGATTTATTTAAAACATTCAGAGTTACACAACATAGGTCCCAAAAGGTTGAAAATTTTGCGGAAATAAGTTTGGTACAATCAAACGATAATACATAAGTGCATGAAAATCCAAAATGAGATGCGTCATCCTCGCTACTCAATGAAATGACTCCATGCATGTCATGAAGGATATGTTTTAGTTACCTGAAAATACATTGCTAAAACGGTCAACAATAATGTTGGTGAGATTCATAGGTTTATAAAATGATATGTTGTACGGTAACCTCAAGTATAATGCATGAAAAAAGTCACGTGAAAATAGTACAATAGCCCTTAAGCTCATGACCTCGAAGCTAGACTGATGAAGTATATGCCCCTCTAGAATGTTCTGCCAAAACACTCTAATATGACAGACATGAAATGCATCCGTTTGACTGTTGGTATAACTACCATGGATGGAGGCGTCACCCTCAATAGATCTATCCACTCACTCTCGCTTAATTGCAAACTAACGGTTCATGATAATAGGGGACTTTCACTAGGCAGAAAGGTAACTTAAGCAATGTACATATGTTTTGATGCTTAGGCTCGTACGAAAATGATGCAATGTATTCTCCCCCGTGGGATTTGAAAACAATAATAAAGTGTATATGGGGCTATGAAAACTCACCTGAAGTGATGGTACAATGAGGTGAAATGATCAGGACAACAAGGTGCGAACTCTAGCCACAACCTAATATGAATGAATATGATCTACTTTAGATCATGAAATGATGTAATGAATGTACATGCACATGATGTCTATATCACTCGTAACTTGAAAATAATGGTTATTGTTGAAGTAATATGTTTCCATAACTTGTGAAAAATATGTCTAATTAGACTTGTAAAACTAGTTGTAATATATCGTACATAAAATGTTAGTGTCTAATTCATCGCTTTGAAAACCTTGAAATGACGTCTAATAGTCGCGTAGATAAACCTTTGGTCATACGGGCTTCCATGGGTAAGAAATACGGCTCTTCAATGTTGTTACTAGAAAATATAGTTTTTAGTACGCTAGAATATTATTTCTAATAGTGGCTGTCAATTATAATAGAGTTTGTCGGTGTTGAAACGTGTATATTTTTGTCGTTATAAGCTCATTTCCTTTGTTCTTTATATCCACATATTCGTCTTAACATGTACTAACATAGTTTTGATAGTTTGGCTCCTTTAGGTTACATCTAACGCCTCACTTTGTCCGTCGAAAATCGTCCAACAGCATGTATAATTTTCAGAAAATAGTTTTCGTCGTTAAACTTGTAAAAATCATATCTCCTTCGTTAGAAGCTTGTTTTTATCCGTTCTTTCGCCCACGGCTTCGTTTTTGAGAGTATTTTCTAAATATTTGATAAAAAATTACCCCTGAGTCCCTGAGTTTTCTGGGTTTGGCGTTTTGGGACAGTAGGTTTCTATACATGTTTAAAAATCAATTCAAGGGTTTCAAACTAGTTTCAAATCCAACCAAAACACTTTCAATCACCACCAAGCTAATCTAATCTTACCATACACCTTCTTAGGGTGTCATGGGTTCCTAAACATCATCCATCAAGTTAATCTAACAAGGGTTTCCATGTTATCCATTTCTAGGGTTTAAAAGTTATGAAAGTATAAAAAGGAGTGGTATAAACTTACATATGCATGTAATCTTGCATAAAAATCATATGATCATTGTAATAACTTGGTAAAATCATGAAAATGAGTTTGATGAATGATTGGCCCCAAACAGTCAACCTAAACTGACCAGGTGATGGTCAACAAGGTCAAACTGCCTAGAGTCAATGCTCCGCGGTAGTATAGTGGTTTCCCCGGGTCGTTATGTCCCGACGAGGTGTGATGGTTATCAAACGGGTTTGTGATTGGGTGAATTTGGACAGAAAGGGGTTGTGAATGATTACGCTACGAGATGAGGAATGAAAATAACTTAGAAATACTATATTAACATTTACTGATAATCAGATACACTAAAAACGTGAGCTAAGTCTAAAAACGCGTTCGTTTGAATTAAAGTTACGTAAGCGTACGAAATAAAACGCGAGTTTTAGTGAAATAAAATACCTACGGATGTGAAAATTACATTTTTACAATCCTAATGATAAAAGAAAATTTTTAGAAAAAGAAAAATAATTTTTACACTATTTAATTAATTACTATTCATTAATTACTATTTAATTACTAATTAATAATATTTAAATTACACTAATTATGAAATTAAGCTAGAAAAATGAAAATTTAATTCTAAAAATTCTAAAATAATATAAAAGTAATTTTAAAACTAAAAATATATTTTTCCTACTTTTTCTCTATTTATTATTAATTAACTACTATTTATTAATTAACTAAAATTAAGAAAAATAGAAAATGAATAGTGAAAATTATGAAAAATTTCCTAAAATTATTTGATGATATATAAAACCTAGGAAAATTATAAAAAGGTGTAATTGTTAAATAAAAATTAATAAACCTAATTAATTATCTAATATTACTTAATTATTAATAAACTAATACGAATTATAATAAATACTAAATAAAAGGATAAAAATCTGGAAAAATTCCTACAAATACTTTAATATACTGGGAATTTAAGAAAAATATAAAAACAGATAAGTACTTTACAAAAATTTAAAAAGAAAAATTAAAAAGCTAAACTATATTAAATGGAAGCTATCACTAAAAATTAAATTTGGCTTTTTTTTGAAAATTTTCTTTTACAAAACTATTATGCTACTGAAAATAATAAACTTTTACAAAATCAACTTTTCTAGAAATACCAAATAAGCTCTGTGGAGAGTTTAATTCCCAAAAGCTTGATGTTTTAAGCTTTTGATGAGACACAAGCTGTTAATAAGCTACACTACTGACCCTGAACATAAGATAAGCTGGAAAATGATGGAATTAACTGAGAACATGCTAAAACAACTAGAATTTCATACTAACTAAACCTCACAGTTCAAATAAGCAAACCCAAAACCCTGTCCCAAACAGACCAAGAGGGGCAATTAGCAACCTATTGTGGGACCCACCTGGTGATCAAGAAGCCAAGGTGAGGGTTGATTCAAACAGGTGGCCTGGAGGGCTTTTCAAAACATCCAATAACAGTCAATAAGCTCAAGGATTGAGCTTATTGAGGTCTTGGGAAAAATGAGCTGACAGTACAAGAGTAAAAAGTGACATTATGAAAGAAGCAGTGGTAACAGGAAGCACTTAAGCAATACCAAAGGCTTACTCCAATATAAACAATCACAACTACAGGTGATCCACTAACACTAAAGTAATCAACAAGCTAAATTGAAACAAAATGTAAAGATCACTGATGAGGCGAAAAATGATCCGTTTTTAGGGGGTCATTTAAGCCCGAATTCGAATTTATTTGATCAAATATTGCCCTAAATCGTTCCTTTTGTGATTTTAGGTACTTTGGGAGTGAAATCTGGAAAAGGAAGCAATTCGGACGTTTTTGGAGCATAAAAGTGAAGAAAACGCCAAAGACTTAATTTTCCATGCTGAGAACAGTACCTGACGGCGTCAAGAGCATTTTGGTGACGGCGTCAAGAGTAAAAGTGGTGACGGCCCAGAGAGAATGTGAAGGCGTCACCCAAGGCCGTCACGTGTTAACTTGTCAAAACTTGTGCGCGGAGTAGCTGATATTGTTTTGGTCATAACTTTTGCATACGAACTCGGATTGAGGTGATTCAAAAGCCCACGCGAAGAGGACGAAGAGATCTACAATTTGGTGAAAAAATGGTGGTGACGGCGTCAAGAGTAACGGGCTGACGCCGTCAAGCCTTGCCGACAGAAAACATGCCTATAAATATAACATCATAACTTCACTTTTTGTAAGCCCTAAACCCTAAGGTCGATTCCTGGGTTTAGGTGGATGTTTTTCCAGCAACTTAGAGGGTTTCAATCACTCTATAAATATCATGTATTGGTTTGATGATTATATCTTAATTATGTTTTCCATTATCATTGTTGTTTGCTCTTCTTTGATGATGATTTGCTAATTCACCTTGTGTCTACTTATGATTATGTGAAACTTGTATATAATTTATTAGATCTCATTGATTTCTTGTTGATGTTGTGTCTATCTCCATCAATTAAGGCGTGACAACTTCAATAGATCTAGTTGGTTTAGTTTATAATTCTTGTTTCCTATTGATTCTTGTTTTGATTGAATGAATTTATATGTTAGGCTTAAGAAAACTGCCAGATCTCCAAATGGTAACATGCTTGAATGTCTTAGGAAACATGAACCGATTGCACTAGGTCTTTATTGGTTGTATTTAATGCATGAGCCACTGTTTACAATCCCTATGGTTGTGCTGGGCATGGTATAGGAGGAGATAAGAGCTCATAGAATTGGGGAGTTATGTACGATACCCCATGAATGGTATTAAGGAATACAACCCGTCAATTAAAAGAAGGTTACAATTCAATAGGTAGAATTGGATAGCTAGCAAGGAATAACATATCATAGGTAGACATGCTTCACTTATCTTGTAGAACCTTAGTTTAGTTTTCTTGTTAATTAGTTTAATTAGTAGCTTTTGGGTTAGTTGATTAGCAACTAATTCCACCCACTCTCCCAATACCCGAGATTTTTACTTGCTTTTCATAAAATATAAAAAAATACAAAAAGAATCATCCTTCACCTTTAGACCTAGTTAGATTAATTTCAATCCTAACGACACTATTCCTAGCTGAACGATCAATCCCCCGGTACTTGTCACTATATTATACTACAACGATCAGGTACACTGCCTGGTGGGGGTTGTAAGCTTCTCAAGATCCTTTGAGAGGTAAAGCCTGGTGCGATTCCCACGCATCAAGTTTTTGGCGCCGCAGCCCGGGGAATAGTTATTGTTTAGGTTGAATTTGATTTTTATTAGGTCTACTCATTAGATTCCTATCAAGTGAGATTTTTTCTTTTTACTTTGTAGCTTTCTCACAGTCTATCTTTTTTTTGTGATTTTGTTTGTAATTTGCTTCAAATGGACCTTACACTTAGACTTCTAAGATTGCAAGATAGGGTTGAGCGGCTAACACACCAAAGAGTTCAAAATACCTCATTTAGAGACACCTATGAATCATATGAGCCTTCACCTAGGATAGATTCTTATGAACAACCTCCATGTTTAAGATCTAGTTTT
This sequence comes from Artemisia argyi, assembly GCA_030686995.1. Classification (NCBI taxonomy): domain Eukaryota; kingdom Viridiplantae; phylum Streptophyta; class Magnoliopsida; order Asterales; family Asteraceae; genus Artemisia; species Artemisia argyi. Next base: position 169,815,089 of record CM060676.1, on the reverse strand, counting down.
AGTGAGGCCAATAGGAAATGCGACCTAGTTTGCCAAGGAATTATGGAGAGAGCCATTGCAACAAATCATAAGTTGGATGAAGCACTAGGTTTGCTATTATCACTACCTAAGAAAACAATTGAGGAGGATTTAGCCGAGCATGATCACATTGATCAAAAAGACCTAGGTTTTATGATCGATGATGATGAATCTCAAGAAACAGATGATGAATCTCTTGGGCAATTTGTATATAGTAGTCAGAATATTGAAGATGATCCTTATGATTCGGACACAGAAGTTGAGATGCCTAGAGAAGCACGTGAGATACTTGGGAGAATGTTAGGGCTAGATCCTGACACATGGAATGATGAGGTGAACAACATAAGCCCACAAAATACTCAACCATCATTTGAGTCACACACACCGCCCGTGACTTACCCGGAAGAAGTAGAAGAAACTTTAGGAATTCCGATGGAGGTAGAACCCTTGGACCAGGCACCACTTGAGGATATAGGTTTGAACACTTGTAGTGATAACCTTACTCCTAGTTCTAGGGAATTTCCTAGTGTTGATGAACCGGAACCTCAATCTTTACACACCTTTCCATCCTTAGATATATTTCTAGGAGACAAAAGAGGAACCGACCCACCTATCAACCAATATTATCCGGGTAGTTTTAGGATGAAGGAAGCCATTCACTCACCCCCTTCACCTCACGTGGCATATTCACACCCTAAGGGTGTGTATCGCTACTTTCACCCACACTTAATCCTAAGTGTAGGGAAAACCTCCCTTATTTCCCTTAAATAAGGGTAGAGTCAGGCTCGTGACTTGAACAAAAACAAGCGCTTCTTGGGTGGCAACCCATGTTTTGTGTGTTTTTATTTGTTTGTTTGTTTGTTTGATTGATTGATTTTATTTGTTTCCGTATGCATGTTTTATTTTTTTTTTGTTTGTGGCTCATGTTTCAAAGTAAATTGTGAAAATGTTTTATTTTGTTTTTAACTTCGTCTTAATTGCATATAAAGGTATTTTGCAAAAGATAAGTGTAAGGGAGATCCAAATTTGTTTATAAGAATGAAATTGAGCATGAACCACAACAATATTAAATGGATATGTGTATTAGTGTTTGTTAGAGTCAAATGCTTGTATTGAGTCATAATGAAGTTTTGCAGGATTTTCCAGGAAGTAGAACCAAGTTTTTCCAGAAATTTTCCAGAAACTTAACATAAGAATTTCTGCAGGTCACTTCTGACGGCGTCACGAGATAACTCTTGACGGCGTCACGTGTAAAAACCTGGAAATTTTTACCGGTTTTGTTTTTCTAACGGAGTCTTAAAGTTTTTGTTGATTCTTTAGTTTTATAAACTCCAGGAAATCTGCAAACATTCATTCCACAAGCATTATATCTTTAATTGTTTTATTTCTATTCCTAAGTCTGGAATTACATTTAGTTGTGAGTTATTTTTGTTCGGGTTGATGCTTTGGGTTTTTGTTTGTTTTCTCAGGATTTACAGGTTATGTATGACAAGAAGATGATTTATATTCTGGAAGGGAAGCTTTGATTGTTCATTTTCTTGGAGGAAGATTTAACCTGGCCACCTTATTATCCATACCGAGCGAATCAGGGGAGTATTTGATTTCATTCTTTTTACTTATTTAACTTTTACATTCTTTACTTGAACATTGGGGACAATGTTCATCTTAAGTGTAAGGGGAGGGTAAAATGATGATACCTTACATATGCACTTTCGCTTGAGTTTGTTTTGTTTAATGGTAGATGTGTAATAAAACTATGAGAAATACTTGCTAGTGCAATTTTAGCGCCAAATTTAAATTTTTTTACAACATTTAAGAGTGAAACTTTAGCCATAGCAAGCGTCTCATGGATAGGAGATTGTATGACTAGCACATAACCGTATATTCAGAAAAATTTTCCACCCAAATATGTGAGGTTCGCCTTTAGATTTGATAGGAAAAGCATTCATTATTAGTGCTTATGAGTGTACCGGTAGCATTTAGATTCTAGAACTTGCGTTAGTGATGCATCCCGAGACCGCTAGTGAGACTACATTCGTGTGGTAGGATTTACTACATGATAAGAGGCATTAAGATTACCCTTGTGTTAAACCCGTATTATAATTACTTGACCATTTAAGTCATATTACTTGGCTAGTTAAGTCAACTAATTTTTCCCACACCCTTTGCGTTGTACTCATTTTTAGTACACGAAACCCCTAGTACACCCCTCCGAGCCTATCTTTTCGTTTCTAACTTTAAGCATTTTACTTAAAGGAAGAATTTGTTACACCCCACTTAAATGTACAACCAAATCGCCTTAGCCTTCCGTGTATGCGCTCATTTTTAGTGCATTATTGTTATTTGTTAAACCCTAAGTTAACTTTCTAATTGATTACATGGTTGCTAAGTCGAGTCATATCCTTGTACATATTGTTTTGGGACGATTGGGACTCATGGGTAAAGTACTTATTTTATGGAGTAATGGGGAAGAACATCATTTATTACCCCCATATGTACGTTAATCTTAAAAGTGCTCCAAGTGTTTTAATTTTTCTTAATTCGAGTCATTAGATTAGTTAATTGTAAAGTATGTAAAGATTCAAGTGTAAGGGGAATTTTCAACCCCTATGATGTATTATTTTGGATGGTAGGGTAAGAGTGTATGCAAAAAAAAAATAATAAAAAATAAAAATAAAAAATAAAAAATAAAAAATTCGAAAAAAAATCAAGAAAAAGAAAAAAAAAAAAAAAAAAAAAAAAAAAAAAAAAGAGAGAAAAAACATACGGACTACCATCCCGTTTCATTCTATTTTTATTTTATGTTCTTGTTATTTTTCATTTATTAGCTTAAGTCGAGTCTAGTCTTGGCTTAGCAACGCCATATTGTACATGTAATTGACTAAGATTGTTAACTCGCCACCAGTAAAACTTCCTTTATCCAACAAAACCGTGTATTTCATATCCCTACACCTAATGTTACAACCCTTTAAAAGACCTCTTTGATAGTTTATCTTAGGTGCTTACGCCATGTAGTGGAGGTTTGATCCTTTCCCAAGCCTATGGTAATCTATTTTGCTATGACAGGTAGTGAGAGATATCTTCCGTTTCCATATTGTAATTTACACTTTATTACACCCGAAAGATGTGAGTATCTAAACACTATTTGTGAGGTGCTTGTGTATGACCTCCGTGCTTGTCTATTGGTCTTTAGTGGAACGATTATTTGTTGTAATTACTTTTATATTAGTGTTAAATGACTCCTAACTTGTATTTTGAGTAGAATAAAAGTGCATTTGCTTGAGGACAAGCAAATCTCAAGTGTAAGGGTATATGATTAGGCGAAAAATGATCCATTTTTAGGGGGTCATTTATGCCCGAATTCGAATTTATTTGATCAAATATTTCCCTAAATCATTCCTTTTGTGATTTTAGGTACTTTGGGAGTGAAATCTGGAAAAGGAAGCAATTCGGACGTTTTTGGAGCATAAAAGTGAAGAAAACGCCAAAGACTTAATTTTCCATGCTGAGAACAGTACCTGACGGCGTCAAGAGCATTTTGGTGACGGCGTCAAGAGTAAAAGTGGTGACGGCCCAGAGAGAATGTGAAGGCGTCACCCAAGGCCGTCACGTGTTAACTTGTCAAAACTTGTGCGCGGAGTAGCTGATATTGTTTTGGTCATAACTTTTGCATACGAACTCGGATTGAGGTGATTCAAAAGCCCACGCGAAGAGGACGAAGAGATCTACAATTTGGTGAAAAAATGGTGGTGACGGCATCAAGAGTAACGGGCTGACGCCGTCAAGCCTTGCCGACAGAAAACATGCGTATAAATATAACATCATAACTTCACTTTTTGTAAGCCCTAAACCCTAAGGTCGATTCCTGGGTTTAGGTGGGTGTTTTTCCAGCAACTTAGAGGGTTTTAATCACTCCATAAACATCATGTATTGGTTTGATGATTATATCTTAATTATGTTTTCCATTATCATTGTTGTTTGCTCTTCTTTGATGACGATTTGCTAATTCACCTTGTGTCTACTTATGATTATGTGAAACTTGTATATAATTGATTAGATCTCATTGATTTCTTGTTGATGTTGTGTCTATCTCCATCAATTAAGGCATGACAACTTCAATAGATCTAGTTGGTTTAGTTTATAATTCTTGTTTCCTATTGATTCTTGTTTTGATTGAATGAATTTATATGTTAGGCTTAAGAAAACTGCCAGATCTCCAAATGGTAACATGCTTGAACGTCTTAGGAAACATGAACCGATTGCACTAGGTCTTTATTGGTTGTATTTAATGCATGAGCTACTGTTTACAATCCCTATGGTTGTGCTGGGCATGGTATAGGAGAAGATAAGAGCTCATAGAATTGGGGAGTTATGTGCGATACCCCATGAATGGTATTAAGGAATACAACCCGTCAATTAAAACAAGGTTACAATTCAATAGGTAGAATTGGATAGCTAGCAAGGAATAACATATCATAGGTAGACATGCTTCACTTATCTTGTAGAACCTTAGTTTAGTTTTCTTGTTAATTAGTTTAATTAGTAGCTTTTGGGTTAGTTGATTAGCAACTAATTCCACCCACTCTCCCAATACCCGAGATTTTTACTTGCTTTTCATAAAATATAAAAAATACAAAAAGAATCATCCTTCACCTTTAGACCTAGTTAGATTAATTTCAATCCTAACGACACTATTCCTAGCTGAACGATCAATCCCCCGGTACTTGTCACTATACTATACTACAACGATCAGGTACACTGCCTGGTGGGGGTTGTAAGCTTCTCAAGATCCCTTGAGAGGTAAAGCCTGGTGCGATTCCCACGCATCAATCACATAAGCTCAGGGCTGTTTACTTAGTGCATACAGCAACAAAGCCTAAAATAAGCCATTAAAAAGCCAAAAACTAGCACATGAAACAAGCAAGCTAGGGCAAATAAAAGGTAAAAGCAACAATACAGCATAAGGGTGTTTCTAAAACAACAAGAATCAAAACAAGGGACCAGCTATGGATCAAAGAAAATGAGTCAGTATGGGATCTCACTGGGTGCAGGGCACTTCTTGGTCAGTTAAGCAAATGACTTAGCTCAAATAAGCTTATAATCACAACAACATAAACAACATTCAACAATATCAAAAATAATTCAAACAACAGCAAGATCAACAAGCTCAGTCCAAAAGCAATTATGCACTTATGTAAGCCTGTGTGAAATTCCAGCAATCTAGATTCTAGAGTCCTATTTTGCAGCAAGAAATAAGCCTTCAATAAGCTGTAAAGATGGAACCTAAGGGGGGCAAATTCAAGATTACCTAGCTGAGAACCTAAGAACCTAAAAAGCCCTATCACAAAGTGGCTAATTGAACCTCAACTAAGCCTTGATTCAGCAAGGAAAATCATAGTGAGGCTGCAGTCAAACATAATATGCTGATTTTTTTCATTACACCCTTACTTTGACTAATTTGAATTTGAATTGAGCTAAACTAAGTCTAATCAACAAGTTAATCTAGTTTATAACTAACACTACCTAGATTCAACCTAAATCTAACAGATTCTAGGAAATTAGGTCCACATTTACCCTACTGTAGGCAGACTCCAAATGACACGAGAATTTTGACTTTTGCTAAATGATTACTAATTTTATGCAACTACTGACTCTTACCATTATAATGTAAACTACTAGTACCAATTAATCAGTGAGATGACCACATTAGCATAGTAATAAATCCTCACCCAAACACCCTCTATTTGCATGACTGTTTGATCATTTTGGAAGGAAAATGTGAATTTACCCAACAACACTTGTACTGTCTGACTAATTAAGTAACAATAAGTTAAATCAAGCATAAACAAACTTCTAAATAGGCATTTGAAATAAGTAACTCACAATAAACAGATGCTACAGTAAAGAAAATTTAGACTTTCATTGGTTTTTAAAAGAGTACAACCTGAATTTTGAAATTACAAGACTTAATAGAAAATTACACTAAGACTAATTTACACTAAATTCCTACTACTAATTATCTACTCTAAAATCCTAATGCCATTTTTTGGCTTACATAACTTCTATAAATACTCAAAAAAAATGACATTGAACCAGGCTTTTTGTCTTCTTCCTTGTCATTTTTGTCTTCTGGTGTCTTTGTGTTGTCTTGTGTGAGACAGCTTTGTCATTTTCCCCTTGGATCAGTTTAGGTACCAAGTGTGATGGTTTTCTGAGTTGGACTGGGAAGGGAGGTGATAATTAGTTGTTGGAGTTGACTTTGGAGGTGAGGGGTAGGGTGACTGAGTAGGAGAGGGGAGGGAGACAAATATGTTGGAGATGGAAGGGTATTGGGGGCTGGGTTGTCTGGTTTTGGCGGGCAAAAAGGAAGGGGAAGGGTGGAGTTGACTTTGGCTTTGACCCTGGGAGGATATAATAAAAAACGGGGTGGATGGTTTATATTATTTTTGTGGGATTGGGCTAGATTTGGTGGTGGGCTGGTAGGGATTGGGCTGGGGTGAGATATGGATCAGGGAGTGTTGTGTTTGTTTTATTTTTGGGTAATAAGTGTCAAAAGTCCATTTGACTTATGAAATATCAACAAGGACCAAAGTTGCAATTTCCCAAAACTTGGGGACTGAAAATGCACATTTCCCAAAGATATCCCAAGGACCATTATTTCCATCTTATAATTCCACGAAGTACCTTGATTGCTTATTTTCCAATTTTAGATGCCCCGGGACTAAAACCGCCAATTTTCAAAGTACAGGGACCATTCTTGCCAATTCTTCAAACTTTCATTCCAAAGACCATTTGTGAAAACTTTTACATTCCAAGGACCATAAATGACTTTTTCATTCAAAATATTTGCTCAGGGGCCAAAACTGACACTTTTGAAACTTGAAGGACTAAATTTGCCAGTTTGCCAAAGTTGAGGGCCAAATGTGTGATTTTCTCAAACTTTTCACCCAAGGACTTGTTTTGACAATTTTTGAATTCCAAAGGACTTGGGTTGACTTTTCTTTCATTTCAAACTTCCAGGGACTTGTCAATTTTTGAAACTTGAGGGACTGAAACTGCCAATTGTGCAAACTTTGTTCATTTTTCATTTGTTTTTAAACATTTTTGCGTCATAAACATATAAAACACAATCCTGGGATATTTTCAGTATTTTGATGCGTATTTGGGTGTTTTTGGATGTTTTGGCAGTTCAGATACGATAAAAATGGTGAGTATTTACACACTCATCAATGAACTTACTTTGAAGGATTGGTGAGTTTTGATGATGAAAACCTAATAACCCTTGAGTTTCTATTTTAAAACCCTAACAAGGATCACTAAATGAGCTAGATTATATCTTGTTCTTGGAAAAAATGATGGAGATTGCTTCTTGTTGTTGTTTGGCCGAGCACCCAAGGAAAGAAAAGAGAGAAAATATTGCTAGTTACTTGAAGTTATTAAGTAAAAATGAGATGAAATTAGATATTTACTAGGATGTTTAGACAATTGTTAGGTGGGTAATAAATGTGGGTTGGTGAAATGAGCACATGAGGGATAGGAAGGGGGGTTGGGCCGGCCACAAAAGGAGGAAAAGGGGGGGGGGGGAATGTTTTGCTTTAATTAGAGAGTTAGTGGTGTAGTATTTGTGTAGTGTTAGTTAGTTTAGGTATAATCATGTACCGGGTTTGCTAGAAATAAATTTTAGCGAAGTTATCCGGGACATAATAAAGTCATAAAAGTTGTAAAAATATATTGGGTACAAGTATTGAGTGTTTGGATAGTTATTGTTTAGTTTCCACGAAAACTGTCGTAATTAGATTAGACGTACGATACGAATTAAATAAATTTCTAAAACACCAGGTAAATGAATTTCATAATATTTGTAACGTTGTAAGAAATGTAAAAATATATCAGGACCATTGTAGGGAGTGTCGGATATGTTAGTCACATTTATCGATCGCGTGTTAACGTTTGTTTAAAAATAATCATACGTAAAACGTCAAATATTCCAAAAACGTTAATTTGAATATCCTACAAGTGGAATAGTATGTAAATGCTATAATGATGATATGCAGACTATTTCTAGTCCGTATGAAGTGTCCCTACTGGTGATGCATTAATTCGCAGCTAAACCACCCTGGTTACGCAAATTTAATTACCCGTAAACTAACTTTACGATGAAATGACTGATGCACATGAATAGTGTTTTCCCCCGGAAATGAATAGTGTCATGTGAATAGTGAAAATTTTGAACGCTTCCCGGAATCTCAAACTAACTCCAAAAATGATGAATAGTAATCGATGAATAGTGAATGATGAATAGTAACATGTTGAGGTTTGGAAAAATGACCTGAAATTGTGGGTTGTGACAGTCGCCCACCCAAAAAGGAATTCAGTCCCTGAATTCAGCTAGTGTTGGTCTCGGAAGTTGACTTGGTGAAAATATGTGGATACTTGAGTCGCATTTGATCTTCCCGTTCCCAAGTAAACTCGGGTCCTCTTCGAGAATTCTAGCGAACTGTCACGATCGGAATTCGACTCTGCTTCAACTGTTTGACCTCACGGTCTATGATTTCAACTGGTTCTTCCACAAAGTTAAGCTTGTCATCGAGTTGGATTTCTTAAAGTGGTATTACGATAGACTCATCCGAAAGAAATTTCTTGAGGTTTGAGACATGAAACGTGTTATGTACGTTGCTGAGTTCTGACGGAAGTTCAAGTTTGTAAGCTACCGGACCAATTCTTTCCAGAATCTTAAATGGCCCAATGTATCTCGGGTTCAACTTCCCGTGTTTCCCGAATCGTATCACGCCCTTCCAAGGCGAGACTTTCAACATGACTTTGTCTCCAACCTGGAATACCAATGGTTTGCGTCGAACATCTGCGTAGCTTTTCTGTCTACTTCTAGCTGTTTTGAGTCTTTCTCGAATCTTGATTATCTTTTCTGTTGTTTCTCGAACCATCTCCGAGCCAGTACATTGTACATCACCGACTTCGGCCCAACAAACTGGAGAACGACACTTACGACCATAAAGGGCCTCGAATGGTGATGCTTTTATGCTTGAATGGTAGCTATTGTTATAAGAAAACTCGATCAACGGCAAATGGTTAGCCAAACCATTTCCAAAGTCAATCACACATGCTCTAAGCATGTCCTCCAGTGTCTGAATCGTTCTCTCGCTCTAACCATCGGTCTGAGGATGGTAAGCAGTGCTCATGTCTAACTTGGATCCAAAAGAATCTTGTAATGACCGCCAAAAGTTTGAAGTAAAGCGACTATCTCTGTCGGAAACGATGGAAACTGGTGCACCGTGTCTTGAGACTATTTCCTTGACATAAAGTCTGGCAAGTTGTTCCATGGAATAAGTCTCCCTAATTGGTATGAAGTGGGCTGATTTGGTGA